>BSBN01000367.1:13359318-13978863 GCA_027924645.1 Cunninghamia lanceolata
ACGCATGCTATATGGATAGGTCATTTGATGTGGTGTTGACCATGGTAGTGGTGACTTGTGGAGCACCAATTGAGGTGTTGAATGGAGGAACATTGATCTATTAGATTGAAGGTCTTGTGTTTGGTGCCATGTGGTTTAGCTTTGGTATGCATGGTCCGTATGTATGATCAAGTTGAGGGCACATATTGAGACTTGGCTTGAATAATTTGCCCTTTTTCATAAGTGACAGTCCCCATTGTGTCTTTGGTTGGCTACAACAACTAAGCCTAAAGTTGCTAAAGGGTTGTACCACTTAGCTTGATCCACATATTTTCTAGTCTTGATTGTTCTGGGTAATAGGTGCATGCCATGGTGGGGTTGCTTTGTGGTAGTCTCAACAATATATGATTCTTAGCATTTTTTTTGTGGAAGCTTAGGATCCAAATTTGAGGGATGTTGAGTTGTTGATGCCTTGTGTAAATGTGGTAAGTTTGATTTAATTAGTTCTACATTGAATATTGGATAAGAATCCAAGTACTATAGAATAACAAGGATAAAAGCATTTTGTTTAGCTACACATAGTATAATGTAAGGACCATGAAATAGAGGCTTTACCTTCTGATGTGGACATTGGAGTGTTCTTTCTGAAGATGCAACTAGATCCTATCCCCCACCTTGAGTTTATGAGGTGTGCAACATATCATGGTGTTATTTATACTAATGTTATTGGCACACAAGAATATGTTGAACTTGACAATCCCATTGTTATGCATTGTAGAAATTCTATTTTGTCCACTTCTTTTCTTACATGTAAGTTTGTGCGCTTGTGGACCCATATTAAGTGTTGTCAAGGAGCGTGGATGGATGGTATGCAAGACATGTTTGAAATGGACCAAGCATTTTTTGTAGAGCTATATTTTATGCATGTCATATGAAGAGCGAGTTCTCATCCCACATGTACAAATATGCATAGTTCCAATGCAGTCAACCACTTTTGTTTCCCATTTGTTTGATGGTGGATTGCAATAGATTGGTCCAATAGAGCACCCAACATCTCCCAAGAGGTATGTCAAAAATGACTAACAAAAACCTAGATCACATTCAAACATGATGGGTGAAACAAGTTTGGAATGTATGGAAACATGGTTGAAGGATATGCACACTAAGTTTGATTCACTAACACTTTTCTTGCAAGCAATCATGATTTTCGTCTTGAAAAACCTACCCATTATGATGAAGAGTAAGCCATGCTACTGTATTTTATGGCAAGTTTGGATAAGAAGTTCAATTTGATAGATCCCTAGGCCTGGATGGAATCAACAATTATGTATATAGTCTAACTTTCTTGAATGTTAGCTTGACAATGAAATGAAGAATGCATTATTTTGTATGGTGCTCTATGCCTTTGCACATGAGGTGAGTCAAAATGTTGTTGGTGCACAACAATCTCTTTCACTCCAAAATGTCTCTTGTATTGCACTTCTGAAATGAATAATTGGTGAGAAACACTAGTAGGAACACAAACACCCAAGCTTAAAGAGAGGTTGGTTAGCCAAGTAGAAATCAATGATTTGTTTACCTTGTGAGAGTGGTATAGGTATATTTGAAATGTGTAGTTGACATTATGAAAAATTCAGTTAGAGAAGTTATGGCCTTGAGTGTCGAGCACTACAATAAAAACTTTGGATAGTACAACTAAGGCATTTATGACTTTAAATATTTTCACTTGTGTTTGGTCCTCAAATGGAATTGTTGCAAATATATCATCCACTTCATGTGGCACACATTCTCCAACTTGCTCTATGTGTGCAATAATTAATTCAACTTGTTCTATGTATGTTATGTCTCCATTATTGTACTTCATGCATAATGGTGTACACTTCTTTCTCATAGTTGAAGTATTTTTGATCTGTCCCATTGAATGCTTTTGAGTAATATTCCACTAGGTGACCTTGTTGATCACATACTGCACTAAGTGTATAGTTAGATGCATTGGTCTAGATCTCAAAGGGTTGATTATTGTCTATCATAGTTAGTAATGGCACACCACAAAGGCATTGTTTAACCTCTTGAAAGGCACATTGGACAAGTGTCCATTAAAAAGTAGCTTTGTCATGCATGATTTGGTTAAGCTAAAATGAGATGTGAGAATCCAAGGATGAACCTAAAGTTGATAGTTTCAAGTTCAGGAAAAGTGCCAAGATTTGTGAGGTTGTGTAGAATTAGCCAATCTTTGATTGCATTCATCCTCTTTCAATCTACATGTATAATAACATGATCAATGATCTAGCTACAAGATTTATACAACATCAAATGTATACTTTCTTAAGTTACTTGCAATTTGTGTTTGCACAATTTGTTTAAGATGTTTGTGATGTGCTCAACATGCTCCTTTGAAGTCTTGCTAAAGATGAGGATATCATCCAAGTAGATGATGATGAAAGTGTTAGTGAATGGCTATATTATATCATTCATTTGGTACATAAAAGTTGTTGGCATATTAGTCAAGCCAAAATACATAATGTAGTATTCATACAACCTGTCTTTTCTTTTGGAGGTTGTCTTCCAAATGTCTTCAGTTTTGACATGAACCTAATGATAGTTAGCTCATGGGTCAACCTTGGTAAAGTATTGTGCACACTTGAGATGGTCCAGTTCCCTCCCACCCGTGAAGTTCATTGTTCCCAATGTCATCAATAGAAGCAGGGAGAAATCTCAGATTATACAGCCCTATTGGATCCCACTCCTACGTTGGGCCAAATAGTGTCGATTTAGCACCTTCTCCAACGACATCAACATTGGTACCTCTAGCAATGGTAATGCAAGTTGCAACCCAAATGCCATCTACAATCCAAATGCCATTAGATCCTATGGTCTCTTGAATCCAAAGGAGACTATCACATATAGGCATCATGTATGCATGATAGTGGATATTGATTCTTCGTTGTGATCATTTTGGTATTTTGGATATTGATTCTTCATTGTGATCTTTCTAAGCACATAACAATTGATGTAAAGGTGTCATGAGCTATCTTTCTTTAGCACTAGGATTATTGAGCTTCCACAAGGAGAAAATCTAATTGACCTAATCTTTCCTTTATCAATTAGCTCTTGAATTTGACATTTAAACTTGTCTTTCTCCCAAATTAATCTATGGTAGATATAGTTGTTTGGACATAGATTTCATAGAATTAGTTCAATTTTATGTTTTATTGCATGGTGCATTGGAATAATATGGGTTCTTGAAAGACATCTCCATACATGTATAGTAAGTTTTTTAGTTGCTAATGTTATGTTGTGCATAAAATTTGGTGTTCTGCTAAGGCATGCTAATTACACTAGAGCTCAAGTGTCTTTAGGTGTAATATAAGCAATACAAAATTTTGTGCATTTGACATGAGTTTTTTTGTGTTTGGTGGATGCCAAATTAACTTTGGTTTTCAAAAGGATTTCTAAGGTGTGGTAGATGAAGTTGTTGACTTTGACATACCAACATTGCGGATTAATTCTACATGTGCCTTCTTTGTCATAGATATATGGTTCAATGAGCATAATTTCAAACAAATAGAACACTATGCCACAAGTGGTTGTATCACACAAGGATTTGCTTCCATACTTGAACATGCATTAGTGCTATATGTGGATGTCCTTACCTTATTAAAACCATCCAAATGAATATGGATGAATTAGGTTGCACAATCAAATATTGGTGTCATTTAGAATTGTTGTGGGTCTTGGTTCATTGTCACTTCTAATATTTATCCTTTTGCTTTCTCATTTCTTTGTTTGGTTTAAGTAGTGCTAAAGGATTTTATTGTTTTGAAGGTATCTTTGGTTGATCTCCTTGACATGGGGGTTTGTAGTAGGGTTAATTCATTAGGCATAGGCTTGCACTTCTAAGTGATGCCAAATGAGGAGGTACTTTTTTACTTCATCTTGGCTTTGACTTTAATCTAGTTGGCATGGTGATATGTTTGCCCCAATATATCGAAGGTTAGAATTTATATCTTTATATGCATGTAAGAGTAAAGTTCATTAGTGTACTTTAGCACCGTATTTATCTCTATATCATTGATTCATAGGTGCACAAAGAGGTCATGGGATTTGCTCATGGTCTTGTATTTTTATCCTTTAGTGCTTCTACTAGAACTTCATATACTTATCATCATAGTTTTTTAGAAAAAGACACTTTTGGTGAACACTGCTAACTTTTTTAAAGTGTCAATAGGTTTAGTCTTGCTCACAATGTGTCCTATAAGCTTCCCACTAGCGTGTGACTAATATAGATATCTTGAGCACAACCAAGTTGATAATCTAATCATCAATGATGGGGTTGATGGAGAAGTATATGTCAAGTTGTTGAATCCAATCATCAAACGCTTCAACATTAGTCTAGCATTTGAAAGCTAGGGTGTGTGATTGATTTGTACTTTGAAGGGGATTGGATACTAGAATAATGCATTGGTTCTTAGAGTAAAAGAGTAAGTTGAAATCAAAAGACCCAATCACATCATGAGCTCACAATTGCCCAAAGGAGTAGTGTGTTGTCTATATAGAGTTTCCTTGATGAGTTGTTGAACATAGATACAAGAGGATGAAATTTATTCTATTGGCAATCAATCATCTTACTTTTATAGGAGGTACTCGTCCAATAGTTTGAAACAAAAAATGTGTTGTGTTCCTTCCTTTTGTTGTTGGGAATTAGTGTTGATGTGCATATGAATGTATCAAAATTAATGAAAACTCTGATGTCAATTATCTAGCTTTGTGTTGGAACCAAATGACAAGATAGTATGAGCTTAATAACATACAAATGATTTTACAAATTGGGGGTAAAATGGTTGCATAGAGAACACAATAACCTATAAATTATTTTGTTAGAATGAGCATGCAATATAATACAATATGACAAACCATTGCACATTCATGAAGACAATGAGAGTAAAATAATAGTATTCTATATACTATAAACATGGAAAATACATGAGTAAAAAGAACCTAGAAGGATTAGAATGAGAATTATTGAGATTAAAAACCAAGGGAATGTATTCTTAATAGAATAGACTATCTCCTATGTTGCTCCCTACTTTTCAATGTTAGGGATGAATGCAAATATATACAATTGCAAGAGAAACTAAGGGAATGTATTCTTACTAGAATAGACTATCTCCTATGTTGCTTCCTACTTGTCAATATTAGGAATGAATGCAAATATATACAATTGCAAGAGAAACTAAGGGAATGCATTCTTACTAGAATAAACTATATCCTATGTTGCTTCCTTCTTGTCAACATTAGGGATGAATGAAAATACATACAATTACAAAAGAGACATTTACAATCTAGAGTGGTTACAAACTGTAATGGTCAATGGTTTTCCATTCAATTGATCTTTTGATTTATCTTCTAGGTGTGGCTTATATGGGCTCAATCCTTTGACTTGGATTTGACCATGGGAGTGTTGACAAGTGTGGCACCAACTAACATAAAGTATGATGCCAGACATGAATTTCATTCATACCTTCTATGTTGGATTCCTCTTAGCGAGTGCTAATTGATTTTTGTGCTAACTAAGATTCTACATGGGCAAGCACTGACCGACTGGTGGAGTTAGAGTTTGGTGCCATGTGAGATGGAACTAGTATGTGTAGAACTACGTGTAACAAGCAAGGTGAGGAGAAAATAGAGGCTTGCCTCATGTCAAAATTATTATTACCTTGAACAAATCTATTAAGATAGAAAATGAATCAAGTGATTCATATTTAATCTCCCCCAATTCCTATACCTTTAATAAACACATTATCTACTGAGTTAGTAAATGTATGATGTCCTAAGATTAAGAACTTACTGAGAGAGTTTTGTTCCCTAGTCCATTTAAGCTTTTTTCCACCAACAATCAATTGAAAATTATATACAATATCCATGTAAGCAACGATGAACAATGTATTTAAATAATACAGTGTTCATTGTTGCTTACATGGATATTGTATATATTTTAAATAATGGAGTTATTCTAACTCACTATGTTGTAGCCACAATCCTCTATCAAATGCCATAGTCAAATTTTATAGAACCAACTATACAAGTAAACAATAATAATCATCTTTTAAGTACATTAGAATTGAAGAGGATTACTCCAAGAGAGGTTTTTCCCAACTCCATTGGAGTTTGGAAGCATCCAATATCAATTTCAAATTAGGCTTTAAAGGGTCATGCTTCTTTTACTTAAGATAAAACAACTACATCAATAAAGCTTAAACCATGTGTTAACAACATCAAATGTTGATATAAATATTTATCAAAGAAACTGATTAGATGGCGATGGGCGGTGCGAACGGCTTTGATCGGGAAGTTGAGATTTTGGATGCCATGGAGAATGGTTTGTATATCAGCTATAATGTCACTCAGCTTCCACCCACAAGTAGAGAGACCGGTAACCGCATCCAGAATGATTTTAGAATCACCTTGTATGTGGAGATGGCTAATCCCCAAAGAGATCGCCACTTTGAGACCCCAGAGGAGGGCCATTGCCTCAGCAATGTTGTTAGAATGCTTTCCAAGTCCTCCGGCATAAGCCGCAACAAGATCACCATGTTCATCCCTTATTATACCTCCTCCGCTGGGGCATCCATTAGCTTTAGCAGCACCATCAAAATTAAGTTTCAACCACCCTGGCTTAGGCGGGGCCCAAATAGTATTAAGTCTTTTCTGAAGTTTCGTATCATCAAAAGCCGGGATTTGGTTCAACAAACCCCAGTTAGAAGCCACCCAAGAATCCTGTTTGGTCAAAGGTTGATCTGCAGGTTTAATGTTAGCATTAGAAACATTTTCAACAATAGCCTTAAATAAAGAGATCCAAACCTGCATCGGAGACCTATGGGTGTCCCGAAAAATCCTATTGTTTCTTTCTTTCCACAGGGCCCACCCAAGTGAAGGAAGGGTCTGCTTCCACGACTCCCGCAACCAAGGGTGTTTAAGGGGAACATTCCAACTGGCGATACAATCACGAATCTCTCTGTTAAAAACCCATTGTATACCAAATTTTTCCAGAATCTGTTGACAAGCTACAACCCTCTACGTTGGAGGTTATCCTGAGTCAAAATTTTATTATGGGTGGCAGTCCACCAAAAGAAGTTAATTTTAGGAAGACTTTTACAATTCCAGACTTTCTCCCATATCTCATCTTTGTTGACATCCTCCACAAGCAGAAGGTAAGCAGATTTTACTGAGAACCTCCCTTTTTTGTCAGCATACCACAGGAGTTCATCCTTCCGAGGGAATAAAGGAAGTCTGATATCCATCAGTAATTGTTGAACCATATTCAGTTTCTGATGAAACTCAAGGTTATTGATGGTGCATTGTAACAGATTCTTCCACCTTTTAAGCCCATGGTCTTGGGTAAGGTAATTACTAACTTTAGAGCCAAAAAATTGCTTGGCTAAGGCAACAATATCTTTATTATCAATTTAGGCTGAGAGAGCTTGATTAGTTAACTAGGGGTCTTCCCAGAAGTTAATGAGAGAACCGTCCCCTAATTTCCATCTCATTCCTTTTCTAATGATGCTCCTAGTTTTAAGCATTTTATTCCAAATGGCAGAACCTGGCGGAATACCTTCTTGTAGAAGTACCGAGTAACTATCAGAATCTTTGAGATATTTAGCCTTCATTATATCTCCCCAATCTTTATTTTTGTTGATGAAGTTCCACATTACCTTGGACAGCAGAGCTTTATTCATGCTTTGGACAGTCCTGATGTTAAGACCCCCATGAGATTTAGGACAGCAGACCTGCTCCCACTTGACCAAAGAAATCCTTTTCTTTTCCTCCATTCCAGTCCATAAAAAAGTCCTTTGTATCTGTTCCAATTTTTCAGCTAGGTATCTAGGCATCTTAAAAAGAGATAGGAAGTACGTGGGAATGCCTTGAAGGGAAGCTCGTAAAAGTTGAAGTTTCCCAGCATTGCTGAGAAGTTTGCCTTTCCAGCCCATGAGCTTTCTCTGAGTTCTTTCAATAATGCTATGCCAAAAGGCAGGAGTGACATCTTTAACAGTGAGGGGTAGGCCCAAATAAACACAAGGGAGATTAGCAGTAGCACAACCAAGAATCTTAACAATTTTTCTTTGAAGATCATCAGGAGTATTGAAGAGAAAAACATTGCTCTTCTGAAAATTTATATGTTGCCCAGAAGCCTTAGCATACTCATTCAGTAACCTTTTCCAAGCAGAAGCCTCCACCACGGAAGAAATGCCAAATAGAATAGTATCATCCACAAACTGTTGGATCGTCAAAGGAGTAAGGGAGGTGGCAGGTTTAATCCCAGTGATAACTTTAGAAGAGACTTTGTATAAAAATGATCTACCCAGCGCCTCAGCAATCATAATAAAAAGGTAGAGAGAGAGAGGGTCTCCTTGTCGAATCCCCCTAGAAGGGGAGAAAAACCCTCTTGGGATACCATTCACAAGAACCGAATATTTTGTAGTAGTAACAACTTCCTTGACAAGAATGAGGAGTTTATCATTAAAACCAAATTTGTAAAGAATTTTGAACAGAAACTGCCAAGAAACCCAGTCGTAAGCTTTAGAGATGTCGAGTTTGAGAGCCATGCTAGGTATCTGACTTTTTTCCATGGAATGAATAGTCTCATGAGTAGCAAGAATAGCATCCAAAATCTGCCTGCCTGGGACAAAACCTTTTTGCGTGGGAGAAATGATCTTATCCAGATAAGGTTGCAATCTGAAAACCAACAACTTAGTGCATATTTTATAAAAGGTGTTATAGAGGCTTATAGGCCGGAAATCTTTGAACATATTAGGGTTGGGTTTTTTAGGAATCAAAGCAATATAGGTGTTATTAAATTGTCTAAGGAGCTTACCAGTCCTGAAAAAGTCTTTAACAGCAGTAGTGACATCAAACCTAATGATTTCCCAGAATTCTTGAAAAAACATCGGAGGAAATCCATCAGGACCAGGAGCTTTATAAGGGCCCATAGAAAAGACAATAGCCCTGACTTCTTCCTCAGTAATAGTTTTCAAAATGTTAGCATTATCTTCCACAGTCAAAACAGAAGGTATCTCTTCTAACAGCTGAGAAACAGATAGCGAATTGTCAGCAATTGGCCCAGACTCCGACAGCAAGTTGTGAAATAACCTAACAGCATTATCTCCAATCTCCTCATCTTCAGTAATAAGACTACCATCTTCCAATTTAATAGAAGATATAGTGTTGGATTTTCTATGTTTAAGGGCAGATTTATGAAAGAAGGCCGTGTTCCGATCCCCTTCTTTGAGCCATTTGATGCGGGACTTTTGTTTCCAAAAAATTTCTTCCTTGTACATGATATCCTTCCAATCCTTAATGAGGTTGTCTTCGGAAGTAACCAAAGACTCAGACCTATCCCCCTGATCAATCCTAAGTTGTACGTCCTCAAGATTATCAGAGATGAACTTCTTCTTAGAAAAAATATTACCAAAGCTGTACCTGTTCCAGTCATAAACCTGATGTCTGATGTGGAGGAGTTTCTTGTGAAGATGGAACATAGGAGTACCTACCACCTTGATCTGCCACCAGCCAGATAGGAGATTTCTGAAGTCAGGGTGCTTGATCCACATTGCTTCAAATCTAAAAGGAAAAGGTCCTTTTCTTCTATCATCAGCCCACTCCAAAACAATGGGGTTATGATTTGAAACCATTCTGGGGAGCGTTCTAAGAGAGAGAGCGAAGTTGAGGGGCCAATTATTAGAGGCTAAAACCCTATCCAGTTTGACTTGAATTAGATGTTCCCCATTCCTTCTATTGGTCCATGTGAATTGCTGATTAGTCAAATCAATGTCCACAAGTCCACAGGTGTTGATGAAGTCCGCCAAATCCATCATACTGTCCGAGTAATCCACAATACCTCCAGATTTCTCATAAGGGTATAAAGGGGTATTGAAATCCCCAGCCAACATCCAGTGTGAGGCTATATGTGAAACAAGTTTCCCAGAAAGATCCTCCCAGAGGTTCTTCCTCAAAACACGGGTATTAGGGGCATACACATTGATGAGGCACCAACTGAAAGAAGGCAAAGAGAAATCAATAGCTAAACAATTCTTATTAAGGTGAACAAGCAAACCTTTAATCTTTGAAGCATTCCACATAGTGACAATGCCACTAGAGGCTCCAATCGCCAGGCTTACGAAGTAGGAAGCATTGGGCCAGATATTGTTAGCAACAGTCTTGAAATTATCCTCTGTCATTTTGACTTCTTGGAGCAGCAAAATGTCTACTTTGTAATCCAAAATACAATTTCTAACCTTGCACTGTTTTGAGGGGTTATTGAGTCCCCTCATATTCCAAGAGAAAATCTTCATTTAAAAATCTTCCTGGAGTGAGTCTCCAGAGTTTTCTGCCGTCCATTGGCAATCTCCCGCACTGCCTCTCTTTGTCTGGTTTCCCTCAGGGAGGGCCTGCCCTTTGCTAGATCTATACCAACATCAGCTGTCTTTTTAGGTTTCCTACCTCTTTTCTTCTGAGATGTCCATTCCTCCTAGTCGCTTAACGAAGCACTCGTGCTTGCTCCAGGGGAACTCACTATGGATAAAGCTTTCTGCCCAGGGGATGAAATCCCTTTTAAAGAATTCTAGCACAGCTTAACAGGGGAAAGATGATCCAGGCTATGAGAAGGGGGGGCATATTTTCTTTGACAGAAAATGTCCTATCAATCAGAGGAGGGGCTTCCTAAGCAGCTACATAGTCCTTTTGGATCTGAAATACATTATCCACTTCTTGCGTCAAGGGGATCTTGTCCTTCACCAGACCAACCTCCTTCTGTATCAATTCCTCTTCCAACTTAGTAGCTGAAATATCCAGGTGTTGGGTCTCTTTTACCATTTCCAAAATCTCTCCTTCTTCTAATCTAGGGGCTATCTCAGAATCCACTGTCCTAAAGGTGGGTGTGGGTTTTGGCATCCCAACTTGAGGAATAAGATCCTTATCCACCACTGTCTCATTATCTGTAGGCTTGATTGAGCATTCCTCTATCAACTTGTTTTTACCTTTATCCCTAACTTCCTTAGTGCTCTTGAACTTACAATGGGAAATATGGTGCCCCTTCCTCTTGCAGAACTGACAAAAAAGAGTAGAGTTCTCATAAGAAATGGGCTGGGTCCATATTCCAAACTTGGATGTAATCTCAATGGAGGAGGGTAGAGTTTTATTAATTTCCACATTCACACAGAATCTCGTGTAAACAAAACAAGACTTGGTACTGGTAGGATTGTCTAAGGTGACAAAATGCCCAAAGGAATTATCGATAGATTTGAAAACAAACTCATCCCAAAACTCAAGGGGGAAACCAGGTAATCTTATCCAAACAGGGGTGCAGCGGTTGACATCTACAACTGGGTCCAAGCTAGGTTTCCTGCAGCAAATAGAGAGAGAATGAGAACCGTATAGCCAAGGCCCTCCAGATAGAACGGACAACATGTCCTCCTTGCTCATGAATCTGAACAAGAACAGCCTACACACCATTGCCATTGCTGAAACACTGCCTTTAAGATGCCATCGGGTGGAAATTCATTTTCGCACCATGTCAATGCTTGGGCGGAGGGAAAAAAACTTACCCACTAGGGTAAGATCCATTGAGGAGACAATCATGTCCACGAGATTATCAAGGATGACCAGGGATGAACCCTCCGTTGATTTTTTAAGTTGACAGTCCGATGTCTGTGCGTTGGTGGAATGAGAAGCAACATTGCCCGTTAGGGCATTTTTCCAATTGGGCTGTTGAACAGCACCCTGTATGGGTGGGGGTTCCAAGGTACTGCCATCGGCAGCACCCTCCATGCTCAAACAGTACAAAACACCCAGCACAAAGAAAAATGAGAAACCCTTGAACAGGAGAAACGAGGGTGCAGGAGAAACGAGGGTGCTAGATTATTAGGTATGGGAGGTAATTTTCTTCTCCTTTTGCCTTGGTCAAGCCCTTAAAATGCCATATGTTGATATGACACCTCCCATCATTAAAACCAAGGTCTTCACATGACCTTTCCCCTATATCAAAGTGTGTGAGACATGACTGTCATCACGATAATCCACCTTAAGCCTCACAAATTCTTCACTAAAGATAATGACTATCAATCACTATATCATCCTAATGTGCCTAACCCTTTTCTATTAAAGAGGATAAATTAGCCCAATCAATAACATCCTTACTCTTTATTAAAGAAAACTCTTGAAGTATAGCCCCTTGAAGTCGGTCACCTAATTTTGAATTTTTAACAATGAGAGATCTTGAAAAAGGAAAATTTTAATCTTCAAGCTCTCGAATCTTCCAAAATAGACTTTAATTTCTAATTTGGGAAATGCCCTTTTAACACCACATTGACCATAATTTGCAAGTCCTTTAACTTTCACACTATGATGGCTAGCCATATAAGTCACCTTGAGGTCCATAGGTAAAGCTATCCATTCTGCATAGTTATTTGTTTACTTCCCTATATAAATGGATCCACCTAACACAAAACCTCATGTGTTGTCTCACAACACATACCAAACCCCAACACTACTTGGATTCGATTCGAAATCCCCATAAAATTCAACTTCACCTCCCCACGAGGACCTTTCCTTTTCACTTCCTTTCTACACTTAACTTTGACTATACTCCCTTGAACAAGAATAGGGCATCAAGTTACTTTGGGTTTGAACTAACGATTTACAAACTGATGCAAGGGCATTATCCCCATTTTTATGTTTAATTTTGTTTAGTTGTGATCAATTATGGTTTGTTGCCTAAATATCCTTTGTTTTGTCCAAACTTGTTTCATTTGTTGGTTTGTCCAAAAACTTGATTAGTTTTCAATTAAAGGAGAAATGGTTTTGAAGAGGACCAGGCCAGATAGCTAAGGGACAATTCTTTTTGTTGTTTGGAAAAGAAGTTTTAAAATGGCCTGAGTTGGTTTTGATTTTGGAAAAGGAAGTTTTAGAAAACTACCTGTGAGGGATCGACGCCAGCTTTTTTTTGTTTGGAAGGAAGTTTTGGTAACTTCCTGGGAGGATTGATGTCAGTTTTGTTTCTGGTTTTGTAGGAAGTTTTTGAACTGCCTGAATGAACTACAAAAAGAAAGACCTTGTGTGAGTTCGGAGACGTGGGGGAAGGCAGTGGAATTTAGGAGGAGTTCAAAGGATATAGAGAGAATGCCCATCACATTGGAGTTGGGGACTGATCTGATCTGGCCGCATGAAAAGAAAGATGAATATGTAACCATTGCTTTTTGCAATTAAAAATTTAATAAAAGTTTGTTTATTGTCTTCCTATTGGGTTATGTAGACATTGGCTGACAATCTAGTAAAGCATAAACTTGTTGTGTCATTCAGAAGTTCTTGTCACTACAAAGACATTGATCCCTATTATAAATTTGTTACAGTTATTTCCTTATCTCATTGTGGATAAAGTTTGGTCTCTGAAATTGCACTATAAATTCTGAAACTGTGTTAAATTCTTGTCTCGTATTGGTGTTTTGGTATTTATCTCCAGAGATTGTAGAAAGGTAGTCATCAGATTGGTATCAGAGCCTGAAGATTTGGGGTTGTTGAGGAGTGGGCAGAATGCCACCAAGAGTGATGAGAGGAAGAGGAGGTAATTGAGGTAGAGGTCGAAGAGGCCATGATGAAGGCCTTTACGAAGTGTTGCATAACCTAGTGGTAAGAATGGATTCAATGGAGAGTTACCAACAAAGAGGGACAATAACAGATGATGGGAGTGACGTTGAGGAAGAAGAACAATTAAGGGATGGTGAAGAAAATTAGGAAGAACAAGAGGGATTTGAAAAAAAATTGTTGAGGACAGTGATGAGTGTGGGTGCCAAACCTAAGATCGAAGTTTCCACGTACTTCAAAAGTTTAAACAGTGAGGAACTCATTGATTGGATCAATTATTTAGACAAGTATTTCGAATATGAAGGAGTTGCTGAAGAAAGAAGAGTGAAGTTTGCATGTACAAAGCTCAAGGGCCACGCTACTATGTGGTGGGACTATGTCCAATCTAAGAGACGGAAGAACAAGGAAAAGATTACTTCATGGGATCGAATGGTTGCTAAATTGAAGGCCAAGTTTCTTCCGGGAGATTATCAAACAATTATTTTTAAAAGATTGCAAAATCTCAAGCAAAAAGACATGTCGGTGAAAGAATACATAGAGGAGTTTTACAAGTTGATGATTCGATCAGGCCATAGTGAGGATGATCTTGAGAAGGTAGCTAGGTATTTGAATGGTTTGAAGTATAGTTTGCAATATGAGTTGAGTCTAGTATCACCCAGGACTCTTGAAGAGGCATATCAGTTTGCCATAAAGGTAGAAGAAAAACTTCTAAGAAGACAAAATCAACAAGGAAGGAATCGTGGAAGAGGTTATAGAGGAAAGGGACAACAAACTAGAAGAGGACAACAACAAGAATAAGGGGCTAGATGTTCAAGTGGGACAACAAATCAAGAAAGAGGTGGATACCAAAACAAAGCAGGAAAATTATTTGGAAGAGGAGGTTTCCAAGGAAGAGGAAGAGGGTTTACTGGTAAGTGTTTCAAATGCAATCAATATGCTGGTCACAAGAGTTGGGAGTGTCCAAAATCTTCACAAGGAGGCTATACAAGAAATGAAAGAAGCAATTAGATTGTACAAGGGGATCAAGAGAGTGTTGGGTCATCGGCACATCACCAAGAAGAACCCAAATTCAGAGAGTCATTGCTTCTTGAAAGAGTGTTGTTGAAGCCACCTAAGGAGAATCAAGAACCAATACAAAGGAGGGCCTTGTTCAAAACAAAATGTAAGGCAAAAGGTAAGTGTTGTAAGTTGATTATAGATAGTGGAAGTACATATAATATAGTGTATACTGAAATAGTAGAGAAATTGGGTCTTGAAAGGACCAAACATCCCACACCATATAAAGTTTCTTGGTTACAAAAAGGATATGAATTGATGGTTAATGAATAGGCTATGGTTGAATTCCAAATTGGTAGTTATAAGGATAATATTGTATGTGATATCATGCCCATGGATGTGTGTCATGTGTTGCCTGGTAGACCTTGGCAGTTTGATAGGAAAGCAATGCATAATGGGAGAGATAATACCTACACTATTGAGAAGAATGGGGTCAAGCATACCCTCTTGCCTATGCAAGAATGAGAAGAGGGCATCAATGGTGGTAGCAGAAGCAAGGTAATGTTGGTAAGTGGAAAAGAGTTTTTACATGAGATGAAGAATGAAGCAGTAGGATTTGCTTTGGTTCCTAAACTTTCTACTGTGTTTACCTCTACAAGATTAGATGATTTGCCTAATGAAGTGCAAGATATTTTGAATGAAAATATGGATATTGTAACAGTTTATTTGTCTGATGAGTTGCGACCCATGAGGAGTATTAGTCACCATAGGATTTGATTCCAAGGGCTAGCCTTCCAAACAAGGTTGCCTATAGGTTAACTCTTAAAAAGAATGAGGAGATTCGAAAGCAAGTTGAAGAATTACTCAAGAAAGGTTTGATAAGAGAGAGTCTTAGCCCTTGTGCTATTCCTATAGTTCTAGTGCCAAAAAAAGGAGGTGAATGGAGAATGTGCACTGATTCTAGGGCCATCAATAAGATAACTATTAGATATAGATTTCCTATTCCTAGAATTGAAGATTTAATGGATTGTTTGAGTGGCTCAACATATTTTTCTAAGATAAATATGAAAAGTGGTTACCATCAGATTAGAATCAGACCTAGGGATGAATGGAAAACAACATTTAAAACTAATTATGGGCTTTATGAATGGTTGGTTATGCCTTTTGGGCTTTCTAATGCCCCTAGTACTTTTATGAGGAGTATGAATGAGATCTTGAAACCGTTTCTTGGGAAGTTTGTTATTGTGTATCTTGATGACATTTTGGTGTTTAGTAGGTCCAAAGAGGAGCGCTTGAAGCATTTGAGAATGGTTATGATAAGGTTACATGAGGAGAACTTGCAGATTAACCTTAAGAAGTGTGTGTTTATGCAAACCGAACTGGTTTATTTGGGCTTTGTGGTGTCCAAGGATGGATTGAAGATGGATAAGGAGAAGGTTCAAGCCATCATTGATTGGCCAACACCTAAGAGTGCAATGGAGGTAAGAATTTTTCATGGCCTTGCTAGTTTTAACAGGAAGTTTATTAAGAATTTCAGTCATGTAGTTGCTCCAATTCTTGAGACAATTAAGGGGAATAAAAAGCAGTTTGGATGGACACAAGAGGCTGAAAAAAAGTTTTCAATTTCTCAAACAAAAGGTGAGTGAACAACCTATTCTTACTTTACATGATTTTAATAAAGTATTCCAAGTTGAATGTGATGCTAGTGCATTGGCAGAGGGGATGTTCTTAGTCAATAAGGAAAACCTATGGCTTATTTTAGTGAAAAGTTAAATGGTTCTAAGAAGAAATATCCAGCCTATGATCTTCAGTTTTATGCATTAGTTCAGTCATTGAAGAAGTGGAGGAATTATTTGCTTCCTAAGGAGCTCATTGTCTATGCAGATAACCATGCTTTGCAATTTATAAACAACCAACATAAGTTGAATCAAAGGCATACTAAGTGGGTAGAGTATCTGCAAAGTTTTAATTTTGTGTTGAAACATAAGAGTGGACAAACAAATAAGGTTGCTAATGCACTAAGTAGGAGAAAATTATTATTTCATGAAATTCAAGATAACAGTGTGGGCTTTGATAGTTTGAAGGAGTTGTATGTTGATGATGTAGACTTCAAGGAAGCATTTGAAGCTTGCAACAGTTCTATCAGCAAAGATAGAGAGCCATGGATGGACTTTATGTTACAGGAAGGTTTGTTGTTCAAAGGGAACAAATTGTGCATCCCTAGAGGATCAATGAGAGACAATTTATTGAAGGAGAAACATTGTGGCAGCCTAGTAGGACATTGGGCAAGACAACACTTATTTGTAGCTGAGCACATATTATTATTAGCCAAAGACGTGGGCAGATGTTAAGAAGTATGTGGAGAAGTGTCGAGTTTGTCATTTGGCAAAAAGGAAGAGTCAAAATGCTAGTTTATATCATCCATTACCAATTCCATCTAGACCATGGGACTCTATAAGTATGGATTTTGTGTTGGGTTTGCCTTGTACTCAAGGGGGAAATGATTCTATTTTTGTAGTTGTGGATAGGTTATCTAAAATGGTTCATTTTATTCCATGTAAGAGAACTAGTGATGCTACCAATATTGCTAACTTGTTTTTCAAGGAAGTGGTACGGTTGCATGGCATCCCAAGAAGTATTATATCTGATTGTGACACCAAGTTTTTGGGGCATTTTTGGTGAACTCTTTGGAAAAAGTTGGGTACACATCTTATTTTTAGTTCAGCCTATCATCCCCAAACGAATGGTCAAATTGAGGTTGTCAATCAGAGTCTTGGAGATATGTTATGATGCCTTGTTGGAAACACACCTAGCAATTGGGATATGGCATTGGCACAAGCAGAGTTTGCATATAACGATTCTCTAAATCAAAGTACATATTTCAGCCCATTTTACATTGTATATGGCATGCATCCTAGAGGTGTTTTTGAACTTTGAAATCTAGGTGTTATGGAGAAACAAAGTGCAGATGGTGAAGCCTTTGCTAAGACCATCCATGATCTTCATGAGGAGGTTAAAAAAAACATTGAAGGAAGCAATCAACAATACAAATGATATGCTGATAAAAAACGGAGAGAGGTGCACTTTCAGGAAGGTGATCTTGTAATGGCTCATCTTTGAAGGGAAAGATTCCCTACTGGTACCTATAACAAATTGAAAATGAAAAAGATTAGGCCTTGTAGGATCCTTAGAAAGTTTTCAACGAATGCTTATGAACTTAGCCTTTCCTCTGGACTGGGCATTTCACCCATCTTTAATGTCATAGACTTATTCCCTTATCACGCTCTTGTAGATACAGACATAGCAGAGATGGAGCTAAGATCTGTTGAAGAGCAGCAGGGTGCCACACTAGCTCCACTAGAAATTGAATGCATCCTTGACACACAACTATTACGGAAGACCCAGGGCAAGGAATATTTTCACTATCTGGTGAAATGGAAAGGTCATCCTGTAGAAGATGCATCATGGTTAAGTGAATCTAATCTCTCTAAATTGAATTACTCCGTTGAAGACTTCATAAGCAGGAGGTCATGAATCTTATTTTGTGGGGGAGCCTAATGTAGGGGCATTATCCCTGTTTTTATGTTTAATTTTGTTTAGTTGTGATCAATTATGGTTTGTTGCCTAAATATCCTCTGTTTTGTCCAAACTTGTTTCATTTGCTAGTTTGTCCAAAAACTTGATTAGTTTTTAATTAAAGGAGAAACTATTTTGAAGAGGATTGGGCCAGATAGTTGAGGGACAATTCTTTTTGTTGTTTGGAAAAGAAGTTTTAAAATGATCTAATTTGGTTTTGATTTTGGAAAAGGAAGTTTTAGAAAACTACCTATGAGGGGCCGATGCTAGTTTTTTTTTGGAAGGAAGTTCTGGTAACTTCCTAGGAGGATCGATGTCAGTTTTGTTTCTGGTTTTGTAGGAAGTTTTTGAACTGCCTAAATAGATTGCAGAAAGAAAGTCCTTGTGTGAGTTCGAAGATGTGGGGGAACGCAGTGGAATTTAGGAGGAGTTTGAAGGATACAGAGAGAACACCCATCACATTGGAGTTGGGGACTAATCTGATCTAGCTGCATGAAAAGAAAGATGAATACATAACCATTGCTTTCTGCAATTGAAAGTTTAATAAAAGTTTGTTTATTGTCTTCCTATTGGGTTATGTAGACATTGGTTGACAATCTGGTAAAGCATAAACTTGTTGTGTCATTCAGAAGTTCATACCACTGCAAAGACAGTGATCCCTGCTATAAATTTGTTATAGGTATTTCCTTATCTCATTGTGGATAAAATTTGGTCTCTAAAATTGCATTATCAATTCTGAAACTATGTTAAGTTCTTGTCTCGTATTGGTGTTTTGGTATTTATCTCCAGAGACTGTAGGAAGGTAGTCATCACAAACTATGCCTCTAACAAGATTATATGAATGACTTGATTACATAACCAATCTCTCCTCCTAATAAGGAACCAAAATAAAACTATAGTAGATACTTATAACGGGGTGATGATTAAACAATTTTTTTGTTAAGCCTCCAACTTCCTACATTCTTCCTTCACTCATCCTATATTGCCAAAATCCCTAATCCTAGCATATAAAGATTATGGTCATCCCATAACATATGGCTAGTTCTCAAGGTACACAGCTTTTAGAGTTTGAATAGAAAGTTTGATTATTAGTGTGAGATTAAGGTCAACAGAAGAAACAATAAGAAAAGTGAACTTTGAGCTCATAAGTAGTAAGCAAGTTGAGCTTAAATATCAAAGGAACAACTACCAACAATATGATACTTCTTTATTCATGTAGAATGGGATGATAATTTATGGTTATGATAAAACCTCTCAAGTGCACATAATGAAGTAATAAACACCCTCACAAATTGGATAGGTATACTAATTAGTATACAATAACATCCATAACACTCAAGATCATATAAATTAGATATACATTTGAGCATATACAACAAATAATATATTTAACCCATCTAGAGTAATGTGGAATCTTTACTAATGGTAAGAAGATAAAATTGAAGGATTCGAATCATTATTACTAATTACAAATAGTGTGTCCAAACAACAAATTCTCCATCAATAGTTGAAATAGACAAATAATCACTACATGTTGAAAGCATGGACCTTCTAAACTATCTCTTCATCCTTCTCTCAATAATTGTGTAGCATCCCATTAACATTTAATTAAACTATCTAGGTATCTCTAACCCCATCCTGATGTAATTTAGATGTGGGATTTAACTAAATAACTTGATAAACTATTTTTGATGTCTTAGATTTATGGTATCATTACTTATTTGTTTAGTTTAATGTTAATGGTTTTAGATTATTTGATTTGACTAGATGAACAACTTATATGAACTCTATTCTAAGACGTGCTATTAATATTCAAGTGAAGATGTGATGCCTTGTATGGAGGGAAGGAGGTGAAGTAAGAACATGAGATGAAATGGATAAGGACCTATTGTTGGCTCATGATCGGACTGAGGCCGAGGCCCCAATCCTTGCCTTAGATTAATTTTGTACACCCTATGCTTCTTAGATTAATGTTTCTACAATTTTTAATAATTTTCCCTTTTACCTTACCTCTTCTCTTAAAAAATAAAATAGTATTCTTTAAATAACAAGGCTTATATTTTATAAGATAAATATTATGTCGATTATTAAAAATAATAAAATAAAATAAAATCACAAAACTTATATATATGAATAATTAATAATAAATAATTAAATAAATTAATAATCCTCACTCAAGGGTGTGCGAGAATATAATTTAAATTAATAACTTAAATAAAAACAAGTCATTAGTTGGACAGTGAGAATGAAATACAATAACTCACCCATATGATGAGGATAGACACAAATAATAAAATAATAGTGGGGATTAATTGTGGTGGGTAGAAAAAGCTACAAAATGTAGAGTTCATGCATAGGATGCCAATTTGAGTTATTAGGCTCCATTTTCATAGTAGTGATGAGGTAGCAATCAGGGTTTAAATTTGACAGTCCATTTTTCCTGTCAAGAATTGTTTTTCCTACAATTTAGTCTTCATTATTGCTTTTCACATGATAATTAGTTTTTTTAAATGCAAGTCAAATTTTATATAAGAAATATAAAAAAAATTTACAAATTGTTTTAATAATATATTTCAAATAATGTATTTCATAGTTTTTTCTATTTTTTATAACTGTCATATTCTTCAATACAAAATTAAATTGTTTGATGTGTTGGAAAAGCCTAGAAACTAGAATGAATATAAAATATTCTATTAAATTTTTTTTTAAAGAGTATTGAGAACCAAAAAATCTAAAAATTTGGGATTTCTTTTAAAACAATAGAAGTTTCTATTAAAAAATTTAAAAATTATATATATATATATATATTTCCTACAATTTTTAAAATAAATTACATGTATTAGCTTTTGTTTGTTATTATTTTTTTTTGTGAGGAAGATATATCATTGTTTTATGTTACTAGAAATATTCTATTTTTTCTTTGAGTGAAAAAAGAGAGGAGTGTGGGTTTAAGAGAAGTTGATTGTAGGAAAATAAGGTTCAACCCAGTGCATATCAAAGTGCATGTTGTTATTTTGATTTGTATTTCTCATAGTATTTCATTTTAGATCATTGTCAGGGAAAATGTGTAGTATGCATTTTATTCTTTATGATTTAGTTTGTAGGAAAAAGATGCAATTTAAATTTTATTTTTAATGATTTTGGTTATAAGAAAAAGGATGCAATTTTATTTCATTTATTTTGATTTTTGGTTATATGAAAAGATGCAATTTGGGTTTTATTTTGTATGATTTAGTTTATAGGAAAATATGTGATTTGGTTTTTATTCTTTATGATTTAGATTGTAAGAACAAGATGCAATCTAGATTTTATTCATTATGTTTGGCTATAAGAAAAAAAAATGCAATTTGAGTTTTATTGATTATGATTTTTGGGTTATAGGAAAAATATACAATCTAGGTTTTATTTATTATTATTATAGTACATAGGATAGAAAAAAGAGACATATCTAGTTTTATTATTTTATTGTTAGCTTGTTATCTAGTTATTATTTGGATTTAGGTTGTAAGAATTATAAACCTAGATTGAAATAGGTAGGGTCAATTGTCCTATAAAATCACCTAATTGGGATTGAGTCTAGCAGGGTCAACTAAATACCCTCATATAATCATAATGTTGAGAATGGATTAGTAAGGGGTCAACATACCCTATAGGTCTTCATACAATGAATGAATCTATTGGGTCAACTAAATATCCTTCTAGGAACATGATTGAAACTTGTTAGAAATGAAAGCACAACTACTTAAAGGGAAAACTGATTCAAGATAAATTTTAGCAATCTTTAAGTGTGAATTAACAATGGAGATTGTAACAAAACATAAAACCCACTACAGAAAAGATGTCAAACATGAAGAACTCAACACAATGACATGGTGTTTATGTGGAGAAAACCCTTGCGGGTAAAAAAAATCCACCAGGAAAGAGGCACAAGTTTGTATTAATCTATAAAAGATTTGTACAATACATCAACTACACAACTCTCTCCACAAGTCTTCAATCCGATAGCATTCTGGCAACATCTGAGTACCTAAAATCTATATTGTAGCAACAAATACATGACAAATACTTATAGAAATGTTTTCCACTCCATTATAGGCGTTCGCCTTCTCTCTCCTAAGATTCTTGAACCTGTAAACATTAATTACCATCTTACAAGCATCTTACACTTGTCCAGAAATGGTCATGCAAAGTTTGGGGGCCCAAAACTAAATCTAACCTCTTACAACATCTTATGACGCATCATAACCATCATAGATTCCACAAAAGAGTATCTTTCCAAGATAGGAACCTTGGGCTAAATATAGCAAATATACAACTAACATATCCGTCATATGTGTCATAGAATCACAGAATCTTATGACAACTTGCAGCTGTCATAGATTCACTTACCAAACATTATGACAGTTGTCATACATGCCAAATATAGTAGATTCCTCAAGGGAGCACACCTACCCTCATTTACTTTGAGTTTTTACATTTGCCAACAATAAAAGTCACTTTGTAATTACCTCCGGTTACTCTGAAATTACCCCTGCTAGTGAAACTAGTATATCTCATGGATAATTACAAATTACATCTAATAAATGGAATAAATACAATATTGGGATTTACAAGGTTAATGGCACCTTATCCCAACATTCTCCCACTTGACATTATACATTGTAAATCAACCCATAGGAAATCAAATGAAAAAATAATTAGGCACTAGAAACAAGGCCCATGGCCTCTCTGCACCATACAAACTTCTATGTGCTCACAGGCTTGGTCAATGAATCTACAACATTCTCCTGAGTGTCTATCTTCTTCAGCTCAATCTCTCCATTTGCAAACAACTCTTGAACAAAGTGATACTGAGCATCAACATGCTTAGTCCGAGCATGATACATGGGATTCTTGGCCAAACAGATAGCACTTTGACTATCACAACCAATCTGAATGACCTTGCAATCAAATCCAATACCTGTACACAATCTCCTCAACCAAACTGCCTCCTTAGAGACATGAGTAGCAGCCATATACTCTACTTCTGTGGTGGACAAAGCAACTGTGGGCTGCCTCTTACTCATCCAACTCACTGCACCTCCAAACAGAGTAAACACATAGCCACTAGTAGACATTTGACTATCCAAGTCACCTGCCCAATCTGCATCAACAAAACCTGATATGTCTAAAGATTTATCAGCACTATCAGTACCAGAATAAACCAAACAATGATTAGGAGAGCCTGCAAGATATTTAAACACCTTCTTTGCATAGTTCTAAGGCTGTCTACCAGGATTTGACATAAATCTGCTCAAAACTCCCACTGCTTGGGCAATATCTGGTCTAGTGCAAACCATTGCATACATCAAACTCCCTATAGCACTAGCATATGGCACATTAGACATATCCTCAAGATCATCCTTAGTCTTTGGACACATATCTAATGAAAGCTTAGTACCAATGGGTAAAGGAACTCTAACTGGGTTACAGTCCTGCAAACTAAACCTCTGTAAAATAGTATTCACATACTTGCTTTGTGACAACCAAAGCTTTCTGTTAACTCTGTCCCTCCTGATCTCCATTCCCAAAATATATCTTGCAGTACCAAGATCCTTCATCTCAAATGCACTTGAAAGCTAGACTTTAAGCTCACTGATCATACCCTTAGTATTTCTGAAAAACATGTCATCAACATACAAAGCAATAACCAGTATAGAATCATCAACACAATAAATGTAAACACAATGATCATCTTTGCTTCTAACAAAACCCAATTTCAAAACAAATGAGTCAAACTTTTGATACCACATTCTGGGGGACTGTTTCAGACCATAAAGAAACCTCTTTAACCTGCAAGCCCAATGTTCTTTTCCTTTTACCTCAAAACCTGTAGGCTGTTGCATATAAATTTCTTCTTCAAGATCTCTATGCAAGAATGCAATTTTAACATCCATTTTCTCAATCTCCCAATCATAAGCTGCAACAATGGATAAGAGAAATCTAATAGAAGTCAATTGAGCAACAGGAGAGAATATCTCACCAAAATCAACTCCCTCTCTCTAGGAGTAGCCCTTGGCTACCAGTCTAGCCTTGTACTTTTCCAATGACTCGTCTACTCCAAACTTCTTCTTGAAGACCCACTTACAACCTATGGCCTTTCTTCCTTTCGGCAAACGAATAAGATCCCAGGTGTTACAAGAGTCTAAAGCCATCATTTGCTCCTGCATGGCTAGCTGCTAAGACTCACTATCATCTGCAGAAATAGCTTCCCTGTAGGATATAGGTTCATCATTAGTACTCAATAAAGCATATACATAACAGAAATCTGGTGGGCTATACTTATCAACTAGATTTAGTTGTCTTGTGGATCTCCTGAAGGGTGGAGTAAGAGACTCTACTCGTTCTTCTACATGATCATTGCACCAACTTCTTCTGTAACAACAGATTCATCTTCATCAAAACTACTTGAATCTTCTTCTTCTTCTTCTTCACCCCCCAATCCATCATTCTGTTCTTCCTGAGGTGCATCTTGCCTCTCTAAATCAAAGTGCACCTTCTTTACCTTTTCTTCTTTCTCTTTTGGTTGCTTAGGTTTATAAATAGTTCTAAGTTCCCTGAAAATAACATCTCTAGAAAATATTATCTTGCAGGTTAGTGGATTCCAAAGCTTATAACCTTTGACATTATCACCATATCCAATGAATGTACACTTTTTAGCCTTTGGATCCAACTTAGATCACTTTTCCTTAGGCACATGAACAAAAGCCTCACAGCCAAAAACCCTTAAATGTGAAATAGAAGGTTTCTTACCTATCCACACTTCATAAGGTGTCGAATCAAGAGCCTTACAAGGAGATATGTTTATCAAGTAGCAAGCAGTACACACAACCTCTCCCCAAAAGCATTTATCTAACTGTGTATCACTATGCATACTTCTGGCCCTTTCCATAATTGTTCGGTTCATCCTTTATGCAACACCATTTTGTTGTGGTGCATATGGAGTTGTCTTTTGTCTGATTATACCTACATGCTTGCAAAACTCATCAAATTCCTTAGAGCAATATTCCCCTCCATTGTTAGATCTTAATATTTTTATCTTTAAACCTGATTGGTTCTCTACTTAAGACTTTGAATTCCTTAAACTTAGTGAAAACTTCATATTTATGCTTCATAAAATAAATCCATGTAAATCTAGATATGTTTTTGGTATTTTCTTGGGATGTTTTGCGAATGCAACTAAGGTGAGCATGAGTCTATGCCTAAGGGAATATGCCCAAGAGTATAATAGAGGCTAATGAATTTAATTTTCAAAAAGTTTAGCTCCAATAGGATACTATTATCTACTAATGACTTTCAAAGTACTAATTGGGTTTATCAAGACCTTGGAATATTGCGGCAAGAGTAATGGTTAATTAAAGAGAGCTTGTGAGTATGGGAGTTCACTTTGGAAGGTGGACCTAAACTAGTCAAGTGAGTATTAAGCCCACGTGGTGATCGATTGAATGGAAATGATACCAAGGTCTTTTGGTCCAATTTTTGCACTTATGAAGAAGTCACACTTCGACGGTTTCTCCTTATGTTTCAACTTTAGGGAGATCAATTTTGGAATCCTCTATTGATGTCTAGGGCTGAAATCCTAAGGTTTTAAGGTTGCCTAAATGGTAGGGTCAATATGGGAATGAAATCTAATCCTAAATGAGGTTTGTGTATGCAACCTAATCCTAAGAGGATGAAATGATTTTGTCAATGGATCCCAAAGGGATGGAAAACCAGCAGGTCTAAAATGTCTTTGAGACGGTTGCAATTGAATTTAATTGGGAGAATAATGTTCAAAGGTTCCTATAAGGTTTTCAATTTGTTTGCTGGTGCATGTGTTACACAGACATGTAGAGGCGTTGCAAAACCTGGAAAAGGCATTTCACTATTGCTTATGCGTTGCAGGAAGCCTCTTATGCATTTTACTAAGTTTATGTGGAGCCTAAAGTCAATTTTCTAAGTTTGTTTGGTAGTTTGTCATGTAAATCAGAAAACACATCAGTCATAAAAACACTCTGCATTCAGTTTTGGCTGTGACTCTTTGTTATTTTGTAGTTTTGATGAGTTTTGAAAACATGCACAACCCTAGGCTGGCAAAGACAATATTTGTTGGATTCCCACTGCGGATAAATCTGAGCCGCACTTATTCAGAGTGGATAGCTTAGAAGTTTTGTGGCACTGGCTCGCCCTTACACAGCACACACTCCTCGGGCACACCAAACTTTGAATTCGTAAAGGCCCAAAGATCTCAAGGAATTTGCTATCTCAACTTTGAACTGTGAGAACGTGGGACGGCTTCAGAGGTCTGACCTCCTGCGCCAGCAACTAGAAGGATTTTGGCCACTAAACAAAGGTTTCTAGTGAATATTCGGGGGACCGACATGTAACGAGTGTCCAACAAGCTACTTAAAGCTTTGACTAGTCCTACTAGGAGTCTCATATACGCAAGGTATGCCTCCTTTTGAACTAGCACCATACGGTAAGCGCTAATAGCAGTTTGGACTAGGCTTTCGCCTTATCCTATTTTGTATAGCAGACCGGATGAAAGTACCACTTGGGGTCACAAATGAGTTCTCCTTGCGGATGTGTCTCAAGAGCAAGCCCACTCTAAAGGGTTACACAAAAGCAAGACAAGTACATGTTTTTGATCTCAAGGCTTGTACTAAGACACAAGGAGAGAGAATACACATGCAACTTGCTCACACTTGCATGGGGTTCCTTTTTTAGTCTTTTTAAGTGTGGTGTGATTTATGCCAATGGGGTACAGAGCTTTTGATTCCCAAGGTCACCAAATGGTGCGAGGGAAGAGCATACACTTCTCTGCTTCACAAACAAAAATCACAAAACATGGCAAACAAAATGCAATTTCTTTTTATCTTTTTAGATGAGTGAAAAATGCAAGTTCTTTTTTAAACCGAATGAGTGTGAAATGCAAATTGTTGTTCTTTTTAACTGAGTGCGTGAAAGATGCAATATTGTTGTTCTTTTTAGCCCGAATGAGTGTAGTTTATTTTAATCCAAATGAGTGTGATATGCAGGTTGCAAACAGATTGTAGTTGTTTCTTAAACCCAAATCAAAATGTTTCTAAAGTGACCACACACATACATAAAATAAAACCATGCAAAAATAGTTAGTGATTTAGCTAAGATTTTCATCCAATGCCACAAGTTGCAAACCAGAGATCAGTAATAGGGAATAAACCCTAACCCTACTGTGAAAAAATAGAAAAAACTTGAATCAAAGCAACTTGAAATTTTATGTTGTTTTACCAGTCGCATGTGGTACAATAAGGCTCATAGGCGTCACACAGAGTAGCGCAAGCAGTGCAGTAGAGGCGTCGCACAAAATGGCAACAACATCGCATAGAAAGGTAACTACGTCACACAGAGACACACGGGCGTTGCAGCAGAAGCGTTGCACAAACCTCCGCAAGTGTCATACGGACCTGCACAAGCATCACACTATTTTCTGTAAACAAAAATTTGATAGAAAAACCCTAACAATGAATAAAAAATGTGTTTCAGTGATAAATTTTGAACCATAGGGCTGTAAGGTTATTTCTTGAATGCCAGAAATATGGTAAACTTTCATACATTAATAGGAAATACCCAAATGTTCAAACAAGTTAGCATTAAACCCTAGATAAAACCCTTGAAATATCAACCTAATGCTCTTAAAAAACCCTAGTGAGATGACCAATATGAACCAGGGAGTTAAAAACACACAGAGCATCAAAAATAAGTTAGAATCCTACAAAAACCAACTAGGTTAGGCTCATAATAACAAAATCACAAAGTTTTACCCTAAACACAGTTGCAGGCATCGTAGAATCCTTCTGGTGTGTTGCAGACACCTCAGAAGCGTCACGCCGTACGGCTTAAGCATCACATGAAGTAGCTCAAGCGTCGCATGAACCAGCTTATGCGTTGCATTGTTCTTGCAAATTAAAAACACCAAATTCACGGAATGTACGGCCGATCATGTCAGGTTCCCCAGATGAAGTCAGGTAAAAACGCTGCCAAAGCCCTGCAAATAGTATTTTCAAACCCTATCTACCCAATGGAGCCCTAAAAATGTAGAATCAAGCAAGGAAAGCAAGTAAACATGAAACCCTAGGCTAATAGTGTAAATCCTCCATTGTTCCTATGATGCTATGACTAACTAATGCATCAGATTTTGCAGGTCTGCAAATACTATGGATAGCTCAAGTGTTGACAATGGCAAAGTTGACTTATGCAAGTGGTGAGATGTCAAAATGAGAGGGTGAGGGTGGTTTTATAGAAGAGGAAATTGGAATGGAGGGTTGTGATTAGAAGTTGACATGGAGCCAAGATCAAGGGCTGAGAATGATTAGGGTTTCCATCCACTAGAGGACAAAAGACATTTTTTTATTAGAAGAAATGGTGAGGTGGGAAGTGATTTTAAAATTAAATAAATTATATGCATTTATTTAATTTTTTAGAGGAAAGGGTAATGTAGAAGGATGTTTTTTTAAAGATAATGCACCTAGTAAACTTTTTAATGTGACCGGTGATGCTGGCGTGACACGCCCTCTGGCTCCATGATAATGCTTTTTCCCGGAGCTATGAACCAGTGAGGCCACAACACGGGGGACCTCATCCCCAAGCAAGAACACTTCAAACCCGCGAGCTCATTGGCCCAACGGGGGTTTGAACTCTGGTGGCCGCCACTACAACCGAGTGACTTAAATGTAGAAGGATTTTAATTAAATAAGTGGGGACTTATTTAATTAGGGTAAGGTTGATAATTTAAATAAATAGGTATTTATTTAAATTAGAAGGGGAATATGGACGTTAGACGAGTGAATAATTAAATTATTTAATTATAGAGGAAACTAGGAGAAAATTGCTTAAATGATTAAATAAATAAAGTTTATTTAATTAAAAGCGTAAGAGGGAATGAATTAATTAAATAATTAAAAATTATTTAATTAATAGCAGCAGAAGAAATTGAGATGAATTATATGTGAAAATGTCATTCGTAGTGCAGGACATTTTTAAGTATCTACACATATGATAAGGAAAACACTGCATATTTCACTATACGTGGAAGACATCAATGCTTTGTAGCATTAAAAGAATGAAATCATGCAATGTAGAGGGTCAACTAACTCTAATAACGTTACTAAGGGTTTAGTAAATGTGATTAAGATGATCAAACTGATCATCAAAAGAATACAAAATATTTATGGGGACATTCAAATGATTACCTATTACATGTTATATTAATTGCTCAATGGGATATAGTAGCAATGAAGCACTTGAATAATTAAAACTAGACATATACATTCAATATGAAATGCTCAACCTATTACAAAAGACAAACATATGCACTCTCTCTTTTCTTCTTAGTTCTACAACTATGCCAACAACCAACCATTTTCTATTTCCAAACCATGAATATATAGTACTTCACTATCATGGATTTTGGAGGGAAATTCAAACCCATATCAAATCATCATTAAGTTCCCATAAGGCATATAATATTGTGTTGGAACAATGACACCATGAGTAGGATAAATCCACCTAGGATCACACAAGATCTACCTCATGAAGACACCCATACCATTCCCCCATAACTACAAAGGAACAAGGATGACCAACAACACATGGAAACTGGGAAATAGTGTGAGAAACTGCCTTGGGCTCAACCACCTATTAGATCCAGCATTAAACTCATTTCTAGGTTGAGGAAGAACATGCATAGGGATCAAGACAAACATTGGGCCAAATATCAATGTTCCAAATACTCATAATGACCCTTAGGATCAATACCAATGTCAAGAAGACATTCAACCACCTATGAGGCTAGCCATAAAGTCCATGTTTTCAAATGCAACTTGAGAAGCTTGGGACAAGACCAAGTAGGTGAGATGAACATTATTTGACAGGGTAAATTTTTTGAACTACATTTGAATATACACCATCCACGTGGAAGTAGGGTAGATCAAACAATGAATGGCATGCAAAGGACAACTTGCACCCACATAAAGATGAGGGAACACAATAGCTATGGGTAAATAAAGTTTCATGGCATCATGAAAATATCACCAACACATTGTCACAGGAAGACATGGGTCCATTGTAAAAGCACATATAATTAATACAACACCTGTAATCACAAATCCACCACACATCAGGTCCAGTCTAACAATCAACTCTCATGTGGGTAGTCAAAAGACTAATGCATTCAAATCCCACTTCTCCATGAGTGTCATCAGTACTCAGTGGCTATAAGTCATGTTTGACAATCTTAGCACCTAAAATTATCCCAGTGGTCTAGGACAGTTTATCTCTACTACCATTAGATCTTGGTCTTGATAACTTGTCAACATGTAGTTATAAGGTCTTTCTCATAACTTGGGTGGAGACTATAAAACTAAAAAAAACAATAAATCAATAATTCACATCAAAATAACAATAAAAACATCTAAAATCATGAACATCTAACTACAACAATTCTAAAACTTAAAAAATTAAGTAAAAAGGTGTTCTAAGACACTTTCACAAAACCTAGAACACCTTTGCAAATTAGGATGCTTTCATAGAACTAGATAGTCTAGTGAAAGCTAGACAACTACAGCCCTTGGTAGCTAGTCCAAGACATGATCATGAATCTCAAGTGATAGCACAAAGCGTGGACCAATTGGTGATCCTTAGACGCTACCGTCAGTTTGACACTCTCCTCTAGCTTTAAGAGCCTTATAAATGAACCCAAAATGATTTTTTAGACTTATCTCTCAAATCGGAAAGCCCTTGGTGACATTTTTATGTAGACTCTCTAGTCTTGGGGTTCAATAGGCTCATCATTAAGGTCTTTTTGCTCATTTTTCTATATTTTCTCTCTAAATTCACTTTTCACTATAGTACAAATGACTAGTGTTACCCAAATTTTAAACTCAGAGAATTTTCAAGTTATAAAATTTATCTTCTTTCATTTGCTAGGCGGTGTTCAAAAATTATGGAGTATAAAATATTTGCTTTTATAAACTTTCCTAAGATTAGAAAATTAATTGGAGACCGGAGATAAATTTATTTACTTTTGCGGTGAAAAATTCTTAAAGTCATAATGGTTATGGAAATCTCCTTTATGAAGAATTTGAAAATTGGAACCTTTTATAAAGTTTAAAAGACTTTATTAAGGTCACGTATTTCCATCGGGGATATTAAAAACTTTAGAATTTTATATGTCCACAGTTTAAGAGGTTTTTGAACCTCATATTTTATTGATTGCCAGTTCAAAATTCTTATAAGTTGTCGATAGCCGACTGATTCCCTGTCGGGGAATTTTAGGGTTTTAGAACTTCTTTTTTTTGCTGACACCTTTTATGAAACAACGTTGGGCATAACAGGAGTTATTATGGTGTTTATAATGTCGTTCTCCTTCACTCTATTTTCAAAAGAAATACGGTGAAGCTACCATGGTTTCTGCATAATCTGACTGGTTTCTATGCTTTTTGAATGAGCATAATTAAGCCCGCAATATATCATGATGTTACATCCTGCACAAGTGTTGGGAACACCTTTGCAACCCAGTAGTATAACGTTCTTCATAAGTCACCACAAATGGCTTATAGATCTTATTGGGATTGTAGTAAAATTGGTTGTCCAAGCACAAATGGTGACTTTCTACCATGCAGTTGTGTCAGATGTCCCAGGCAACCTAACTATGTACAAGGTGGTTGGATTACTTGACAACAGTGTAGTTTTTGTAACTGAAGAAAAGTTAGCATTCAAATCCAATGAACTCGTACCAGTAAGTGTAAGATCTATAACTCTGGATACAATGATTCATTAGTCTAAGCCAGTAATTCTTTTCAAGATCGATGTGCAAGGTTGGGAATGCCATGTTTTGAAAGGTGCGACCTCTTTATTGTCAAGAGATCTTGGGAAGCATTCGATGAGCTACTCCTAATGAAAATTAAGGGTTTAGTAAATGTGATTAAGAACTATTTCTGGAGTACCAAAGATAAAAAGAAAAATATAACCCTGCTACATGGATGCTAGAAGTGACCTCCACTACTATTGAAATTCACTTGGGAATAAACTTTGTTGAACACTACAAGAATTCATCTCTCTACAAGAGGAATAAAGAATCAGTGAGAGAGATTAGTACTCAAGCTTCTGCATTGAGAGACCATACATAATTATCCAAATAATTGTAGCAATATCTTGATCTTGGATCATGGAAAACCGACGTGAATATTTTGATCGTTCCAAAAATATGCTACACAAGGTAAAAGCATTGATGTTCCTATCAGAGGCCCAATCTCAGCAATGGTTGACATGATGTGTACAAGAAGGCATCAAATTCCCTCCCACATTAGAAGTGGCCCCAGTTTCTGTGAATGATGAACTTGCCTTTGTAGCAGGATTACAAACTACCTTGAATAGTCCATTGTTTAGTATTGAAAGAATGTTGGAGAAAAGGAAAGTTCTGCGAGAAAAAGTCAGACGTAGTTTGGGTTTGGATTCTAATGATATTATTGTGATGAATCTTAGTAGTATCAATCCAAGAAATGGTCAGTTGATGCTACTTAGAGCTGCCTTGATGATAGCTGATGAGGATTTCATTCTAAAGATCAATCTAGAGCATGCAGGGGCATTGGAAGCTTCCTGGAAGGCTTTAGGAGGTGCAAATACTATCATGGAGAGCAAAGGAAATTTCAAGGTTTTGTCTGAGTTTTCTGACATCATCAAAGGAGGGGGAAGTCATTTAGGAAAATCCAACGCAATAGGAATGACAAGGAATCAAGAAACTGAATGGAATTCAACACTATCCAATCTTATATACTCCTCTCTTACAAGAATTCTTGACAGGGAATGACGGCAGGTACCTCTAAGTCGTTCTTCATACAACAATCTTATCAATGCTTGTCGTTCTTGTGGGTAGTGGGAGGAAGCTTTGATGGTGTGTAGATGAATGACATAAAATGGAGTAGGTCCTGATTTAGTCACTCACAATATCATCTTGGCTGCTTTTGAAAATGGAGCTCAATATGGAAAATCATTGTCCTACTTTGAGCTTATATAAAAAAGAAGGTTAAAACAGATACAATCACTTTCAATACCATCATCAGTTGCTTAGTCAAGCTACAACACTATGATAAGGTTGTTGAAATGTTCTATTAAATGAGGGGGACAAATTCAATTGATTGTAAGCCAGACATTATGACGTTCAGTACCATCATGCATGCCTATGCTGCTTGTGGACAGATTGCAATGTCCAGGTAACATTTGAAATGATGATTGCAGAGGGTATGCAAATATTGTTTGCAAAAATATACTGATAAGTGCATATGTTTCTCTGGGACTGTCTAAGAAAGCCTTGGAAACATTCAATTTTCTTGAGAAAAAAAAGGTTTTTGGCTAGATATTGTATCATATACATTGCTACTTAATGCTTATGGAAAGTCTGGACAACCACACAAGGCTAGAGAAGTCTTTGACTCAATGAATAGAATTTCATTGAAACAGAATATAGTTATTTATAATGCCTTGATCAATGCATATGGCACTGCAGGATGTTGGGAAGAGGCTTTGAAACTGCTACAATTAATGGAATGTGTTGGAATTCAGCCAAATGGTGTTACAATATGCACTCTCTTGGCAACCTATGGTCATTGTAGTCAACCTGAAAAGACCAATTCAATTATTTCTCTAGCAATTTCTCAGGGTATTCAACTCAATGTTAATGCATTTAATACAACCATAGCAAACTTTACGAATGCAGGAACGTATGATAGGGCTTTATGCATACAAAAGAATATGAAAGGAAAAGGGGTAAAACTAGATGTTGTGACTTTTAGCATCTTGATTAATGGTGCCTATAAATTAAAAAGTCACATTGAAGCAAAGAAACACTTTGATGAGATGCTAGACATGGAAATTAGTGTGACTGTAGAAGCATGTACAACCCTAATTGATGCATATGCTAGATAGGGTCTACTAAATGAGGTTGACTCGATATTCAGTAAAATGAAGACATTTGGTTGCTTGCCTAATGTTGTTACTTATACCATCTTAATCCATGCCTAAGGAATGTCAAGAATGTGGGAGAAAGCTTATTCCTTTTTTGAAGAGATGGAAATGAATAATATTGGAATGGACACTATTGTATACTCAACACTTATGGCAGTATTGAACAAGGGAGGCCAACCTGAAAGAGTTCGTTATTTTGTAGAAAGAATGAAGGAGAAAGGAGTAACTTTCAGTGAGGCAACCTACTTTGAAATCATAGCTCATTATACCAAGCTGGCAAGATTGATGTTGTGGACGCTGGCAACAATTCATGTAGCACCATTATATGCTACAGTTGATGTGTATATTATAAATGCACATGGGTCCTAGGAGAAGAATATAACAAACACAAATGACTAGCTTTGTTAGTAGATAAACCCAAAACTGATCAAGCTAGTGAGTAGTAACCTTATTAAGATGTAACAAAAAAAAACCAAAAATCAATTTAATGATAGGTTATAAAAAGAAAAGAGAAGGTTTTCTTTTGTAACTAAATTTTTCAAGAAACTGTTATGGGAAAGAGAAGGAGGCTTTAAAAACTCATCAGCAACACATTGTAAAGGATTCCAATTTTTTTTTTTTAATTTTTTTTTTGCTGCCCTGTATAGCCAGAGAACTGTATACAAAGATAAACTGGAGACTTTGAGCCTAGTTTTTGTTTTTCAGATGTTAATAGAGAGGGTGTTCTTATGTTCCTATTTTCTTGTATGTTGATTGTTCCTGTTGGTTCCCAAATCTGTATACATCAAACCCTAAAGATTTGCCACTTCTTATGCTCAAGTTCAATGGAAGATTTGGCCAATAGAGTGGGAGATTGTCTCTTATCTCCCCTTCACTTCAGGTTCTACAGCACCTAGGGGGTGTCCCTTTTACTATCACAATAGATTTGTCTTTCACACAACAAGGCAGAAATGTTCTCACAGATTTGTATCAAGATGTATAAGATTAAATCCAGATTGACAATGTTCCTGATTTATCTTCACCATTTATATCTGAGAACATGCAGCTCCTAAACTAAAACAAAACATAAAATAACTTATTTAAATGATTTGTCTTTATATTCAATAGGTTTCTGAACCTTTGGGAAAATAGATTCCAAATCGGTGCCTTGTCTGGGTAACAGAGTCAGACATTCAACCAATGCAAATGTTTCCTAATAATAGCACAACTTCATATCCGAAGGGCTTAGCAGAAATCACTACTGTCTTACAGCAATGGCCCAAGAAAGGGTATCACCTATGGCTACTTTCACTAATCCCTTGATATAACACACTTTTCCCTATATCTGATTTAAAGCAATTTTAATCCTTTCCTTGAAAAGATGCAGCAAATCAAATACACAACATAGCAAGTGTATGCAGATAAGCTCAGAAACCCTTAGCAACTTTGCTTAAAAGAAAAATGTTCATACCCAAGGAGACCACCATATGTAACACACACAAAAAGTGATTTTCATTTATCTCAACTTGAAATAGAAAGACTGTTATACAGAATTTTGTTCACTTACAAAGCAAAATGCAACCCTGCAGCCCAAAATCAGACATCTGCTCCTACAAAATGCTATCTCCCAAATGTGTGAATACCTTGTATTCAGAGTCCAGCCCCCTACAAAGTGGAACAACATGCTCTCTTATAGACACAAGAGCATGTTGCCCTAAAATTTATTACAGCCTAGCAGTTAGGTGAGTATTAAATTACAAGTTGCTGCCAATGAGCCTGGGGAAATTACAAAATTATATTTAAAAGAGGAGAAGGCAAAATAATAAATAAATAATGGAATTAAATGTCTTTAATTTGTTCTTCCCCTTTTTACTTTATCCACATTTTACTTTGCAGCTACTAGGCGTCAACTTTATTCAAACCTCTATTTCGCACTATCGCACGACATGTCTGAAGGCTTTCCACTCCTCTTGCGATGCTACGACATGGGACTGTGTGGCCTCTTTTTAGGCTCCCTCTTGATTGCCCCCAGCAATAGAGAAAACGGAGAACGAATTGCAGCAGCGTCCAATTCAATTTGTATTCTTACTAGGTCGTTTTTCCTAATGTAGGGGCGTTTTTGGCCATTTTGGCAACCAAAATTCATCATAAATATGCTTAAAATCCATGCCCAAGCATTAGGAATGGTCAGGGGACGAATTTAAAACCTAGAACAACAATTTTGAGCTCCAAAACACCCCCAAAATCTGTCCTAAAAACAAAAAACGTGAGCAACAATGCACTCTGCAATGATTCCTGCCTGAAGCTGCCCAAAAGACCTCAGAAGACCATCCATGAAGATCAAGAGGCGTCAAAATTCACTGCAAAAGAGATAGCAGATCAAAATCTGCCCTGAGAAGCCCATTTCACACCATCATACGGCTTCAGGGAGCAGGCAATATGCCTATGCGATGCTTAAGATTAAGCTTTATTTCCTTTTGCTTTACTTCTTATAATGTATAAACATTATAATAATGTTTATATTAAAACATTTATCATCTCATATTCGCCAATTAAAATATGTAAATATTTTCTTTTATTTCTTTTAAATAATGCATTTGGCAACTTAGGAAAAATGACATTCAGTCAATTTTTCCTCCCGAGCAAATAATGTCTATTCACTGCGGGCACACGAGACATCGAAGGGCAATGAAAATTTGTATAGGGCCATTATTAATTATTTAAAGCATACCCATTTCCTTATAATTCGCATCACCAAATGATTTCTAGGACCTCCTTTGTAAACTGATATGTCGGATGCGTTTGCTACAACTGAAATGCATTAAAATAATGTAGCATATAATCTCTGATTTTGATGAAACTGGAACTAAAAAAAATTTAGACCAAAATGAGAAATGGGTCACCTTCATAATTGTGAGATTGAAACTTTCTGAAACATCAAATCTAGCTTGGTCGCAGCTAGAAAAGAATTAAATACTCTAATCAAAACTCATCCTGGAAGCATGAAACTGAGTAGGCATGTTACCACTTGTGCTAAAAAACTTCCTACCATACGGATTTGCAAGATGGCTTATGAGCTGCAAAATTTTAATCGGCGAAGGCGGGCTCTGGGGTAGATTGAGCAACATGCTGACCTGACCTCTGTCGACACATCAAGAAGAGATAGGCACCTCAAATTTACAAAATTTGAGGGTGCCAATAGTGGCTCATGCTCGATGACGCATGCCTCTTGCAAGCATGGCAAGATTCTAGTTATCTCCAGGAGGTAGACCAGGTGCCTACCCCATTGGGCTACTGAGTAACTGTTCCATCTTGCATTAAAATAATATCTTCAAACTTGATTGGGTGGCCCCGGGCCCCCAAAAATGAAAAACCAGTACCCTCCTCTATCACATACCCTATTTTCATTTGATTACTTCTGATTCAAACCAAAGGCATTAATATCAACTACATCATGACTGATATTGCATTGCAAATACACCACCATACTACTAATTATGCTATATTCAACCACACTCTCATCAATTTGCTCTTTGCAACCTTGGAGTAGTTGAAAAACCTCTTGAAACAGTATATATAGAAAACATGGGTCAAATATATCATTTCTATGTTTACAATGTCTTCTATCCCCAAAATCATTCTTATGCATGGAAATAGATATCTCTGATTCAATCTTATTAAAAAAAATGTGTTTCTTATCCACACAAATTTTATCCTCTGATAGCTCCCTATCTGGATATAATCCTTCATTACCCTTTTCATATTTAGAATCTTCAAGTTTAACATCATCACTATGATTGAATTACAATAAAACATCAACACTAGCATTCAAATGTTCCATAAACTGATTCTTCATATTGGATGTTTTTGCATTCCTTTACCTTTTCAATAACAATGTTGCTACAAGACACACTTCCATATATGTCCTGATTACAAACGTTTTTATCACTCCAAGACATGCTATCACTCTTCTCAACCATCAACAAGTCAACCTTTTCATTATTACCAGTGCTACTGAATACTTCTTCATTCTCTATTAGATGATTTTCATTTCTTTGCACAACATCATCAGTATGATTCATATGAAAACATACACTATTTTCATGCACAAGATCAGTTGCTAAGTTCAAACATTCATCCTCATTGCTGTCCATTAGTACCTTATATTGATTTTCTTCAAGCTCCTCACACTCATCATCATTTGCAAAAATAGGGTTAATCCTGTACCAATAAGGAATATGACTTACAATGTCCAATGTATCTGAAGGTTCATCATAAAGGAGATTCACTCTTATTACAAAGGTCTTTGCTTCTTCTACATGGCAGTCCAACTCTTCTTCAACATTATCAAATCTAAAATCAAGAGATGAACACACCTCATCCATGAACTGATCATAGACTTCACCTTCATCATCCAATTGCCTTACATACAAAACTTCCGCCACATCAATGCACTCTGAAACTGCATTATCTGTATCACTTTCCATCTCTCTGATACTACCTGATGAAATTGATATTGAATCTTGATCTATATGATCACAACTATTCACAACTGAATCATTTAAGCATGAACATTCCTTGTTAAGGACTGGCATATCAATGTCATTTTCACGCATTGTGAATTCTTCCAACTCAACTGTATTCAAATTGTCATGAGCAGCCATATAAGGATCATCATGATTAATCTTAGGAGATAAAGGTATATGAGCAGACTTAGTAATTTCATGATCACTGTATGAATCACTTCTCTCATTATCACCTAAACCATTGAAAAATCCATCTAATAGAATACTTCTAAATCATTTTCATCATGCAGTTGTATATAATTTTTTGATTTACTTTCGGTTTCTAAGAATACCTTTGTCTCCTCTCCAATTATATTCATATGAGGCTCTTGCTGATTCGTTACCATTATTTCATCATTCCTTATATAATCACACTTGATCTTGTCAATAATTCCAATCTATTCACATACCCGATCAAGGCTTTGAGGCTTAAATTCCTTTGGCAATGAACTCAAACTTGATTCATATATTTCAATAAACAAGTCAATGCATGTATCTTCTTTAGGCTTGTAACCATCAGGAATCTGCAAGAAGGCATCTAAGAATCTGGTAAACAAAGAGTATACTGACTCTCCCATGAATCTCCTTATGTCAAACAAAGCTTGGACATACACCATAGTATCAACATTTCTTGTCAAAGATAGATGATCTACATAACTGATTGGTGCAAAAATAGGAACAATAGAACCATGTTGATCTAGAAAACCATTTTGAGTACCTTGCTTGCATTGCTCACGTACATTTGAAACTTCCTGGCTACCGGTACTCCTAGATTGATATCCTTTACACATTCCAAATTTCTCATTATTTTCAATATCGATTGCAAGTTCATAAGCATGATGAAGTGTAGCAGGTTCCTTGTCTCTTAGTAAATAACTCATTTCCTCATCAAATGCACCAAGGTAAACCACCAAACACAATGCATCATTAGGTCTCATATATTCTGGAATGCCTTTGATTGTTTTTGAAATCCTCAGGTTAAAAGCTGGAACTAACTCATCTTTTTCTTTCTGAATGCCCATAAAATTACTAATTGTTGATCTTACATCAGTTCTCTCACCGAACTGCTTCAGAAAACTTGCCTTAAACTCATCCCAAGTATAGATAGAGCATGTCGGTAAATAAGAGAACTAGTCTCTTGCATTTCCTTTCAAAGACTGAACAAATAGCCTCATGATCACATCCTCATGATCTACCTCATAGTCATCCATTAGATTATTGAATTCTTACAAGTGCTTGTCTACTGACTCAAACCTCTCACCATTGAATTCTGGTATTTTGTCTCTAATTTCAGATGGTATGACATTTGGGAAACCACAAATGCCATCAAAATTTATGGTTTTGTATCTTTCAGTGCTGAAATTTCTTTGATGACATGACAAGGGCTGTACACTATGTATTGTTACATTTGGGTCCATACAGGGATGCACAGGTTGGTGATACATTTTCTTACACATTTAAAAGTTTTTTCATACTAACTTTGCAATCACATGTCAACATAAACTCCTTTTACAACAATGATCTTAAGCATTTACAATGCAAATTTCTATTTCAGCTTGCTTAAGATCCTCTAAATGAGTTTCTTCAAAAATGTTGCACACTTCACTTCATAATAGAGGCTACAATCTAGAAATATAGAAGTATGCAAGCCTATCACTACTACTTCCCTTCCTTAGTGCTAAATTTCACTCAATAGGGAACCAAAGTTTTCAAGACGTTCAAATATTGTTTTCATACACAAGCCTATCTTCTTGAAAACCAAAATATGGAAAATACTTGGATATGTTGCAGTTGTTGCAATTTTTCCTCCCTGACTGGGAATCTTTATTGATCTGAAATGTTCTTCACATCTTCATCAAGTTCTTTTGACAGAGTTGCCAACTCTCTTCATAGAGGACTATGCTTCAAACAACACAAATTTCTTTAAAGCATTTTTTCATTCTGGGTTTTCTTCCAACAATAGAGCCACACATGAATTCTTTTAAATTTGTTGCAACAAAGCTCATCCAGATCTGAAACCTCAATATCTGAACCTGATGTTCAAACTCATCAAATTATTTGACTCTTTGCTCATAGATCTATCATTGTCCCCAGTAGAGTCACCAGTTTTGTTGGTTCCCAAATCTGCACACATCAAACCCTAAAGATTTGCCACTTCTCATGCTCAAGTTCAATGGAAGACTTGGCCAACAGAGTGGGAGATTGTCTCTTATCTCCCCTTCACTTCAGGTTCTACAGCACCTAGGGGGTGTCCCTTTTACTATCACAATAGATTTGTCTTTCACACAACAAGGCAGAAATATTCTCACAAATTTGTAGCAAGATGTATAAGATTAAATCTAGATTAGCAATGTTCCTAATTTATCTTCACCATTTATATCTGAGAACATGCAGCTCCTGTACTGAAACAAAACATATATAACTGATTTAAATGATTTGTCTTTATATTCAATGGGTTTCTGGACCTTAGGGAAAATAGATTCCAAATCGGTGCCTTGTTTAAGTAACAAAGTCAGACATTCAACCAATGCAAATGTTTCCTAATAATACCACGACTTCGTATCCATAGTGCTTAACAAAAATCACTACTTCTTACAGCAATGGCCCAAGAAAGGGTATCACCTATGGCTCTACTTTCACTAATCCCTTGATATAACACATTTTTCCCTATATCTGATTTAAAACAATTTTAATCCTTTCCTTGAAAAGATGCAGCAAATTAAATACACAACATAGCAAGTGTATGCAAATAAGCTCAGAAACCCTTAGCAACTTTGCTTAAAAGAAAAATGTTCATTCCCAAGGAGACAACCATATGTAACACATACAAAAAGTGTTTTTCATTTATCTCAACCTAAAATAGAAAGACTGTTATATAGAATTTTGTTCACTTACAAAGTAAAATGCAACCCTGCAACCCAAATCAGACATCTGCTCCTACAGAATGCTATCTCCCAAATGTGTGAATATCTTGTATCCAGAGTCTAGCCCCCTACAAAGTGGAACAACATGCTCTCTTATAGACACAAGAGCATGTTGCCCTAAAATTTATTACATCCTAGCAGTTAGTGGGTATTACATTACAAGTTGCTGCCAATGAGCCTGGGGAAATTATAAAATTATATTTAAAAGAGGAGAAGGCAAAATAATAAATAAATCATGGAATTAAATGTCTTTAATTTGTCCTTCCCCTTTTTACTTTGTCCACATTTTAATTTACAGCTACCAGGCGTCAACTTTATTCAAACCTCTATTTCGCACTGTGGCACGGCATGTCTGAAGGCTTTCCACTCCTCTTGCGATGCTGCAACATGGGACTGTGGCCTCTTTTTAGGCTCCCTCTTGATTGGTCCCAGCAACAGAGAAAATAGAGAATGAATTGCAGCAATGTCCAATTCAATTTTTATTCTTACTGGGTCATTTTTCCTGATGTAGGGGCGTTTTTGACCATTCTGGAAACCAAATTCATCATAAACATGCTTAAAATCCCTGCCCAAGCATTAGGAATGGTTAGGGGACGAATTTAAAACTTGGAACAACAATTTTGAGCTTCAAAACACCCCCAAAATCTGCCCTGAAAATAAAAAACGTGAGCAGCAATGCACTATGCAACGATTCCTACATGAAGCTACCCAAAAGACCTTAGAAGACCATCCATGAAGATCAAGAGGCGTCAACATTCATCTCAAAAGAGATAGCATATCAAAATCTGCCCTGAGAAGCCCATTTCGCACCATCGCACGGCTTAGGAGCAACGGAATGCTTAAGATTAAGCTTTATTTCCTTTTGCTTTGTTTCTTATAATGTATAAACATTATAATAATGTTTATATTAAAACATTTATCATCTCATATTTGCCAATTAAAATATGTAAATATTTTCCTTTTAAATAATGCATTTGGCAACTTAGTAAAAATGACATTCGGTCAATTTTTCCTCCCAGGCAAACAACACCTATTCATTGCGGGCACACGAGTCACCAAAGGGCCATGAAAATTTGCACAAGGTCATTATTAATTATTTAGAGCAATACCCATTTCCTCAAAATTCTCATCCCCGAATGATTTCTAGGACCTCCTTTGTAAACTAGCTTGTCGGATGCCTTTGCCGCAACTGAAATGCATTAAAATAATGCATCATATGATCTCTAATTTTGATGAAACTGGAACTGAAGAAGTTTTAGACCAAAACGAGAAATGGGTCGCCTTCAGAATTGCCAAATTTGAAACTTTTCAGAACATCAAATATATCTCGGTCGCAACCAGAAAAGAATTAAATACCCCATCAAAACTCATCCTCGAAGCACGAAACTAAGTAGGCATGTTACCACTTGTGCCAAAAAACTTCTTACCATATGGATTTGCAAGATGACTTCTAAGCTGCAATATTTTAATCAACGAAGGTGGGCTCCGGGGTAGATTGAGCAGCATGCTGACCTGACCTCTGCCAACACATCGAGAAGATATAGGCACCTCAAATTTGTAAAATTTGAGGGTGCCAACAATTCCTATGTCCAGTCCATATATTCATGTGTTCTAATCTATTGTATTTGTTCACGATATGCAAGTTCTGAGAGACCTTGCGCTCTCTTTCCATCTCTTTTTCTTCCCTCAAGAGATTTAATTGTGATGTTATGTCTGCAATTTAATTTCTCCTCTTTCTTTCCTTCTTTTTGCTACCTTTTCTTCTTTCCGGTTAAAAACATACATTGTTTTCATTAATTGCACATCATTTGAAGGTAGTTGTGCCTTGTAAAATAAGCAAAGAATCATTGCAAAATATCATTGCAACTGATTCAACTGTTGGTTCAGTTGTCATCGGTTTGGGTGAGAGAATATAGAGTTAGGTGACAAAATCTGTATACCAACAGATTTTTGGTGACTCTTCTGAGGATAGAAATTGAAGAACTAGTGCTCTTATTTCTCCAGAATTCTAAAAATACCTCCCCAAGGAAGGAGGTTGGTGACTCTATGTAGTGGATTTTACTCAGAAGAATTCATAAAACTCCTATTATATTTTTTAGGTTTGCAGTATGGCATTAGTTTCTTCTCAGCCATGGGGAAATCACTTTGGTCCCCTCTCTTTGTCTCAATATTCACCTCTAGTTGAAGGTTCAAGAAAGCACTTCCTAAAGTTCAGCGGAGAGAACTATCAAAATGCAGAAGATCACATCCTGGCATTCACAGTTGCATGTGGAATTTTGAGGGTAAGTGAAGAAAATATTTTTGTTCAGTTATTCATTGAATCTCTTGTTGGGCCTGCAGCAAATTGTTTTAAGTATTTGGAAGACATATACACTACCGATTGGGACACATTAAAGGAGAAGTTTTTGTGAAGATATAAAGGTGTTGTATATGAAGTTGTTTTGTTGTGTCAATTCTTCAACATTCAAAAGAGAGAAGATGAACCAATTCGATACTTCACAGACAGGTACACAGGATGCTCAAAAAGATTCCTTCCTCCATTCAACGAAGTAAGCAAATCTAGCTTTGTATTTCTTGAAACAGAGTAAAATAGATGATATTAAAGTTACACAACAAGAGGCTATCAAAATTGAAGATGATTTGATTTTAAGTGGCCTTTGGGAAGAAAATAAAATTATGAAGCATATTTCAAATGAACCCATGAAGAAATCTATCATGTGAAAACAAAGCCATTAGCCTGTAGATTTCCAGCATGTGCAACCCCCTTCTATTGAATGCTTTAATCTCACTATTTTTTATCCAAAGCATTTTTGTAGAGATGAGATGAGCAATGTCGGAATTAAGCCTCATGTGGAAAGAAGAGCTAAAGCTTATAGTTTGCATTATGAGGAAAATAATAATGAATCTGAAGGTTCCTCAAGTGATGAAGAATCTCCATACAATCTTTCCATGATGTGAATTGTACAAAGGAGAATGCAAATGATGTTGTTTTAAAATCCTTCTCTACCACAGAAATGGAAGCATTCACTTTTACCAGCAATGAAGAACAACTTGAGGCTACAAAACTTAAACATGAGGTATCAAATATCTTTTCTCCAAGTTGCATGCAAGCTAAGTATGAAGTTTTTGGGTTTTCTGAACAAGATAATGCAGAAGTGTGGCTACAAAAAGAGGTCAGAAATGATTTTGACTTTGAGTCCTTTCATTTTGAAAATTTGGATGTGAAAATTTTTAAACAAAAATTGGAGAATGATGTTACAAGTAGCCATGATAGTTTTGATAAAGATGATCAAATAGACAAATATGTTGAACCTCATATTGTTTATATCCCAAATTGGTGTCTTGAATCATATAAGGATGACTTTCTGTGTGGAGAGGGAGTGATTATATCAGACCTGCGGTTTATAGATGAGGATGGTCAGGTGAATCATAAAATTGTTGGGTCAACTCCTATAGAAAAGAATAAAAATATGTTATTTGAAAATGGTTTTGAAGTCAATAGGGATGTTATTTACAGTACAGACTTTCCACCTATTTCAACAAAGAATAATCCATATTCAGTTTCACTTGATATCCATATGGCTAAAGATTGGTCTTCTGTTGATTCAACGGATTATTTTTAGGCATGGGATATCAATTTGTCTGTTGCAGATAGAAATGATTATATGCAGGAACCAATTGAGCAAATCCTAGAGGTTTATGATGCAAAGTGGTTGTTTGGATTTGTCACATCATTCAAGGGGTCCTTCTGCTTCATGAATTCTAGATTTATGTTTATGGTTACAAGATGGCTTCTGAGTTTGCAAGTGCTCCATGGGTACATATTTCTTTTCTGTAAAGGCATTTATTTTTCTAAACTAGTCAATGGCTTTGCATAATATTTTTGGGTAGTTGGAGTGTGTTGTACCCAGTTGGGGTACATTGGAGTTTTGGTTTGTTTTCAGTTTCTATTGTGAGTGTGTGTTGTTGCTTGGTTTCAGTTTTGGTTTGGTTCAATTCTTCTGTAGTTCTTCTCTTTGAATTTGAAAGGTGACTCTATTGGCCCAATGGATAAGGCACTTGTCCTTCTCAGAGATGCTAGAGTTCTCTTCTTTTTGGCAAGAAAAACAGTCACCAATTAGAGCCTATTGTTACCCAAATTTTGAACTTGGAGAATTTTAAAAAATTTAGTGTTGGTGTGGTATTTATTTTACTAGAGCAGAATGTGTTTGTAGGGGGCTTAGGGAGATCTTCTCGTTCCAGGTAACTAGTTTCCACGTGAAAAGTGTCATTTCCATCAAGTTATAAAATTTATCTTCTTTCCTTTGTCGGGCGGTGTTCAAAAATTATGGAGTATAAAATATTTTCTTTTATAATTTTTCCTGTGATTGGAAAATTAATTGCAGATCAGAGAAATTTATTTACTTTTGCGTTGAAAAAGTCATAAAGTCATAATGGTTACGGAAATCCCCTTTATGAAGAATTTGAAAATTGGAACCTTTTATAAAGTTTAAAAGACTTTATTAAGGTCACGTATTTCCATCAGGGATATTAAAAAATTTAGAACTTTACATGTTGGGAGTTTAACAGGTTTTTAAACCTCATAGTTTACCGATTTCCAGTTCAAAATTCTTATAAGTTGCCAATAGCTGACTGACTCCCTGTCGGGGATTTTTAGGGTTCTAGAACTTTTGTTTTTGCCAACACCTTTTGTGGAACAGCGTTGGGCATAATAGGAGTTATTATAATGTCATTTTCTTTCACTCTGGTTTCAGAAGAAATATGGTGAAGCTACCATGGTTTCTGCATAATCTGACTGGGTTCAATGCTTTTTGAATGAGCATAATTAAGGCCACAATATATCTCGATGTTACATCCTACACAAGTGTTGGGAATGCCTTTGCAACCCACTATTATAATATTCTTCATCAGTCACCACAAATGTCTTATAGATCTTATTGGGATTGTAGTAAACTTGGTCGTCCAAGCACAAATGGTGACTTTCTACCATGCAGTTGTGTCAGATGTCCTAGGCAACCTAACTATGTACAAGGTGGTTGGACGACTTGAGAACAGTTCAATTTCTGCAGCTAAAGCAAAGTTAGCATTCAAATCCAATGAACTCGTACCAGTAAGTGTAAGACCTATAACTCTAGATACAATGATTCATCATTCTGAGCCACTAATTCTTTTGAAGATTGATGTGCAATGTTGGGAATACCATGTTCTGAAAGGTGCAACCTCTTTATTGTCAAGAGGTTTGGGAAGCATTCGATGAGCTACTCCTAATGAAAAATTTGTGACCAAGTAATTTATGCAAGATCATTAGGTCGAAACTCTCACAAGGTGGTTGAGTCTTTCAAGGCTATTCCTGGAGTGCCAAAGATAAAAGAAAAATATAATCCTACTACATGGATTCTAGAAGTAACCTCCACTGCTGTTGAAATTCACTTGCGAATAAAATTTGTTGAACACTACAAGAATTCATCTCTCTACAAGAGGAATAAAGAATCAGTGAGAGAGATTAGTACTCAAGCTTTTGCATTGAGATACCATACATAATTGCCCAAACAATTGTAGCAGTATCTTCTTCATTATAATAGGAGTTCAGATCATTTGATTTGATGGATCATGGAAAACCGACACGAATATTTTGATCATTCCAAAAATATGCTACACAAGGTAAAAGCATTCTTGTTCCTATCAGAGGCACAATCTTAGCAATGGTTGACATGATGTGCAAAATAAGGCATCAAATTGCCTACCAAATTAGAAGTGGCCCCACTTTCTGTGAATGATGAACTTGCCTTTGTAGCAGGATTACAAATTGCCTTGATTAGTCCATTGTTTAGTATTGAAAGAATGTTGGAGGAAAGGAGAGTTCTACGAGAAAAAGTCAGACGTAGATTAGGTTGGATTCTAATGATATTCTTGTGATGACTCTTAGTAGTATCAATCTAGGAAATGGTTAGTTGATGCTACTTAGAGAAGTCTTGATGATAGCCGATGAGGATTTCATTCTAAATATCAATCCAGAGTATGTAGAGGCAATGGAAGCTTCCCGGAAGGCTTTAGGAGGTGCAAATACTATTGTGGAGAGCAAAGGAAATTTTAGGGTTTTGTCTGAGTTTTCTGACATCATCAAAGGAAGGGGAAGTCATTCAAGCAAATCCATTGCAATAGGAATGACAAGGAATTGAGAAATTGAATGGAATTCAACACTGTCCAATCTTATATACTCCTCTCATACAAGAATTCTTGACAGGGAATAGTGACAGGTACCTCCAAGTCATTCTTCGTACAAAAATCTTATAAATGCTTATGGTTCTTGTGGGTAGTGGGAAGAAGCTTTGAAGGTGCGTAGACGAATGACAGAAAATGGAGTAGGTCCTGATTTAGTCATTCACAATATCATCTTGTCTACTTTTAAAAATGGAGCTCAATATGGAAAAGCATTGTCTTACTTTGAGCTTAAATAAAAAAGAAGGTTAAACCAGATACAATCACTTTCAATACCATCATCAGTTGCTTAGTCAAAATGGAACACTATGATAAGGTTGTTGAAATGTTCTATTTAATAAGCATGACAAATGCAATTGATTGTAAGCCATACATTGTGATGTTCAGCACCATCATGCATGCCTATGCTGGTTGTGGACAGATTGCAAATGTCCAGGCAACATTTGAAATGATGATTGCAGAGGGTATAAATGCAAATATTGTTTGCTATAATATATTGATAAGTGCGTATGTTTCTCTGGGACTGTCTGAGAAGGCCTTGGAAACATTCAATTTGCTTGAGAAAAAAAAAGGTTTTCGGCCAGATATTGTGTCATATAGATCGCTACTTAATGCTTATGGAAAGTCTAGACAACCACACAAGGCTAGAGAAGTCTTTGACTCAATGAATAACATTTCATTGAAACAGAATATAGTGATTTGTAATGCCTTGATCAATGCATATGGAACTGCAGGATGCTGGGAAGAGGCTTTGAAACTGCTGCAATTAATGGAATGTGTTAGATTTCAGCCAAATGTTGTTACAATATGCACTCTCTTGGTAGCCTGTGGTCATTGTAGTCAACCTAAAAAGACCAATTCAATTATTTATCTAGCAGTTTCTCAGGGTATTCAACTCAATGTTAATGCATTTAATACAACCATAGCAAACTTTATGAATGCGGGAACGTATGACAGGGCTTTATGAATACAAAATGATATGAAAGGAAAAGGGGTAAAACTAGATGCTATTACTTTTAGCATCTTGATTAATGGTTCCTCTAAATTAAAAAGTCACATTGAAGCAAAGAAACACTTCAATGAGAAGCTAGACATGGAAATTGGTGTGACTGTAGAAGCATGTACAACCCTGATTGATGCATATGCTAAATAGGGTCTACTAAATGAGGTTGACTTGATATTCAGTAAAATGAAGACATTTGGTTGCTTGCCTAATGTTATTACTTATACCATTTTAATCCAATGTGGGAGAAAGCTTATTCCTTTTTTGAAGAGATGGAAATGAATAATATTGGAATGGACACTATTGTATGCTCAACACTTATGGCAGCATTGAACAAGGGAGGCCAACCTGAACGAGTCTTTTATTTTGCAGAAAGAATGAGGGAGAAAGGAGTAACTTTTATTGAGGCAACCTACTTTAAAATCATAGCTCATTGTAACAAGCTAGCGAGATTGATGTTGTGGACACCGACAACAATTCATGTAGCACCATTATATGTTGTAGCTGATGTGTATGTTATAAACACACATGGGTCCTAGGAGAAGAATATAACAAACACAAATGACTAGCTTTGTTAGTAGATAAACCCAAAATCGATCAAGCTAGTGAGTAGTAACCTTATTAAGATGTAACAAAAAAAAGACCAAAAATCATTTTAATGATAGGTTACAGAAAGAAAAGAGAAGGTTTTCTTTTGTAACTAACTTTTTCAAGAAACCATTATGAGAAAGAGAAGGAGGCTTTAAAAACTCATCAGAGGCACATTGTAAAGGATTCCAATTTTTTTTTATTTTTTATTTATTTTTCTGTTGCCCTGTATAGCCAGAGGACTGTATACAAAGATAAACTGGAGACTTTGAGCCTAGTTTCTATTTTTTAGATGTTAATAGAGAAGTGTGTGCTTATGTTACTATTTTCTCTATGTATGTTGATTGTTCCTATGTCCATTCCATACATTCATGTGTTGTAATCTTTTGTATTTGTTCATGGTATGCAGGTTCTGAGAGACCTTGTGCTCTCTTTCCATTTCATTTTCTTCTCTCATGAGAGATTTAATTGCGATCTTATGTCTGCAATTTAATTTCTCTTCTCTCTCTTTCATTCCTTCTTTCTACTACCTTTTTTGCTTTTCGGTTAAAAGCATACATTGTTTTCATTAATTGCACATCATTTGAAGGTAGTTGTGCCTTGTAAAATAAGCAGAGAATCATTGCAAAATATCATTGCAATCAATTCAATTGTTGGTTCAGTTGTCATCGGTTTGGGCGAGAGAATATAGAGTTAGGTGACAAAATTTGTATACCAACAGATTTTTGGCGACTCTGTTGGGGACAGAAATTGAAGAACTGGTTCTCTTATTTCCCTAGAATTCTAAAGGTACCTCCCTAAGGAAGGAGGTTGGTGACTCTATGTGGTGGATTTTGCTCAGAAGAATTCATAGAACTCCTATTATATTTTTTAGGTTTGCAGTATGGAATTAGTTTCTTCTCAGCCATGGGGAAATCTCTTTGGCCCCTCTCTTTGTCTCAATATTCACCTCTACCTGAAGGTTCAAGAAAGAAATTCCTGAAGTTAAGTGGAGAGAACTATCAAGATGCAGAAGATCACATCTTGGCATTCACAGTTGCATGCAAAATTTTGGGGGTAAGTGAAGAAAATATTTTTGTTCAGTTATTCATTGAATCTCTTGTTGGGCCTGCCGCAAACTAGTTTCAGTATTTGGAAGATAGATGCATTACTGACTGGGACACATTAAAGAAGAAGTTTTGGAAAGATATAAAGGTGTTTTTGATGAAGCTGCTTTGTTGTGTCAATTCTTCAACATTCAAAAGAGAGAAGATGAACCAATTCGATACTTCATAGACCGGTACAATAGGATGCTCAAAAAGATTCCTTCCTCCATTCAACCAAGTAAGCAAATCCAGCTTTGTATTTTTATTTCTTCATTACATCTAGATGTTCGGTTTTTCTTGAAATGGAATAAAATAGATGATATTTAAGTTGCACAACAAGAGGCTATCAAAATTGATGATGATCTGATTTTAAGTGGCCTTTGGGAAGCAAATAAAATTATGAAGCATATTTCAAATGAACCCATGAACAAATCTATCATGCAAAAACAAAGCTACTAGCCTATAGATTTCCAGCATGTGCAGCCCCCTTCTATTGAATGTTTTAATCTCACTATTTTTTATCCAAAGCATTTTTGTAGAGATGAGATAAGCAATGTAGGAATTAAGCCTCACATGGAAAGAAGAGTTGAAGCTTATAGTTTGCATTATGAGGATGATAATAACGAATCTGAAGGTTCCTCAAGTGATGAAGAAGACATACATATTTCCATTATGTGAATTGTATAAAGGAGAATGCAAATGATGTTGTTTTAACATCCTTGTCTACCACAAAAATGGAAGCATGAACACTTTTACCAGCAACGAAGAATAGCTTGAGGCTACAAAACATAAACATGAGGTATCAAATATCTTTTCTCCAAGTTTCATGCAAGTTGAGTATGAATTTTTTGGGTTTCCTGAACAACATAATATGGAAGTGTGGCTACAAAAAGAGGTCAGAAATGATTTTGTCTTTGAGTCCTTTCATTTTGAAAATTTGGATGTCAAAATTTTTAAACAAAAATTGGAGAATGATGTTACAAGTATCCATGATAGTTTTGATAAAGATGATCAAATAGACAAATATGTTGAACCTCATATTGTTTATATCCCAAATTAGTGTCTTGAATCATCTGAGGATGACTTTCTGTGTGGAGAGGGAGTGATTATATCAGACCTGCAGTTTATGGATGAGGATGGTCAAGTGAATCATAAAATTGTTAGGTCAACTCCTACAGAAAAGAATGAAAATAGGTTATTTCAAAATGGTTTTGAAGTCAATAGGGATGTTATTTATAGTACAGACTTTCTGCCTATTTCAGCAAAGAATAATCCATATTCAGTTTCACTTGATATGCATATGGCTAAAGATTGGTCTTCTGGTGATTCAACTGGTAATTTTCAGGCATGGGATATCAATTTGTCTGCTGCAGGTAGAAATGATTATATGCAGGAACTTGTTGAGGATATCCCAGAGGTCTATGATGCAAAGTGGTTTGGATTTGACACATCATTCAAGGGGTCCTTCTGCTTCATGAATTCTAGATTTGTGTTTATGGTTATGAGATGGCTTATGAGTTTGCAAGTGCTCTATGGGTACATCTTTCTTTTCCGCAAAGGCATTTATTTTTCTGAACCAGTCAATGGATTTGCATAATATTTTTGGATAGTTGGAGTGTGTTGTACTCAGTTGGGGTACATTGGAGTTTTGGTTTGTTTTCAGTTTCTGTTGTGTGTGTGTTGTTGTTTGGTTTCAGTTTTGGTTTGGCTCAATTCTTCTACAGTTCTTCTCTTTGAATTTGAAAGGTGACTCTATTGGCCCAATGGATAAGGCACTGGTCCTTCTCAGAGATGTTGGAGTTCTCTTCTTTTTGGCACGAAAAGTAGTCACTAATTAGGGCATGTTACCCAATTTTTGAACTTGGAGAATTTTAAAAAATTTAGTGTTGGTGTGGTATTTATTTTACCAGAGCATAATGTGTTTCCAGGGGGCTTCGAGAGATCTTCTCATTCCAGGTAACTGGTTTCTAGGTGAAAAGTGTCATGTCCATCAAGTTATAAAATTTATCTTCTTTCCTTTGTCGAGCGGTGTTCAAAAATTATGGAGTATAAAATATTTTCTTTTATAATTTTTCCTAAGATTGGAAAATTAATTGCAGAATGGAGATAAATTTATTTACTTTTGTGGTGAAAAAGTCATAAAGTCATAATGGTTACGAAAATCCCTTTTATGAAGAATTTGAAAATTGGAACCTGTTATAAAGTTTAAAATTCTTTATTAAGGTCACATATTTCCATCAAGGATATTAAAAAATTCAGAACTTTATATGTCGACAATTTAAGAGGTTTTTGAACCTCATATTTTACCGATTTCCTATTCAAAATTCTTATAAGTTGTCGATAGCCGACTGACTCCCTGTCGGGGATTTTTAGGGTTCTAGAACTTATTTTTTTCTGACACCTTTTGTGGAACAATGTTGGGCATAACGAGAGTTATTATGGTGTTTATAATATCGTTCTCCTTCACTCTGGTTTTAGAAGAAATATGGTGAAGCTACCATGGTTTATGCATAATCTGACTGGCTTCAATGCTTTTTGAATGAGCATAATTAAGGCCACAATATATCCTGATGTTACATCCTCCACAAGTGTTGGGAATGCCTTTGCAACCTAGTATTATAATGTTCTTCATCATTACCACAAATGGCTTATAGATCTTATTGGGATTGTAGTAAACTTGACCATCCAAGCACAAATGGTGACTTTATACCATGCAGTTGTGTCAGATGTCCCAAACAAACTAGCTATGTACAAGGTGGTTGGACGACTTGACAATAGTTCAATTTTTGCAACTGAATAAAACATGGCATTCAAATCCAATGAACTTGTACCAGTAAGTATAAGTTCTATAAATCTAGATATAGTGATTCATCATTATGAGCCAATATTTCTTCTCAAGATTCATGTGCAAGGTTGGGAATACCATGTTCTGAAAGGCACAACCTCTTTATTGTCAAGAGATTTTGGGAAGCATTTCATGAGCTACTCCTAATGAAAAATTGGTGACCAAGTAATTTATGCAGGACCATTAGGTTGAAACTCTCACAAGGTGGTTGAGTATTTCGAGGCTATTCCTGGAGTGCTAAAGATAAAAAAAAATCCTGCTACATGGATGCTAGAAGTGATCTCCACTGCTATTAAAATTCACTTGGGAATAAACTTTGTTGAACACTACAAGAGTTCATCTCTCTACAAGAGGAATAAAGAATCAGTGAGAGAGATTAGTGTTGACCCATTTTTTCCTCTGACCAAAGCCAAATAGTCAACTTGGTATTTTCCTTGACAAGCCTTTGGAAAATGTTGCCTAAAAAATGAAAAGTGCCAAATTGCCTTAAAAAACCTTACCATTGGAAAGAGCTTGAAAAAGTAGGCAGGTTCACTTTTTACATCACGTTGAAATTCCTCCAAATAAAGAAGTTATTGACGGTCAAAGTTTTGGTCAACATATAGTTCAAATATACATTTGGCGGGCTTGCAAATCTATATCGGCCTTAGAAAATATGAAAAAATTTGAGTTATATACATTTTCTGAATGTGTATTAGGTCAAGGAAATTTAGGGAATCTTCCGCAGATTCTCAGAATATTCACTAAATGTATATCGGGTCTGCATGTATATAGGGGCTTGTATATTCAGATATACAAATAGAGATACAAAGAAATGTGCAATGCAATATACAAGGCCGGCGGACATACATGTGCTACAGTGGATGTACATTCGCCAAAAATACAAAGGCTGAGATATACAAGGTAATATACATTGAAGATTCCTCAGAATATTCCGTGCTTGTATGCATAAAAAGGCTTGTATATTGCTTTGTATGTTCACACATACAATCGGCTATATACAAATGAAGATATGCATCGCAGGTATATTCCATCAAAGATTCCCTATTTGTATGTAAGGGAGTTTGTATATTTGCATTTGTATATCCGCATATACAAACAAATGTGCATTTGCTATAGTGCCGCAGAGGGAGATACAAGGAGAGTGAACAATGTAGTGTATATCGGCTTGTATGTTTGCACATACAACCCGATATACAAGACAATATACAAAGGGGTTTGTATATTAGGAATGTACAAACAAAGATGCAATTCGGACATACAAGCCGGGCCCGACAGAGCAATCTTATATAGTTAATGGCCATTTGACATCCGACTTGTATGTATATGCGGCTTGTATGTTCGCGCATACAAGCAAATAAACAAGGAAAAGACATACAAGCCAGACTTCAAATAGAGGTAAATTTCAGTGTATTCAGGTGTCAGGTCCACGGCTTGTATGTTTGCATATTCAGAGAGGGAGATACAAATGGTGGGTCCTGCGCATATATAGGAAGGATTGTATGTTTCGACATACAAAGGATCTCGTGAACAGTGGCTTGTATATCGTGCATATACAAATAAATATACCATGCCGATATGCAAGCCAGATTTCAAATGGATATCATTTCTACCTCATTCAGGCTCCGAGTCTGATTTGTATGTATATGGTGCTTGTATATTGCGATATACAAGTCAAAGATGCATTACGATATACAAGGTGGATTTGAATCAAGGATCAGTTTCAGCACATAAGAGTTTGGAGTCCGCTTTGTATGAATAAGTGTTTGTATATTTTGCATATACAAAGAAATGTACAAGGAGAAAATATACAAGCTGGATCTGGCAGAACAATGAAAAGCAGCTAAAGGTCATTTGGGGTCCGTAGCTAGTATGATTGCATATGCAGAAGGTAACATACAAGTGGTAGGGCCCGCATATACAAGGGGAAATTGTATGTATATGCAATTTTTGAAATATAAAGGGATGTACAGGGGCCGATATGCAAAGTGCCATGTATGTGCAGAAGGAGATGCAGGATGAGTTTTTGAATGTCGATTCAGGCACCAAGATGTAGCGATATACACAAAGATGCAAAAGCGATATATACAGGCAGTTGACTGAAAGTTTGACCGCCTGTATCTCCTTCATTTTGGCGAATTTCGGCATGCTCCAAGAGGCAAAGTTGCATATTTTGGTCCCCTCTTTCATTTGGCAGGGTTTTTTAGGTGCTTTATCACTTTTCAAATTTTAGATCTGGAAATGCATATTTTTGAGCGATGAACATCTTAGAGACGACTTTTAGCAGATGGAGATATTTTTGGGCATTCATTGCAGCAGATAGAACAAGTAGCTCACATTAACAACAAAGAATATCTTTCCACCTCTTCATCTCCAGATTGATGATGAGTAAGCAGCTGCAATAAAGACTCTAAATATCTCCCCATCCACCCAGTTCTAGATTTCGACGCCATAATTGATGTAGCTGGACAGTCATCGATGGAGATCTTTTTCTATGACAGCTCATAGGGCAAATTTTGTAACCGACTTGAGAATTTTGGAATGCTATAAGTATGCATTCAAATGTTGTAAATAGGGTTGAAAATTTTTTGGCATTAAGGCTTTTCTGTTTCCAAACAGGGTTTTCATATGTTGTAACCGTGCCTTTCCATTGAATATATGCAAGTTAATTTTACCTCTTTACTGATTTTTCTAGTTCTGTGTGAACCTGCATATGGTTTGTCTATGAATGTTTCATTCCTCTCAATCATATTGCTTCTCACCTCTGCTAGAGTCATCTAACCTGTGTATACCTACTTGCTGTATTTGATTACATTGTGCATCTTCTCAGTGTTGTGGAAGTTTCTTTAAATCTGTCTGGTGTATCACCCTTTTATGTTTTCAAGCTTTTATTTCATTTTCATTACAAGCATTCTCTCTCCCTTTTCCCCCCAAAATTCAGTAGTTTTAGGTGATAACTAGACAAGGAAGTCGGCCTTCTTTGGAGGTCTGATCTCACTTAGCAAAGTCCCACACTTAGAGATCAGTCCCATGTTATTCCAGTTTGCAGAGGTTTCACAACTGTATGCAAGGGTACAAAACTGGGTGATAACAACTTTGGCATGCCCGGTGGGACCCAAGAAATCTAAGTAACAATCAAATTAATAGCCATTATTGCTAGTTTTGATGTGCAACTAGTAATTGCAGACCTTTAAGAGGTTAAAATTTACACATCTGGCGACTCAGACTAAGGAAAGAACAAGCGGATCAGATCTGCCGTTACATGTTTTATGAGAAAGGTACAAACCAGGAGTTCAAGTTCAGGCTCATTCGAATATTTGCAGCTCTCTCCACCCAAAAGACAAAGCAGAGCTGCAGCAAGGACTCTAGTTTCTAAAAGAGTACAGTCAACTCCACCAGGTTTCAGACTAGTTGCTTCTGTAGTTCCTGCAGTAACTCAAGCGAATCTACCTACAGCTCTTCAGATGGCAAGAAATCAGCCATTTGTGACTTTTGATGGGGGGAGTCCTTTGAATCTAACGGTGCATGATGTGATACCAATGGCAGCTTTGAAGAATCTACCCTATTTCACAGGGGAAAATCAAACTACTCCGATCAAGCACATTAGAGACATAGCATCTCTGTGTGGGGTTCATCATGTCACTCAGGAGAATGTAGCCATCAGATTACTAGCTGCCTCCTTCAAAGGGAAGGCATTGCAGTGGTTCAGGAGTCTACCAGCGCAAACTATAGGAACCTGGGATGAGCTAGGAGAGAAATTAAACAAGCAATTTCAAGAAAAATCAGATAATCTATCATTGGTCGAACAGATGACCACCATAAAGAGAGCTTCGCAAGAGCAAATGATGGATTTTAACTTTAGATTTTATAAGACATGGGACAGAATCCCTGCCATGGTAAGACCTCCAGCTGAATATGCATTTCTATATTTTTTGAAAGCCCTAAATAGTGATATTTCAGTAATGATTGAATCACTAGGAGGTAATAGTTTACCAGATGCATATGAATTAGCAATTAGGGCAAAGAATAATCTCATTCAGGCCGGAAAAATAGCACCCAGACCACTAGTGCTTATCTTTCCTGAGATTCAGGCTTCTATGCCTTTGCCAATTCCATGTTTTCCCCCTGTGCCTACTATCGCAGCATTACCAAATATTGCTAATTCTGAACCTGCTTCCTCTAGTTCATCTCAAGAGTTGAAAGAGATTAAAAATAGTCAACAAAAGATTGAGGGTATCCTTCAAACTTTGGGAAATGAACTGGTAAACATAAAGAAGCAACAACCCCAGAGGCCCTTTCAGCCTTATCAGCAATCTAGCTAGGGGCAGAATCAACCATTTCAAGGCCAAAATCAGCCGTATCAAGCTAATAGGCCGCCTTATCAAAGCAACTATCAAGGTGCCAGACAGAATGTAAATCAAAGGCCTTTTCTGCCTTATAATCCAGCACCTATTAACACCATAAGGGACCTTGTCCCTACTCAGAACAACCTAGTAGTTGAATATGAGTGGTGCTACCCATGCAATCAGCCACACAGTCAAGCAACCTGCTCAAATGGAGTCATGAATCAGGCTTTAATGGTGCAAAATGTGTCAGCCTCACAGCCAAGTACATCAAATGATGGGGCTGTGCAACAACAGGAACAACCTCAGAGTGATTCTGCTTTCATGAACTGGCAGGAAGGTGAATTTTGTGGCATAAATAGCGATAACACCTTAGTTGCACCAAATACAAGAGCAAAGAAAAGGGGTTATGAGGTAGAACAAGCAGCAAATAAAGGAAAAGCATCTACTGATTTTCCTACACCCCAAATTCCCCATATTCTACAAAGAAATGACCCAGCAAAAGCAAGGGAGATGCCTCGTTTGCAACCAGACGTTGCTGCTATAAAATCCAATCAAAAGGTGAGTGCCATTCCACCTTTCAATATTATTGAAAATATGAAAAAGATGAATGTGACAATGTCTATGTGGGATTCTTTAGCCATCCCGGGCCAAAAAGACATATTGCAATCTGCCTTGTCTGATTTGAAGGTGTCCAAAGATACAACTGTTGACCCAAATAGGGTTGTCCTTACTAATTCCTCTGAGGATAACAACAAACAGCCTAACAAAAGTACTAAGCCACTCTCATTCTATATATCATTGATAATTGGAGATAAATTAGTTCATAATTGCATGGTGGATAGTGGAGCAAGCAGTTCTGTAATGCCTAAACAAATTGCAGACCAATTAGGGCTCAAGTACCAGCCTCTTGAGAAGGGTGTACTCCAATTAGATGGCATAGCTGTTAGTATTGTGGGTGTAATAAAAGACCTAGGTCTTACTCTACATACCTTTCCCAATGTTTCCATCTTCCAAGAGGTCTTCATTATTGATTTGCCTCCCTATTTTGCCATGTGCCTATCAAGAGAATTCATAGCCAAAATAGGAGGATACCTATCCTCTGACTAGTCCCATATGTTTTTTAGGACCAGATATGGCACTAAGGTGACCCTAAGATCTGAATTGTTTTCAAATCATCACATAGAGCCCTATACACCAAGTGTGGTTAATGCAAATCACATTATTTCTGATGATCCTGAACTTGTGGCGGCTCAAGAGTTACAAGCTGAGAGTATACCAGAAATGTTATTAAGGGAATGGTCCTCAGAAGATGTTGTAGATGATCCTGAAGCACATATTCAAGAAAATGGTATGGGGGTCTATATACTTCATGAGCCTGAGGCAGCAATTCCAAGTATGGTAAAGGATGCAGAATAGCAGACAGAGCAGCAAGGAGAAGTATGGAAAATGTACTTTGATGGCTCAAGGAGCAGAAATGGATCCGGTGGTGGTGCAACGCTTGTATCCCCACAGGGTGAAAAATATTTTTCTTCTTTCCGTTTTGCCTTTGCATGTACAAACAACACTGCTGAATATGAAGGATTAATTCAGGGTTTGCAGTGGGCAAGAAAGAGGAAAATAGGTTGTTTGCAAGTATTTGGGGACAGTGAACTAATTGTAAATCAAGTAAGAGGGCTGCATCTTACCAAAAATGATACCTTGAAGTGCTATAAGCATAGGGTATGCAACATGATTGAGGAGTTTGATGCTTTTAATCTGATTTTCATTCCAAGAAATCAAAACTCCCATGCTAATAGATTGGCTACAATTGGGGCACAGTTTGACATCCCTAGTGACATTCAAAAGGAGAAAATGCAGCCTCATGTAAAAATAGTTGATAGACCCTCTATCCCTGACAATAATATTCGTTGGCAGGTCTTTGAAAGTGATGAACAGATTCTAAGATTCCTGTTAGAAGAAGATGAGTTTTCCATGATGAATTAGGATAAACTCAAACAACAGTATGGCAATGATCAGATTATTCAGCTGAAGACAAACAAGCTACCAAAGGGATTGGTGACTTTGGAGTCTATTTTTGGCACCAATGATCAGATGAAGACTAAGACCGGTATGCAAATAAAAGAGGAACATTATGAGGAGTTAGAAATTTTTAAGGGAAAACTCCTCAAAATAGGTAAAATATGTCCAGCTGAGGACAGGAGAGCTTTTATTGCTCTTTGTTAGGAATTTAAGGAGATATTTGCTTGGGATTATTCAGACCTAAAGGGATTTGATCCTCATATTGCCCAGCGCACCATATAATTGGAACTAGGTGCAAAGCCTGTAAGGCAGAGGCAGAGGCTCCTAAATCCAAATCTAGAGCCCCTGATGATTAAAGAATTGACTAAGCTAATTGAGGGAAAGATCATTTTCCCATCAAGCATACTTCTTGGGTCTCAAACCTTGTCCCTGTGAGGAAGAAGAACGGAGAAATCAGGTTGTGCATTGATTTCAGGGACCTAAACAGAGCCTCCCTAAAAGACCACACCCACTTCCATCAATGGAGCAGATTTTACAAGTAGTGGCTAGCTTGGAGAGATTTTCTTTGCTTGACAAATTTTTGGTTATAATCAGGTGTTAGTCAAGGAGGAGGATCAGTTCAAAACTGCTTTCACTACCAGGTGGGGCACCATGGCCTACAGGAGGATGCCTTTTGGTCTCTCTAACGTTGGCTCGACCTTTCAAAGAGCCATGGATATGGCGTTTAAGGGTTTGCTATACAAACTGGTGCTGGTGTACTTAGATGATATAACAATTTTTTCCAAGAATGCATCTGAGCATTTATCCCACTTAAAGCAAGTTTTTGAGAGATGCTGATAGTTTGGGATATCCCTTATGTTGGTGCCTGAATTGACTATTAGTTAATTCAAAAATTTTCATGCAGGCACCTTCCTAAAAAATCCAAAAAGTTCTAAGTTTCGGCACCCCTTCAGTGTTTTTCAGCATCTGCATCTCAGTTCTTGAGGAAGGGGCCATCATGTTTTCTCCATCGGCATGAGTTTGTTTTTGTGTCTTCAAACTTCTGGTTTGAACTTGAACCCTTTGCTCAACGGTTCAAGGTTCACTAGATCGATGCTTCAAGTTTCTTGGCCGTCGGTCAAGTGTTTTGCCGATGGGAGTATTTTTGATGTTTGAACCTCGGCATTGAACCATTGGGTTGAACCAATTCATCGGTTCAATGGGTTCGCGGGGTTGCTTTTATGTTGCCGACTGAGTTGGTATCGGCGTCGAACTTCTCGGTTGAACCTCTCTTTTGAACCATCGGGTTGAACCGGTTCAAGGTTCAATGGTTCAAAGTTTTATGTTTTTGGTCTTATCGGAGTGATCGGCTTCATCGGCGAAAGATTTCTTGAGTGCTCCGATTGTTTTGGTCTGGCCGATGGATGTCCATCAGCGTGTGTTTGGTCATCGGTGAAGCAATTTTTTGGGCCGCCAATGTAAGGTGTTTGGCCGATGAGGGATGTTCAAGGTGGTCGTCGGCAGGACTTGTGCTATCGGCCAAGGATTTTCTTGTTGCTCCGAGGGATGTTGGTCTTGCCGAAGACCTAGGATGTGGTATGCCATCGGAGTGAGATTGTGTATCAGGATAGCTATTGAAGGGTCTGTCGATGGAGTATTCTCTGGCCGACGGGAGGATAGAGTGGCTATCGGGCAGATTTCGCGTTGGTCTCATCGATGAAGTATTATCGGTGAGAGTTGGTCTATCAGCTGGGGAGATTTTGGTTGCTCCGACGGTGTAAGTCGCACCGACGGAGGTGGTCTTCGGCATGACTTTTGCCTATCGGCGAGGAGGTTTTTGGGTTGGCCAATGGTAGTAGTCTTGGCGATGGGCTTTTGGAGAGAGAGGCGTGTGTCGAGCGTGTCAAAAGCGCTCGACACCTATTATGCATATGGCCATGTTTTTAAAGTGCTGAAGGGGTCTCCGCACCAAGCATGTGGGATTAATGTTCCTGCATAATTTAAACCTTCAAGAAATGTCTTTTGGTGGGAAGCTCCATTTTGAATGCAGCGACAGTTTTCTCGGTGGTTGCGGGTTGTTGGGCCATCAATGGTGACTGTAGCAAGGGTATGGGCGATGGTACAAATGATCAAACTACCCGATTGAGAATGAAGACTTCCAGATGGCAGCGCAAGGCTCGAGGCCTCCCTTGTCTGCTGCATTAATGACTTCTGAGTGCCATTCTTTTTGATGGATGTATCTGGCAGATTTTTGAATTTTGGTCATGTAATTAATGCTGAGTACGCTTCCCTCTGGCTATTTTTAAGCAGGAAGTGTTACTCATTTTAGGGGTTGGATGTTTTTGGGGCCTTCTGCTCTGACTCTGAACATAAGGTGTTCACATTTTGAAAGGCATTTTTTGCTACAGACTCGGCCCTTAGTCTAGTGTACTAGTCTATTTTGGCTTGTAAATGATGATTTTCTCTATGATGACTTTCTATGAAGATTGATTTTAAATGAAAAACACCTGTGTGTGTATTGTTTCTGATTGTCTCCTGTATGTCATTTGTTTTCCTTTCAAACAAGGTTGTCAAGGGCTTCCAAGTTTTTCAGTATATGCATACTGTGTGTCTGATTTATTGCGTCTGCTCAAGGAGTGGTTAAATAGGCTTTTGATCAGATACAAAGGAAAATAGATTGCATCATAGGATCTGCTAAGTATGATCATAAGTAATACTCTTTCTTGGACATGTTGCTGTTAGGCAGTAGCATTCTTCTCAGGTCCTCTGGATATGAATTAGTGTTGTCATGGGGAGACATTTACATTCTTAGATATGACTCTACTGCCTAGATAAGGCACTAGTTTGGGAATCTGTCTGTTCAATGGGTCTAGGAAAGTCCCATCACTCCAAACACCAATTCAAACCATTTCATCCTTCCACCTGTTAGTTGTAGGATTAGGAGTAGGAAACCCCTGCATGCTCTCATCCCTAACCAGACACATATGTCCAAGAATGTTGCCAACCTTGTGATTTGTTACACAAATCTTGGTCCTTACATGAGAGTATTCTGCCTGTTGCTGTCAAGTTATATCCTTCTATCATTGAGCTAGTCAAGATCATACTTTTATCAAATAGGGACACCCCCCTTGGTGCGGCAAAACCAGAAGTGAAGGGGAGGAGCTCACGCAACCTCCTGTATCTAGTTGGTTGAATCTGCCTGTGCATTAGAACTGACAAACCCTAATGTTGATTCAGAAGAAAAACTAAGAAAATGGCGACTTTGCTGGGGAGTTGGTTTAAAAAGAATAATATTTGTGACCCATCCGAGTAACCAACACAAAATGGCAACTCTGCTGGGGATGGATTGATAAAAATGAATAAATTTGTGGCCCATCCGAGTCGCAACAGAAAATGGCGACTCTGCTGGGGCATGAACAGATGAAGTGATATATTACAGCCTCTAGTGAAGGTTTGCCTGGCTCTGCTGGTGGTATGAACTCAGAAAAATATGTGTTGAGCTTTCAGCTATTGAAAATTTTGTCCTCTCTGGAGAGGTGGCGACTCTGCAAAAGATTCAAGTGCACATGAAAAGTTGATGTGTGTGTTGTGACAAAAAATGTGCTGTTTAGACTTCAACATCTGTATGAGAAAAGGTACCTTGCTCCTTCCTACTTGTAATTGTTGTTTTACTGCATAAGTTAGATGCAAGGGAGAAGCCTTAGGTCTTAGGAATGCAAAGGATGTCTAAAAATAGAAATTTCATGAATCCAAATATGTATACACCCATACTCAGTCAAAAGGGGGATGATTTGTTGGATAAAAGAATAGAAGAGATGAAAAATAGGTTGATATTCTTAGAGGTTAGGTAGGCTCAGTTGAATAGTGATAACCCTGTTGTGTCTGCCTGTCAGAAAGCTAAACTTCTGGTCAGCCCTTTTGATCCTTTGTATGACCAACTGGATTTGTCATGGGTTGATTATAAAGTAGAAAATATGCCTGCTAGGATATACTGTCAGATGCCTAGATTTAGTGGTCACGGTGTGTGTGATGGGAATGCACATATCCAAAATTTTCATGAGTTCATGGGAAAACATTCATTCAGAGATGAGGATATGTGGATGAGGTTTTTTGTTAGGTCCTTTGATGCAAAAGCAAAAGACTAGTATTTGAGCTTTTCAAAGAGATCCTTTGCCTGTTGGGATGAGCTTGCTGACTGTTTCAAAGAAGAATTTGCAAAAGAACCGGCTGATCTTGTTGCAGAATTGATGAAAATCAGAAAACAAGATGAAGAGCCATGTGTTGATTTCAGACATAGGTTTGCAGTAGCCCTTTCACAGATCCCAGAAGTCTTCAGACTTGATATTTCAGCCTGTGTTGGCATATTCTTTGAAGCTTTTGAGGAGGGCTCTAGTGCATTACTGAGGGATTTCAAGGTGACAAATATGCAGATGGCATACAAGTTCATAGAAAATATAGAAAAAATCATAAATGAGCACTTGCTGAAATCCCTGCCCCCAGGCTTTGGTGTGAATAATGGTTGTGAAGTTGTGAATGACCAAGAGATTAAGGCATCATGTGAAGATGAAAAGATGAATACTGAAGGTGCCAGTGAAAGGACTAATGAGGACTCCCATTGCAATGTTGAGGCAACTGGCCATGAGAGCAACAATGAGGTTGTGGACAGTAATGAGCAACTTTTGGAATGGACCTGTGGAGACAATTGTGAGTATTGTACTCAAGACAGAGAAGATATAAGCAAACAAAGAAACAGTCCCATGTGTGACCCATTGCCTTCCTTTCAAACACATGGAGATCATGAAGAGCAGTCAGAGATTGAAATAAGTGCTAGTGCACAGCATGGTTGTTTTTTATTTGGTGACTGTTTTGCTGATGACACACATGCTGATACTCCTCCACAAGGGGAATTCATTGGTGATGAAGATGTGTGCTCTGCTGCCCATGAACAAATGGCATATTATGATCAAGCTGATGTACCTGGGTCACCCATCTTTGACACATATGGTGATGAGGATCTATTTGAGTATGGTGAAGGTTTGAGCACTATTTTTGACTTGGATTCTGTTTCTCATCATGATGAAAGAGGAAACAACATACATCAGGTAGGTGACTGTAAAAATGTGCCTGATTTGAAAGAGATGCCAGAGCCTGATCTTTTCCAGTTTGATGCTACTATTGGTTGTGTGCATGATGTGCACAATTGTGAATTTGAAAGCTTCTCTTTTAGGCCAGCTAATGAAGAGATCCCTAATTTTCCTAGCTGTATGGTGGACTTCGTGTGCTTTCAATTTTCAGTCCAGCTAGGAAATCATTTTGTAATGCATAGTGATGATAACCTATGTTCTATACCATGTGAGTATGCATTGCTTGATACATTCTGCATCCATTTGTTGCCTGATGCTGAGGGTTGTTTGCATAAAGTTGACAGTGACAAACTGAGTCAGAAGGTTGAATCTGCAAATGACCAGATTTGTTTGTGGTCAGATCATGGCATCATTCCCAGGCTTGACCCAGTGTAAGCAGATGAGAACAAGGTGTTTGATAAGGGGAAATATTGGTTTTCGTTTTCTTGGTGGCCTTAGGCCATCAAGTGCTTTTGGTGATGCAGATCATTGTAACTTCATGACTCTGTGCCCAATGGATAGGGGACTGGTCTGCATCCCAGAGATCTGGGGTTCTCATTGCAGTCTTGCACCTGCACGTCCCCAATCAGAGCCACTGTTGGTGCCTAAATTGACTATCAGTTAATTCAAAAATTTTCATGCAGGCACCTTCCCAAAAAATCCAAAAAGTTCTAAGTTTTGGCACCCCTTCAGTGTTTTTCAGCATCTGCATCTTAGTTCTTAAGGAAGGGGCCATCATGTTTTCTCCATCGGCATGAGTTTGTTTTTGTGTCTTCGAACTTCTGGTTTGAACTTGAACCCTTTGCTTAACGGTTCAAGGTTCAATAGTTCGATGCTTCGAGTTTCTTGGCCACCGGTCAAGTGTTTTGCCGATGGGAGTATTTTTGATGTTTGAACCTCGGTGTTGAACCAGTTCATCGGTTCAATGGGTTCGCAAGGTTGCTTTTATGTTGCCGACTGAGTTGGTATCGGCATCGAACTTCTCAGTTGAACCTCTCTTTTGAACCATCAGGTTGAACCGGTTCAAGGTTCAATGGTTCAAAGTTTTATGTTTTTGGTCTTATCAGAGTGATCAGCTTCATCGGCAAAAGATTTCTTGAGTGCTCTGATTGTTTTGGTTTGGCCGATGGATGTCCATTGGCGTGTGTTTGGTCATCGGCGAAGCAATTTTTTGGGCCGCCAATGTAAGGTGTTTGGCCGATGAGGGATGTTCAAGGTGGTCGTCGGCAGGACTTGTGCTATCAGCCAAGGATTTTCTTGTTGCTCCGAGGGATGTTGGTCTTGCCGAAGACCTAGGATGTGGTATGCCATTAGAGTGAGATTGTGTATCGGGATAGCTATTGAAGGGTCCGCCGATGGAGTATTCTCTGGCCGACGAGAGGATAGAGTGGCTATCGGGTAGATTTTGCGTTGGTCTCACCAATGAAGTATTATCGGTGAGAGTTGGTCTATCGGCTGGGGAGATTTTGGTTGCTCCGACGGTGTAAGTCGTACCAATAGAGGTGGTCTTCGGCGTGACTTTTGCCTATCAGCGAGAAAGGTTTTTGGGTTGGCCGATGGTAGTAGTCTTAGCGATGGGCTTTTGGAGAGAGAGGCGTGTGTCGAGTGTGGCAAAAGCGCTTGACACCTATTATGCATATGGCCATGTTTTTAAAGTGCTGAAGGGGTCTCCGCACCAAGCATGTGGGATTAATGTTCCTGCATAATTTGAACCTTCAAGAAATGTCTTTTGGCGGGAAGCTCCATTTTGAATGCAGCAACAGTTTTCTTGGTGGTTGCGGGTTGTTGGGCCATCAATGGCAACTGTAGCAAGGGTATGGGCGATGGTACAAATGATCAAACTGCCCGATTGAGAATGAAGACTTCCAGATGGCGGTGCAAGGCTCGAGGCCTCCCTTGTCTGCTGCATTAATGACTTCTGAGCGCCATTCTTTCTGATGGATGTATCTGGTGGATTTTTGAATTTTGGTCATGTAATTAATGCTGAGTACGCTTCCCTCTAGCTATTTTTAAGCAGGAAGTGTTACTCATTTTAGGGGTTGGATGTTTTTGGGGCCTTCTGCTCTAACTTTGAACATAAGGTGTTCACATTTTGAAAGGCATTTTTTGCTACAGACTCGGTCCTTAGTCTGGTGTACTAGTCTATTTTGGCTTGTAAATGATGATTTTCTCTATGATGACTTTCTATGCAGATTGATTTTAAATGAAAAACACCTGTGTGTGTATTGTTTCTGATTGTCTCTTGTATGTCATTTGTTTTCCTTTCAAACAAGGTTGTCAAGGGCTTCCAAGTTTTTCAGTATATGCATACTGTGTGTCTGATTTATTGTGTCTGCTCAAGGAGTGGTTAAATAGGCTTTTGATCAGATACAAAGGAAAATAGATTGCATCATAGGATCTGCTAAGTATGATCATAAGTAATACTCTTTCTTGGACATGTTGCTGTTAGGCAGTAGCATTCTTCTCAGGTCCTCTGGATATGAATTAGTGTTGTCATGGGGAGACATTTACATTCTGAGATATGACTTTGCTGCCCAGATAAGGCACTGGTTTGGGAATCTGTCTGTTCAATGGGTCTAGGAAAGTCCCATCACTCCAAACACCAATTCAAACCATTTCATCCTTCCACCTGTTAGTTGTAGAATTAGGAGTAGGAAACCCCTACATGCTCTCATCCCTAACCAGACACATATGTCCAAGAATGTTGCCAACCTTGTGATTTGTTACACAAATCTTGGTCCTTACATGAGAGTATTCTGCCTATTGCTGTCAAGTTATATCCTTCTGTCATTGAGCTAGTCAAGGTCATACTTTTATCAAATAGGGACACCCCCCTTGGTGTGGCAGAACCAGAAGTGAAGGGGAGGAGCTCACGTAACCTCCTGTATTTAATTGGCTGAATCTGCCTGTGCATTAGAACTGGCAAACCCTAATGATGATTCAGAAGAAAAACCAACACCTTAATCCAAACAAATGCATTTTTGTTGTCCATGAAGGCAAGCTGTTAGGGCACATTGTCTCAAAAGAAGGCATTACTATTGATGCTGAAAGAGTAAGGGCCATTTTAGAGCTGCCTTTACCAAGTCATAAGAAGGGATTACAAAGTTTTATTGGTATAATTAATTTTCTACCAAGGTTCATCCCTGATATCGCAAACCTTTTGAAACCTTTGACATCCATGTTGAAAAAGAATATAGCCCTTAATTGGACAAAAGAGGCCAGACTCAGTTTTGAGTCTATAAAAGAAGCATTGTTAGTTGCGCCAATCTTGGTACATCCTGACTTTTCCAAAGATTTTATTCTATATGCTTATGGTGGCCTAGATACAATCTCTGCGATTTTAGTGCAGAAGCAGAGTAGCGGCTTTGAGCAGCCAATTACTTTTTTCAGTCAGGGGCAAGAAGAATATGAGTAGAGGTACAGCTTTGTTGAGAAGCACGTCCTTGCAGTGATACAGAGCCTCAAGAAATTTTGGCATCTTGTTTCCAATAACAAGATACATTTGATGGTGGCTCATCCCAGTGTGAAGGAGTTCCTGTTGAGCAAAGTTATAAATGAGAAAAGAGCCGGTTGGATCACCAAGGTCATGGAATATGATGTGGATATCCAAGTAACCAAGCTTGTTAGAGGTAGAGGACTCAGCAAGCAGCTCGCTACTAGTTCCAATAAGGAGGATGAGACACTTTTGACCATTGAGGATGCACCTCAAGATAATGCAGCAGTAGCGAAAACAGGCTGGGTTACTGATATGACTAAATCTTTGCAAATCGGCAAATGTCCTGCAGGTCTAGATAGAACTAAAAGAAGATATTATAGACTGCAATTGGTTCCATATGTTTTAATAAATGGCATCCTTTTCAGAAAGGACTTTAATGGTGTATTGTTAAGGTGCATTGATAAAGATCAGACTGACAAGCTACTACATGAATTTCATGATGGAGCAGCGGGGGGTCATTTTGCCCCGAAGACTACCGCTTGGAAAGTAATGAGAGTTGGCTATTATTGGCCCAACTTATTTAAGGATGCCCATGCATGGGCAAGGAAATGTGTAAAGTGTGCCATTTTTGCAGGAAAGGAGAGGCTGCCAGCCTTACCTCTACGGCCAATTCAAATAGAGCAACCCTTCATGAGATGGGGTGTTGACTTCGTAGGACCCATTAATCCACCATCAAGTGTAGGCCACAAGTGGATTCTTATAGCTACAGATTTTTTCACAAGATGGACTGAAGCAGTAGCTTTAAAGGAATCAAATGAAAATGTTGTTTTAAATTTTTATCATGACTTGATTTCTAGATTTGGAGTGCCTGAGTCAATAATTTCTGACAATACTTTAGCCTTTGTTGGCCTAAAGATAACTGATTGGGCTGTCAAAAATGGGATCTATCTGAATACTTCTAATTATTACCCACAGGGTAATGGTTTGGCTGAGTCTACCAACAAAAATCTCATAAGGATTATTAAAAGATCAATGGAGGACAACCAGAGGACCTGGCACACTAATTTGAAATATGCCTTATTGGCAGACAGAATAACTCCTAAGAGGTCCATTGGAAATTCTCCATATATGTTAGTATATGGGAAGGAAGCAAGATTGCCTATCTCTGTAGAACTACCAACACTAGACATCATGAACCAGCTGGAGATGTTTGAAGAAGAGAATCCCATGGCTGTCAGATATGCTCAGCTTATAGAGCTTGAAGAAATCAGAGACAAGGCTATGAAGACTATGGAATATCATCAGTTTCAAACAAAAAGAAATTTTGATCAGAAGGCCACTCCTAGAAGCTTTAGAATGGGTGACATGGTGCTTAAATGGGATGAATTAAAAAGCAGACCAGGAAAGCATTCCAAGTTTGACAACATGTGGAGTGGTCTCTTTCTCATTACTGAATGCAAGGAGCACAATGTATTTCAGTTATCAAATATGGATGGACAAAATCTGCCTATCCCAGTCAATGGGATACACCTAAAGAGGTGTTTTGAGGTATGAGTGCCTTGTAAATAAGTAAATTAGGACTCTATGCTTTCAATAAGTACTGCTGCACATTAGTTTAGATATGCTTTTGCTTTCCCTAAATGCTGTCTAGCATAGTTGAAAGAGTTTGCTTTCAACATTTTGTCTTGGTTTGGCCTTCCAAGTGTTCTTCATTGCTTCTATCTTGTTTTGCTAAGGTCAGAAATATCTATGTTTTAGTCTCTGTGTGACTCTATGCCCAATAGATGTATAGGCCACTGATCTAGCTGTTTAGCAGACAAACATCCCATAGAGGTCGCCAAATTGTTGACCCATTTTTTCCTCTGACCAGAGCCAAACAGTCAACCTAGTATTTTCCTTGAAAAGCCTTTGGAAAATGTTGCCTAAAAATGAAAAGTGCCAAATTGCCTAAAAAAACCTTACCATTGGAAAGAGCTTGAAAAAATAGGTAGGTTTGCTTTTTACATCACCCTGAAATTCGACCAAATAAAGAAGTTATTGACGGTCAAAGTTTTGGTCAACATACAGTTCAAATATACATTTGGCGGGCTTGCAAATCTATCTCGGCCTTAGAAAATATGAAAAAATTTGAGTTATATACATTTTCTGAATGTATATCGGGTCAAGGAAATGCATATACATTTAGGGAATCTTCCGCAGATTCTCAGAATATTCGCTAAATGTATATCGGGTCTACATGTATATAGGGGCCTGTATATTCAGATATACAAATGGAGATGCAAAGAAATGTGCAATGCAATATACAAGGCCGGCGGACATACATGTGCTACAGTGGATGTACATTCGCCAAAAATACAAAGGTTGAGATATACAAGATAATATACATTGAAGATTCCTCAGAATATTCTGCGCTTGTATGCATAAAAAGGCTTGTATATTGCTTTGTATGTTTGCACATACAATCAGCTATATACAAATGAAGATATGCATCGTGGGTATATTCTATCAAAGATTCCCTGTTTGTATGTAAGGGAGTTTGTATATTTACGTTTGTATATCCGCATATACAAACAAATGTGCATTTGCTACAGTGCCGCAGAGGAAGATACAAATGGTGGGTCCCATGCATGTACAAGCAGGATTGTATGTTTCGGCATACAAAGGGAGAGTGAACAGTGTAGTGTATATCGGCTTGTATGTTTGCACATACAACCTGATATACAAGACAATATACAAAGGGGTTTGTATATCAGGAATGTACAAACAAAGATGCAAGTCGGACATACAAGCCGGACCCGACAGAGCAATCTTATACTGTTAATGGCCATTTGACATCTGACTTGTATGTATATGCGGCTTGTATGTTGGCGCATACAAGCAAATAAACAAGGAAAAGACATACAAGCCGGACTTCAAATAGAGGTAAATTTTAGCATATTCAGGTGTTAGGTCCGCAACTTGTATGTTTGCATATTCAGAGAGGGAGATACAAATGGTGGGTCCCGCGCATATACATGAAGGATTGTATGTTTCGACATACAAAGGATCTCGTGAACAGTGGCTTGTATATTGTGCATATACAAGCAAATATACCATGCCGATATGCAAGCCAGATTTCAAATGGATATCATTTCTGCCTCATTCAGGCTCCGGGTCCGATTTGTATGTATATGGTGCTTGTATATTGCGATATACAAGTCAAAGATGCATTGGGATATACAAGGCGGATTTGAATCAAGGATCAGTTTCGGCACATAAGAGTTTGGAGTCCGCTTTGTATGAATAAGTGTTTGTATATTTTGCATATACAAAGAAATGTACAAGGAGAAAATATACAAGCTGGATCTGGCAGAACAATGAAAAGCAGCTAAAGGTCATTTGGGGTCCGTAGCTAGTATGATTGCATATGTAGAAGGTAACATACAAGTGGTAGGGCCCGCATATACAAGGGGAAATTGTATGTATACGCAATTTTCGAAATACAAAGGGATGTATAGGGGCCGATATGCAAAGTGCCATGTATGTGTAGAAGGAGATGCAAGATGAGTTTTTGAATGCCTATTCAAGGGCCAAGATGTAGCGATATACACAGAGATGCAAAAGTGATATATACAGGCAGTTGACTGAAAGTTTGACCACCTGTATCTCCTTCATTTTGGTGAATTTCAGCATGCTCCAAGAGGCAAAGTTGCATATTTTGGTCCCCTCTTTCATTTGGCAGGGTTTTTCAGGAGCTTTATCACTTTTCAAATTTCAGATCTGGAAATGCATATTTTTGAGCGATGAACATCTCAGAGACAACTTTTAGCAGATGGAGATATTTTTGGGCATTCATTGCAGCAGATAGAACAAGCAACTCACATTAACAACAAAGAATATCTTTCCACCTCTTCATCTCCAGATTGACGATGAGTAAGCAGCTGCAATAAAGACTCTAAATATCTCCCCATCCGCCCAATTCCAGATTTTGATGCCATAACTGATGCAGTTGAAGAGTCATTGATGGAGATCTTTTTCTATGACAGCTCATAGGGCAAATTTTGTAACCGACTTGAGAATTTTGGAATGCTATAAGTATGCATTCAAATGTTGTAAATAGGGTTGGAAATTTTTTGGCATTAAGGCTTTTCTGTTTCCAAACAGGGTTTTCATATGTTGTAACCATGCCTTTCCATTGAATATATGCAAGTTAATTTTACTTCTTTACTGATTTTTCTAGTTCTGTGTGAACCTGCATATGGTTTGTCTGTGAATGTTTCATTCCTCTCAATCATATTGCTTCTCACCTCTGCTAGAGTCATCTAACCTGTGTATACCTACTTGCTGTATTTGATTACATTGTGCATCTTTTCAGTGTTGTGGAAGTTTCTTTAAATCTGTCTGGTGTATCACCCTTTTATGTTTTCAAGCTTTTATTTCATTTTCATTACAAGCATTCTCTCTCCCTTTTCCCCCCAAAATTTAGTAGTTTTAGGTGATAACTAGACAAGGAAGCCAGCCTTCTCCAGAGGTCTGATCTCACTTAGCAAAGTCCCACACTTAGAGATCAGTCCCATGTTATTCCAGTTTGCAGAGGTTTCACAACTGTATGCAAGGGTGCAAAACTGGGTGATAACAATTAGTACTTAGGCTTTTGCATTGAGATACCATACACAATTGTCCAAACAATTGTAGCATTATAAAAGGACTTCAGATCATTTGATTTGGTGGATAATGGAAAATCAATGTGAATATTTTGATCATTCCAAAAATATGCTACACAAGGTAAAAGCATTGTTGTCCCTATCAGAGACACAATCTCAACAATGGTTGACATGATGTGCAAAGGAAGGCATCAAATTACCTCCCACATTAGAAGTGGCCCCACTTTTTGTGAATGATGAAATTGCCTTTGTAGCAAGATTACAAACTGCCTTGAATAGTCCATTGTTTAGTATTGAAAGACTATTGGAGAAAAGGAAAGTTTTGTGAGAAAAAGTCAGACGTAGTTTGGGTTTGGATTCTAATGATATTCTTGTCATGACTCTTAGTAGTATCTATCCAGGAAATGGTCAGTTGATGCTACTTAGAGTAGCATTGATGATAGCCGATGAGGATTTCATTCTAAAGATCAATCCAAAGCATGCAGGGGCAATGGAAGCTTCCCGGAAGGCTTTAGGAGTTGCAAATACTATCATGGAGAGCAAAGGAAATTTTAGGGTTTTGTCTGAGTTTTCTGACATCATCAAAGGAGGGGGAAGTCATTCAGGCAAATCCATTGCAATAGGAATGACAAGGAATCAGGAAACTAAATGGAATTCAACACTATCCAATCTTATATACTCCTCTCATACAAGAATTCTTGATAGGGAATGATGGTAGGTACCTCCAAGTCATTCTTCATACAACAATCTTAAAAATGCTTGTGGTTCTTGTGGGTAGTGGGAGGAAGATTTGAAGGTGTGTAGACGAATGACAGAAAATGGAGTAGGTCTTGATTTAGTCACTCACAATATCATCTTGTCTAATTTTAAAAATGGAGCTCAATATGGAAAAGCATTGTCTTACTTTGTGCTTATAAAAAAATGAAGGTTAAACCAGATACAATCACTTTCAATTACATCATTAGTTGCCTAGTCAAGATGGAACACTATGATAAGGTTGTTGAAACATTTTATTTAATGAGGAGGACAAATGCAATTGATTGTAAGCCAAACATTGTGACGTTCAGCACCATCATGCATGCTTATGCTGCTTGTGGACAAATTGCAAATGTCAAGGCAACATTTGAAATGATGATTGCAGAGGGTATAAATGCAAATATTTTTTGCTATAATATACTAATAAGTGCATATGTTTCTTTGGGACTATCTGAGAAGGCCTTGGAAACATTCAATTTGCTTGAGTAAAAAAGGTTTTCGGCCAAATATTGTATCATATGCATCACTACTTAATGCTTATGAAAAGTTTGGACAACCACACAAGGCTAGAGAAGTCTTTGACTCAATGAATAGCATTTCATTGAAACAGAATATAGTGATTTATAATGCCTTGATCAATGCATATGGCACTGCAGAATGCTAGGAAGAGGCTTTGAAACTGCTACAATTAATGGAATGTGTTGGAATTCAACCAAATGTTGTTACAATATGCACTCTCTTGGCAGCCCATGGTCATTGTAGTCAACCTGAAAAAACCAATTCAATTATTTCTCTAGCAATTTCTCAGGGTATTCAACTCAATGTTAATGCATTTAATACAACCATAGCAAACTTTATGAATGCAGGAACATATGACAGGGCTTTATGCATACAAAAGAATATGAAAGGAAAAGGGGTAAAACTAGATGTTGGTACTTTTAGCATCTTGATTAATGATGCCTTTAAATTAAAAAGTCACATTGAAGCAAAGAAACACTTTTGATGAGATTCTAGACATGGAAATTGGTGTGACTATAGAAGCATGTACAACCCTGATTGATGCATATGCTAAATAGGGTCTACTAAATGAGTTTGTCTTGATATTTAGTAAAATGAAGACATTTGGTTGCTTGCCTAATGTTGTTACTTATACCATTTTAATCCATGCCTATGGAATGTTAGGAATGTGGGAGAAAGCTTATTCCTTGTTTAAAGAGATGGAAATGAATCATATTGGAATGGGCACTATTGTATACTCAACACTTATGGTAGTATTGAACAAGGGAGGCCAATGTGAAAGAGTCCTTTATTTTGTAGAAAGAATGAGGGAGAAAGGAGTAACTTTCAATGAGGCAACCTACTTTTAAAATCATGGCTCATTATACCAAGCTGGTGAGATTGATGTTATGGACGTCGGCAAAAATTCATGTAGCACCATTATATGTTGCAATTGATGTGTATGTTATAAATGCACATGGGTTCTAGGAGGAGAATATAACAAACACAAATGACTAGCTTTGTTAGTAGATAAACCCAAAACTGACCAAGCTAGGGAGTAGTAACCTTATTAAGATGTAACAAAAATAGACCAAAAATCATTTTAATGATAGGTTACAGAAAGAAAAGAGAAGGTTTTCTTTTGTAACTGACTTTTTCAAGAAACCATTACGGGAAAGAGAAGGAGGCTTTAAAAACTAATTAGTAGCACATTGTAAAGCATTCTGAAATTTATTTATTTTTCTGTTGCCCTGTATAGCCAAAGAACTGTATACAAAGATAAACTGGAGACTTTGAGCCTGATTTCTATTTTTCAAATGTTAATAGAGAAGTGTGTGCTTATGTTCCTATTTTCTTTGTGTATGTTGATTGTTCCTATGTCCAGTCCATACATTCATGTGTTGTAATCTATTGTATTTGTTCATGGTATGCAAGTTCTGAGAAACGTTGTGCTCTCTTTCCATTTCTTTTTCTTCCCTCATGAGAGATTTAATTGTGATCTTATGTCTGCAATTTAATTTCTCTTCTCTCTCTTTCTTTCCTTCTTTCTACTACCTTTTCAGCTTTCTAGTTAAAAGCATAAATTGTTTTCATTCATTGCACATCATTTGAAGGTAGTCGTGCCTTGTAAAATAAGCAGGAATCATTGCAAAATATCATTGTAATCGATTCAACTATTGGTTCAGTTGTCATCGGTTTGGGCGAGAGACTATAGAGTTAGGTGACAAAATATTTATACCAACAAATAGTAAAATTTTCCTATTTATAATAATTCTAAAAGATTCTTTTCTTTTTCAAATTTTTATACCCTTCCCTTAAATATGTCTTTCATAGAAATGACCATAACTTGTAAATAATTCATCCATTTTCATAAAAAAATTTATGAACAAACCATATTTCTGCCCTCTTTCATATGGTATGACTTTTTCTCATTTTCTTAACTAAGAAATCTTTCATTTTGAGCTTCTTCAACATACATTCATCTTTTCTTAGTAGACGTTCCTTCTCTGTACTTCATTCTCCTCTACTATATGGCTTGTTTTTATTCATTTCTTACCATTTTCTTAGGGGCATATGACTCTCAAACCAAGTGGGGAAAAGCCCCTTGCTCTTTTTACAAATATTCTCTTCTCCTTTCCTAATATTGTTTGTCTCCTTCCAAACAACATTGGGGGGCACATATTATCCAATAATATACATTTTTGGCATGCTTCCTAGCATCTTAGACTTGATTTCAACTCCTAAGACACAACTATTGGATATTACAATAAGTAAGAAATTATAAAGACTTAATAATATATTGATAGCCACAACAATACTCGAGACAAAATAAGAGGTTGAACAATGTTATTTCCCATTAATCAAAGAGGAAAACACTCAAGAAAGATACCAAGAAAACTAGATATCTAGATCACTACATGCAAGAGATTGAGAGAATATTAGAATTAATTAAAATAAAAGATAAGTGAGTGCACTTATAAGAAATGTAGAGGAGGAAGGTGGAATATGAAGAGACACCACTCACCATTATTGAGCCCAGATGAGCCTACATAAACAAGTTAAACTAAGTATAGGAAAATACATAATACTAAGAAAAGGAATAAAAACTTTGTTATCCTCAAATTTAGCTACGCTCAATTTGTAAGATGACCCCTACGAAACTTGTTCATTTCATAGCCTACAACTCTAAGCACACAAAATGAGGCAAATCACATTTGTCCTCTTTCATTTTCTCCCAGCCTCGGAACATCCTTCCGAGCGTCAACTTTCGGTGGTTCATCAGAATTTGTGAAATATATCAATTTGTAATTTTGACTTTTGGGAGTTAGTAAAATTTGTGTTGATGCAAGGTCGGATTTTTTTGCCACCACTGCATCTTAACCTTTTTACCACCTTGCAAGGTTAGCAAATTTCGTTGACCCTGCATGTCTTTAGTCAAGTTGGATGGGTGGTGAAATTTGCTGACCCTACAATGTTCAGTCTACACGAGTGTAATTAATGCAAGGTTTTAATTGCATTTTGGGGGCTTTTTAATCCATTTTTGTTTTGTTTTAATTTTCATTCTTGCATGCCCTCATAATCTCTCTGCACCCTCAGTGAGCTTGTGTGTTTGTTAGTGTGCGATCACTAAGTGGATTTAACAAGCGATTCAGGCTAAGATTTACCATTTTTCCTATCTTTGTTGCCAGGTATTCACCTTATCTTTCATTTTATTTTATGTTGTTTGCATTGTTAATATTTAGGATTTGTACTACTTTTTGTATTTCTTTGAATTCATTTTGATCTATTTGTGTTCCTAAGGTTTGTTGAAATGTTGTTCTCTTCATTTAGATCTTGTAGTTGGCGGTTTGTCCCCATCGTCTGGAAACAATTAAAACCTAGTATGGATGCCCTAGGTTCCTCATTTCGTATATTAGCAACCTTGCAATGTGCACAGGTTATCGAATTTTGAAACTTGTTGCCAAAAATTTTATTTTTGATTAATGGTTTCCCCATCGATATGTCAATCCTTGCACAAGCTCATCTTCATTTATATGGTGGCAACGTTTTTTACCGATCATGAGTTACTTTGAACCCTACCTCCCATGTAGGGTTAGCAAATTTTGCCGACCTTACACCAAGGTCATTAAGACATGGTCCTTCCCATGCAAGGGTGGAAAAAACTGTTGACCTTACATCTTTACAGAATATTACAATTATTATACCCTTATGCATGGTCAGAATTTTGCCGACCCTGCAGAACTTAAACGGTTCTACTACATGCATGGTCGACAAAATTTGCCGCCCATGCAATACCCTGCAAGCACAACCTTTGCAAGTTTATTTTACACCATGCATGATGAGAAAAATTTGTTGCCCATGTAGTCACTTCAACAAGCTGATCTACCTTGTAATAGCAGCAAAATTTGCCGATCCCACCACTTGCAAATTTTACCAAACTCCAAAGTCAACAAAATTTTTTGACTTTGTATGAAACCATTACATTCCTTTTCACATGCAGAGGCACTAAATTTTAGCACTCTTACACTCATTTTCCCAAAATTTCTCTAACACTGGGAAATTTTTCCTTTTCAACTAATTGCCCGCTTTTGCTCAGTTTTTCACCTCCATCATAGTCTAGCCCCTCAAAGTTCAAGCCATTGCTCAAAATTTCCCCATCCTTGCATTTTCCAATCAAGCAAATTTTCCTAACACTGCAAAAACCCTTGATTTTGTGTTGCAGTCTCTTGTGCACACATCTCGAGGTCTGCATTTCAAAGGATAGTTGTGATTCAGATGACAGATCGCTCTCTAAGAAAGTCAAAAGCTATGAAGTATAAATACCAAGGAGTTTGGATACTGAGATCGGTCATGTTGACATGGTTGAGTTTGTAGAAAGAACCAAACAAGAACCTCTCAGTCCAACCATGAGGTGTGTAGTGGAAAGTAATATTTAACTGGTGGCTGCCTTCCCTGTAGCCGCACACAATCTAGAATTTGTTCTTCAAGTGGTAGCTAACTACAATAGAGATAACTGGAGTGTCACTAATTCTAATGGGAATGTAATCATGAGGTTGGATATAAAATTCTTAGATAAAGCTTTCATGTGTCCCAGCATTGATACATATGCAGATATTGATTTTGATTATGCACAGAAGGAGTATGATAAGAATCCTAAGAATGCGAAGAAGATAATCAACAATAGATGGTTGAAGACTGCAAGGCCAAATTTGTCAAGGTGGTCTAAGAACTTTCCTCGAAGTGACTTCATTGAAGAAGTCAGTGATTTGATTACTCTTCTAAGCAGAGTGAGGCGTCTGCCTACATCTAATACTTTCCATGAATGGATATATCTGCACATCAAGATAATAATGAGGAGGAAGCAATAGATATTCTAGGGATTTCAAATCAGTAATGTCATTCATGAACAACTAACAAAGGTGCAGAATTCATCCAAGTTCTATATGACATCGTATCTTGTCTATGTTGTTGCCTCAATGAGGAACTTTCCTGGATTGACATCTGAGGGGGATAGGAGAGTAGTTTCAGTTTATCAGTATTTTCCTTAGTTAACTCTTGATGGAAGTATTCATCACTTCAGGAGAGTTAATGATGCCTTCTTTGCTACTTTCCTATGTTTATTTGATTCTCAATTGGAAAAGAAGAGGGTTTCTGACGAAGCATGGGTAGAAGTAAATAAATATGGTTGCTTATACCTCCATTTCCCCACATTCACTTATTTGAGGGTGTTGGGTTGAGATATTGACTTTCTTTTATGATGTTTCTATATGTTTTTAAAGACCTTTTTACATGATTCTGCAAGAACCTTACAGACATTACCTTTATTATATGTTGTTTCACATATACTTCTCAGAGACTTTGAACCTATGCCGATAAATAGAATATGGTGATTATATTATCAAGTGGATGTTTTAAATTATTGATATGCATGTAATATAGATAGGATTTCATAAGTTTAATATGAAAGGTTATTTTGTGTATATATGTTGGAATAATTAACCTTGTGCAGCAAAGACATAGCATCCGGGAAGGAGTAATTGTAGCAGAGTGCAGAACAGGGGAATTGATTAAAGTACAGTCCAAGTGCCATAAATTAAGATCGATGGAGATGAACGTGGTCATCATGGAAGAATAAATGCAAGGAAGAAGAAGACTTGTTCTAGAAGTCTAACCACAACTTATGTGTTTTCATTCATGAGCCGTTGTATGGGATTTATGTTCAAATAGGACTCTATTTCCTTTGTTCTAGATAATTAATAAGTTGATCTCAAAACTATATGCTGATATCCAGGGATGAATTGATAATCACAGTTAGTTAGAAGTTCGCATACAACTCTCCCACTTTTGTATAAGTTAGGGGATGAGTTTGTTGATTGGTTAGCTGTTATTTTTACTTTCTATCTACATAGCCGTTACTTTCTTTTTATAGTTATATGTTATCTATTATTCCAGACATGTTTTGATTTTGAATAAAATCTGAAGAAGATTCTGTCTTTGATATGAATTGAATTCAACTGCATGTCATGAAAATGTGTGAAGATCTGAAGTAGATTTAGTTTCCAGAAGAAGTGAGATAGTTCCCTGAGCTGGCCACTCAAGGTACTAACTCTCACTTCATACATTCATTTATTTATATATGCATTTCTAGTTAGATCGTTTCATGTTATCTTATACATTGTATTGTGAAGTAAGAAATCATGATTGTTATTTCTAATAGTTGTGATTCATGAATAGAATACATCATTAAAGACCTCTGGAGGTTAGTGTTAAGTCTTTTCTCATTCTGTGTATTTCAAGTTAATTTTGTAATTCTCTATTGAATATAGCTATCTTCAGCTTATGCCAGGGGTACCCGTAGCAACTAGGTTTTTAACTATTTTTGTTGTTCTTTCATTTCTGTGAACTCGAGTCAATTAAGTTGGTTAGAATAGGTTTGTATGAGATAGTTTAGGATAGAAATGAGTCTTGAAGGCATATATAGTGTGAACATCATCATAGGCTTACGCTCCTTGGTCGATAATTCAATGTAGGAATGAAATGATAGAGTGGACTGTTCAGTTAGGTTTAACCTGGATTTTGTTTAAGTCTATAATGCATTAGTTTTCCTCTACATTTTTTGCATCGTTGCCAGGGATGGTGCTATCTTCATAGTCTCATTAGTTTTACATGCTTTCATAGTTAAATCTTGATTTCAGCATTAGATTTAATAAATTCATTTTTCAAGAAACACCGGGCATTCTACTAACACTGTGCAAGGTTGTTGAAACATAAAGCTTAAATTACTGTATGTGGAGGCAGAGAGATAACCAAGGTAGATTCCTCCCTTCAACTTCTTAGAATAACAAGGGCACAACTAATTTCAACAACTACACAGTAGGAAGTGCTAAAGGAGAGTTTCCTTTTACATCTTCATCAACACCCCCTACATCTCCATCAGCTTCCTCTACTGCCACAGAAGGAACTTTTAGAACCATGGGAGATGCTGCAGTAGATGATCCTCAAGGACAAGCAACATTTGAATTCCCTATCCCAGACCAAGCATGGGCTACTACTCTAAAAAATATACCACCTTCTGCATTGCCTGTTTTCTACAACTTGGTGACCGAAGATCCTGACACTTTCATATTCGAGTTTGATGTCTTGTGTAGGAGTTATGACTACACCACTGATCCTTACATACTCGAGTTGTTCCCTGCCACACTAAAAGATGTTGCTTTACGGTGTTTTATGGGGTTGGGGAAAGATGTCATCCCAGACTGGGATACCATGAAGACAAAGTTCCTGGCAAAATATAAAGACTACTATAGAGGACACGATAGGAGAAGAGATGACATTTTTAGGATGTCACAGAAAGAGGATGAACCACTAGAAGACTTTGTGGAAAGATTCCAGTTTGCCTTGAAGAAAAACCCTCAGAATAGATTGTCTGAAGAATCATTGAAGCTGGTCTTTCTGAGGGGAGTTAATGATGATTGCATGGATGCCCTCAACCTCATTGGAATAGGGGATATATCTCAACTTGCCTTTTGAAGATATCTGTACAACCTGCAAAAATTATTCTAGAATATTTTCCAGAAAACCAAGGGGAGAAAGAGTAGCCATCACATGCAAGACAACTAATGGAGTTTCAAGGGTGACGATTAGTAACCTACTGACCAACATGAAGGAGGACATTATTAGCCATATGGCTACACAGTTGGACACTCTCCATATCAAGAAGAAACAAGAAGAGGACATTATTGCATCTATAGATAGAGGAAGGCTAGCTGTAAATGTAAAAGGGTGCCAGCATCCAGCAAGAAAAGATTGAGAGACCTGAGTTGCAGCAATTTGAGGGAGAAGATGGGCAATTGTTCTTCATTGCTCAAAGGAGACCTTGGCAGCAAAGGCAAGGTATGCCCACTAATCCACTTAGTTTTAATTCTCCCTTTCCTGCTACAAATTAGAACTTCTCTGCTCGGAATGCTCAACAATGGCTCGGTAACCCAAATGCATGGAAAAACCCCCAATGGCCTACTCCACAAGCTAGTTAGAACCAACAATAGCCTAACTCATGGCCACAAAAAAATTTCCAAGGTCCCAACTATAATCCTCAGTGGCCTCCTCATCAGCAACAATGGAAGCCTCAGTGGAACAAGGGCCAACAATGGCAACAAAATGCACAATTTTAGCAACCTATGATTCCATCTCAGCCATAGTAGCTAGCCATAATGCCACCACCTCAAAATCCACCTCCTAGACCTACCCAAATCCCTTCCCAACCTGCACCTAACCCTAACAACAAGCCTATCTAGCAGGCTTATACTAACGAGGTAATGGAATATCCCACCTATGGGGTGGACGTGAGTAATGTTTATCTTAGATTAGGGAAGCAACTTGCAGGACCTTCATCTCCCCAAATTATAGAACTTGAAGATGAAGAACCCACTGATGAATCCTTAGATAAACCACCCTTGGAACCTGAATCAACTCAAGATGCCCAGACTACTCTACAATAGAAGTCTCCTCCTTTCCTTGAGCGCTTGGCCATGCAAAAGCAAACATCCCAAGCTGATATTGTCCTTCTCAGTTAGCTAAAAGATATAAGCATCAAGATTCCCTTAATCTAATCCATCAAGGATATTCCTATCTATACCAAAACTATTAGGGACCTTTGCATAAAGAAGCCAGGAAGGAAGAGAATAGACCCTTATATAGTGCATGTTTTAGGTAATCTTGCTGACATTATGTTGGGTAATATAACTGTTCCCAAATACACAAATCCAGGTAGCCCAGTGGTGGATGTAAAGATCAATGGGACTCTGATTAAGAATACCTTGATAGATCTAGGAGCTTCAATTAATGTCATGACCAAGGAAACAATGCAGACACTCCAATTGAACAACCTTAGGCCTACTCAAACAATCTTGCAATTAGTTGATAGGTCTATAGTCAAACCTGAAGGAGTCATAGAAGATTTGGTCATTGCATTAGATTCTTGGGAATACCCTACTAATTTCATTGTTTTGCAGCCTAAGGGTAATTTTGTTGGATATCCTCTTATACTAGGTAGACCATGGCTTGCCACTGCTGATGCATTTATAGGTTGTAGGTTTGGCAACATGATCATATCTAATGGGACAGTAACCAAGAAATTGGTTTTATATCCACCAACCCAACCATACCATGAGCTTGAGTAGACCTTTTGGCTTAGCCTGGAGGATGAGGACGCTTATTCCTTGCAAACCTTGATGATTATAGAATGCAGCCCTTTATTGACTATTCCAGATGAAGATGAACTAATTGCTCATGTTATACAAAACAATTGTGGGAGACATCCACAGTAGCAAGACTTCCTATCTTGCTTACAAGATCCTTTGATTAGAATAATACCCAGTAGTTCATCAGAAGAAGTCTCCCAAATCTTCCATGCGTTATTACCTCAGCAATGCTTACCTGTATTACCTAGCCTTGATTTGTCTTCCGTTCAAGAATTGTCCAAACAAGTAGAAGTCAAGCCAGGTAAGATGTTGAACATTAACAATACACTGACTAATGAACAATAGCTATCCCTACATGAAATATTACATGCACACTCAGCATCATTTTCTTGGGATTACAATGATATGAAAGGCATTGATCATGTCTTGTGCATACACAAGATATACATAGATGATGGATATATTCCAATTAGGCAGCAGCAGAGGTGCATGAATCCATCCCTCAAAGAAATTCTTAAAGCTGAGCTTCAGAAGCTTTTGAATGCAGGCTTTATATACCCCATTTCAGACAGTGAATGGGTTTCACCATTGGTTATAGTTTCCAAGAAAGGTGGCAAATGGAGGGTCTGTGTTGATTATAGAGAATTGAATACTGCTACCAAGAAAGATCACTTTCCATTGCCTTTTATTGACCAAGTTCTTGACTCTTTAGCAGGCAAGAAATATTTTTCCTTTCTTGATGGTTTTAGTGGTTATAACCAGATTAAGATTGCTCCAGAAGATCAGGATAAGACAACATTTACCTGCCCTTGGGGGACATATGCATACTCTATCTTACCCTTTGGGTTGTGCAACGCTCCAGCTACATTTCAAAGAGCAGTCTTAAGCATTTTCTCTAATTTTGCCCATGACAGTATGGAGATTTATATGGATGACTTCACCACATATGGTGACACATATGATGAAGCTCTACACAACTTGGAGAAGGTATTGAAGAGATGTACAGAGCATCACCTCTCTTTGAGTAATGAAAAGTGTTTTTTGATGATGACATGGGGAATAGTCTTGGGACATTTCATCTCAAGTGTAGGCATCCAAGTTGACCGAAAGAAGATTGAGATTATATCTACCCTGCCTATTCCACAAAAATAGAAAGATGTAAGGAGATTCCTAGGCCATGCAGGATATTACAGGAGGTTCATTCAGGATTTTAGCAAGATTTTTGCCCCTTTGTTTACCCTACTGACCAAGGATAGTGAATTTGAATAGACATCATATTGTTAGATCCATTTTGAAAAGCTAAAAACATCCTTGACACAAGCCCCTATCCTTAGAGGTCTGAATTGGTCACTGCCTTTTCACATCCATACAGATGCATCTGATTTTGCCTTTGGAGCAGTCTTGGTCAACAAGAAGGAAACAAGGAGTATGACATATACTATGTAAGTAAGAATCTACAAGGAGCTAAGTTAAACTATACTGTGACAGAGAAAGAGACATTAGCAGTTGTTTATGCAATTAATAAATTCAGGCACTACATAACTGGTTACAAGGTTTTCATCCATACAGATCATGCAGCCATCAGATACTTGATGAATAAACCCATAGTAGGTGGCAGACTTGTAAGGTTGTTATTGTTGTTGCAAGAGTTTGATATTACAATTGTTGACAAACTAGGCAAGGCCAATGTTGTTATTGATTTTCTGTCCAGACTACCTACACAATCCTTAGATGGAGTGGTTGATAATTCTTTTCCTGATGAGCATCTATTTGCTCTCACTATACACACTCCATGGTATGCAAATACAGCCAATTATTTGGTTACAAGGCAGATTCCAGGATACTTCTCTCTAAGGGAGAAGAGGCAGCTAGTTCATAAATGTTTCTCTTACTCTTGGATTTCTAGATTTCTATTTTACACTGGACTAGACAATATTATGCAAAGATGTATCAAGGAGGATGAAGTATTTGATGTAATGAAGGCTTGTCATGATGAGCCTTGTGGAGGACATTTTGCAACTAAGAGGATAGCCTTTAAGATCCTAACAACATGATATTACTGGCCAATGCTTCATAAAGATGCTGTCAAATACACTAGGAGCTATGATAGATGCCAGAGAATGGGAAGGCCTACTAGAAGTGATGAGATGCCTTTGCAGCCACAAATCTCATTAGCTCCTTTCGACAAGTGGGGTTTGGATTTTGTGGGTCTTATATCTCCTACATTAAACAACAAAGAATATATCCTGGTGTGTACAGACTACTTAACTAAATGGGTTGAAGTGAAGGCATTACAGTTTGCCAGAGATGGCAATGTGGCCAAATTCTTGTATGAAGACATCTTCACTAGGTATGGTGTTTCAAGAGAAATAGTAACTGACTAGGGACCACAGTTTACGTCTGATTTAATAACCAAATTGGTTGAAGAATATCAGATCAAGCATAAGAAATCCACTCCATACCATCCTCGGGCTAATGGTCAGGTGGAAGTCACTAATAGAGAAATTGAGAACATCCTGACAAAGATAGTGCAGCTTCACAGAAGACATTGGGTTTCTAGGCTTCCTAAAACTCTTTGGGCATACAAAACAACCTGGAAGACAACTATAGGGTTTACACCTTATAAGCTGGTCTATGGCAAGACAACAGTCCTACCTATTGAATTTGAACACAAAACCTTGAGGACAACAATGGACCTAAAAATGGATTTGACCACTGCACAATAGGAAAGGCTACAACATTTAAATGTCTTGGATGAGATCAGACTGGAGGCCATTCATCATACAGAGGTCACACAGAAACAAAGGGCAAAATGGCATGACAAGTACATCAAAACAAAGGAATTCATTGCATGTGATTGGGCACTCCTTTATGATTCAAGGTATAAGGACTTCAAGGGCAAGCTTCAGTCACGTTGGTTAGGCCCATATAAGATCAAGCAAGTCTTTCTTAATGGTGCAATTCAATTGCAGACTATTGATGAAGTTCAGTTTTCACTACTGGTAAATGGGCACAAGCTAAAATTGTATAAAAAGCCACTTTAGAAGGATGACTTTCTTGTTTCCTTAGCTACTTAGTATGCTCCTCCTAATCCTCCTAATACTCCTGATACTCTTGATGATGATGCTGTGATACCAGATGATACACATTCATATGCTAATATACCAACACTGTCCGGTGATGTGGAGGTTGAGTTACAATACTCAACCCCTGTTGCTGAAAATTAAATTTCTTTGTTTTTAAACTCACATGCACACACCACACAATTTCCATGGTTACAACAAGTTATTTCCACCATGACCTATTTTTCACTCATTCAATTGGGACCTGACTCGGCTGGGACCTAATATATATATAATTCCAATTAAACAGTCGGGACTTGTGTTGAAGGCACCCGTAGCACCATCTGCATGCCGCTCTATTCCATCACTTGGTGAACACTACCTCAATTCTCCCGCCCATTCCACATGCTTGTATCCATTTTCAAATGCTTCATTCTATTGCTCCACGTATCAATTCACATTAATGAATTGGTACTTTTCTCCATCATCACTTGTTATCCCATTACATCTCTGTAGCCGTACCCACCACCTTTTATCACCATGTATCCCATTTGTTGCATGCATATCCTCTCCATTCATCCAAATTGTTCACAATTTCTAAGGTATGTTAATTATTCATTTCCACTTCATATGTACATTCAATAACTTTCAATTATTACAACTAGATTTCTTTTTATATTCATGATTAGTCATAGTTTATTTCATGCATGCGATGAATATTATCACCATTTCTTTTAATCACTCCTCCTCATTCCATAATACCTGCCACATGAAGTGAGGTCACTTCACAATTAAGTTGGGGAGAGGGTTATTTTTGATTTTTGCCATTAGAAAAACATTTGCCTTTGAAAACCTTGCCTTTCAAGAAAACTAAACAAATATTTTGCGCTATGAACTTACCTTATTTTGCCAACAAGTGAATTAGTACCCTAAGGAAGTTATAGTGCAAAGGAAAGAAGAGGCAGATTGGTTCTTTGGGGTGGTGAGCTGAAGTAGCAGGAATTGAGCAACAGAAATTGACATTGTGTAGAAAATTGACACTATAGAGTTTGCAATTCACAGCGGTAATGGGAGGAGACATGATCAGAAGAGAACCTTCGGCACATAAGGAACTACTGGAGGATGTGATGGTTCTCTCGCTCTTCATGAGAGTAGGTTGTTTAGATTACTTCTTGAAATTGACAGAGTTTGATAATGATATGAAGAAAGAATTTGCATTTACTCTCCAGTATGATGAAGCAATGGTGAAGGGGTTAACTATAGATGCTTCTGAGTTAGCTATTGCTCAGGTCACAGGGTTGCCACGGACAGGGTCCAAGTACCCAACTAGAGATGATGCAGTCGCGGCTAGGGAGGAGTTCTATGAAAGAGGTAAACACTTGGATTCTACCACACAAGGTACCAAATGACTATCTCTTCCCTTCTTTTGGGGGAAATCTTCCTATTATATTATCAAGTATATTACCTGTGATGGTAGATACAATATGTTATATACTGCACAACTTAAATTGCTCAACCATTTGTGACATGAAAAACTTGTCAATGTTCCAAACTATCTGTATACTATGTTGAAAAGGATGTCTTCAGAATACCAGAGACAACAGGCAGACACTACTCTTTCCCACCATTGTTTGATAGTTTTGCTAATAAAAAGGAGTTTAAGGATTCAATACCCACAGATTGGATGAAAAGCTTTTAAACAATGTGTAGACATTTCAACACTTTTAGAGGCCCCAGAACCAAAAGATAAAATTCCATATGAGCCTGAGCCTCCTCTTGAAACTGAGCAAGAAGAGCCACAACATGAGAGCCCTCCAGAGTTTAGGTCTATATCAGTTGAGGAACACTCAACATCCGCCCCTCAAACTAAAAGAACCACTCCTTCAACATTTGGTAAGGAAAAGAAGAGTAGGAAGGGAGTGAGTAAACACAAGAGTGCAACAAAAGAAGGAAGTGCAGGAGAAAAGAGGAAGAAGGGGGACAATAAAAAGGGGGAAAAGGTAGATAAGTAGGAAACAGTCACACCTAGACGCTCAGGGAGGTTAAGGAGGCAAGGTGCCAAAGAATAAGTTGTTAAGAAACAGAGAGGAGAGGACAAAAATATAGGCCAATAGGACAATGATCCAACTCCTCTAAATCTAGATTTAGATAGAGGAGAAAACCCCCTTGAGGATGTCTCTGCAAATGCCTGTAAAGAAAAGAAAGTACATTTCTTCTTCTGATTCTGAGTCAGAAGACTTGTTTACTGCAAGCAAGATGGGTAAACCTATGCCAGATGATTCTGTTAAAGAAGTTTTTGATGTTCCTAGAGAAAGGAATGATGGAAATGTTGAAAAAGAAAAGGAATTATTAGAGGACAGAGATATTAGGAAGGAACTTCAAGAAGCCTTGGACATAATAAGACAGCTGGAGGAACAGGGAAGGGGTTATGAAGAAAAAGATAAAGAGAAAGAGAAAAGAATTCAAGAGTTGGAGGAGAAGATCCAAACTTATGGCCATGGTTCTAACTTAGACTTATTGGCACAGTTGTCTGAAAATAAAATAGAAATTGAGAAAGAAGAAGTACTTACTCTTCAACCTCCTACAACAAGGACCCCAGCGTACCATACTACCCTATCTTTGGGCTTTGAGCTAATCAAATTGACTGATAAGACTAAGCAAGAAAACGAGAATTGGGAAAAAGAAAAACATAGTTTCAATGCATCAATTGCAGAAAAGGATTTGATAATCAAAAGGTTGGAGGATTGTTTGGTAGAAGTTATTGATAGAGCCAAGCAAATCATTAGATGCAAGCCTCCACCCAGGGTTTATGCATTGTTTCTGAAGGAGAAATTCCTTAGTTTTCAGTTTAATAGATTTATCAATAATCAACCTAAACTACATTCAAGGCACATTTTTTGCAATTATTTCAAAGAGGTTAGTTTAGAAGAACAGGACCAGTTGTGTGAATACTATCTGCATAATTACCTAATGGATGAGGACACATAATGGAACCCCTGTATCTATGTTGGAGACCTACAGATCAGAGCACTAATGTCATACTTTAAAAATGAACAACTCAGGGGAGTACTGATGGACCAGTATGAGGAGCAGGAAAAAAAGCCACTGCTAATTAGGAAAGAAGCCTTAGAACCTAAAGCGATCCTGACCCAATGGCTAACATTACTTTCTCATAAGGGTCCAGGTAAGGTGATTATGGATTTAAGACTCAGGGATCACAGAAGAATACAAAGATTAGTAGTGTCCGTCATTCAGAATTGTCAAAGGTATGTGCAGAACAGGTGGAATAGCCTAACTCTAGAATTGCAAAAGAAGGAATCCCACTCTTTCCACAACTTCATGAATATGTTTGAGAGGTTACGTAGGTACATCCAAATCTCAGAGCAAAAGGGAGTAGCATGGTTGCCTCTTACTTATCAACCTCCTATCCTTCTCTACCCAGTGCCAGACTGGACAGGAGGGAGAGGTGATAAGTGTAGGCGTGCTGAGCTAAACAGGATGGAGAGACTTGTATATTAGAATGGATTCTATCTCAAAGAAGGAGGAGTCAAAGAAAACATGGACCTTAGAAAAATCACTTTGCATTATAACTTTCTGCCCTAGATGTTAGTTCCTTGGTTTTACTTAGGGACAAGCAAAAGTTTATGTTGGGGGGAAATGCTGGGTTGAGATATTGACTTTCTTTTATGATGTTTCTATATGTTTTTAAAGACCTTTTTACATGATTCTGCAAGAACCTTACAGACATTACCTTTATTATATATTGTTTCACATATACTTCTTAGAGACTTTGAACCTATGCTGATAAATAGAATATGGTGATTATATTATCAAGTGGATGATTTAAATTATTGATATGCATGTAATACAGATAGGATTTCATAAGTTTAATATGAAATGTTATGTTGTGTATATATGTTGGAATAATTAACCTTGTACAACAAGGACATAGCATCTGGGAAGGAGTAATTGTAGCAGAGTGCAGAACAGGGGAATTGATTAAAGTACAGTCCAAGTGCCAGAAATGAAGATCGATGGAGATGAACGTGGTCCTCATGGAAGAATAAATGCAAGGAAGAAGAAGACTTGTTCTAGAAGTCTAACCGCAGCTTATGTGTTTTCATTCATGAGCCGTTGTATGGGATTTATGTTCAAATAGGACTCTATTTCCTTTGTTCTAGATAATTAATAAGTTGATCTCAAAATATATCCTAATATCCAGGGATGAATTGATGATCATAGTTAGTTAGAAGTTCACATACAACTCTCCCACTTTTGTATAAGTTACAAGATGAGTTTGTTGATTGGTTAGCTATTATTTTTACTTTCTATCTACATAGTCGTTACTCTATTTTTACAGTTATATGTTATCTATTATCCCAGACATGCTTTCATTTTGAATAAAATCTGAAGAAGATTTTGTCTTTGATATGAGTTGAATTCAACTGCATGTCATGAAAATGTGTGAAGATCTGAAGTAGATTTAGTTTCCAGAAGAAGTGAGATAGTTCCCTAAGCTCACCACTCAAGGTACTAACTCTCGCTTCATACATTCATTTATTTATTTATGCATTTCTAGTTAGACCATTTCATGTTATCTTATACATTGCATTGTGAAGTAAGTAAGAAATCGTGATTGCTATTTCTGATAGTTGTGATTCATGAATAGAATACATCATTAAAGACCTCCAGAGGTTAGTGTTAAGTCTTTTCTAATTCTGTGTATTTCAAGTTAATTCTATAATTCTCTGTTGAATATAGCTATCTTCAGCTTATGCCGGGGGTACTCGTAGCAACTAGGTTTTTAACTGTTTTTGTTGTTCTTTCATTTATGTGAACTCCAGTCAATTAAGTTGGTTAGAATAGGTTTGTATGAGATAATTTAGGATGGAAATGAGTCTTGAAGGCATATATAGTGCAAGCATCATCATAAGCTTACGCTCCTTGGTCGATAATTCAATGTAGGAATGCAATGATAGAGTGGACTATTCAGTTAGGTTTAACCCTGGATTTTGCTAAAGTCTACAATGCATTAGTTTTCCTCTATAGAGGGTTGGTTGTTTCATGGGGTATCCTTACATGCTTTCCAGGTACCCCAGTGATAAGATTGTGCTCATGGAACTGTGTAGACAAATCATTGAAGTGCATAGTAAATAGATGGAATCTAAGAAACCAGGTTTCAGATTTCCTATTGAAATTGGCAGGTATTCTATTTCTACATCTCCAAAGGCTAAAGCTATAGATTCTAAAATGCAATTGGTTACAATGAAATTTTACAAGAAAAGAGCCAATTTTGATTTCATAAGGGTAAAGGATAAGATCAAAAAGAGGTCTTTAACCCATGTTCACAAAATTGAGAATATTTGGGCAGATTTGAGGACAAAGGAAGAGGTAAGGAAAATGGATTATTGTCAGTTGTCTTTGGGACAAATTAAAGAACTTGACTTGGTAGATATTCCTGAGGGCATGGTTGATGATGGTGATATCTTGGATCCCACCTATGTGACAAATAACATTGCAGACTCTCTTTTACCAGCGATACAATGGTCAAAGAAAGAGGTAAATTCTATCCGACAAAGATTTCAAATAATTTTGGCTAACACTAATGTATGGTTGGGAAGAAAAGGAATTCAGTTGAAAGACTTTGTAACTGGGTTGGAGGAGGAAACCCAAGATCCCACTGGTAAGAGCACAGAGTTGAGAACAAAGAATAAGAGTGATGTGCCAAGTTCAAGCAAAACTACTAAGCCTAAAATAAAATTTGTTTCAAAGGGTGGAAAGGCTAAGACAGTTGATGAAGGGTCATCTACTAATAAACCATCTTCGGAGGAGCAAGAAGAAGTTGATCAAGAGGAAAGGCAAGAAGAGCAAGAAAAACATAAAGAACCTAAAATGTCTCCTCACGAGAACATTTCAAAGGAGCCCCATGTTTCTTCTTCCTTAGATACTTTGTTAGTTTCTACTATTATCCCCACCATCACAAACATTCATGTTTCCTTGATCAATATTCCATCTTCTGGGTTGATCCAGTCTTTGCATTCACCTCCCTCCTCTAGGACCACTTTTGATAATCTTAAGCAGAATTTGGAAATTGTTTTTGGTTTTCCTCCTCTTTGCCAAGTTTGTCTTCACCTTCATTTGATATAAACTCTCAATCTGACTTTGAGCAACTCATGACTGATTTTGGGAAAATTCTAAATGTAGATGTTCCTGGTGCTATTTTCACTAATACTTCACCTATTGTAACTTCTACTTTTGTGAGTGCAATTTATCCAACACAAACAATGGCTACTAGTTTAGATGCAAGTTTGTTTGCACTTCCTCCTTGGCTCTCGTCTCATACACCAAAGAGGAAGAAGGAAGTCATCTCCCCAGATGACTTTGATTTTGAGAAATTGGTACCTATAAAGACCAAGACAAAGAAGAAGCTGAAAACTCTTTCAAGGATAATTGAAGACAAGGGTCACAAGTATGCAGAAATAGCTCAGCCTCCTCTTGATGTGTCTATTGAAGAGTTTGATATGAATGATTACCATTTCAAGAGTTGAATTGGGAAAGATCACTCATGAGAGTGCTAAAGCTAATGCTCAGTCTACTTTGAATTCTCTGATTGTGAAGTTTGATCATGAGAAGACGATGAAAGATTAGTATAAATCTAAAGATGAACAGTTGACCTCAATGCTTCAAAAGATTACTTTGTCTTCTGAATTAGTGGAACCTATGGCTATCACCATGGAAGATCTTGTTATTCAAAAGGTTGAAAAGATTCATACAAGAGGTAGAGTGGTTGCTGAATTCTTGGATAAAATGATTGCACAAGAATCAAAACTCTTAAAATCCTCGGGGGAAAAAATGGAGAAGATGGAAAGTGTAAGAGCATAATTAAATGAGGTTGTTGACACTTTGTCCCAAGACCAGCAAGACTTGGAAAATAGTTTGCAGGATTGGCTCAAAATGAAGAAACTCAAGCTAAGCACATTGGTAGAGATTGGGATCATTCCCAATTGGGAAATGTTTATGGAAATCAAAGAAACTATGATTCACAGAACAAGCGTCATCAAGAGATTAATCAAGGACTTGAAAAATGCACTTGAAGTTGGTGAAGATAATGATGTGAATCTTGTTAACAAGATTGAAGAAATTCCTTGCAAGTTATTGGATGACAATCATAAGTTTCTTTCTGTAGACGCAATGATATAGGAGTTCAACAACATGATCCAGAAGGAATTTGAGGATCAAGCCTTTTCAGTGGTCTCAATGGATAAGTTGTTGGACATTCAGCTGACTTTGGACAACCTAAAAGTGTTCCTAGGAAGGCATGAGAAAGCTTGTCACACTGTGAAGGATTCAATAACAAGGGTCCTTGCCATTTCTAAACATACTTATGTACTGGCTACTGAAGAAATGCAAGCAGTGATGAAGAAGTATGCAGATTTCATGGAAAAGGATGGTGGATAAAGTTGAACATGCCTTAGTTTATATTTCAATATTTTCATGCTTTTTGTATTTTGCTCTAAACATATTTACATGTATTTTTCCAATATGTAATTACATGTAAAAATAGAGAAGTCCTAAATAAATTTGGACTTTTTGTGTTGAATAAGTCAAAGTAGTTGTAGATTTCCCATTTTTGCTCTTGGCTCCTCCCTATAAATAAAGAGGGCCTCTTTTGTAAATATCATCTTTTGTCTATTGAAGCGAAGCGCTGCCATTTTGAAGAGCAATTTAAGACTTTGATCTTATTTTGTAAATCAAGTTTTCAATCAATATAAAGAAAGCAAGTTCATATCCAATCTTTTTCTTGGATCAAATTTGTCATGTTATAGTTATGTCTTTTCTATCACATTATCTTATATGCATGGTTGAATTGTGAACGTGAAAATCAAGTATTTAAAAGGTGATTCAAATCTGATATTTGTAGACTTTGGGCGGCAATATCATTTTTGGGAACTGTGTTTATGTTGGTGAATGAAAAGTAACTTGAAGACTTTGGGCTGCAAGTTACTATTCGTGATCATGTTATCTCATTTCGGCATATAGTGAAGACTTTGGGCTGCACTTTATTCCGAAATCTTTCATTTTCAATTGGCATAAAAAGCAACGGGAAACTTTGTGTTTTCATGGGTTTCTTGGTGATTAATACACGTTGGTATCATTTAGTTATTCTTTTGTGTAACTTAAGTGGATATTGGTTATTATTACTCCAAGTTAGTAATTTGTAGTTCTTTTCATATTATAAGCTTTGTGGGATTATAATCTTGAATTGTAAACATCTATTTTGAAAAAAGAGAACAGGATGATATGGAACCACCCAAAGGATAGTTTTTAGTGTAGTACATAAGTCTAATTAATTACTGGTTGTTATTAGTTAGAAATAAGAAGGAACCCTCCCCTTTCTGAGAGGAGAGATTTAATCTCATCTTACTATGGTTGATATAACCATTTTGTCTTCAGTTAGCTAAGGACAAAATATTCACCCAATAGTTTTTGGCGACTCTACTGGGGATCGAACACGCAACCAAGAGCCTATCACCTTTGGTTGAAGTATACTAGCCTCATATTTTGTAATAAGTTTTTGTATTGTTGATCTTTTGTTTGTAACATTGCACTCTAGCAGAACAAAGGTATACAAGAAGTAGAAGAGTTCAAGGATTTGTAGATCCTGTTTTTGAATTTATGCAACATAATAACTTCAATCTTCTTACTACACTCACGAGATCACCTCTTCAGCATACACAAAGTTTTCCTCCCACTAACGTAAGATATCCTATACCAAGTGAAGCTTCCAGTGCTCGTGGAGTTCTACCTACCATAACAGTTCAATGGTTTGTTATTCCTTCTTTCAACCAAGGAAGAATGGTTGTTCCAGGTTAGGCCGCTCAAGGTCTATGGGGTAATGCTTTTGAGCCATTGAGTTTGGCTCAAGCACTACATGAATTGCCTCGTAGTTCCCGTAAGAATTTTCTCAAGTTCTGCAGTGATGGTAAGCAACATCCTGATGAACACATTGTTGCTTTCTATATTGCATGTGGTGTTATTGGAGTTGAACATGAAGATGTATCAGTAAGGTTGTTTGTTGAAACACTCCAAGGAGTGGTTGTTGATTGGTTCTATCACCTTCCTGCAAGAACCATTACTGGTTGGAATGTACTTCAAAACAAATTTGAAGCACGTTTCAAACCAGCTGAAGATACACATGCCTTATTGGCTCAGCTCACCTAGATGAAGAAAGATCCACAGGAACCTATGCATGAGTTTATAGCTAAATTCAATAAGCTCATAAATAGAATTCTTGCTACCGCTCAACCAACAACTGAAAACCATAAATGTTTCTTCATCAATATCCAGTTGCCAGAGGTAAGTTTTATTTTACAAAGGGCTATCCAGCTGACTTGGTGGCTACCCAAAGTCTAGCAACTGAAATTGAAGATGATCTGATCCTTGCTAGAAAAATAAGGAAAGATACAAATACGACCAAGGATCAGACTTCTTCAAATGCACCTTCTACAAGTACCATGGATCCCATGGTACAAAAGCTAGCCAACGAGTTGTTGGCTCTCAAAAAATAGATGTCCTAGAGTTTGTCCATTCCCTCCTATAAGGACATTCCAAGGAGGACTTTCCCTAATTCTCTAAATTACCAAGGTAATACTTTAAGGAATCAGAATCAAAATAGGCTTCCTCCACCACAAGGAAGACTTGCTTTGGAAGCATCGCCTGTGAATGCAGTAGTTGGTTATTATGAATAGGAGCAAGACAATCTTCTTCAAACAAAACATGATCAAGAAGATGATGCTAACCTTTTTATGGAGGGTGAAGAGGAAGTACCTGGAGACTCTAACATTAGTTTTCTAAACTTTGAAGATAAGACAAAACAAGAAGAAGACACTTATGGTGAATCCTATGTTGTTTTTACCTGGTCTCAAAATCAATTCAGTCATCAACAAGCAGTTGATAAAAGGAAGTCAAAAGAAGATCCTCGACCTACAGTTACCATTGCTAAGAGGGGTACTCCTTTGCCTTTTCAATAGAAGGACATAATAGGTAACAAACAATTAAGTGCATCTGATCCTCTTACTTCATCTTCTGTGCCTAGGACCAGTACCCCAAATGCCAAACCTCAAAATGAGAATGTTTTGTCTCCTATAGCTAGTCCCTATCAATCTTTTGATATTATGGACCATGCCAAAAAGACAAAAATTTAGATGTCAAAGGTTGAATACCTACAAGCTAATCCTGATCAATTTGATAGCTTAGATAAATTTGTTAAAAGTAAGGTTACCCCTAACAGCCAAGATGTTTCCAAAGCTGCCTCTGTTGCTCCTAATGCAAAACCTACCCAGAGCAACCTAGTTTCTTCCCCTGCATCTACCATAGGGAAAATAGAACCATTTTATATCTCCTTGCTTATTAACATCCATAAGCTCAACAATTGCGTCATAGACTTAGGTGCTTCCGATAATGTCATGCCTGCCAAAGTAGCCAATGCTTTAGGCTTGACATTAACTAAAACTTTTGGCTGTTGTTTTTCCATGGAGACAAAATAAGTGCCTTTGATAGGGCAGATCAAGGATGCGCAGTTTGCATTTGTAGCTTTCCCAAAAAAGAGGATAAAAATGACAGTCTTGGTAGCTAACGTCCCAGCCTCATATGGGATATTACTGGGATGAAATTTCTGCAAGGATGTTGGCAAGGAAATAAACCTGGATTGGTCAGAAGATAGAATATCTATCAAGGGTATTATGCAAAAGCTCCTTCTAGAAAGAGAGTCCAAATACATTGTGACAAAATCTGATGAGTCAAAAGATCAGATTTTGTTTGAGTCATCTGGAATGGGCAATTATTTTCTGACAACTGATGAAATACCTAAGTATTCTAATGAAGATTCAAATGAGGATCTCATGATAGAAGATTCTTCTTCTTCAACTCAAGAAAATCTAGATTTTGAAACTACAAGAATTAAAGGTTCAGATGATGTCTAAACTTTAGAATTTAATGGCAGTTGTTCCTCAACTAGATCTGGGGCAGGGATAGTCCTTGTATCTCCCAAAGGGGAAATTTTCCCTTTTTCCTTCAAATTGCAATTCGACAATACCAACAACACCGCTAAGTATGAGGCTTTGTTATTAGGCATGGATGTTGTAAAGAACAAGGGAATAAAAAATCTTTGTGCACAAGGTGATGCTGATTTGGTTGTTTTCCAGGTAAGGAACCTTTACCAGTCAAAGAATTAAAGAATACGGCATTACCACAATTGATTCTAGGATTATGTAGAAGATTTTGACACCTTCAACATTGTTGTCGTTCCAAGGGAATACAATGATAGAGCAGACTCTTTCGCTGTATCAGCTACATTTATGGTCCCACATAAGGATTTCAAAGGGAGTAAATATACCATTGAGTTGGTCTTTCGACTGAGTGTTCTAGACAATTCTACCCGTTGGCAAATCTTTAATGGTGATGATCAAATCATCTCATTCTTGGAGAAGTTAGAAAATTTCAGTGAGTTGTATTTTGAAGGAAGTGACTCTCCTCCCTGAGAATCTATTTCTGAAGTAGATTCAAAGACTGGAGAAGAAATATTGTAGCTCAAGTCGAATAAGATTCCTAAAGGTTTGGTTTCTCTTGAGAAGCTTTTTGATAAACACAACTGCTATATCAAACGTCAACAACAATCCTATTCAAAGTCATCAAATGGAGTTGAGCAAGTCAATTTGGGCATGGAGATCGATCCCAAATTAGTCAATATTGGGAAATGTTGCACGATAGATGAAAAGTTCAAGTTTGTAACACTCTTACATCAATACATTGATGTATTGGCATACTCATATGACGACTTGAAATCTTTTCGTCTGAAGGATGTCTAGCACGAGATTCCACTCAAGTCAGGATCTTCACCTCACAAGCAAAAGCAGAGACAATATAATCCAAAAATCTCAGGCACCATTCTCGCTGAGATTCAGAAGATGCTGAATGCTCAAATAATTTTCCCCATCCATCATTCTACATGGATAGTAAATATTGTCCCAGCGAGGAAAAAGAATGGAGAAATTTGTATTTGTGTGGATTTCCAAAATCTGAACCAGTCATCCTTAAAAGATAATTACCCACTATCGGTGATGGATCAAGTCCTTCAAATAATGATGGGTTCAGAAATGTTGTCTATGTTAGACATCTTCTCAGGTTACAATCAGGTGGAGGTTAGTGAAGAAGACCAACATAAAATTTCTTTCACAACTCCATGGGGTACTTTTGTGTACTGCAGAATGCCTTTTGGACTGATCAATGCTAGCGCTACCTTCCAAAGAGAAATGGACCTGGCTTTTCATGACAAAATGGGTAAGTTCATTGTTGTATACCTTGATGATCTAACTATCTTTTCAAAGAATCATTTAGATCATGCATATCACTTACAGCAAGTTCTGGAAAGATGCCATTAGCATGGAATTTCCCTCAATCCCAAGAAGTCTATTTTTGGGGTGACAAAAGGTAAGCTCCTTGGGCACATCGTGTCCAAAGAAGGTACCAAGATTGATCCTAAGCGGGTCAAATCTATCCAGGGTCTTACTTTACCCTCAAGTAAGATAGTAGTACACTCTTTCTTCGGGAAAGTAAATTTTCTACGGAGATTTGTTCTAGAGTTTGCAGAAAAGACTCATCATCTTGTTGATATGATGAAAGGGAAGTCTACTTTCTGATGGAGTTTAGAAGGTAAAGAAACTTTTGCAGACATCAAGAAAGCCATAGCACATGCTCCAGTTTTGGTTTGCCTAGATTATACTAAGGATTTCATTATGTATAGCTATGCTTTCGAACACACTCTGTCATCAATTTTGGTACAATAGAACAAAGAAGGCATTGAATCTTCGATTGCATCTATGAGTTGCCCTTTGAAGACTCATGAACTCACTTATTTGGTGATGGAGAAACATGCCTATGCTATCATCAAGGCAATCAAACATTTCAGGTACTACATCTTGAATTCGCACACTACTGCATTGGTACCAGATTCAGCAGTAAAATCTATCTTAACTCAACAAGAGTTTGGGAGTAAGAGAGGTAACTGGATTGCTAAAATCCAGGAGTATGATATGGACATCAAGCCCAACAAATTAGCACGTGGGAAAGGTTTGTGTCAGTTGATTACTGATAATGTACCAAAAGAAACTGGTGATGAGGAAGAAGTAGAGAATGAAGTTGTTCCCACAGTTATATTTGTTAGTACAACAAATGAATGGTACTCCAATATTGCTACAAAGAGAAGAGGACAATCAAACTCAAGGCCACAAACTGTGTCCTATTGGATAATGGTTTGTATAAAAGGAGTATTACTGGAATTTTTCTACGTTGTGTTGATAAGGCACAACAAGGTAAACTGTTGGAGTCATTTCACAGTTTAGCATGTGGTGGACATTTCTCAGCTCCAGTGACGGCTCACAAGATCTTGTGAGCTAGATATTATTGGCCCACACTTTTCCAAGACGCATACAACTGGGTGTGTAAGTGTGAGTTGTGTCAACAGTTTGTGTGGAAACCTAAGTTGGCAGCATTACCCCTCAAGCCAATATTGATCAAGGAGCCTTTCCAACAATGGGGCATCGACTTCATTGGCGTAGTGCATCCATAGTCAAGTGTAGGGCATAGCTATGTTCTCACGGCAATTGATTTCTTCACCAAGTGGGTGGAGGCTATTTCGGTGAAGCATGCCACTTCTAAAGAGGTTTGTAGTTTCCTCAAGGAAAATACCAAATCAAGGTTTGGCATGCCAAACAAGATAGTAGCAGATAATGCTACTTGTTTTTCTTCCCATGAGATAACTAGTTTCTATTTTTATTATGGGATCATTCTTGCTCACTCGTCTGATTATTACCCTCAAGGGAATGGTCAAGCTGAGTCTAGCAATAAGAACATGGTTGCTATCATTAAGAAACTAGTTGATGATAATCAAAGGACCTAGCACAAAGCATTGTTTGATGCATTGTGGGAAGATCATATTACCCCCAAAAGAGCAATCAACATGTCACCATTTCAACTTCTATATGGATTGAATGTTGAAATACCAATCGCATTGGAGTTGCCCACTTTGAAGTTGGCTAAGGACATTGAAGATGGAACCTTTGATAGCTCTATTGACAAACGCGTAATGTTCCTTTCTAAACTTGAGGAACAACATGTAAAGGTGGTGGATCACATTGCGGAACATCAAAGTCAAATAAAGAAAATATTTGACAAGAAGGCTAAGTCCCAGAGTTTTCAAGTTAGTGATCAAGTCCTGTTGTGGGACAAAAGAAGAGAACTGAATGGAATACATGGGAAGTTTGATTCCTTGTGGAGAGGCCCTTTTTTCATTCATCATCTCTATGGTGAAAATATTTTCCTTTTGGAGTATCAAGATGGGACACCTTTTTTGTTGCCTCACAACGAATAGCATCTAAAGATTTTCTCATAGTGAAGCGATAAATAAGTTTGTAAATACTTGTATATTTTTGTGTCTTTTTCATTTTAAGTCTTTTTGTGTCTTTTTTTTGTCTCCTGACTCTATAGCCCAATGGATGGATGAAGGAACTTAGAGACTAGAATTCTTCTCCCTTCGATCATTTCAAAAGATGATTGAAGGAAGCTCCCCAGTTAGAGCCAACAGTTATCCTCAAATTTACTACGCTTAATTTGTAGGATGACCCCTATGAAACTTGTTCATTTCGTAGCCTACAACTCTAAGCATGCAAAATGAGGCAAATCACATTTGTCCTCTTGCATTTCCTCCCAGCCTCAAAACATCCTTCCGAGTGTCAACTTTCGGTGGTTCGTCAAAATTTGTGAAATATCTCAATTTGTAATTTTGACTTTTGGGAGTTAGTAAAATTTATGTTGATGTAGGGTCGGCATGTTTTTCCACCACTGCATTTTAACCTTTTTATCACCTTGCAAGGTCAGCAAATTTCGCTAACCCTGCATGTCATTAGTCAAGTTGCATGGGCGGCAAAATTTGTCGACCTTGCAATGTTCAGTCTACACGAGTGTAATTAATGCAACATTTTAATTACATTTTGGGGGCTTTTTAATTTGTTTTTGTTTTGTTTTAATTTTCATTCTCGCATGCCCTCATAATCTCTCTACACCCTAAGTGAGCTTGTGTGTTTGTTAGTGCACGGTCACTAAGTGGATTTAATAGGCAATTCAGGCTAAGGTTTCACCGTTTTTCTTGTCTTTGTTGCCAGGTATTCACCTTATCTTTCGTTTTACTTTATTTTGTCCACATTATTAATATTTAGGATTTATACTACTTTCTATATTTCTTTGAATTCATTTCAATCTGTTTGTGTTCCAAAGGTTTGTTGAAATGTTGTTCTCTTCGTTTAGATCTTGTAGTTGGTGTTTTATCCCCGTCATCTGGAAACAATTAAACCCTAGTATGGATGCCCCAAGTTCTTCATTTCATAGATTAGCAACCTTGCAATGTGCAGATGTTATCAAACTTTGAAACCCATTGCCAAAAATTTTGTTTTTGACTGATGGTTTTCATCGTCGATATGCCAACCCTTGCACAAGCTCATCTTCATTTATGCGGTGGCGGAGTTTTTCACCGATCATGCGTTACTTTGAACCCTACCTCCCATGTAGGGTCGGCAAATTTCTCTGACCTTACACCAAGGTCATTAAGGTGTGGTTCTTCCCATGCAAGAGTGGCAAAAATTACTGACCTTGCATCCTTGCATAATATTACAATTGTTTTACCCTTATGCATGGTCGGCAAATTTCACTGACCTTGCAAAACTTAAACGGTTCTACTACATGCATGGTCACAAAAGTTTATGCCCATGCAATACCCTACAAGCACAACCTTTGCAATTTTGTTTTACACCATGCATGATTAGAAACATTTGTCACCCATGTAGTCACTTCAACAAGCTAATCTACCTTGTAATAGCGGTAAAATTTGTTGATCCCACCACTTACAAATTTTACTAAACTACAAAGCCAGTAAAATTTGCCAACTTTGCATGAAACCATTGCATTCCTTTTCACATGCAGAGGCATTGAATTTTAGTGCTCTTACACTCATTTTCCCAAATTTTCTCTAACACTGGGAAATTTTTCCTTTTCAACCAATTGCCCGCTTTTGCTCAGTTTTCACTTCCATCATTCTCTAGCCCCTCAAATCTCAGGCCATTGCTCAAAATTTCCCCATCCTTGCATTTTCCAATCAAGCGAATTTTCCTAACACTGCAAAAAAACCCTTGATTTTGTGTTGCAGTCTCTTGTGCACGCATCCTGAGGTCTGCATTTCAAAGGATAGTTGTGCTTAAGATGGCATATCCCTCTTTGAGAAAGTTAAAAGCTATGAAGTATAAATACCAAGGAGTCTTTCTGGTGATAGTGGTGACATCCAATGTGGATGAAATAAGGGATAGTGAGATCGGTCATGTTGACATGGCTAAGTTTGTAGAAAGAACCAAACAAGAACTTCTCAGTCCAGCCATGAGGTGTGTATTGGAAAGTGATATTCAACTGGTGGTTACCTTCCCTGTAACTGCACACAATCCAAAGTTTGTTCTTCAAGTGGTGGCTAACTACAATAGAGATAACCGGAGTGTCACTGATTCCAATGTGAATGTAATCATGAAGTTGGATGCAAAATTCTTTGATAAAGCTTTCATGTGTCCCAGCATTGATACATATACGAATATTGGCTTTGATTATGCACAGAAGGAGTATGATAAGAATCCTAAGAATGCTAAGAAGATAATCAACAATAGATGGTTGAAGATTGCAAGGCCAAATTTGTGAAGGTGGCCTAAGAACTTTCCTCGAAGTGACTTTATTGAAGAAGTTAGTGATTTCATTACTCTTCTAAGTAGAGTGAGGGGTCTGCCTACATCTAATACTTTCCATGAATGGTTGTATCTACACATTAGGATCATAATGAGGAGGAAGCAAAAGATATTCTAGGGATTTCAACTCAGTAATGCCATTCATCAACAACTAACAAAGGTGCAGAATTCATCCAAGTTCTATATGACATCATATCTTGTCTATGTTGCTACCTCAATGAGGAACTTTCCTGGATTGACATCTGAGGGGGATAGGAGAGTAGTTCTAGTTTATCAGTATTATCCTCAGTTAACTCTTGATGGAAGTATTCATCACTTCAGGAGAGTTAATGATGCCTTCTTTGCTACTTTCCTATGTTTATTTGATTCTCAATTGGAAAAGAAGAGGGTTTCTGACAAAGCATGGGAAGAAGTAAATAAATATGGTTTCTTATAACTTTAGTTCCTCGCATTCACTTATTTGAGCGTTGGTTGCTTCATGGGTTATCCTTACATGCTTCCCAAGTACCCTAGTGATAAGATTGTGTTGATGGAACTATGCAGACAAATCATGGCATTGCATAGTAAATAGATGGAATCTAAGAAACTAGGTTTCTGATTTCCTATTGAAATTGGTAGGTATTCTATATCTACATCTCCAAAGGCTAAAGCTATAGATTCTGAAATGCAATTGGTTACAATGAAATTTTACAAGAAAAGAGCCAATTTGGATTTCATAAGGGTAAAGGATAAGATCAAAAAGAGGTCTTTAACCCATTTTCACAGAATTGAGGATATTTGGGTAGATTTGAGGACAGAGGAAGAGGTAAGGAAAATTAATTATTTTTGATTGACTTTGGGACAAATTGAAGAACTTGACTTGGCAAATATTCTTGAGGGCATGGTTGATGATGGTGATATCTTGGATCCCACCTATGTGACAAATAACATTGCAGACTCTCCTTTGCCAACCATACAATGGTCAAAGAAAGATGTAACTTCTATCTGACAAAGATTTCAAATAATTCTAGCTAACACCAAAGTACGGTTGGGAAGAAAAGGAATTCAGTTGAAAGACTTTATAACTGGGTTAGAGGAGGAAACCCAAGATCCCACTGATAAGAACACAGAGTTGAGAACAAAGAATAAGAGTGATGTGCCAAGTTCAAGCAAAACTGCTAAGCCTAAAATCAAATTTGTTTCAAATGGTGGAAAGGATAAGATAGTTGATGAAGGGCCATCTACTGATAAACCATCTTCGGAGGAGCATGAAGAAGTTGATCAAGAGGAAAGGCAAGAAGAGCATGAACAACATGAAGAACCTGAAATGTCTCCTCAAGAGAACATTTCAAAGGAGCCCCATGTTTCTTCGTCCTTAGATACTTTTTTAGTTTCTACTGCTACCCCCACCATCACAAACATTCCTATTGCCTTGATCAATATTCCATCTTCTGGGTCGATCCAGTCTGTGCATTCATCTCCCTCCTCTAGGACCACTTTTGATAATCTTAAGCAAATTTTGGAAACTATTTTTGGTTCTTCCTCCTCTTTGCCAAGTTTGTCTTCACCTTCATTTGATATATTCTCAATCTAATTTTGACCAACTCGTGACTGATTCTGGGAAAATTCCAAATGTAGATGTTCCTAGTGTTGTTTTCACTAATACTTCACCTATTGTAACTTCCACTTTTGTGAGTGTAGTTTATCCAACATAAACAATGGCTACTAGTTTAGATGCAAGTTTGTCTGCACTTCCTCCTTGGCTCTCGTCTCATACACCAAAGAGGAAGAAGGAAGTTGTCTCCCTAGATGACTATGATTTCAAGAAATTGGTACCTACAAAGACCAAGACAGAAGAAGTTGAAAACTCTTTCAAGGATATTTGAAGACAAGGGTCACAAGTATGCAGAAATAGCTCAGCCTCCTCCTGATATGTCTATTGAAGAGTTTGATATGAATGATTATACCATTTCAAGAGTTGAATTGGGAAAGATCACTCATGAAAGTGCTAAAGCCGATGCTCAGTCTACTTTGAATTCTTTGATTGTGAAGTTTGATCATGAGAAGAAGATGAAAGATCAGTCTAAAGTTAAAGCTGAATAGTTGACCTCAGTGCTTCAAAAGATTATTTTATCTTATGAACTAGTGGAACCTATGTTTATCACCATGGAAGATCCTATTATTCAAAAGGTTGAAAAGATTCATACAAGAGGTAGAGTGGTTGGTGAATTCTTGGACATAATGATTGCACAAGGATCAAAACTCTTAAAATCCTCGGTGGAAAAAATGGAGAAGATGGAAAGTGTAAGAGCAGAATTAAATGAGGTTGTTGACACTTTGTCCCAAGAGGGGCAAGACTTGGAAAATAGTTTGCAGGATTGGCTCAAAATGAAGAAACTCAAGCTGAACACATTGGTAGAGAATGGGATCATTCCCAATCAGGAAATGTTTATGGAAATCAAAGAAGCTATGATTCACAGAACAAGCGTCATCAAGAGATTAATCAAGTAATTGCAAAATGCACTTGAAGTTGGTGAAGATAATGATGTGAATCTTGTTGACAAGATTAAAGAAATTCCTTGCAAGTTACTAGATGACAATCAAAAGTTTCTTTCTACAGATGCAATGATACATTAGTTCAACAACATGATCCAAAAGGAATTTGAGGTTCAAGCCTTTTCAGTGGTCTCAATGGATAAGTTGTTGGACATTCAGCTGACTTTGGACAACCTGAAAGTGTTCCTGGGAAGGCATGAGAAAGCTTGTCGCACCATGAAGGATTCATAAACAAGGGTCCTTGCCATTTCTAAACATACTTCTAGACCAGATGTTGAAGAAATGCAAGCAGTGATGAAGAAGTATGCAAATTTCATGGAAAAGGATGGTGGAGAAAGTTGAACATGCCTTAGTTTATTTTTCAATATTTTCATGCTTTTTGTATTTTTCTCCGGACATATTTACATGCATTTTTCCAATATGTAATTACATGTAAAAATAGAGAAGTCCTAAATCAATTTGGACTTTTTGTGTTGAATAAGTCAAAGTAGTTGTAGATTTCCTATTTTTGCTCTCGGCTCCTCCCTATAAATAAAAAGGGCCTCTTTTGTAAATGTTATCTTTTGTCTATTGAAGCGAAGCATTGCCATTTTGAAGAGCAATTTGAGACTTTGAGCTTATTTTATAAATCAAGTTTTCAATCAATATAAAGAAAGGAAGTTCGCATCCAATATTTGTCTTGGATCAAATTTGTAATGTTATAGAAGTGTTCTTATGTCTTTTCTATCGCATTATTTTATATGCATGGTTGAATTGTGAACGTGGAAATCAAGTATTTAAAAGGTGATTCAAATCTGATTTTTGTAGACTTTGGGCTGCAATATCATTTTTGGGAATTGTGCTTATGTTGGTGAATGAAAAGTAACTTTGAAGACTTTGGGCTACAAGTTATTGTTCATGATCGTGTTATCTCATCTTGACATATAGTGAAGACTTTGGGCTGCACTCTATTCTGAAATCTTTCATTTTCAATTGGCATAAGAAGCAATGGGAAACTTTGTGTTTTTGTGGGTTTCTTGGTGATTAACACAAGTTGGAATTAGGTAGTTATTCTTTTGTGTAACTTAAGTGGATATTATTATTGCTCCAAGTTAGTAATTTGTAGTTCTTTGCATATTATAAGCTTTGTGGGATTATAATCTTGAATTGCAAACATCTATTCTAAAAAAAAGAGAGAATAGGATGATATGGAACCACCCCAAGGATAGTTTTTAGTGTAGTACATAAGTCTAGTTAGTTACTAGTTGTTATTAGTTAGCAATAAGAAGGCAGCCTCCTCTTTCTGAGAGGAGATATTTAATCTCATCATATTGTGGTTGATATAACCATTTTGTCTTCAGTTAATTGACATTAAAATATTCACCCGTCAAACTTACACCAACACCCCCCTTAAGTGTAGCTTAGGTGGGTGAAAACTATGGGTCCCAACAATGTGTATCTTAATGAGGCACCCATGTACATAAGAATCCCCCCATAGAGAAAAATCTTCCTCCCAAGAAAAGATAGAAGCCCCTTTAAATAAAGGAGAGGAGAGAGAAGGACTAGGTAGCCTCCAAATAAGAATATACTCTTACAAGATCAATGACTCCACATAGAAAATAGAGAATGTAGGCACAAATGGTCTCATGATGATTACTAAAGTGGGTCCTTCCACATCGAAAAATGCTTCTTCTTTTTGGAATAAGGAAACCCCATGGTGCAAGTCTTGTGAAGTCGCACTCCAAAGGTGTAATGAATAGAGGAAGCATGAAGAAGGTCTCTAGAAATTGCTCAAATATTGCCATGTTGGTGCTAAAAAGTGACAATCAAATCAGGAGTCCCAAGCCTAGATGAAGAAAGTGGCCTCTCAAAACAATGTGGAAATAGATAAAGAATAGGTACTAAAGATGTGGACATACTAGTTGTTGAGTCACTATAATCAAAGAGGAAGACTAGGTCCTCAAAATTATTCTCAAGATCTGATAGGTAAGATTCCATAAACAAATGTGAAATATCTAGTAAGTACACCTCCCAATGAGGTGAATCAAGAAGATAATATGAACCTACTACAAAGAGTCATTGGAAGCCTTTGATAAAGGAACATTAAACTCTAATGAAATAATGAGTGAGGGTGGTGGAATCTCAATGTATTTCATCGGACTACACTACGCATCTCATGATGTTGTGTCGACAATAGATGGTTGAGTATGAGCAACAATGAAATATATTGATGCAAGAATATAAGAGTCCCTAGACTCAAAATGTTGACATGAAGACATAGAAGATGAACCCTTTGAATATGAAGAATCAACAAGTGTTTTAGAGGAGGATGAGGATAAGAAGCAATAGGAGAAGTCTCTATGACATCATTACATTCAAGATCTTCCCATATAGTAAGCATAATAGGTGTATCATGATCATATGGTTGAAAAATATCAAGAGGTACAAGACAATCCATAGTAGGATCTTCTAGGAAGGAGGTTCACTGGAATCTCTATCATCTCTCAAATTTTGGTTTAAAGGTCATGAGGGCAATCAATATGAGTGGTGGCAATTATGGTGTCAATATTGACATTACATGGAATCAATTTAAAGATAGATTCAATCTTGTTCCTCCATACATACTTCTACCAAAAGGATATGGGTTTAGGTGCGAGTCCATAAAGATGGGGCAAGAGATGAAGCCACCTAAAATGCTTTAGTATACTATTTTGCTAGGACTTATAGTTTTTTTGTTCTCTTACTCTCTTTTTCTCCTAATGATGGATCACAGAGTGTGATCCGAAACGTTGAGAGAAAAAACTCTAACACAGTTTAATCCTGAAATACTGCTCTCAATCATTATGGACTGTGGAAATTTGATGTCTATCACTTATAGTTCTATCTATCCAATTTGATAACAACATGATTTTTTATTACCATGATTAACTCTTCACATTAGTCAAGTAAACCAATAAAAATACCTTTTAGAATTAAATTTTATCTTAGTTCAACAAATATAATATCCCATAAAAGACCCCCCAAACGAGTACAAGAATGTGACTCTTCATCATTAGTGCATTTATAGTACCTAATAATGTTTTGGGGTTCTCAAATAGAGCACAATGTAGAAAGTATAGTTTAGATATATAATGAGATAAAAAAAAGGACATCAACATGAAGTACATAGAAAATATGCACTTCCAAAAAAGGGGACCCAACAATGAGTCTATTTCTGCAATATATGGCCCTCTAAAGGTTCCATAATAGGAACTGCATAGCAAGATCTCTAAGAAAACATGATTATAGAAAAATGTAGTGTCAAAAATTAAAATAGATAATGCCATCACAAAGTTGGTAAAAAAATATGTCATTTCAAAAGTAATTGCACCAAAATTGAACACCATATAGCTGAGAATGAGCTCCTAAATTTTGAATACAAACCTAAAATTGCTAGTCCATGTAGACTCTCCCAAAGTCTAAGTTAGTAGAAAATTAGATAAAGTTGGAGGGTCTCTAAATTTAGTAAAATCTACTAGATTTGGAGAAAATGCTAAAAACTACCAACTATGGAGGATTGCTAGATAGTTTGAAGGGCTGCTAGATAAGAAAAACTACCAAATATAGTGGAACTATAAAATATGATTGGAAGTTGTTGACAACCAAATATAGTTGGGTTTACTAAAATATCCTCCATGCAAGCACAACACCAATGGTCATAGTAGCATGTACACTACTTGGCAAAGGGAGGCATTAATAACTCTTAAACGGATAGTACACATACACTTCCATGTTAGCTAGAGAATGGAAGTTTCCAAGAATTGAGGATATCTTTAGGGATAGACTATCTACTAGAAGACCAAAGGTTGCCTAACTTTGTAAAAATTAGTGCATGATTAATGGTCATAGAAACTTTGTATACAATATAGCTACAAGAAATCTTTACACTTGAATCCAAGTGTGTTGTCCTAGATACCAAGGTATGACTGAAAAGTAAAAATAAGCTTTCAAATATTTAATGCAATAAGTAAATTAAAGTCATGTGTAGGAGGGAGTATGAGGTACTTTCAATCATGTACAAGGTGCCAAGTGGGTACCTTGGCTCTTCAACTAGAGCCTAGTAACTTTAATAAGGATCAAACACAAAAAATTGGCCCATAGACTAGGACAATGAACCATTAACTCGTACTATGTAGAATATAAAAATAATATTTCTTGTACTATGTAGGCCAATAAAAATCTCCAAGTCTCCTAAAAAAAATTATCCAATCTAGATAAGTTTATAGTTAAACTTGATTTATGTGTCATTGAATATAACAGTGCACTCAAATTTTCATTAGGATGCTTTGAAATTTTAGCCACCTATAAAACCCAAGCATGCAAACATAGAGAAACTGTTGTCCTTTTTTTCCTTCCAGCCAAATGGTCCAAGGATCCATGAAAATTGCAATGTTTTTCCTTTTGAAGTGCAAGGAAAAAGGCCCTCCAAATGGCTAAGACCAAAATCTCATCTTTTCCTTATGTTTTCTACCTTTTTGGAGTTTCGGGGTTCAGAGTTCCCTTCCTTGTCATGCCATTCTTATCGGCTCCAAAATCCACCTTGTTTCCTTTGTAAATCACCTAAGTGTTTTAGGCGCCGGATGTCAGGAGTTTCCTCTTCCTCCTCCTTCCTTTCAGAAGGCGTAAGACGGAAGACCTGCTTGTCGAGGCCCAACGAGCTACAAAGTTTCTAAGTGTTGCGGGTGGCAGCAGGTGAGAGTTATTTTTCTCTCTTCCTTTCTAAAGGTGGAAGACAGAAAGCTCGATGGCTGAGGTCTATAGTTTTCAAATGATTCTAAGTATTGTGGATCTCGAGGGCCGGGGTTTTGGTCTTTCTCTTTCCATTTGGCAAGCAGAAGACAGAAGGCCCGCTCGCCGAAGTCCGTTGAACCTTTAAAACGACCAAGTCATTTGGGTAGCGGCAAGCAAGAGTTTTCTTCTCCCTCTTTTCTATTGGAAGGCTCGAGCCATGATCCTCGATAAGCTTCATAATTTCTTCTAAGTATTACGGAGTCAGGTATCGAATGTTTCTTCTTTTCAAAAGCACGATGCATGGTGAAGGCCCGATCTCCGATGCCCGAGAGTTTCCCTATTGTCTCTTTCAGAATTTGGAGATTGGGGTCTCCTTCTTCACCTTTCAAAGGCTCGATCAGAGGAAGCTTGATTAGAGGAAGTCCGATTGGTCAGGGCCCGATTAAGGAAGAAAAGGAGAGAATTAGCTAAGGCAAAAATAGTTCACAAAAGGATATTATCATCGACTAAGGAAAGAAGGAAGTTAAAGGCAGACAAGGAGGAAGATGAATCAGATGTTGACCTTCAATGCAGCAGATATTTTCTTCAACTACTTCATCTTAAGATATTTTCTACATTTATGTTTTGAAGAATAGATGTATATGAACTTTCCTTTTGCAAAAATATCTTCTGATTGGCCCATGGGGTGAATTTATTGTAGTAGATGAGTGTGCTATCAATGTAAAATGCTATATATAGCAAAAAGATCAATGTAACAAGGGTTGGATGTAGAGACTTATTTTGTGCTCCAAACAGAACCCTCCTTTACTATAACCGTGTCTTTTAATCAATCCGTGTTGGTTATTTTTGCCTTTTCATGTTGTGTTAGCACTATGTAATTTTGAAACTAATTTTGTATTGTGAATGTTTAGTTCCTTACAATTTAGTTGTATTCTTTACCTCTATTAAGATCTGCAAGATTTGTGTGATTCTATCAACTGTGTGAAGTTATTCTATGCATTTTAGCTTTGTGAGTGTTCTTTATTAAACCTAGTGTATCACCTTTCTCTTTTAGTTCTCTCCTTCTTCCCTTTTCCCAGTGGTGTTAGATTAGGTTTAATATTATACTTTTCTTTGAATCTCATATTCAGAAAGAGGAACTAGCCTTCTCTAGAGGTTTGGTTTCATTTGCATGTTCCCACACCTTGAAATCACTCCCATGTTTCACTGGATTGTTGCACCAAACGGGCTTCAACACAGGGTGCAAATCCAAGTGACAACATAAACCACCAATGATAACAGTTTCCCAAAATTAGATTTTGGTGAAATGGAAGTTAATCCTAACTATCGTGAGCCTTACAAACACAATGGTGCAACCAAAACCAAGATCTCTCACAAGCTCTCAAAATAGGAAAATTGGACTAAACTACAACATAATGGCTCTAATACCATGTTGGATTTTGTAATAAGGAAGAAAGCAACCAATAGCTAATGCCACAATGATAGACACAACAATAATCAAGACTAGATAATAGGCTAAACAATGTTATTTCTCATTAGCCAGAGAGCAAAAGAATCAAGCAAGATACAAAGAAAACTAGATACCTAGATCACTACATGCAAGAGAATGAGAGAATATTAGAATGAATGAAAGGCAAAGCTAGGTGAGTGAATTTATAAGAAATGCAAAGGAGGAGGAAGATGGAATATAAAAGAAGACACCTCTTAATCCACTCAACATTATTAAGCCTAAATGAGCATGCCTAATCAAGTTAAACTAAGAGAAGAAAATACTTAATGAACTAATGAAAATGAATAAAAACATACACCAATAGTAGCTATATGTCCTTTGAGCCAATTTATTTTTACGTCCTTTGATCCAATCTATTCATGAGCCACTTTTATGAATCACCTAGCAATAGAGTATGCTAGTCCTAGTGATTCATAGCACTACTTATGATTCCTAGAAATAGAGTATTCTATCCTAAGAATCACATTTGTTCCTTTCCTACATAGACACCTCTCTTCTTTGTCTATATACGCTTTACATTTTCTCTTCTTTATGTCTGAATGGATTAATCTCCTTAAATATCCTTATAGACATTCTATTTTATCCTATCCATATAGATGTCTTCTTCTCTACATTTGTACAAAATTTCTCTTCTATATCTACATAGATACTCTTCTTCCAAGAGTATTCAAGATCTTCCTTTCTCCAAGTGTTTTCTAATGTCTATATATAGAGTATATATGTATTGGATTATGATCATGATACATTAACACTTGATTAAATTATAGATCATGATTTCTTTGACATATTTTTCGTATATATTATGATCCTTTGACATACTTGTTCTATAGCTTATATTTCTCTAACATATTTGTTTTGCAGATTCTAGTCTAGGGCAAGAAGACCTTGTGTTAAGACATGTTGCAGTGTATCATTTTTATAATATCCAAACATCTTATATTTATACAATTTACTTTCAACACTTTACTTTAGTGTAGCTATATCACTTAGTGACATGAACTCACTAAATGGGGACAACAAGTCAAAAATTACATACATTGCAATTTCTAGTCTATTTGTTGCACCCATTTTACTGTCCACCCTTATAACATGTTTTAGGTTGCACTAAACTTGTTTCCTTGGGATTTTTCCCCACCATATTGCTAAAGTTTATCCTTGGTTTGTTATAGCCTATTTTAATGACCCTTTGATATTCTATTTGAAATTAGACTCTACTATAGTCATGGAGACATCCCCACAATCACAAATTCATCACTAATAATAAAAAGTTTAAACATAAACTCTAATATCATGACTTTTTTTTTTCTGCCAATGAATTTTATATTGTCTATAAATAAGCTCCCATGAATTCATTTTCTCTCTTAGCTCTCCTTTTATACTCTCTCCACTCTCTTAGATTTTCCTCTTTTTAATCTCTCCTCCATTTTCTTCTAGATTCATTATTGGATTTTAGCCTTTTCTTGGATAATTCTTGGATGATTCCCTCATGCTCTTGGCTATAATATTAATCTTTATAATCCATTAACTTGGATTTCAAATCTATTAATGATGAATCTATAAAGGGCGTACTCTTCCACAATCATGGTAGCATTCGTACACTAGAATCAATCCATGCTCCCCCTAATAACATTTCTTGTCTAGCATTCAATCTATTCAACTATAGAAATTAGGTTCTACCCTTCTATTTTTCTAAATCATCCCAAATAAAATAACAATTTCCTTTTTAGCATTTAATTCATTTAGCTCTAATTCTCATTTAGTTTCTTAGTTGCTAAAGCTATAATCATAGCCTATTTCTTAAGCTAGTAAAAAAATTTAGTTTAAGTAGGACACATTAGTATTCCATTAGAAAAGTGGTCTTTTATGAGTAGTTATTCATGTTACTCTTTTCTATCTCATTCAAGAGTAAACAATTATATTATTTTTCTATTTAGGACACTAGAAATAGAAGTTAGTAAGATATAAAATTTACTTATATTAAATACAATAGTTTACTTTTCCCTTGTTTCACCCTCTTTGCACTATTTTGCCCACGTGGGGGCAATTATCTTGACATGCACTTTCACAATCACATTCTATGTAGTTGTGTTTGCATGACCTAGCCATGTCCTAGAAATCAACTTACCACATTTGGGGGCATCATGCATTATGCCTTTCCTATGACATTGTGTGCTCACATGACATAGCCATGTTCTAAGAATCACATTGGGGACATCATAACCTTCCCCTTGCTATCATTTAGATGACATTGTTTGATCTACCGTGTACCAAGATCTCTATTACCACTAGGGTCATAAAGCCTCACCTAACTAATATGTTTCTCATGTTCTTGAGTGTCACATTGGGGGTATGTGTTAGCATAGTGTCCAATGTAGTTACATGTGTATTCTTCATCATTGAGGGCCACATCACCATTTTTCATGTACCTATGCTAGGGGAAACCTCATTCCTTCATGATATCAAGAACACTCCTATCTATCGAGATGTTTTACATCTTTGTTACATGATGAATTTGTTAAAGTTATTAATTTACATGATTTAACTTACATTTACATTTCATGTATTAGTTCTCCCTCCCCTCCAATTCCTTGCATCCAATGGATGCAACCAATTGAAGTGGCATATTCTATTCTTAACACGGACCTATGTTAAAATTATAGATAGTTACATGTGCTTACACATAGACTCATCATCATGACTAGAAAAATCATTACCACATACCAAAACATGATAATGCCTAATATGTCATGTCATCCTATGGCCATTGTGTTAGGCAAAGCAATACCACTTTTCATAAAAGTATATTTTTTCTAACCCTACTATCAATCCTCTATCTTTCATGATTGTTGATAGTAAATTTAACTTGCAGCTATCTTTATTTTTACTTGCATGACAAAAGCTACGCATTGCACATTCTCTCTTTATTTTGTAAGTTCCCATAAAACATGCATGTTGAAGGATGGACTTAAACAATGAAATCTAGTGGGGACCATTACTTTATATGAACCTTTTTATCCTTTTATGTCTAAATATTTACTTTACATACAAGTTTGTGAGTGCATACATACTTGAAGATACATGATCATTCTAACATTCACATGAACCTCAAAGTGGGGACCAAATGTAATGGTAAAAGTTTCATACTTATGTCAAGTCCCATTTAGTTTTCAACCCATTTTGAGAGAATGGATTAATACAATTACATATTGACAAATGGTGCACTCTTGTGCAAATTTGAGTTCATTCCCCCCACATGATTACTCATCACTTCTACATTCTCTCATACTTGGCTCCATCTTATCCATATTTGCACATGTTTTCACATATCTAATATTCGTTATGCCTATTATTCCCACCATTCCTAGACATTTAATCCTTGCCTAGATATTACCATTTCCATGTCCCAGGTCAATCCCACACCCATGGATCTGAACCCCAAAATTTTAAAATTTAAATTTTAGCCAACTCTCACCCATTTATTTCTTGCCATGAGCTGATTTCATACATGTTTGACATGATTTATTGCTATGTACTTGTATCTAAAGGCATTCGATTTCATTCATTTTAGGCATTAACAAAGTATTGAATATTGTTGGCAAGAGATTTAGGGCTGGTACAGTCTAGAGAGTTGTACCCCAATACTTCTTGAATAGTCTATTTATACCCCAGAGGACACAGTTATAGAATTAAGCCTAATCGGTAATAATCACATAAACATACATAACATATCATAACATATGAGTAAAAGACAAAAGATATCCATTTATGACATGCAAATTCCCTTATAACTCCTATATATATGTATCAGGTCATAACCGGTATAAACGGGTAGGTCTAGTCTCTGCTTTGGTATGGATTCCTATTACAGTATATTCATTCCCCTTTTCTTTTCTATTCTATTACATAAGGCATATATACATGTAATTCCTGGGATGTTACGACCTTTCCTTTGCATATATATATATATATATATATATATATATATATATATATATATATATATATATATATATATATATATATATATATATATATATATATATATATATATATATATATATCAGGTCATAATTAGTATAAACGAGCAGGTCTAGTCTTTGCTTTGGTATGGATTCCTATTACGGTCTATTCATTCCCCTTTTCTTTTCTATTCTATTACATAAGGCATATATACATGTAATTCTTGTGATGTTACGACCTTTCCTTTGCACCTCATGCCTTTTCTGGTACCATGGCCCTTTTTGGGTTCTTGATCTATCTTCCAATATTCTCTGGTATCCCCTATTCCAGTTCTTGACCTACTAACATCATCCCCCTTTTAAAATGATGTCTTGTCCTCAAGACATTTGGTTCAATTTGGAAGTATACCCTAATAATCAATATTAAGTCTAGCAAATGTGGCATCCCAATGTGCATGTGCTTGGAGAAGTGTGCCTATCTGAGCTATATCTGTGCTAGTGTACCTTCTGCTTCTCAGAGAGAGGTGGGGATGGTGATGTTGTCTGTTATTTTCTTTACTTCTTTCAAAATGAGCTGAAGGAACCTTAGTTCATTATCTACTCCCTCCTTGAGCTATTGAAGTTGCTCTTTGACTAGCTCTCTTTGAGTGTGGAGTTGTTGGAGCTGAATGTGGAGGTGTTCAATATTGTCCCTTTCTACTTCGGTTGGGTCCTGTAATGGGTTATAGCTTATTTGTGCTATTTGTCCTTCTATTTTGTTGATTTGGTCCTAAAGGCTTTTTGTGGTATTGGGCTATTGTAAGCACAAATGATAAATTGTTCCAGCAACTTTTATGTCATCCTCAATTTGTTTGATCTGTAGCTCTAGTTGAGTTTGTGCCAAAGCACATTTCTTAATGAATTGTTGTGTATTTTGTTTTAACAACTCATCCCGGGCTTCATTTTCATTTGCTCCTTCTAGGACGTGAAGTCCGTCTACAAACCGGTTACTAATTGTTGTAATTGTTGCGGTATGGGGAGAGAATGGTCCCTGAGAAAATGTGGAATCACCTTTTGGAGCGTGTTGATTGCCTCCTATAGCTACTCCGTTTGTTGTACATGTTCTTGGAAGAGCTCCTCCCTAGTGGTGGTATGAAATATGTCTCCTAATTGCAATTTCTGTATAGGTGACATGCCAGACAAATTCACCTAGGAGTCCACTAATAGGACTTGAATCAATTTCAAAATTGGTACCAGTTGAATTTGTTGTTGTTGAGCCAAAAAGTTCTTTATTGCAGAAATAGTGTCTGATGGAGTGGATACATCCCCTAAATCATCCTTTTTCTCCATTTTGTCTTCTCCAGAGTTGTGTTGCCTCCCATTTCTACTTTATCTTCTTCGGGATCTTCTTTATTGTCTTCTTTTCCTATTTTTTCCTCTCTAGACCCTTCTTTATTATTCTCCTTTTCTACTTTATTTTCTCTAGATTCTCCTTTATTATCCTTTGGTTTCACCGTCTCCTCTTGTGATGTATTACCAGTTTCTCCGGGGTCGACATTGTCTGGATTTGGTCCTGTTTCCTGCTCCAGACTTTTATACATTTATTCATATAGCTTATGATTTGTTTCCTCAATTTCCTTTCGAATAGCCTCTGTATCTTCGAGATCTCCTGTCATTAGTTTATCTACTCTATGTTTAGTCTGGAGCTCCTTTGCTCGTGCTTGCACCAAGGCATGCTTTTGTTCCTTAGTGATGTTGGAGCTTATGGTCGATATGGCTTTCTCCTTCATCTCTTTGAACATCTCTGGTGAGAGCTTTAGCTCTTTTCGCTCTTATTGCAATTACAATTTCTTCCATAGATTCCTTCATCATCTCTTCCAGGCCTTTATTCAAATAATTCACATATCGGACCAAACTTTGAATTATTTTGTCCTGACATTCTTCATCATATCCTTTGTAGGTTTGTAGGATCTATGGTAGTATCCCATGGTGAGAAATGGCATTGAATGTTGCGAGGACATCAATGGGTCCGCTGAGCAGCTTTAGAGATTATAGTTCTAGAGTTTTCTCTGGATCATCCTCCTTTTGCTCCTCTGATTTTAGTGGAGGCATGTTCAGAGTATTTTTCTTTTTCTTGAGAGGCTACTCGACCTCTTCTTCATCTTCAGAGATCTCTTCGATCTCTTCTTGCTTTGTATCTCCTTTTGGCCTTTGAGCCTTTACCTTCTTCCTTGGTTTCCAGGCTCATTTGGTAACCGATGGTTTCTCTGGTTGGGAGGTTGCTGGTGTTGATGTTGTGGGTCCCGCCAAAGTTTCTGTTGTGGCGGATTGTGACCTTGTAGCCCTTGTTCTGGAAGATTCAGCTTGTGCCAAGGTGGTGGCTACCACTTTTGTCCCTTCTTCAATTTTACTCCCCTATTTCTGAGCTTTATTTTTCTTCTTTTCCTTATCCTCTTGGATCTCCTATTCCATTTTATGGTCCATAACGTCTTGGTATGTATCAAACCTCTTTGCATTGGGGTCCTTCAGGCTCTGGAGGAGGGTTGTTGTGTAATCCTTAATTTCTATGGCGGTGACCTCATAGGGTAGCGTCGGAACCCATACCATGCAGGGTTCTACTGCCTCCATATAGGTGGCATCTTTGTATAGCGTTGGCCACCATAGGCCAGATAATTTTACCTTCCTTGTTGTAGATTCTTCAGAGTTATGTCCTCCGGCAATCCCACTATGTGCTTCTTGTAGGATGGCCTTCCTTTCGTGGTTATAGAGAACTCTTTGTAGTATGTTGTCATTTCCCTTGTGATGTAGTTCCCCTTCTATTAATGTGTATGGTGCTGCTCTTTGTGCTAGTGATTGTTTGTCTTGTAGGGTTAGATCTTTTGGGAATTCTTCAGTGGATAATAGGATTTCAATATCTTCTAATTCTTGTGGTACCACTATAATGTGAAACAAGTGTGTACTAAGTAGTTCTTTTCTATGTACATCTAGTTCCTCATCGGTCTCAATTCTTGATAAATAATCCAGGCCTTGGTTGTTCCTCTTGAGTTTCACCATTATCTTAAAATTGAACTCTTGAAACAGGAGCAACAATCTTGAGATATGGCCATGGGTTACCAATTTGTTAAGTAGGTACTTAAGAGGTTCATGGTCTGTGAAGAAGATGAATAGTGTGGAAAGTAGATAATGCCGGTATTTTTGTAGTGCATATACCATTGCTAATGCTTCTCTTTCTATGGTGGTATAGTTCTTTTCTGATGTTGATAATTTCCTACTAGAAAAGGCTATAGGATGATCTTTATTCCACTTTGGGTGAGTTAGAACTGCTCCTATGGCTATTCTGGAGGCATCAACATGAACATGGAACAGATTATTCCAATTCAAAAAAATGAGGATTGGTGCTTCTGCAATTTTTTGTTTCAGTGTATCAAAGGTTTTTTGGGCTTCCTCGTTCCATTCAATACTTCGTTCTATTTTCTTTTCAGTGGATCTTCTAACGGAGTTGCAATTCTAGCATACCCTTTGATAAATTTCCTATGATATCCGGTGTATCCCAAAAATGTCTTAACTTCCAGAGCATTCTTTGGTGGTGGTAGATTTCAGATTAGGGCTATCTTCATTGGATCCACCATTAGTCCTTTGCATAAGATATGACCTAGGAGTGTCCCATACGGTACTGCAAATGTACATTTCTTTAGGTTTAGTAAAATCAGCATGCTCCTACACCAGTTTAGCATCATCCGGAGAACCTGAATATGGTCTTTTACTAGGCCATAGATCATCCAGTCATCTAAGTACACTTCAAGGAAATCATGGATAAAGTCTTTAAATGTATTAATCATTATCTAGCTAAATACTACCAGTGCATTCTTCAGTCCAAATGGCATGACCGTATACATATATGATCCCCATTCTATAGAAAAAATTGTTTTAGGTTGATATTCTTCCTGGATCTTTACTTGGTGGTATCCAGAAAACCCATCGGTGAATGAGTAAATCTCCCTTCTGGCTACTAATTCTAGTATTTATTCTATGAAAGGTGTGGGAAACGGGTCATGTATACATGCTTTATTTAATTCTCAGAAGTCAACACACACCTTGATTTCTTCAGTCTTCTTGTTTTGAACTACCATTGGGCTTAACCCATCTGTGAATGAGTAAATCTCCCTTCTGGCTACTAATTCTAGTATTTATTCTATGAAAGGTGTGGGAAATGGGTCATGTATACATGCTTTATTTAATTCTCAGAAGTCAACACACACCTTGATTTCTTCGGTCTTCTTGTTTTGAACTACCATTGGGCTTATCCATTCTGCATCTTCTATTGGTTTAATTATGTCGACGGCCAACATCTTATCTATTTCAATTTTTACTTTCTTCTTCATGTTTGGATTCAGTATATATTGTCTTTTCCATACCGGTTTGGTGCCTTCCTTAAGTTGGATTTTCATCACTCCTACTTCTTCTTTGATTCCTTTCATTTCAGTAAAGTTTTGGGGAAATAAATCTTGAAAGTTTGTTAGAGTTTCAATTGTTTGTGCTGCTACTTTTTCATCCCAATAGTCTCCTATTCATGCTAGTTTGGGATCGCCTTCGATTGCAATATTTGTTTCTGTCAATTTAATGGGTTCATTATAGTATTTTTCCTTTGGGGTGGTAATTTCTTCTATTTCTTTTCCTCTTCACCAATTTCTATGTCTAGTATCTACTCTTCCTCGTCATCTTCTATCTTGCAACAATGTTTTCTCAATCCAGAATCTTCCCATTTCATCTAGTCTTTGTATTTATAGATTTCTTCGTCTTCTGATGGTGTGGAATGGGGTTGTGACCAGTACTAGTATTTCTTCTTCATCTATTGGAATAAAAATAGTTGCCTTTATTTTTCCGAGTGCAACTTGTATCTGGAAGTTTTTGCTAAAGAATGAAAAATTCTGGATGAAGTTTGTGGTCAACTCTTTCCATGTTCCGGTCTCCCCTCTTCTCTCCTGATCAAGGTACTAGGTTCCTGCCACCGGGCACAGGGTCTAGTATAGCAGTTGAATGTATAGTCGGTCATCATATTCATAGTTTCCTTCCCAGTGGTACCGGCATATCTCTAAGTGTTTCTCTGGAGGGATATCACCTTCGTAGGTAGGGATGTCTTCGTAGTCCCCTACCTCTGGTATAAATCTTGCGGTTATCAGGGTCTTGATTGTGTCCCATTTCTTTATGGTTTGCTGGTGGGTGTTGTACCAGCATGTTGCAGTGTAGGTAAGGGTATGCGGTAGTGTGGCCAACCTATCTACTTCATTGGGATGGTTTTGTCAGTTTCATTTATGTAAGGCAACGATTCACCTATTCTGAAGTATTTAGGTAGTTTTGTCTGGGTGTTTTGGGAGATAAGACAAATCATGCAAGAGTCCCCTTTGTTGTACCCTTCTTTCTTTCTGGTGGTACTGCACATGTCTTGCTCTACACTGCTATGTGTTGGTTGTGTTTTCCTTATCATAAATATTCTCTAAGATCCAAAAAGTCTCCGAGAGTACACCTCTTGATTGTCTTGCATCCATGCCTCTAACACTACCTCGCTATCCGTATTGCCTTTAGTGTCCTCTATTTCTAGTTCTCCTTTTGTATTTGATTCTTCCGAAGTTTTTTTTCTACCGATATGATTATAGTATTGATTATCTGGTCTTTATCTTCATAATCTTCTGCATTCACTTTTTCCACATAGGGTCCTCTGAACCTCCTCCCTAGGGGTATATGGACCACTCTCTTATTGTCTGCAAAGGAAATCTCCTCTTTCCGGGCATCTATAATTCCCTTGGAGTCTACAAACCATCTTAACTGCAAGAGTGCATCAAATGAGTCGAATATTTCCTTCATAGTAACCACCTCAAAATTGACAGATTGTTTTACTCCTTTTACATTTACTTCCACATTCCTCCAGGTTCCCAATGTCTTCATTCTGGTGCCGTCCACCAAGCTAATATTGTAGGGAGTTGGCTCTAGTGCTAGTTTGCCCAAATATTCCCATATTCTTTTAGAAATTAAGTTGACATCAGACCCCAAATCAATCATAACCTTGGGGATCTTCTGGAGGTTCTGGAGTTTAATCATAATTGGTCTCAATTTCCAGTGTCTCCCCACTATTCCTACCTAGGGTATGGTCTTTTTGTTCCAGTATTTATTAAGTTGTGTTAGTTTAGTAAGTAGGTCATGTTGCCCTACTACTTTTCCAAATTGTTTAAGGACCCTTACTTCTTGTTCCATAAAGTAGCTATTTTCTAACTTGTCTTTCTCTTGTTCTTGCTCAAGGATCTTTTTAGTTTGTTCTACTACCCAGTCATGTTGTTCCTTTGAGGGGTAGAATTCTTCTTCTTCTCTGGAGTTGTTGTCCTCTTCTAAAGTCTCTGGGCTCAGCCTTCTAGTATTCATACATTTCCAGGTTACCACAACAGCCTTGCCCTTTTTCTCAGGTCTAGCCTTATGTAGAAATCGTCTTTGGTACTATCTTATTCTGTTATGTAACCATCATCCTTCCCTATTTTCTGGTACTGTTTGGTTTCTTCTTCTGGTTCCTTGGGTGTTTTGTAGAGGAGTCTAGCCCCCCTTGTGGTGTTAGGGTCTTGTTGGTTGTCTTTTTGAGACTATGCACCGTTATAATGTTGGCGTGCTTTTTCATAGTTGAAGGCATCATGATCATCCTCTCCAAAAAATTTACATTGTTTCCTCTTTTCCCCTATCATTCTATAGTAAAGTGTCCTGGATTCCCACAATTGAAACATGTAGCATATGCTCTTCTTCCTCTTCCCCATCTGCAGCCTCTTTCTCCTCAGAATAGGCCATTATCATTGTAGCCTCTTGATCCTTGGATGGCATTAGCATTTCTTTTCCATGGTGGGGCTTGGTATCCGTGATTCGGTGTATATAGTGTTTTTTTTGCCAGTCCTTTTATGTATGCCATCTCTCAGTCATGGTCCAGTTCTTCATTTATCCATAACTTGTTGGACAGGCATTTCGTTGTTTCATGGCTGTTCCATTCTCCACATACCCCACAATAGACTAAATTTAGTTTCCTAACGGTGTGGAGGTCCACCCGTAGGGCATTCACCTTTTTTTCTCCTATTTCCATTGGACACTCGTTCTGAAGGTGGCCTTCTCTGCCACAATAGGAACACCAAATATTGGGTCTTTGCAGACCGATTTCACATTTCATGAGTTCTTGTCTTAACTATAATTGGTCCATCTCTAACTATAATTTTTCCATCTTCCTATTCTCTTTTTCCCTCTCCATCCTTCTCCAAGACTGACCTTCTATCTAGCATGCTAACGCAACTAGTTCTGAATATGAACCAAAACTTTGGCCATCCAAGGCCATTCTTAGTTTCAGAATTATGGTTGAAAGGAACCATTCTCTTTTTTGCTTATCATTTAGTGGTTCATCCATTCGCCAGACTGCCTCCTTGAAACTTTTGTCAAATTCTAATATAGATTCATCATCCTTTTGAGACAATTCTCTTAGCTTGCTTACCCCTTTTGTTGGGGGTTCTGAGATGTCGAAGTTTTCCAGAAAGGCTTGTTTTACTTCATCCCAGGATTTATGTTCTGAGGGTAGGATTTTTAGTACCATTTCAATGGTTCTTCTCTTATAGAACTGATAAAATCAAACAACTTTGTACTATCTCTTTGTTCATTCTGGCTCTGCCATATGGTTTCTAGTAAGAAGATATGTTCCGCAGCATTGCTAGTATCCCTCTCAAAGACTCGCATTTTCTTCATCGTGGCCATGTCCTCTTTTGATGAACTTTCCTTCGGGCTTGTGGTACTGTTGCTTCTCAGATTGCTAAATATGGAACTATATTTGGTATCACTTCTTGTCCTTTCACAATCGCTTTGTCCTTCTATAGTTCCCCACTAGATGGATTGATCATTTCCATTTATGATATCCCAATTTACTGTGTAGATTATCCACAATTCAAGTTTCTTTCTTTCTTCATCTATCTCTATGTGTGTTATATTCAGCTCAAGGGGTGACTCCTAGTTTGGGGGTGGTGATTGTTCCTCATATCTTTTCAATTGCACCTGTGTCTCTTCATCGATAATCAAACTTAGTTTATGCTTAACTAATGACTCCTCAGGATTGGGTCCTAACGGTTCTTCTCCTTGTTTGGTTGCGGTATCTTTGGCTTCTGGTACTTGTCCTTCTTTCCTCCTATTCTTGATTGCACCCACTTTGGTGTGCTCAAGAGCACCCTCCTTGGCACATTCTCCTTGCTTTCTTAGGATCTCTTCTACCATTCTTCCCACTTGCTCTATTTCCCTTCTTTCTTTTTCCCTTTTCTGGTATCTTTCTTCCCTTTCCTGAGCTTGTTTTAGTTTTCTTTCTTCCATATCCATTTCTATCCCTAATTTGATAATTTTAGGTATCTCTCTCTTCTCTTTGGTTTTCCCTTTTCCCATATATGTCTTTGGTCTGAGTACCTTTTCCTCTATATCATGGTTCTAAAGATTTTTTCTGAACAACCACATCTTTTCAAGGACCTCTGGGATCCTGTCCCCTTTCCATTCGTCATCCCCTAATGGCCCACCCCCCTCTCACAGAGGTGGCCTTAGGGTCTGACGAGAATTTTATCCTACTGATTTCCTAGTTCCTATCGGCTTCTAGTTTCTTAATTATTCTCTCTAAGGTCCCGGCAACAGAACTAATGTTGGCAAGAGATTTAGGGTTGGTACAGTCCAAAGAGTTGTACCCCAATACTTCTTGAATAGTCTATTTATACCTTGGAGGACACAGTTATAAAATTAAGCCTAATCAATAAGAATCACATAAACATACATAACATATCATAACATACGATTAAAAGACAAAGATATCCATTTATGACATGCAAATTCCCTTATAACTCCTCTATATATATATATATATATATATATATATATATATATATCAGGTCATAACTGATATAAACGGGCAGGGCTAGTCTATGCTCCGGTATGGATTCCTATACAGTCTATTCATTCTCCTTTTCTTTTCTATTCTATTACATAAGGCATATATACATGTAATTCTTGGGATGTTAGACCTTTCCTTCACACCTCATGCCTTTTCTGGTACCGTGGCCCTTTTTGGGTTCTTGATCTGTCTTCCGGTATTCTCTAATATCCCCTGTTCCGGTTCTTGACCTGCTAACAAATATTATTCATATTTCAAAAAGGAGCATGCAAGGAATATTTTGATTGGAGCACCTCAAAGAAACAAATTTTGCATCACATCATCTTAGAACATTTACATGTTTGAAGATTGTTTTCCTTGATCATTTCCATAACCATAAAGTTGATCTTGTCAAGGGGGTTGACCTAGGAGAACACAACTCTTGTGATCCGGTGATCTTCCTAGGATTTTATAAACACTACCAGTCCTTAACATGTAGAGAAGAGTAAACTTCAAGGTGAACCAAAGAGTAGGAGTGCAAAACTAACAGGATCAGATTTGCGGAACATAGAACAAATCCATGCCTATGGAAGCAATAGAGAGTCGTGGACTCGACTTAGAGACAATGATAGATTCAACACAGAATTCTAGACAGTGAGTATACCCAAATTACTAATTTTCTACCATCAAATCATTCAAGTCAATGTTACATCAGATTTATCCCTCACATTAGTTATAGAGCTAAGTACATTTCTCTTTCGCATTTAATTTTGTAGCTTAACATTTAAAAATATGTTATTTTTACTCCACATCTCCCAATTAATTAATCTAAATTGATTGTTACATTTATTTAATTAACCTACATTAAACCTAGGGAAATGTTATTTTTCTTTACGCCTACATCTACTTAATTACTTATAACCCAAAATAATTTTCACCATAATTATTTATAAATTTGTATTTATATTTAGTAAACATTATCTAATTGAATGTTGCCCAACAACAACCACTATACATGAATGTTTTCCATTATAATTTAGTCTACCCCTCCATACGATGCTTCCAGTTCTTATACTTATGGCATGTAATGTAGCGAAGCATCTCCATCCACCACTCTGCTGATAAAATTAAAAAACCATGAGCATTAATGATGTTTAATAATATCTTTATTCGTTAAACCTATGCACAAGGACAATTATTTGTCAATTATAATCTTGGCTTTTAGCAAGAATAAGAACCTTACAAGAGAGTTTAATTTCAAAATAATTCTTCTGCTCCATAAAAAGCTCCTATGTTCGACTAATGATTTGAAGACTTTAGTGGTGACATCACTAACATTATTATGTTAACACTTTATTATTTTGCTGAAATGGTTTTCCGCTAGATATATTATCTTTATTGTGAATTGAGCTTTGCAAATGATAGAGGTAGTTTGTCTAAGGATTTATATGTTTTCTCTGCAAAAGCATCGACCAAGGTGACTTCATTCATGCTTCGTTTTATGATATAAAATTATTTCTTGTTTAAATTCGTTTTTGGCCTTAATCTTGATCATCTTAAGCTTAATGCAATTGTATTTGTTTTACTAATAAATGTATATTCAGACTTCTTGCAGTTAGGGGGTGGCAAAAATAGGCATTAAGCTGGTTTATCTTGAATTGGGTACAATCAACCAATGGCTAAATGTGAAGTTAATCTGGTAAGTGCAAAAAAGCTGAAATGCATCCAACGAAGAGATTTTCTGTGCATGCTAGATGACAGTCATCGATTTTTTTTTGTTTACTTATTTCGCTGTGGTGGTGATTGTTTGTGTTGTTAAGAATGCATTGAAATTCAGGAAATTTGGTTTTTTGTTTGGTATTCTGAGTTGGGGTTTTGCGGTGGTGGTGAGCGACATATTTTATTTTGGCATGCAAGATTGTTAAGGAAAAATCAGCTCCAGTGAAAAAATGCATACAGATTGGAAAATGGTACAAATTAGTTGTGTGAATGGCATGCATTGAATTGAGTGTGTATGTGTGTTAGCTGAATTCATACAGAATTAGTGTTCATATTCGACATTGGCATTGCTTGAGGTTTTCGTTGGCTATGATTAAATTGTTTTGTTGGTGGGTGTTCATGGTTAGTCTTCATGGAGAGGATGAGCAATTAAAAACAACTGTGTGACCTTATTTAGATGGGTTATTTATGGTATCCATGATTCATCTTGAATTTCAGGAAAATGTGGCACCGCCTCCATTTGGATTTACCATGGAGAATGAAGTAACAGGGAACATTTTACATCCTTGCACAGAGTGCACTAAGAATTGCTTTAGAATTCATGGCAAACAGAAATTCAAAGACCAAGAGAGCTCTGATGGGCGTTCCTACTTCTTCAAAGTCATGATTGGAGATTTTGCACAAAAACTGGTAACACCAATTCTTATGCACCTTTCTTCACTCTCTTATTTTATATATCGTTGAAAACCCAATTGGTATTCTGTTTACTTTACTGCAGTCTATTCCTCCTGCTTTTGTTCCAAAGCTAAGAAGTGAGACTGGTAATCGGACCAACCAAAATGTGGTTCTGCAAGGCCCAAGGAGCCAGCAAGGACCAAGAAGCCCTCGGTTGGTTGCAAAACTATGTTGTACTGATGGAGGAATGGAGTTTAGACAGGGTTGGGAGAAATTTGTGCATCAATACAGAATAGAGTTGGGAGATTTTCTGGTGTTTAAGTATATCGGTTGGTCTTATTTCAAAGTTAAGATTTTTGGGAGAAGTGGATGTGAGAAAAACCTTACTATTCTTCCTGAGAAGAAATCACAGAAAATATGCCCTAGTAGTGCTCCTCTGAGGAATTTTGATCAACAAATGAATGGCAAGTTGCCAATTGGTTTGACTTCTAATAAGGAAAGAAATAAACGAAGAGAAACAGTGGTTGAACTTGAAAATCCAAGGAAGGATCCCAATCCCTCTTCTTCTCCTCGCCGTAAGTAAAAGCTTTGTGCTTTCTGTGAGGCACACAAATTTTATTGCATTTGTAATGCAGGAAATAGATAGAATTGTTACTAAAACTGTGAGTCTCACATATTTTAATTTCAATTGCAGGTCGTGGCCGTCCTCGGAAAAATTCTCAAAATTGTCACTGATTTCTTTCTAGAAAGAAGCAAGAGAGAAAAATCGAACTAAAGAAAGAGTTATGAAGGGGCTTACTATGTTTTTGGTAGCCGTCCTGCTAAACAAGCAGAGAAGAACAAGGTCCTCAATTTTGCTAATTCCTAAATAAACCCTTTTGTTTAATAGTTATGAAACCATCTTATGTATACAATGGACTTCAGCTTGTAAGATCTCTCTCTTTTTCTGCTTGTTTATTTATAAGGGAATATGGTTTTCATTTCTAGTCATATTCAAGCATCTCTCTGTCTACAACATTATCTTTTGTTCCTGCAATAAGTTAATTTCTTCAAATCAAGTAAACCCTTTTGTTTAATAGTTATTAAACCATCTTATGTATACAATGGATTTCAGCTTGTTTATTTAGAAAGGAATTTAGTGTTCATTTCTAGTGATATTCAAGCATCTCTCTGTGTCTACAACATTATCTTTTGTTCCTGCAATAATTTAAAATGGGAAGGCCACAAATGAAGTGTAGACTATTCCACAGTTTGGGTTTCTGCAAATTTTTTACTGGCTGGAGTTTGTGTGATGGTTTGAATATGCAGCATTTCCCAAAAAAAATATGCAGATCAATTCCAATTCCCAAGAGAAAGAACACAAATGACTTTTGTGGTTCCTAACAATAAGGAATGGCACATCACATATTTGGGGCATCGCAAGTGCCCTGTAATGAAAGGAAGGTGGAGACATTCTTCACTTGAGAATAATCTGGAGGAAGGAGATGTTTGCCTTAGATAAGAGAAGAAACAAGCTTAGGATCCATCTTTTCAGGGTTGTCGAAAAGTGTAATCCTTACAAGAGGAGGAAGCAAAAGCATTTAGCTCATAACAGGGAAAAGATGCAAAACAAGACTGCTATTTCAGATAGGAAAGCAGATCGTAGGCACACCACTATATTTTCATAGAGATTTGATTTGGGACAATGTCCATAGTAAAAGCTGTTGATCCTTCCATCTGTAGATGGACAAAATCAACTGGGAGGGACCCTGTAAGATGATGTGAATAGCCAAGAAGACTACTTGTTTAATTTTTGTCAGCACCCTTACGAGTAGAGACCCTGTCATTATTTAGGTTTATGTCACATCCTTGTCGTAGACAGGAGTGGATGATTTTTCAAAAAGAAAAAGAGAAGTCACGCTGTAGGTAGTAAATAAACAAGCGGTGCCTTGTCTGAATGAAGGGGGACCCTTGTGAGTACTTTGAAGAGCTAAAATTATAAGAAGGATGGAGACAAATTTTATGGTGTGGGTATGGGTGTCAAGGCAGAGAATTAATGGGGTAGCTGGAGAGTGCTAGGCAATATGGACGTCCACCAAAACATAAAGGATAAAGGAATTTCATGGGGACTCTAACTTATCTCTGATAATTGACCTTGTTGCAGAGCTAAGATAGCAGAGTTGAGATAAGATGGAAGAACTGCAAGCATTTTCCCTTCGTCCTCTATACTCAAAATGGTCACCTCTTTTAGAAATTGTGTGTAGTTATCATTTTAGTTTTGTTGTCTTCTACCTTTCCCCACACCCTTCTCTTTCCCATCGATTAATATCCATTATAGATCCTTCTTGTGATTCTAAAGCTCATATTCTATTCCAAGTGGCCTTCAAAAGATTCCGTAGACTATTAAGTTCGTGGGTAATGTGACAGATTGTTGTCTTTGTTGCATTACTCTAATGATCTTCAAAGTGGGATGTCCGAGTCCTTGTCCCAGCTTTGTTTACTCATTGCTAGAGAAAAATGGAGTAATAAGGATGTTGGCATTTTGGCTAGGAAATGCTAGATTATTCACTTGTGAGCAAGCCATGAAGAGGCCTTATACTAAAAAATGCCATGGAATAGCAGTTAAAAGGGAGGATGCACGGAAGGGAGGATGGTAGATTTCAACAACTACATGAGAAATATTGAAGCAGTCATGATTAGGGGGTTTTATCAAACCACCCAGTCATGCAGCCAACACAATACCAAAAATCACCAAACAACATAATTTCAATTGAATTGATTCAAATCATAAATGTTCACAACAAATTCAAAACATTTTATTCATATGCAACATTCACCAAGAGCACAAGATTTTACAATTCAGACTATACAGTCTTCTTTTTTCACAATTCTTCATTAGAATCTATTCCAAGCCAACCAACCTCTACAAATTTCATCACCCTCTTCCTTTAGGTGCAATTCCTCTTTCTATTTCCCTGCCATTTCCTCTAGTAATCATCTCCCTCTATTCCGCTTCAAAAATTGCCAAGATCCCCTCCTTGGCTAGCAATGAACCCCCAACAAAATGCATCCACCTCCCTTATATACTTTCAGTTTGAGGAAGTTAAACCGATTATTATGGAAGTTGAACCATCTCTAGTAGTTAATAGTTACCAAAACTAAATCTTAGCAGGTCAAACTATGACTTCATTATAATGGTTCAACAAATCTTAAACAAGTTAGCGCACGAGTGCAAATTTGAATCCATGTGTCTCGAGCGAAGATGCACTAGTGCACAAGGAGACTTCCTCATTGGCACTTTAGCACAAGAGCGTAACTTTGAATTTGTGTGCCCTAAGCGAGGCTGCACTGGTGCACAAGATAATTCCTTATTGGCACTTTAGTGCAAGAGTGTGACTTTGAATCTGTGTGCCCTAAGCGACGTTGCACTAGTGCACAAGATAATTCCTTATTGGCACTTTATGGAGCTTTTGAATTGGCATCGATGTTTCTCCAAGTTCTTGAACTTGTAAGATTGCTGAAAATAATATGTTTCAGCAAATCAACAAATCAATGAACTTTAAAACTCTTGAATCTTTCCTCTTCAAAGCCTTTTCGGTGAATTGACACTTTCACGAACTTTTGACTTTTCTTTTTCGGTGAAATGTGGAGTTCACAAACCTAAAATGTTATCGAAGATAGAAAATGAACTAAGTCTTTTGGTGAACTAGTCTTTCGACAAACAAGTTTTTCAATGAACTAAGGAGTTCGCGAACTTGAAGCTTTTCCAAAAATGGAGAGAAACTAAGTGTTTTGGTGAAACAAAAGGCTTGCAAACCTTGGATTGTGATTAAATGTTCCAACTTCACCAAAAATTCTTCAAACTTCCTCAAATTAAAGCTATGGATACCCATTAAGCTCTTCTACAAGGTGATGTCTTTCATTTGACCAAATTGAATATGAAATTTCTCCTAGAGCCACAAACAAAAACCCAATTGAAACACAACAAAATTGAACTGAAACTAAAAGTGAAAACCTGAAATATTTTTGGATGATGCAAAATCGTCTATGGACTCGGATGTACTGCATCAACTATCTTCCACATCATTCCTAGAGTTAAGTACACCCATTCTTCATCTTACTTTCCTAAAATAGTGTTTAATTTTGAATTATGCACTCCTTCAACTAAAACAAATTTAATCTAGTTGATTTATGCTCGTGTATGAAACTTTTGGGTATTATCCCTTGCCTTGTTCATGATTCACATTTCTTGGTGACATTTTGTCAAACAAGTTGAATGCTTTGTCTAAGCTTAGATAAAGCTCTCATGAAAGATCCTCCAACATTTTTATGTTAGTTGAAATAGGTAGCATGTCTTTTTACTTGGTATAGTGATTTTACTTATATTTTATTATAGTAATGTTCACGGAAAGGGCCCAGACCCATTACAAAAGCTACCACGTATGCTACAAGACAAGTCTCATGAGAGGAGAGACAGAAGACACCAGCAGAAACAAGGTGGGATTTTGAAAGGGTCCGAACCCTTGTACAGAATAGCCAAAAGGTGAACAGAACAAGACCAAGAGATATGGAACAAACAACACAAAGACGGTTGCCTCATTGCGAAGCAACAAAATAGAACATCGAGAGATAGACAACTCCAATTCCTGACCTATCAAATCTGACTCCCTTGATATTAGTGATTTTAAATGTTAACATCGTATTAGGTAATGTGATATTAGTGACATCTATGATGTTAACTTTGTGATAGTTTATTATTGCCATAGATTATATCAAAATTGGTAATGACCTATGAAATGGATGAATGGTTAAGGAATCCAACGACGTGAAAGAAGTGGATTTTAAAAGCTAAATTCCATTTTTTGTCTATACAAATATATAAATGTGTTTGGTCATTGTTATTAGAAAATAGGTGAATATGACTAATGGTTGTTCTAATGCCATTTACTTGTTGAGACCCTTGATGGTATATTGTGTAAATACCAACATGTATGTCATTGCATCCTAAGTCAGGTTGATAAATACGTAAAGATTTACTTATCTTATTGTGCTATGACAAGAAGTTCTACATATATCATTTGGCACCAATCTCTCTATGACAAGAAATTCTACCTCTATCATTTGGCACCAATCTATCTAGTTGGCTAGTTGTGGTTATTGCTTATTTTTACCTTTAAACTATCAGGACTATTTTGTGTTTGTAAAAACACTCATGATAGAGAAGAAGGTTTATTGTACAACCATTGACCTATTAGTTTTATTGTTGATTATGAGCCTAGTCATAGTAAGTGCAATTGATAGTTGAAACACATTCTACTCGCTTGTGTAATTTTTTTTGAGAAGTAGACTTGCTAAAATAAGATTACCATTTCATAACATCATCTACACACTATTATCGATACATCCCTAGTGAATGGGTTGTGAATGTATACTCGCATCAAAGGAATGCTTAATTGAAGCGATATTATACCCAACCATGTAACATTGTGTCTAAAGGTATTGTTTAGTCTTGTTGAAGTAGCAAGATAAAACCTTACATGGCTTTGCATAAGTTATAACTTTTGGATGTGGCAACTATGATTAGAATAATATACATTAGGGAAATTTACATATAAAATGGTGACATATAAAATAAAAATATAATAATTTATTTTATTACAATAAACTTTCTAAAATTCTATGAATTAACTCATTACTCCATCTCAATCATCTTTCTAAAAAAAATTGTTTTTGAGATTTATTTCAATTATAGAAATTATTGTGCTTTCTAAAAAACAAATCTAAAAAATATTTCAACAAATCTTTTCTCCATAAAAATATATAAAATAAAAAATCATAATTTTTAAAAATTATAAATAATATATATTCTGGGTTTGGCAATGCAAAATAATGATATTAGTAACTTACATGCATTAATTATGATTTATATTTTCACATGATCTGAAGATTTGATTTTGATAGAAAGGTTTTTATGATTAGATATTTCCAAATTCCACATGATTTCAAGATTTGATTTTTCATAAAAAGGTTTTGATTTGTTGGAAGATATGATATTCAAATTTGAAATTTTGATTTTTCAAATTATTGATTAGAAGATTTGATTTGTTAGAAGATTTGATTTTTCACATTATGAAAATAGTTTAGTGGCAAGTTTAACAAATTTGACAAAAGACTAATATTGTTATAGCTAATTAATATAAAAAATCAAAGAATTGAGATTCCATATAAAATTAAAGACAGTAATTAAAGAAAGCTCTAACATTTTCAATTTCTATTTTTAGTACCTACCCTTTTCTTTTTATTCAATATGGGTAAACGCTTTTGATCAGAACTATGAACCGGTACAATACCACATGGGCCCTATTGCAATGAGTTTTTTATTTAGTGATTAATCTATCTAGAGTAAACCAATCAAAACATAGTATTATTTTTCATGTTAAATAAATTTTAATTTAAAAAAAAAAAATCAGAAAACCATTTATCTGTGATTGCTCAAAATTTGAGCTCTTAAGGAGGAATTTTGTGGAAATTAACTTGTTTAATTAAATTGGAGAATTTGGTTATTAAATAAATAATTTTTTAATGTTAAACAAATAATATTTTTTCTTTACCTCTATGCAAATATTACTAGTATACCTATATTAAAAAAATATCTAAAGTATGCCAAGACATATCCTTCTGGAGGCGCCTATTTTTTTAATCAATTTATCACACAGGTGGAAATATTAAAAACCAAAAAAGAAATTGGAGAAAATAAAAAATAAAAACCACACAAAAAAATGGAAAAAAAAAATTGGAAAAAAATAAAAAAATAAAAAATAAAAAAGAATTTTTTTAATAAAGATTCTATATTGGAATCTTATAAGTTTACATAGAAATTCCAGAATCTTTGAGCTCCCATGTGATGTGAATGTAGGAACGCCTCTTCGCACAATAACAAAAATTGTAATATCTATAAAAAAACTTAAATTTAAGTAATTATAATATATAAAAAGCTAATAAAAAAATTTAAATTACTTTCAACTACATTTTTTAAAGTAAAAATTGAGTTTAAAGTATGAAGACTTAGTTTTTTAAAATTAGAAATAACTTTAAAAAGAATTTGATGTTTAATTTGACGTTTTTACAATCAATTTTATATAACCCTACATATCACTCTTTAAATTATTTGTAAACCATAAAATTCTTTTACAAGGAAATATAATATAATATTTTTATTTATAATATATATCATTTATAATATTTTATTATAGAGATATAAATGATGTTTTCTTTTACAATTTTATCTTGAACTTTTTAAAATTGCTATAAAATATATATATTAAATTTTAGAATATTTTAGAATGTTCATTTTTTTTTAGAATGTTTATCTTCAATAAATTTTATACTTCATATTTATTGTTTTTTATTTATTTTTGAGGATTAGCTTCCAACTTGACAACATTAAAATTCAAATCCTCCATCCTTATCATGTTGAATGTACAGGGTTTTTAATGCATAGTAGTATGGTAATATTATTTCAGGTTGTGTAACAACTTGGTGCTCTTTGATGATCTTACTTAGATGATGTTCCTTTACAGCTGCTAGTTTCTAGCTTTATAGCCCCTTTTTGTCTTGGTTTGGTGGATGGCCTGTTTCTAGCAATCCATTAACTGTTCTTTATTTTACCCTGATATGCTCAATGATCAACTATAAGAATCCTCTGTAGCCAAAGAAGAGGTCTTGATGTTTGTAGTTTTGTTTGTAATTGTGTTGTTGATTGTTGCTCTTCTTCGTAGTCTTTAGACTGCTCTTTTTTTGTAGTCTGCCTTCATTCAATATAAAATAAATGTTGACAATTTATATTTTTATTAAAACGTCAATTGAAAGGTAGTTAAATGATCAAACCATCATAAAAATTTTATATGACAAGTAGGGGTGACCATCAAATTTTAGGTATGCTTCCCTACCAGGGCTTAAATTTGACGGTTGACCCTACCTATCAAGCATTTTTTTGTGATGGTCATCTATTTGAAGCTTCCTTTCAAATGTTAAAATCTACCTATTTTAGAAAAATATATATTGACTAAAAATATATATAAAAGAGTTACTACATAGAAATTTTGATAGTTTACCTGAAATCTTGCCTTTCAAGTAATACAATCTTCTTAAAATTTTAATTGTATTTTACGGTTGAAACGACTAAATACGGCCATACAACCATCAAATTTAGGCCCTATTCCCTACAACTAAATAATGCACTATAGTTTATATGGTGCATTCATCTTGAATAAGACAATTCTAAAGACTACAATGATAGTATGTTACCATGATTACTAGCAATAGTTAAAGGACAAGGATATATGATACGAAGTTCTATTTCATAAGTCTAAGTATCCGATTAGGGAATGAGTTTCTAAACACAAGTTCCTTGTGTTTGGCAATTATTTATGAAAGAACTTTGTATGATATACATGGTTTGATTTCCTGAAATGTTGTGTTCCAATTATGAAGGATGGCATACTATAATATGGTTATGATATTTGATATCATTGAATCATATTATAGTAGGACATCATTTGGAGCCATATCAGGTCTTTGCATAATTGTTGTATTATGAAGATATTTTGACTACCACTATATTATTTGATCTAATATGACTAGAATCATTTTATATTAATTATGCTATTAAGCATAACTTTTGTGCATGGATTTGATTCTAGCAATGTTAGTAATTGTTGGTATGAAATGGGATGACAATGAAACTTGAATTTCATTTGGAAGTCTTTGATGTCACAAGCAAGTATAATGTCCATTGAGTTAAATATACCCAATATCTTATTTCATACCTAGTGGGAAATCTAAAAGGGGTTGTAGAGATCTAGTTTGACTATTTATTTAGCTTAATGGGTTTGTGTGAACAAAAATAATTTCTTGAACTTAGCCTAGTCTCTGTGTCAATGAGATGAACCTATAAGAGATTTTGGGATGTTCATGTTGAATTATGAATAATAACAGTGATAAGGTCTAATTTGAGATCTTGATGTCCTTAGACAGAAGTATTCTTGTACAGGTTTGTTGAATTAGGAACTAGGTTGGGTTTCTTTGCATATCGTTAAGCATTATTAAGTGTTGGGAATTGTTAAGGGGAAACCTATTAGGGTATGAAATAATTTTCTAGGAATTTAGAGTTTTGTTATTAATCAATAAACTTTGTGAATTGTGGCTTTGTTTTGGAATGGTATTAGTAAATAGTGATATGTTAGAATATTTGGTCTTAATCCCATCTATGGTTTTCCCTTCTATAGTATTGTTTCAATTTCACTTCTATAAGGAAAGTTACTTGTGTGGTTATGAGACCATAGGGATAGGAACCTATGTGTATGTTCCTTGAGTGATTAAAGTGAGGAGAACTACATGGGACTTCGATCTCGTTTGGAAGCAGGAATATAGGTAATCGTTGGGAAAAGGATGCCCCTGTGACCCAAGTCTATAAGGGAGAGGTTTAGGGAATAGCTCCAAGGTTTGGGGTTTTTTATAAATTTGATCAACCTTCCATCTTCAGTTTACTTTAGCTTGAGACTAAAATTTGCATCAAATGGATATGAACTCACCTTTTAATTAATGTGTCATTATATAGGTGTGAACCAATTAAAGACAATCCATCATCATCAAGATTATCTACCTTGAAATTATTGGGACAAGTAATTAGAGTTTTGTGTGTTGGACACTATGGCATAGTGCCTTTGTTGAATGATAAGTATGGGAAGATATAGGTTATCCTTAAGACACTAGTGAGTATTCTTCTAAGAAATAACGAGATGATAAACTTGGTGATGACATGGCTATGAATGAGTTAAGGAAACTTTCTAACTTCGTATCTAATGATGATGTTGGATTATACTATTATGATCTAATGATGTGAACAACACTTCATTTTTATGAAGGATCTGCATGCTCTAAATATGTGTCTAGATCTATGTTGATTTTATGATGGAGTTCCTTATGATTGCCTTTGTCAAATGTGGGTAATTAATGGTAAGTATTACCAAAATGTTATGGTGTTTTGCCTTTATATCCATTTGGTTGATAATCATATGCTAAGCTTTATGATTGGTAATTACAAAAAATTGTTATACCTTTAGAAGTAGGATATTGTCTAATATTACTATTCTGGGTTTGATTTCTATCTAATAAATACTATGTTTCCAAGAAAAAAATTGAATGAAGTGAATAGCCTTTGAGATTACTCTGAGTTGTATTTGTTTATGTATATATGACTAGATAGAAGTCATCTCATCTGGGTTCAATGTGTTACTTGTGCATTGGTAATTTTGACCCTAAGACTTATAGAATCATGTGTATGGGTTAATGGATGCCTCTATTGTTATTGTAATGAGATTAAATATTATATGGTGTAAACCCCTAGTAGTATGTTTTAGATCAATGTTCTTATACTTTCTAAATGTTAGAATGTTGAACTGAGGTTGATACAAGAGTTGAATTCTTGGCATCACAACTAAGGTTGAGAAAGGGACTCTATGAGGTCATAGGTAGAGGATAATTGTTCTCTTAATGTAGCTTGTCCCACTCATCTCAAGGTGATCACCAAAATTATAAAACCATGACCTACTTATAGGTAACCTTATTGTTGCTCCAACATGATAGGATTAAAGGAGTGTGCTCTACCAAAAGAAGTATTTGGTCATATCATAGGGTTAGTTGGCTTTCACTAGTAGCATGCATGTGATAGATGCCAAGAGTTACTCGATCTCACAGGGCTATCTAACTTTTACCAATAGCATGTAGGTGATAGATGCTAGGAGGTACCAAATTTCATAGGGTTAGTTGGCTTTCACTAGTAGCATGTAGGTGATAGATGCCAAAAGCTACTTAATTTCATGGGGTTTAGTCAAGGTTTCACTAGTAGCATGTAGGTGATGAATGTCAAGATTAGATAGACTTTCACCAATGGCATGTAGGTGATGGACGTTAGGTTCTACCTATCTTAGGAGTTTAGTATTGGCATTGGTGTATCAAAAGGAAGGTGTGTGCTTATAGTTTTGTGTTTTTCTTGAGGTATAGTTCTCAAGGTTTTGATTGTTAAATTAGTCTAGGTGATTGATAGTTCAGGCACTAGTCTTAAGTGAGGAAAAACCTTAGGACATCCTAATTATATTTATCTAGTTATAAGATGACCCAGATACTTGGTGGGCTATGAAAAATATTATTAATGGCCTCATGTGTTGTATGTTGTTACACTTACACCTTAGTTGGTGATGACACCAAGTAGAATGGGATGCTTGCTTGCCATCACAACTGGCAATGATCTAGGAAAAAGGATGGGAGCCATGATGTAGTATGGGATGCATTGACATTTGTTTTCTTGTATGGGATGTACTTAAGAGATTATGTGTTAGTGAACTAGGTAAAGAAGAAGATGCTTTTAGTAACGTTGCAACCACTTCCTTTTTTCTAGTTGGTCACTATGTGTATATGTGATGTTTGTACAAGTTGCTCACACTATGTATGTGTGACATATGCATGAGCTAGTCATGCTATGTATATGTGACTCATGCATGATTTATTCACATTGTCTATGTGTGTTTTATGCATGAGCCAATCACACTGTGTATATGTAATGCATGCATAAGTTATTCACCTGGTGTATATGTGTTGTATGCATGTGCCAGTCATATTGTGTAAATGTGACACATGTGTGAGCTAGTCGCATTGTGTATATGTGATGTATGCATGAGGTAGTCACTATGGGTGTACATGTGATGTATGTATGATCTAGTCACTGTGGTTTTGTGTGTGATTATACATTGATGCTAGGATTGAACAAACATTTGACTAGAATTCATTTGCTATCATACTATTGTGTATGGATGGAATTCGAAGCATAAAATCAATTAGGCTATGATTTAATAGTGACTCAGAGAGTGGTTTGTGGAAAAGAGAAATAAAAGGAGAGGATGAAGCCTCTCTATTATGGGTGTGCAAACTATGATGCCTTTGATTCATACAAAGGGATACATAGGTAGTGCCATTTCGAATGAACCCTCAAGGAATAAGTCTAGGTCTAGGGACTAGTTGTGATATGTAAGTTTTTACTATATATTGCAAGATTGTACATTTGTGGTATAGAGATACTTTCCTCACTATGGTTTGGTAATTTTATGAAACTAGCTCTTCTAAATTGGAAATAAGTTTCGTGGTCGATTATGAGGGTATTGAAGGTGTAATGAAATTGGTTTAAAAAAGTAAAATTGGTAGTAACCAAAGGTGGTTATTACAATTTACAACGAGACCATTGTATAATGTATCTACTTATCAAAATGGTTTGATCTCTAAACATCTCTTGTATTCAAGCTAAATGATCTCCCTTTTAATGTATTAAGGATATATTGTTTAAAGAGTAAGATGATGCCAAGTTGTTTAACAGGTGATTCTCCTTTGATCCTATTAGATTCATGCATTGAATAACCCAAAATTATTAGGTTAGTGTGTTAGTCACTTGACTACAATAAGATTACCTACCTCATAGTTGCATTTTGTTGATTAATTTGAGAGACAAGTAGCTTCTTTGTCTACCACCGAGGGTACATTCTTTGACATTTCAAAAGAGGAAGCCAATACAAAATTGATTTTCTGATTTTGTGATGGATATCTTCGCTCTTGAAGGTTATCTCCTGATCCTTGTAAGGATGGAGGAGGAGGAACCTCAAAAAAAATTCCTTTTCCTTTCGGTTGAGGTGAATCCTTCAACTTGGGCTCCTTTTCACTCTCTATTTATTGGATAGGAGGAATTATAGCCTCAGAGGACCGAGAGGGTCCAGAAGTGTTCTTGCGATATGATAATTCAACTATTTTCTTTGCTTTGTATTTTTGATATGCTAGGAAGAATTGATCTTGTCGTGGTTGATTTGCTTCAAGTGGTTGTGGCAAAAAAAAATCTAAATTAAAATTTCCATGAGTGGCTAATGGTTTCCATCCACTGTGATGAATAACATGCACTCGACCTTTATAAGGGAACTTTAAGCACTTATGAATAGTAGAAGGAATTGCTTTCATGTATTTCAGCCAAGGATGTCCTAACTTCACACAAAAGAGATTAGAAGTGGGAATGATAACAAATGATGCTTCCAGGGATTTTTTGACCACCTTAACTAAAAGTGTTATCTTTCCAATTGCTAGAGAAAGTAACCATTATGTGCTTTTATCATTATATCTGTTGGATCATAGGTATCTTGTGCTAGATCATTCATGTATAAATATTCTTCTGTGATTACATTTGTCATGCAATTAGGATCACTAAGAACTGCTCTTGTAGGATTCCCACTAATTCTTGTTGTGATGTAAAGAGGACCATCAATGTCTCTAATAGTGACCTCATGTGGTGTGAAAGATATGACGGGTTCGGGATCCTTCTTTTTCTTGTTAGATTGGGGAGGAGCCACACCACCCTTGTTAAGATTGGATGCCATGTATGTGAGACTTTTGTACAACAATGCACTAGTTTGAGAAAATTGGTTTTTTGAAGCTTTTTGTAAAGATAAAAAACACACAAGTGTCACTACAAACCAAGTGATCCCAATGTTAAAGTGTTGCACACAAAGGCAAATATAGATCTCTTTAAAATTTCTTGCAAAATGTAAAAGAGAGGGTATCTTCTTATGTTGAAATACACAATGTGTAATTGCAAATATAATAATTTTGAAATTTATGATGTGAAGTGATGTAAGATTATCCTACCAAGTCAGATTTGATGAATATCCAATGCAACCAAAATGTTTATACAAGAGAATTTTTGAAACCCTAATGTAAGATTTTACCAAAATGCAAGCTTTTTGACGCCTAATTATGCACTTTTTTCAAGACCATGCAAGATTTTCAATTGTATATTGACAAATATGCAGTGAAATCAATGCAAGATCTAATTTGAACTATTAGCAAGATGCAAATGCTCAAAGTTATGGGTTCACCAAAATATTATGGGTGAAAAAGATGAATGATGATAACTAGCATGCACACTAGATATTCAAACCCTCTTTCACAATAACATTCAAGGACAAGATTGAGCTAAATCACTACCAAATGGAGGTGGAATTAGCTACAGATCTTGTACTCAGGAGTGCTATAGAAAGATCAGATTTAATCAAGTCCTTTTTATCAAACCCTAGGTCAATAATGCACATAAACCCTAGTTCTATGATGATCTGATTATGTTATGTATGAAAAATGGGGATGATCAAATTGTGTGTTAACTAGATTCAGTCAAACCCTTTTTCACACATACATTCAAGGACATAGATTGAGCTAAGTCACAACTATGATAGAGGACTCAACTATGAGTCTGATGTCACTATGAGATGATTGGAAAGATAGAATAGATTGATATTTTGTTAAAACCCTAATCTGATTAGGCCTAAAACCCTAATTATGCAAAATTGTAAACAAATGAATGAAACCTGACAAATGCTCGCATAGGAAGGCACTAAATGCAGATTAGAAACATACTAGGATTTAAATTTTGAGAAGCAGAAAATTTGGGGATGAAAGAGGGGTTGCCCGTGTCCAATGTGGTACTTTTTTCTGAATGTTGGGAACCAAAATATACTATAGACTATAACCTGCTCAGAGATTTCCAACAGTGCTAAATTGGAGGATGAAAGAGGGATCGCCTGTGTCCAATTATAGATATTTTCTACTGTTTTCTTCAGATCTAGAATCTTTATGCTCTGCTCTAATCTCCTACAACTCCTCTCTGCAAGATCTTACACTTGTCACCTGCAATCACAAGAGAGGGGTTGGGGTTGTGGTGTTTAGGAGCTTGCCTCGGTCAAGCCTTGGAATGGCATTCAAGCCTTCCAACACCATTGTTAGATAGAGAGTGCGTGTCCTTGGTGGACAGAGGAAAAGAAAATGATATGATAAATTGATTGAAACACAAAGTAGATGTCACCTCAGAGGTGAAGCTCTCATGGGGAGATTAAGATCTTTCACACCATGAGGAGATGGATTAATGAAGACAAATCTGCTACAAACAAGTACAGACACAACACAATACTGCTCTGCAACACAATGAAAGTTTTGAATATCCTTAGCACTAGATCACAAGTTTGCATTATCCATCTAGGTTTAAAATGAAGTCCTAAACATGTTTATATATGCATTCCTGCTAAACTTTCATAATTCAAACTTGAGATGCCGACAAGGGAAACCTTTTTAACGGTTATAAGCCGACATTCAAATTTGGGACCTTGAAAAAATAGGGATGGACTAGGGCATGGGCACCCAAGTCCAAGGGCCTATTTTGGGTCTAGATTAAGCTTAAGGTTCACCCATAGGACCCATTTGACCTGGGTTTCAGGGGATTTTGCTTTGAAGTTCATTTTTAACATGCATGATTAAATCTAAGGGACCCAGGAGCTAAACTTAGGAGGTAAAAATCCTAGGGGGCATTTTACAACATAATAGATTATAACAGAAGGTGTACAACAAATCAAGATGTACAACAAATCTCTAGAAACCAAATGCACAGAAAGGATCAAGAAGATGATATAACCTATGTCCCAAAAGAAGAGGTGTTAGATGACTATTTCGGGACTGCCCAAGTCCTGAAAGGTTGAATTTTCAGAGACTATAAATTAGAGAAATGCTGTAGAGGTTGCCTTGATGCCAGATCTAGAACCAACTAAGGCAGAAAGACTAGGGTGCCACTGCCCAAGTCTTCCACAGAGGAATATTCCTAAACTATTGTTGGATCCTGAAACCCTAATCCTTGCTCAGTTTTCCTGTATCTTCATATTTCCTAGATATCTCTCTTGTAACTTGCACACAAGAAGAAGAGAAGGGGTTTGGGGGTTATGGTGTTTAGAGATTTTCCTCAATCAAATCTCAGGATAGCATTCAAGCTTCCTAACATCGTTGATAGATAAAGAGAGCATGCCCTTGTAGGGCAGAGGTTAAACACAAATAACAATTTGATGAATCAAATGATGATACATAATAATGATATCACCTATGAGATGAAACCATTAGGAGGATGAATGATCTTTAACTCATAAGGAGAGATAGATGATAACTTCAAATCTGCAACAACACACACAATAACAATACAAATCTGCTCTAGAATCATAATGAATGCTTTGAATTCTCTTTAAACTCCAATGATTAAAGTTGGATATCTCTATCTAGGTTCATAATGGATTCAAAACACACTTATATATGCTTTCCCGCTAACATTCATCAAATTAAACCAAAAGAGCTGACAAAGAGAAACCTTTTTAAAGGTCCTAAGCTGACATACATTTGAATTTGCTCTGACCAATCAGGGAAGTCTTGGGCGGTGGCACCCAAGTCTTTGAGCCCCTTTAAGGTCTGGGATAAGGTTAAGCATGGGCCCCTTGTTCCCAATTTACATTGGTTTTAGGCAATTTTGTATTAGGTTGAATATTTAGAATGTATAATGTATTCACGGGGACCTAGGAGCTAAACAAGGAGGTAAAAAGACATGTGGAGCTACTTTTTACTCCATAACAATGTGAAGATTCATTGGACCTAGAAGGATGGACATTGAGCACTGCATGGTTTTCCTAATTTGTTACCATTGCCTTGATTGAAGAACTTGTTTACATTGGTTGACTACACATTTAATAAATCATTGAACTTTGTGCCATCTTGAAGCCAATACAAATCACTTTCAAGATTCAAGATTGCTATATATATCTCATTTATAATCATTTGGAGTCATCAAGGGGAGTTAGGAGTAGAGAGTTGGAGGTCTAAATGCAAACATACAAATGAAGGTTCAAGATGGAGTACTAAGATGAGGATACATATGCCATTAAATCTATTAAATTTCAATTGAATATAGTGAATTCCATGTTAATAATCAAATGGTTGTGACCTAGCATGTAAGAAATCCCATTGTGACAAATTATAATCATTCAAATATGTGGAAATCAATAAGAATCATGTTGTAGTTGCATTGAATTGTTGTTGTTTTTGTTAGTTGTTCTATTTGGCTACATGGTTGGACAATCCTTCATTGGATCCTCCACCCATGATTGCATTATTTTACTAGTTCAATGCCTATGATTCAAACTCAACATAGTTATTACTTATTTTCCCACCTTGGACTAAACCAAGGGTGTGATTCTTTCCTTGACATAATCACACACACAACCACACCCATCTTACTTGAACTTAATTTTCACTCCCTCCAAGTTGTCTCCCTTCCAAGAATAGACCATTGCCCATCGACTTATGTGCCAAAATATTTAAATTTAGCACCTAGGATGTCATATTTAAAGGCAAGTCCTAATGCACTAATCACCATCCATCAATCATCTGGGTATGATTTTGAAGAACATTTAGAGCATCAAATCAAAGAGCATTTTGCAATTGCATTAGTGAACACTTCATTAGGCATATTACACATCACATGTCTTTGATATTTTCATACTCTTGTGGAAAACAACAAAAAAGGGTTTGACTCAGGCACAAGGAAGTCCATAATTACAATCCTACTCAATAGATACCAAAAGGTGTTCATTAACACCATGTTGATCTTAATTCAAATATCATAATAGAGGTGTAAATTTAGAGGTAGTTGACCATCACAAACATAAATGTGGCGGAGATGACATAATCATGTAGGACCTTGACATAATTGCATGTGATCTTGTCTAACAACATAAGCTACAAGGACTTATCAACTATAGGATTCATCCTTTAAATTTGATCTTCATACTTTGGGATTGGTCATTAAGTGCATCTGCATAGTCTAAAGTAGCAATATCAACTTCCACCATTATCAAGAGCTAAGCATTCTCTAAACTCTTAGTTACTTATTAATTTACTTATCGTGTTATCCTACTCAATCTTTTTATTTATTGAGGACTTGCCTTGATTGTGATTATTTACTAGATCTAGATTTATTCTTGTAGGGACCTTAAGGGACTTTAAGGTTTCACTTATTTTTGCATAGTATCCTTCCATATCATATAGACTCCATCCCTATTTACATCATTTGTTTATAGTTATTTAAAGATACTCTCATTAATAAAAATTAACAACTCCACATCAAGTTCATCATTTAGACCTCCTTTTGGTGCATTGGCAGTACCCACTTTTGTAGCAATGTTGCGTGCAACTGGGCGCTTCAATGAGTATAATTTTCTTCTATTATGACTATGCACATTATCATTGGTGGCAAACAAATGCATATTATTATCAAAATCTTCATTGGTTATGTAGTGTCTATTTGAGCATTAGTCCTTGTCATTAGTAATTTTTTGAATTATCACTTCCTCTTCTTTGAATTATCCACTTCTAATTATCCTTTGGGTTTTGTCTTATTCTATTTGAAGTTTTTTAAAAGTATACATTTGTTATAACTCCTAAGAAAAAATTACATACAATTATATTCACTATCTAATTAATTACATTCACTATCTAATTATCCTTATCTAATTTTAAAAATAGGTGTATGAAGATGAATAAAATGTGTATATATGAAGGCATGCATAGGTTGTTAGAGTCTAGTTTTAGTAATTATTTGTCTTAGGCATGAAGTCACAACTCATCTTACTCATATACAAATATCTGTTATATCAAATAAAAAAATATATTTTGATACTTGGGTATTTGGTGGTGGGCAATTTCAAATTTCAAATTATTTTTTTCTATAATAGAATGGAGCAAATAGTTAAATGAATTTGTATATGTTTTTTTATTTTTTAATATTTGTTGTGGATAACGTTTGTTGTGTTGATTGATCAAGATGTTTTGATCAATGTTATCCATATGTATATAGTGGACATCTAAATAATATTGATATGATTACTATACATGTTACATGCATGTGTTTGCATATATAGGTTTTACATGTTTGCATATATAAACATTTTAAATTTTATGTCATATTCATATGTCTCATGTAATGTATGGACACAATTTATAACTTGATAAATAAATTATGAACATTATTTACTAAGTTTTGTTAACTTAAATGTCTAGATTGAATGTATTTAATTTTTAATTTTTAGCATTAGTCCTTGTCATTAGTAATTTCTTTGAATTATCACTTTCTTTTCTTTGAATTATCCACTTCTAGTTATCATTTGGGTTTTGTCTTATTCTATTTGAAGTTTTTTAAAAGTATACATTTGTTATAACTCTTAAGAAAAAATTTACATACAATTACATTCACTATCTAATTATCCTTATGTCACTGCTAGCATACCTATCTTTAGAAAAATATATCTCGAGGGGCCTATTTAACTTATATGCCATAAAGTAATTTAAAAAATAGGTGCCTCAAAGAGAATATCTCTCAGTGTATTTTAAATATATTTTTCTAAAGATAGGTATGATAGTTTAAAGATACTCTCATTATTGCATTGAATGTATCCAACCATAGCTTTAGTTTTAATTTTTTTAATATTATTACTAATGATGTGTTTTGAAAATCTCCTTCACAATCCATAGTATTTACATGAATTATAAACATAACTTACCACAACATTATCATTCCACAATAAAAAAACAATCAAAAAATAAAAAATTAACTAACCTTCTAAAACTCATTACATAAGTTATTATTACAAATTAAAGAAAAACAACAACAAAACTTAATCATTCTAATTATAATAATCCATAATAATACTTTGAAAAACTCAATATAGTCTGTCAACTAAATATTAAATATATTAAATTTCAATTAAAAAACAATATTTTTAAAATAGATTAAGAAAAAAAGAACGATATAATAAGTACAATTAAAAAGAAAAAAGAAAAGTAATTGACTTTATGCTTGCACACAAATTAAATATCATAGATTTACTATAATAATTAGGAACAAGTTGTTAAATTGTCAAGTTGAAAAAAAAAATATCATTAAAAATAATCATATATTTTTACTTTAAAAAATTCTTAACTTCATATATGTTATCATATTTTAAATTGCTACATTCTCCTATAAAAACAACTCTAACTAAAATAAGATTTTACAATGAATATCCACCCTTTAACAGTAATCCAAATTATTATATTCCCCTACAAGAAATATCTAACATTTAATATAAATCCAAACTATTATTATAAATATTAATAAGTCATATTTTAAGGCCTAGTAAAATTTTATTAGATTGTAAAATACTGCTAACAATGGAAAAAAACACATGCGTCGTACCATCAAATTCCTGGTGGTACCCAACTACTGATGACCCACTAAAAATTTGTCGTGTGCCAAAATTGTGTGTTCACGGAGGATTCCATTTTTGGCAATTTTTTTTTTTTCTTAAGATGGGGAGACCAGCTGAAACAGACCTTTCAAAAAGAGGCTTATTTTTTAATTTAGGTAATTGCATTGGATTCTTAATCGTTAAACATCTCCACAATTGCTGTAATGGTAAAGGGCATACTATCACCCAAAAGCTGTGCAGCTTTTGCACCACAAAACTTGTGGTAAAAATTGATTTGATTCATTGTTCCATCATGCATTTCGTCCTACTTCATACCTAATTTGTTCTGTTTCGGGCTACTGTGAGATGGGCTGTTTGCGATTTCCATGATTTTATCATGAAAGGTTTTGAATAACAGGAAAACTTGACACCAAGTTACATTCCATTTCCATTTGCAATGGGCAATGAAGAAGCTGCTGATTTTTTACTCCCCTGTGCCATTTGCACTAAAAATTGCTATATAATTCATGGCAAACAGAAAGACGAAGAGAAAGAGAGTTTTGGTCGGTCTTCCTACTTCTTCAAAGTTATGCTAGGAAACTTTGCACAAGAATTGGTAATACCAATACTCAAAAACCCATCTTGCTTCTTAACATATAGAATGTTAGAGATTCTGCTTTGAGATTGGTTTGTTTGCAGTGTTTCGAACTGCTAAATGTTTCTGGATCAGATTGAATAGTATGTTTAAATTTCGAGCTTTCTTATGTCTGTATTGTACGCATCATCAGGAAAAGACTTATTTGTTATTTGGTTTGGTTTAAATTCAGATATTTCCAGTTTCTCTACTGGATCCATCATATTAAAAAAATGTGAATAGTCTGTATTATGTAATTTGTTTGTGTGATAATATATGGATCTATTTCATTAAAAAAAAATTGTTATCATGTTTTGTCTGAATTTAGATACTCTAAGTCTTCCTATATCAGCAGAAAACTAATTGTTATTGTTAGTAGACATGATTTGTCCACAGTCTATGAGGATAAAGTTAGTGTGTTTTTGGACTTAACTGGTTAAGTTTACATTTTCAGTTCACACCCAGTGATCCATAATTAATCAGGATGAAGAAGAACATTCTGATAGCATTCTGATGTTCTTTGATAAATCATTGTGTGTGGTCTGAAATGTTGATGCAAAAAGCTTACACATTTAATTCCTAAAACACACTAACTTTAATTGCTCTTGTGTTTTGTTATAATTCTGATGTTTGGAATCTCTCCACTGGATCCATCATCAGGAGAAACTTATTTGCTATTGTATTGAATTTACTGCAGCGTATTCCTCCTGCATTTGTTCCAAAGCTTAGAAATGAGACTGAGACAGGAGACATTGTGGTTCTGCAAGGCCCAACCAGCCAGCATTGGGTTGTTAAATTGTGTAGTACTGGTACCGAAATGGAGTTCGGACAGGGTTGGGAGCAATTTGTCCATCATAATGCAATAGAGTTGGGAGATTTTCTTGTGTTTAAGTATATCTCGACATCCTACTTCAAAGTTCGCATATTCGGAAGAAGTGGTTGTGAGAAAAACGTCACTGTTTTCGATGCTGAGAAGAATAACTGTGATTTAGAGAAGAGATGCACTGCTACTCCTCCTCCTGGTGTTAGTCTCAACAGTTTTGACCAATCCATGGACAGTCGGCTACCAATCTATTTGGTATCTGACGATGAAGAAAATAATGATGAAGCAGAGGCAGTGGCTGAAAATAAATGGAAAAAACTAAAACCCTCTTCTTCTTCTTGTCCAAGTAAGTGAAAGTTTCGGCTGTTTCTATGAGTCCTACAAACTGTATTGAAAATTTATGGAGGGAACGGAACAAAACTCTGATTAAAACTGGGGGTTCCACAAATTTTGCTTTTGATCCAGGCTATCCTCTGGAGAACCGTGGGTGTTGCCAGCCATCACTTGCTGGAAAGAAGCACAAAGTGGTGAAAGCTGCAAAGACTGGGACTGAAGAAAAGAGTTTTCACAAAACATACTATATTTCTAGCAGACGTCCTGTTACTGAAGCAGAAAGGAACCAGGCCCTCGAGGCTGCCCATTCTTTCACATTGAATACACCCTTTTGTTTCATAAGGATGAAGCCAAGTCATGTATACCACACATTTTGGGTTGTAAGATCTCTCTCCCCTACTTTCTCTGTGTTTGTGTAGAAGGGACTTTAATTTGATTCAGGTGATGTTCAAGTTTCAACTTTCTGTCTGTTGTATTATGTTATTTTTTCTTTATTAGGAGCTTTTAAGAACGGTTTAACTGTGATGCTGTTCATTCACCTTATTCTGGGTTACTGTGTTTTTTCCCATTAGTAGAATTGAAGAGAGATATTTTATTATTTTAACTGGTTAGTGTAATCTTAGTCTGTATTTTTTTGGATACTGGGGTTTCACAAATTAATGTTTCGGGGTTTATATGATGGCTTGGGTGTGCAGAGTATGCCATTAAAATTTCGTTATCTCCAATTACCGAGAGAAAAAATGGAAATAATTCTTGTGGGTCCTAACAACAAGGAATGGCATGTACAATACCTGGGGAACCGTAATACCCCAGTCTTGAGAGGAGGGTGGAAATATTTTTCGCGTGACAATAATCTTGAGGAAGGTGATGTCTGTGTCTTTGAGCTGGTAAACAATAGCAAAAACAAAATTAGAGTCCATATTTTCAGGGTTGTCAAAAACTGTACTCCTTACAAGAAGATGATGGAAGACAAATCAGTGAATCATAGCATTCCGTTGCCTGTGTTCCACTCTAGTAAGAAACTACAAGTCAATGAAATCACAAGGGAATTTCCTGCTCACAATTTATCAGAAAAAACATTTGGACCAGAACAGGGAACAGATGCAAGACAAGGAATAAAAGAAGTGCAAGGAAATGAGAAGGCTAGCAGTGGAAGTAATTATCTTGAAGTGGCTAAAGATGTGCCTGCCATTTTAGGCAGGAAAGCAGCTTGCAAGGATAATACATTTTTTTCTGAAAAATGTTATTTACCAGAGTTTCAAAAGAAAAATCTGTTGTACCATGCATCATCTGTAGATGAACAAAAATCAATTGGCAGGGACACAGCAGTGCTAGCAAAAAACATCTCTCATCTAGATGGTGTGAAAGACAAAGAAGAATCAATGACTGGGGAAGGCAATGATGCATCTCATGGAATGCCTGCCGACACTCGTGCCGTGATTCCATCTCAAGAGCACATTATTGAAGGACCTTTGATGAATGAATTAGTTCCATTAGTGAGTCCTTCTTCTGAGGTAGTGAGTTTGGTGGTTGCATTGTCACCAGAAGCAGCCATAGCTCTAGCTGATATGAATGGTGAAGCAAGTTGAGAATCAGGTTCAAGCATGAGCAATAAGATTGTGAGTCTAGAACCTCTTATAATACTAGCACAGGAGCCTGTTGATGATCTTTTGACAAACCCAACTGGTAAGTTGGATAGCAGAATTACCAGAGAAGCTGGTCACTCTTTAAATTGATACAAGTATAGAATCAATCTTGGCATCAAATTCAGAATGGAATGGTGACATCTGAATCAACTGAGCTTACCTGAAGGAATCACATGGTATCATTTTGAAAATGGAAGCACATTACCATTTATTCCACAGTTTATGAATGCAAAAAACTGGATGGTGAATGCTTTTCAAAATTTAAACCAAGTCAACTGCTTCTCTAGTTTAAACAAACAGAGAAGCAAAGTTCATGGTTGTTCATGTAAAAGAAAAATTGGTGCTCCATGACATTGTATCCTTAAACAACTTCTTCAATAGTTATATCACATGATTCTACCTAGTGCTTGGAAGATTTCTAGAACAGCAGGACTTATTTCTGCAATCTTGCTTTCTCCTTACTAATAGAATGTTTTGCAGCTTTACTTATTTAATAAAAAATCACACGACCTTACTTATAAAGGGCATTTATGATTTTAAGCAGAGGAGGATATTCTCTAAGATTATTAGTAAATAGATTGTTGAAAAATCTGCTCATTGGGGAAGGGAATCCTGGTTTTAAACTGATGCACAGTACACATACTTAAGTAGAGATCCTATCATGATCGAGTAGAGATGAGTCCATTGTATGAGATATCTTTTTATCTGAATGTATTAATCTCTATACAGTTCTTGAATTTGTTTTGCAATCTCTACTATTTCTCCTGCATTTGTTCCAAAGCTTAGAAATGAAACGGAGACAAGGGACATTGTGGTTCTGCAAGGCCCAACCAGTCAGCATTGGGTTGTTAAATTATGTAATACTGGTACCAAAGTGGAGTTTGGACAGGGTTGGGTGCAATTTGTCCATCATAGTTTAATAGAGTAGGGAGATTTTCTTGTGTTTAAGTATATCTCCACATCCTACTTCAAAGTTTGCGTATTCGGAAGAAGTGGTTGTGTGAAAAACGTCACTGTTTTTGATGCTGAGAAGAAAACTGTGATTTAAAGAAGAGATGCCCTGTTACTCTTCCTTCTGGTGTTAGTCTTGACAGTTTTGACCAATTACTAATCTATTGGTGTCTGACAACAAAGAAAATAATGTCGAAGCAGAGGCAGTGGCTGAAAATCAATGGAAAAAACTAAAACCCTCCTCTTTTTCTTGTCCAAGTAAGTAAAAGCTTCGGCTGTTTCTATGAGTCCTACAAATTGTATTGAAAATTTATGGAGGGAATGGAACAAAACTCTTATAAGACTGGGGGTTCCACAAATTTTGCTTTTGATCCAGGCTATCCTCTGGACTCTGGAGAATTGTGGGTGTTGCCAGCCATCACTTGCTGGAAAGAAGTACAAAGCGGTGAAAGCTGCAAAGACTGGGACCGAAGAAAAGAGTTTCACAAAACATACTATATTTCCAGCAGGAGTCCCGTTACTGAAGCAGAAAGGAACCAGGCCCTCGAGGCTGCTCATTCTTTCACATTGAATACACCCTTATGTTTCATAAAGATGAAGCGAAGTCATGTATACTACACATTTTGGGCTGTAAGATCTCTCTCCTCCACTCTCTCTATGTTTGTGTAGAAGGGACTTTAATTTGATTCGGGTGATGTTCAAGTTTCAACTATCTTTTTGTCTGTTGTATTATTTTATTTTTTCTTTATTAGGAGGTTTTAACTTTAAGAATGGTTTAACTGTGATGCAGTGCATTCACCTCATTCTGAGTTACTGTGTTTTTTCCCATAGTACAATTGAACAGAGATTTTTTAACTGGTTAGTGTAATCTTAGTCTGTATTTTTCTAGATACTGGGGTTTCACAAATTAATGTTTCAGGGTTTATATGATGGCTTTAGTGTGCAGAGTATGCCATTAAAATTTTGTTATCTCCAATTACTGAGAGAAAAAATGGAAATAATTCTTGTGGTCCTAACAACAAGGAATGGCATGTATAATACCTGGGGAACTGTAATACCCTGGTTTTGAGAGGAGGGTGGAAATATTTTTCGTGTGATAATAATCTGAGGAAGGTGACATCTGTGTCTTTGAGATGGTAAACAATAGCAAAAACAAAATTAGAGTCCATATTTTCAGGGTTGTCAAAAACTGTACTCCTTACAAGAAGATGATGGAAGGAAAACCAGTGAATCATAGCATTCCATTGCCTACGTTCCACTCTAGTAAGAAACTACAAGTCAATGAAATCACAAGGGAAGATCCCTGCTCACAATTTATCAGAAAAAACCATTTGGACCAGAACAGGGAACAGATGCAAGACAAGGAATAAAAGAAGTGCAAGGAAATGAGAAGGTTAGCAGTGGAAGCAATATCTTAAAGTGGCTAAAGATGTGCCTGCCATTTTAGATAGGAAAGCAGCTTGCAAGGATAATACATTTTTTTCTGAAAAATGTCATTTGCCAGAGCTTCGAAAGAAAAAGCTGTTGTACCATCCATCATCTCTAGATGAACAAAAATCAATTGGCAGGGACACAGCAGCACTAGCAAAAAAAATCTCTTATCTAGATGGTGTGAAAGACAAAGAAGGTTTAATGATTACTGTGGAAGGCATTGATGCATCTCATGGAATGCCCGCCGGCACTTGTGCCATGATTCCATCTCAAGAGCACATTCTTGAAGGAACTTTGATGAATGAGTTCGTTCCGGTAGTGAGTCCTCCTGAGGTAGTGAGTTTGGTGGTTGCATTGTCACCAGAAGCAGCCACAGCTCTAGCTGATATGAATGGTGAAGCAATTTGAGAATCAGATTCAAGCATGAACAATAAGATTGTGAGTCTAGAACCTTAAATAATACTAGCACAGGACCCTGTTGATGATCTTTTGACAAACCTAACTAGTAAGTTGGATGCAGAATTACCAGAGAAGTTGACACTCTTTAAATTGATACAAAGTATAAAACTTATCTTTGTTGGTATGTGGCGACTAATCATGCAAGTACTGTACACAAGTTATGTATTCTCGCCGGGGTTCGGAGTCGGTTGTTAATTTTTTGTTAACCGACAAAAAAAAAATGACATTGCAAAACCCTAATTCTAGAAGCTTCCAAAGAGCTTGTTATAAGCGGCTGGGATGTATGGCACAACGATGTATTCGCGATATTGTAATCTCTTTTGCACTGGATAATAAAATCATTGGATGGCTGAGTTTCTGTGGATGTAGCCCATATTGGGTGAACCACGTTAAATTTCTGTGTTGATTTCTTTTGTGTTATTCCTCATTGTTATATTTGGGTTATTTAATCTGCATATAATTGTTAGTGTTTATTGCTTTGATCTGCCCTAACCCTAACAACCTTGGCATCAAATTCAGAATGGAATGGTGACATTTGAATGAAGAGCTTACCTGAAGGAAGTACATGGTACCATTTTGAATGGAAGCACATAACCTTATACTCCACAGTTTATGAATGCAAAAAACTCGATGTAAATCCTTTTCAAAATTTAAAACGAGTCAACTGCTTCTCTATTTTAAACAAATTGAGAAGCAAAGTTCATGGTTGTTCATGTAAAAGAAAAATTGGTGCTCCATGACATTGTATCCTTAAACAACTTCTTCAATAGTTATATCACATGATTCTACCTACTACTTGGAAGATTTCTAGAACAGCAGGACTTATTTCTGCAATCTTGCTTTCTCCTTACTAATAGAATGTTTTGTCAGCTTTACTTTAATAAAAAATCATGACTGTACTTATTAAGGGTATTTTATGATTTTAAGCAGAGGAGGATATTCTCTAAGATTATTAGTAAATCGATTGTTGAAGAATCTGCTCACTGGGGAAGGGAATCCTGGTTTGGAACTGATGTACAGTATACGTACTTAAGTAGAGATCCTATCATGATTGAGTAGAGATGAGTCCATTGTATGAGATATCTTTTTATGTGAATGTATTAATCTCTATACATCTCTTGAATTTGCTTTGCAATCTCAACCATCAGTGAATGAGTAGGATGATTCCTTTCATACGATGCATGTATTGGATACCATGTGAGATGGTGATAGAGTCGTTAACTGGCCTTCTCGATCCTGTCAGATGTTTTCATGCATGGGATAACCCTGAAGTAATAGTTCAGCATGTCAGTGGCTGGGCTACAATAAAACTGCCTCATCCTCGAGTTTGTTGACGATTTTCACTAATATAAATATTACAGGTATACATAGATATCCTTCTGTAAAAGAAATATGGTTGGCCATAATTTGTACTTCAAACCAAGGGTTTGTCCACATTAGAAGCATCTGTGATTAAATTTTTTGTTTTGTTGTAGCCATTACCACCACAAGTGCTACATAGGTTGAGATATGGACTTCCAAGGATAGATAGTGGAGAAGGATACATGAAATCAATGTTGTATAACCGAGTCCATAAATTTGACAACAGGAGAACATTAGCAATATCTGGCATACAGAATGTGTTGGTTTTAGAGCAGTCTTTCAATAGTGAATCCAGTCAAAGCTAAATGGTTCCCCAACTTTGATTGTAAGCTCAGTCATGGAGCAAACTTTACAAATAGCCATCCATGGCTCACTGTTCTTTATATCAAATTGAATCAGAGATGATGTAACAGACCATTAAATGACATGTCTCCCACTAGTTCCAGTTTTCTTTAGGCTTGGCTCTGCTGTTGGTGGCTTCTGTAGTGGTCATTCAGGGCATTTCTTTTTTAGTTTTTCAGTTTTGTTTTTAATGGGTCTGTGCTGGGTTGTAGGGGATTTTTTTTGGGAGTTTGTTTGATTCTTCTCTCCTAAGAGAAATTTAGTCTTTTCTGCAAATTGGCTGCTGGATTTTGAGCCTTAACATTCTGAGGTGCATGTTCTATTTGATATATTTCTCTGCATCTTTCCCTAATTCATTTCTGAGTTATCAAATGGCCGTGAGACTGTATTTAATCTTTTTATTCTCAGAAAATGTCTTTGAATAATAATCTGTTGTTCTAGTTTCCAATCTGAAGAGACGAGTTGTAGGGTTAGAGGATCTAGATATGTGTGTTAAATCTGCAGGAATAATGGTTCATCTACATCAGTTTTGGTATCAGAGCAGTTTGTGATGGCCCAAAGGAGAGTCTACATGAACTAGGGAAGAAGGGGCAGGAGGAATGCAGGATTAGAAACCATTGGGGCCAAATTACATCTGGATGAATCAGAAGATGAACAGGAGAACCTGGGAAATGCTGCTAGAGCAGTAGACCCTATGGAAGGGCTCATTTATGCTGTGACCAGACAAGGCTCCAAGGTAAAAGTCAATATATAAGAACTCAACCCAGATTTATTCCTTGATTGGGTCTAGGAGTTGGAGAAGCATTTCAAGATGGAAGAAATTGATGAGGATGACCCTAAAAGAGTAAGAATTGCAGAATCCAAATTGAAATCTCATGTTGCTCTATGGTGGGAGAACTTGCAGAGTTCTAGAAGAAGACAGGGAAAGGATAAAATCAAACTATGGCCTAAGATGTTGAAACATTTATGATCTCAATTCTTGCCTTCTGATTACCAGCAAAAATTATTTAAAGAATTTCACAATTTAAAGAAAAAAGATCAGTCAATGCAAGCTTATATTGAGCAATTTATGAGGCTTCAAATTCAAAGTGATATACAAGAGAACGAAGGGCAAGCAACAACTAGGTATGTTAATGGCCTTAAGTTTCAACTCCAAGATGATCTCACCTTGGTGAATGTACTTATTGTGGACGAGACATTTTAATACGCCTTAAAGGCAGAGGAAAAATTGAATGGGAAAAACAAAATGGTGAGTAAAAGGGGTAGTAGCAACGAAAATAAAGGAAGAGGAAGTTCATCCAAAACTGCCAAAGAAGAAGAGCCAAAGGGAAATGTGAAGCTAGACTTCCAAGGAAGGGGATGCTTTGAAGGTAGGGGACGAGGATGGCAATCTTATGGAGATTGGCAGGCCTTGCGATGTTTCATTTGTAATGAAGCTCATAAAGCCATAGATTGACCTCAAAATCCCAAAGGGGTGATGGTAGCCTAGGAAGAAGAAGAACCTTTGATAGAGGAGGCTGAAGCAAAGATGGGAGAAAACTGAAAAGTAAAACTTGATGCTGCAAAGAGTCTTGATATTTGGGAATAAAGAAACCGTAAAAGCTGATTGGAAGAGTAAGAGTGTCTTTTGGACAAAATGCAAGTGTAAGGATAAAGTGTGCAAGGAGATTATAGATGGTGGATCTATCGAGAGTCTAGTAAGTACATAAATGGTTAAGAAGTTGCAGGTTGCTTGCATTCCAAAATCTAACCCTAACAAGATTTCTTCATTAAAGAAGGATCATAGTGTACTTGTGGATAAATCTTGTCTTGTTGCCTTCACAATTGGTCCTTATGTGGATGAAGTGCTATGTGACATGATGCCAATGGATGCTTGTCATTTTCTATTGGGTAGACCTTGGCTGATTACAATGTAATCCATCATGATAGAGAGAATACTTATGAGGTACAACATGAAGGAAGGAAACATCTCTTAAAACCATGGAAAGCAAAAGAGACATTTGAAATGTCCACCTTGTCACTTGTGTCAGTGAGCTATAGAAATTACTCAAAGAAACCAAGGATGCAACTTGTTATTTGCTATGCATGAGAGATGCAAGAGAAACTAGTGGAATCCAACCCCCACTAGATGTGCAAAACTTGTTGGTAGAATATTTTGAAATAACTCTAAAATGGAATAAATTGCACAAGAGAAGAATACCATAGGAAACATGCTACAAATACTTGATAATCCTTGAGAATTCTAAGCCACTTCGAGGGGGCAAACCTCCAAAAGTATCCAATAAGAACACAATTCGCAATCTGATGGTCATAAACTAACCACTAGCTCCTATTTATACCATACTTATACTTTGGATGCCACCCAAGCTGACTTAACTACCTATATAAGACTATATAAATGATTATATAACTTAATTAAGGGTTATGCTAGCCACAAGTCGGCCACACATATCCCAATACAATCAATAGGTTGGCATAGCATACCCCCCTCTTTAGAGGAGTGTTGTCCTCGATGCTGATCAATTGTGGCTGCTTTTGCACAAAATTTTCATCTCCCCATGTAGCATCTTTGACTAGAGAGTTCTTCCATTTAATCAAATACTCTATGACCATCCTTGTCTACAACCTCTTAGTGTGCATTTGAAGGATTCGCTTTGGTTCCAAAATCATTCTGCCCTCCTCATCAAACTCTGGTAACTTAGTCTGGGCTGCAACTCTATGTTTGATAACCTTCTTCAAGCATGAAACATAGAAGACCGGATGTATTTTTGTTGACATATGTAGGTCCAATCTATTTGCTACATTGCCAGTCCTCTACAAAACATCATAAGGAGCATAATACTTGAGTGCAAGCTTGTTATCCTTCTTCTGTTGTTTTAGTGAGATTTGCGTATATGGATTTGATTGCACAAAGATCCAATCTCCTACTTCAAAATTGCTTTACTGTAGTGCTGATCTGCTTGTTGCTTCATTCTATTCCGTGCCATTGCCAAGTTCTTCCTGAAACTAGCAAGTACCTCTTGTTGATGTTGGGTGTGTTCTTCAACTATTCGAACCTTTGGGTGTGCTCGCAATGAAGAGGTGATTGATGGTGGATGGTACCCATAAAGTGCCAAAAATGGAGACACTTTGGATGAAGTATGTAGAGAAGTGTTGTACCACCATTCTACTAGTGGCAACCATTGCACCCATCTCTCTTGTTTGAAGCAAAACATCAAATATAACCCTCCAAGTGCTTGTTAACCACCTCAATCTATCCATTTGACTGGGGATGATATGACAAGCTATGAGCAAGCTAAGTGCCCAACATGAAAATAAGTTAGTCCAAAATTATTTGTAAATAGAGGATCACAATCACTTACTATGACTTTTGGAGTCCCATGAATAGTATCCATAAAAAACTGCTGCTATAGTGCTTGCTACAAATGGGTGCATCAAAATACAAAAAATGTGCATATTTGGTGAGTTGATCCACAACAACCATGATGACATTTTTTTTCTTTAGACCTGGGCAAACTTGTGATGAAATCCATGGATACCTCCTCCCACCTTTGGCTTGGAATAGATAAGGGCTGCAAGAGACTTGGAGTCTTAATTGTCTCCTCTGAATTTTGCTAGCATACCATGCATTCTACTACAAATTTCTAAAGATCCTCTTTTAGCCCATCCCAAAAGAAATCTTGCTTGATTCTATGATACGTCTTCAAGAATCCTGAGTGCCCAGCTATTAGCAAAGCATGTAGTTCTGCCAAAATCTCAAAATTAAAGGTTTGAGTTCTTACATAGGTACAATCTGTCCTTGTACCATAAAGCATTTCCTTTCCATAGAAATTTGTCTAGCACACTTAAATTTTGTTGGAGTTTCTCAATGAGAATTTGACTATCCATGTCCTTCCACACTTCTTGTGCCTCATTTACCCAATCTGTTTGTAATATGGAAACGACATATAGTAGTGACTTTGCGTGTTCATTCCTCCTAGATTGAGCATCAACCACAACATTCTCCTTCCTTTTCTTATATATGATCTCAAAGTCATATCCCAACATCTTTGTGACCCATTTTTGTTGTTCTTCAAATGAAAAACTCTATTCCAAGAAGTATTTGAGACTATAATTACCTATCTTTACCTTAAAGTGTTTTCCAATTAGATAAGGTCTCTAATGTTTGATTGCATGCAAGATAGCCAACATTTCCTTCTCATAAACTAACTTCAACCAATTCTTACCTTTGAGTTGGTGACTCTCAAATGCTATGGGTCTTCCTTCTTGCATGAGTACCGCTCCTATGCCATGTCTTGAAGCATCACATTCCATAATGGATGTTTTAGAAAGATCTGTTAGAACCATAGTTGAAAAACTCGGACTCGGCAAAAACTCGGCAGACCCAAAATTTTTAAAAACTCGGGACTCGCCAAAAACTCGGGGAAAAACTTGGCAATAACTCGGCAAACATAAATTAAATTAAATTAAAAATTTAAATTGGACAATAATACAGGTGACTGTTGTATAGCTGTATTTTGACATTTTTGCTATAAAAAACAATCGAAATTATAAAAAGATTATCATATGAAAGGAGAGATTTTGGACTGTATTATTTGTAAAATTTTTACAGCAATTTCCTATATATTATTAAATGATTGGTCACTGTATTATAAAAAAATCAAAATTTTATAATGACTGTATCATATGAAAGGTTTTTGGATGAATTGTCAAAATTTATATAGGATTATGATGATTTTAATTTTTGTTTTAACTTTTGACAGTTCGTTCAAAAACTCTCCTTTCATATGATACAGTAATAAAAAAAATTAAAATTTTAAAAAGACATTATCATATGAAAGGAGAGATTTTGGACGAACTATCCAAATTTATAATATGAAATTCAATTTTATATCATAAAAAATCGAAATTTTAAAAAGACTATCATATGAAAGGAAAGATTTTGGACGAGAAAAGTGAAAACTAGTCACAGGAAGAGAAATAAAAACCTAATTCATAATAGTAAATACTCTTTCACAGGTGTCGATTTACTAGCTCTGGCACCCATGGGAGGTTTAAGGAATACGCCGATAGGAACAACCGACGAGTTTAGAAAATTTTCCGGCGCGAACAAGGAACAACCAACAAGTTTAGAAAATTTCCCGGCGCGAACAAGGAACAACCGACGAGTTTAGAAAATTTTCCGGTGCGATTTCTTTTTGAGGCGTGAGACAATTTTCCGAGCAGTATAATACTCACATATAAAATCCTACCGGCCAAAAAAAAACAAAGCATAACAATCACGCCTGTGAATCGCGCCGCCGGGAGGGAGAGGGTTTCGCGCCGTCGGGAGGGAGAGAGTTTCGCGAGTTTTAAGTTTTTAACTTTTAACATTTTTTTAATGTGCCGGTTTTTTGCAGGTTTTACTCGCGATTCATGGCGATTTTTGACTGTGTAACTCGCCGCGAGTTTTTGAAAAACTCGGGCCGAGTTTTTCAGAGTAAAACTCGCCATGAGTTTTGCCTCGCGATTACTCGCGGGTCCGGCGATTTTTTCGCGAGTTTTTCATCAATGGTTAGAACACAAGCAATCTACCAAGAGGGGAGGGGGGTGAATCAGTAGGTCAATAAAAATTTAAAACTTCAACCCTTCTAGTATTCAAATCAAATTAACTTTCAATGTAGTAAAATCAACAATCAAAATGCATGCACACATGAACACCAGATATACATGGAAAACCCAGTGTGGGAAAAACCATGGTGAGAAAATGCTGCTAGGATCTACCGTCCTAATCCAGCCTCACAAATGAAACCTTTGATTACAATATTTAAGAGCACCAACTCTAAGGAATCACCAAATCCCTGATTTAAGAGCACCAACTCTAAGGAGACTACAATCCCCTGATCTGAGCACCAACTTAGTCCACAGCAGGAACCAACCTTACTAAATCTTTACACATTCATGTATACAACCATTTGGTTCTTCATCAACCTCAATTGCACCTTTTAAAACATTCACTCTCTTCCCCTCACTCTGCTCATGCTAGTATCAATTCTTCTCTGTATCATTGTAACATTATATTGTATCCAGACGCTTATTTTTATATGCACCTTATTCTGCATATACTCGCCATTTGCATGTGCACATTGTACTTTTGATTTTTGCATGATCAGATAACTTCACTTAAACTCACCCATCTGTATGCTTGCATTCCAGTCGTGTGCATGAAAACATTCCAGTCGTGTGCATGAGAACACTTCAGTCGTATGCATGAAAACACTTCAGTTATCTTTAGTACTGTATCCATGCATTCATTTGTTATTCACGCTGATTCTGCATCCTAAAATCGTGCCACAAATATAGCCGTTTATAGTCTTCTATCGTTGATTTTATCATTTCTTGATTTTTGGCTTTCAGCCCTTTATCCGCAATTTTCCATCTTTCTGAACTCTCTGCCTTTATCTTCTTTATTCTCTTTATCGGCTACTTTTGTCTTTTCCGAACCTTGTGTCTTTGACCAGCAAACTTTACTTTTATTGAACCTTGGCGCTGTTGTGACCAAATCACACATCACCCCATTAGGAATAGGGACCCCCCTTTTTTGGAGCTCTGTGCTTTCAATGAGATTTTTGATGATATCCTGGGTTATCTTCCTCTGCTGATCCGGTAATGATTTCCTCTTCTATGATCTTTGGTTCATGATTAGGAGGCAGATGAACTTGCAGTGATGAAGAATCTTGATCAAATCCCATCCAGATAATGAACGTTGAGATCAATCCTGAAGTATGTTTGAGACCCTGAAAAGACTAAGTCTGGTAGCCTGAAATCCTGAAAATCCTGAAAATTGACTAAGTCTGAAATCTGGTGAATCCTCCAAATTCTAGATTTTGCATGTTAAATCCGGTGGATTCGAGACCTATCTCAAACATCCTGAAAGGTATATTGAAAAATATTTAAAGTATAACTTATACTTAAATATATTTTTCAATATACCTTTATCCTCACAATCCTGAAAAATGCCCGACTATTCCAGAGGATTCAAAAAGGTTCATCCAATGCGACGGGACATCCAAGTGGCGCAAAATCGAGATAGAAAGTGCTTTCAATTAGAGAACAAGATGAGGATTTTCAATTCTTGATCTAATGCGCCTAGACTAAAGCGCCATTTTGGAAAGATAAAGGGAGAGGAAGATCTAGAGGATTTCAAACCTTCATCTAATGCGAATTTTAGAAGATTTCAAATGCTTGAAGTGATGCGCTACAATAATGTGAATTTTAGAGGATCCTAATTCCTCAAACCAATGCGCTATCACTAGAGGAAATCAATCCCTTGAAGTGATGCGCCCAAACAAAAGCATCATTTTGATGAGGAAAAGCATAAGGTTTTGAGGAAGATTTTAAAGCATTCATCCAAAGCGCAAAATCAAGAGGATTCTTAAATCCTTATCCAATGCGAACTCTTAGAGGATCCTCTATACCCTATCAAGTGCGCCATGTTGATGATTGTTTTTGGACAAGTCAACAATTAGAGTGAAATACTAAGTATCTGACTCCCTCTTGAGCAAAGTCTCTCGAATGCTGAACTAGGTGATCAAACAAGAAGACTCCAAGGTTCCTTCTGATGATTTTGGTAAGAGAGCTCAGCGACTAAGTATGATTTTGCTGTTAACACACAAAGGGACTTACGCAATTGTTCAAGTAAATTTGTTGTTTCCAGGACTACGGAAGTGGATACTAGAGGGTCTAAGTACTGCAACTGATGGCATATGATTTAGCAATGGATGTTCTTGATTCTAATTCTAACTCAATGGTAAAAAAAAGGACAAAAGGAGTAAAGTTTAGAAACACTAATCTAATCCTAAATGCAAGGATGATTACCGCTCAAGGTGAAATCAAACCTGATCCTGCTTCGCCAAGATAGACAACTACACAAGATAGGTGCAATCTTCTAGGGGTACAAGATGTTTAAACCAGTTATGCTCATGAAAGATTCAACAAGCATAAAGATCAAATTGATGTCCTATTGTTCAGACTAACCATGCACTGCAATCCACGAGCCGCAAACTACAAATGGTATGAACTTACTGATTTCACCACAAAGCAATAAAGAAACCCTTCATTAACTAACATAAACTTAAAGAGAAAACTTAATCTAACTTAATGTTCGCTTGAAAATTGAAACCATGCAACACTCGGAAACACAAATAGAATCACCAAGGCAATAAATCTTTTTATTATCTCAGAGAGCTCTTGCAACAATTTCAGAAATTTCAACTGTACAAATGAGAGCGACAAGAGCTCTTTTATAGACCTCAAAGAAAAGAAGGGTCAAGATCGATCGGCCGAGTCAGCGGACCAGATCAAGCCACATCACAAGTAGTTGTAACAAACTTTTCTTTATTAAATGAAAGAGATCAACTTTATTAAATGAAGGAGACTAACAAGAAGTTATCTTTATTAAATGAGGGACGCCATAAAGAAAGAAACAAAGGCACGCCTCGCAAAAAGATAAGAATGATATATCATTGTCCTATGAAGAATCCCCATGTGAATATCCATCACTAGAAGCTTGGCATTCAATGAACTTGGACACTATTTGCTTTACTTCCTCCACAGGTACACTTGGCGCATTTTGAATGGTTCCTTCGGCTTCAAGTACATCAACTGAATAAAGGCCAAGTGTCCTTTCCCAATCAGTTATCCTTGCTTTGTTGTCGCCAAGGTGGACAGCAAGTGAGAATATACTATCAAGTCTTTCATCTGTAACATCATTTTCCTGAAAATAGAAAACTTGAACTTGTTCTTTCAGATTCTCAAAGGTCATCTCCCCAAAAGGATTGCAGATCTCCATCAAAGAAGCATGAATTCCATCATGAATCCTTTGAGGCACACTTCTAATTCTTGACATATCTATTTCTATCTTTTCCAGCAACTGTCCTTTGATGCGAAGACTAAAATACCAGGAGGAAAAGTTGTATGTTCTACCTTCTTCAATAACTTCAGCATGTAACAAATCATCCACTGATGTTTCCATCAAGCTCTTTAGGTGTGGCAGATGTTGATCCTTGAGGTCTTTGAATTCAACACAAGCGGTCATCAATGCAAGTACCCTCTCCTTAAGGCTAGTAATCTTATCATTTACTTGCATAATAGCTCTCAAATGTCTGAATGTAGTCTCTTTTGATCTTTTCATCCAATCCTTCATTCTGTGAGATAAAGACTTCAACTCTTCTAGGTGTCCAACTGTTTCAGGAGGAAGGAGAGATGGAGGTGTAACAACCCTTTCCTGCTGATGAATAGGATGTACTATATGCTGAATGTACTGTTCTAAGGCACGACATCTTTGCTCAGCCTTGATTCTCCCTTCTGTCTCCTGTCTTATGATAGCTCGAGCATTATCAATTGAATCCTGAAGCTCTTCTTCAACTTGCATTCCAGTCAAAGGACCCAGATTGATTGTATTGATGTCATAATCATCAGGTGTTACATCCTCTATGTTCTTTTCAATTCTAGGAACTGCTACATGTACTTTCCTTACTCCTGTTTCATCTTTAGTGATCTTGGAAAGGATATTTGCCTTCTTCTTTGGTTTCTCCTTCGACATATCTAAAAGCAACTCATCAACTGGAAGGGGAGGACAGCTTTCAAGTTCACAATTCTCTCTAATTCTTTCTTGTAACCATTCTGGCAGTGATGAAAGATCCTGCTGCTGTTGTAATTGTCTTCCTTGGGCAGGTAATGACTCCTCTTCAGCATCATCCTTATCCTCGGTATTAGCTTCATCGATGATTTCAGTATCATGTGGGCTAGAAGGTACTTCTTCTATTGGAACTTCTGGAACTACATTCTCAACAAGAATCATTAAGTCTTGATTCAGTGGGATGTTACCTGGCTGTCTAGAAGAAGCAGTCTCAATACTTATCCTCTTCTTCTTTCTACTGGATTCTCCTTGAACAATCTCAAGCTGTTTCCTTTTCTTTCCCTGTCCCGAATCTTTCTCACTTCCTTTACTTCGTGAATCCTTACTAGGTGCTTTATGTTGTTCTTGCAGATCCACTTCTCCCATCTTAGTATAGGTGAGTTTCTTACCTTCATCCAGCAAAGCTTGTACTTGTTTGTCTATTTGCTCTTCAGTGATAGCAATAACAGGCCTTATCAATCCTTCATCATCAACCTTTTCTCTATCTGCCCAGTTGACTTCATAAGGCAAATTGCGGATTTTGTCATATTTATCACCAAGAAGAGCTCGATCACCTTCTAACTGATCAGGAATTCTCAATACCTTTGTAGCTCTTATCAGGTCCCATTTCAATCGTGAACACTTCTGCATCCTTATATCATCATCATTTATAGCATCAGCCCAGTGATCCTCTAATTGTTCTTTATGCCTGTAAGAAGAGTAAGACTGCTTGATGGCTCCATGTGGATCAAAGTTTTCCCTCCTCGAATCATGTGGATGCAGATGATAAGCCTGAAGCTCAACTTCTGAATGCTCGGCTGCCTGTAAGGATGGACAAGAATAGTATCTACCCAGTTGCAGAGGGAACTGAACTCCTGCTTTCTTCCTTGCTTTCTGCATCTTATGAAACTCTAACAGTTGTCTGGAAACCTCTAGCAACACCATCCTGTTTGAAGGATATCTAGGCAGTCTATATGGGAATGACGTAAATCCTTGAATCCTGATATAAGTGAACTTATCATACTGAATGTAGTACCTTCCATACTGCTTGATGAAGTTCCTGGCTGCACCTGTTAGTCTCCGATGTAGTTCACCTCTCAACTTCCTCACTATGAACATGGCGAAGGCATCATTAAATCTCTTGTAGTGATTGATGTTTTTCAGGTGGAGCTGAGGATAACACTGATGAGAGAGAATCTGTCCCGGCTTTGTACCTACTTGCCCTTTAGCTGTTAGTCCTTTATAGACTACATTTCTTGCCAAGATATACACAAGGTATGAAGTCATGAAGAAAGACTTTGTTTCATCGAAATTTTCAAGCTGTTCATCTAGGCAGTGGCTTATAAGGCCAGCCCAGTCAATCATCTTGTTCTTTGTAAACATATGATCAAAATAAGTGTACATCCATCCTTCGAAAGTAGATGATTGTGGCCTACCTGTTACTCGATTCAGGAACATGATCAAGTAACTTATCTCTTGCTTGAAGTCAGCTTTGTGGTACTTGGGGTCTTCTGAGTTGTATATCTTCATCGAAGAATCATTCATCCACTTCTTCCTGATTTCTTGCATGTAGACCTTTGAGTTGCCGTCGAACATCATCTGAGCTATTGTAGGGCATATGAAGACTCCTTTCGCCTTCGGGATGTTGAAGATCTCTTGGATAGCTTCCCTCTGCAGGTAAGCGAGAACAGTTCCATCCTTTGCTATGATTTGTCTTTTCTCTTTGTCGTAGTGCTGAACACACTCCAACACTAGCTCGGCGCTTGACAAGGCAGGTGGAAAGCAAGCCGCTTGTACAATCCCGCTCTTTGCGATGGCTTTGATGTCTTCATTCCTGGTGATCGCGAACAAGAAGTCTTTCACTTCCTCCAAGTTGACGTGTCCCATGTTGGTGTCGCCAACATCCTTCCACTGCGTTTCTAGCTTGGACTCCAGTATACTAGACTTGGCATCCATCTTGATAAGTACTTGTCTTTCTTTGGCCATCATTCCCATCTATCTGCAGGACTAGACTTGAATAAGTAGATTGAAGTAATAGATTCTATGAGTCTTCTATATTACTATTATCATATTATCATGTTTTGATTCAAATTTTCAAGTATGAAGAGGTTTTCTAAATCATTTTCATAGAAGCATTACCTGATTTTTTGAATATAAGTTTGCAAATTGAGAGAAATACAAGGCAATTTTACAAAGGAGAAGAGACCAAAACGTACCTTATACCCAATTTCTGCCTTAGCAAATACAAATTTCTGGAATTTAATGCAAAAAATCAGTATGAAATGGCAAAAATTAGCCTTCTAGACTTCAGATCTGCCTTTCTTTTCACAAATTCAATACTCCTTTGTCACACTAAGCTGCTCCTTTTATAAAAATTCGCTGCCCCAAGGGTAAATTCGCTGCTCCTTGATGAATTTCGCTGCCCCTTGTTAGAATTTGCAAATAAATGAATGAAATAAGGAGGAGCGCTTTCCTTAAATAGGTGATTTCCTCTTTATTAAATGAGGTCGGCTAGGTCAAGTCGGCCTCATTTAATATGAAATATTTGCAAATTTTGAAAATTTTAAAACACAACTTAAGTCGCCAAATAAGAAGATTTATGTCTATGTAGGTGCCAAGATGGATGTCTTTTAAACAAGGATGCCTAATTTCTTCTTGATGCGAATGATGATGACCTCATTATAGCTATTTGATGTAGATGATGACGACTTGAAGTAGAGTAACTGCTGATGGTTCATTGACTCTCTTAAACTTGAAGTTGCATGGATGAAATGCCTTTGCTTTGAACGATGATCTTTTTTGTTTGACAGAACCTGACTTGAAGCTTGGATGAGTGAGTACTTTGTCTTTAAACATGATGCCACCTAATGAAATACACTTTGAACTTGATGTGATCTAACATGATGTTATTTGATGCAGGAGACTTGAGGTGCTTTAACATCATCTAAGGCGCATTTTGATGGTGGGTTCTCCTAGGCGCACATCTTTACTTATTCCTTTTAAAGCGCTATATCTTAAGGAAAGGCGCTAAATTCATGGCAACATTCCAAGACAAGGAGCTCTAACCCCTTAAGCGCAAGTTGAGGTATACATCATCCAAGGGGCTCCAATCATTAAGGTGTTCAACTTTCCTTGAACTCCAATCACTCAACCCATAGCGCTCAATTACCTCCTAGGCGCAAGAAGTTCCTAATCACTCTAACATGTCCAAGGCGCAAAAATACACTAAGGCGCTCACCCACACTTCTTTCCACTAGGCGCAAAAACAACCCTAATCACTACTCTGAGTCTTCTAGGCGCCAGAACTCCACTCGACTCTAGGCGCATTTTGATGGTGGGTTTTCCTAGGCGCACATCTTTAAAACTCTCCAGACATTTAAACTCTTAAGGGTGCAAAAACTCTTAGGGCGCCCTAGTGATTACCTAGGCGCACTTCATCAAGGAGTCCTCCTCTTATGCGCCAAAGCACCACCTTCACTCTTATGACTATTGTTAGGCGCCAAAACAAGTTCTAGGCGCTCATTCCTAATAAAGCCTCTTCTTTAATCCCTCTCTCCTCCAATACCTAAGGCGCTATTTCATCCAGGGCGCTCTAATCCCTTAAGGAAGCAGCTAAGGCGCTCCATATGGTTGAAGGCGCTTCATCTAGACTCAGGGCGCTCAAATCCTAGGAGCAGGAACATGTGGGCGCTAAAACTCTTTCAAACATCCATCAAGGTGTCAACTCAACTCTACCTTCAGGGCGCCAATACACCACAAGGCGCACTTATCATCTAGGGGCTCATCTGATCTCCAAGTTTGGGCGCTAAACCTAACTTCAATCATCAATCCAGGGCGCTCATTTGGATTCCAAGGCGCACACATCCCACCTAGGCACATTTCATCCATGACCAAGGAGTCTTCATCTTAAGGCAATCATTCCAACTTGAAGTTTCCAACGTCTCATTCTTGTAAGCCTGCAAATTCTCCAAGGCGCTAACTCACTGGTTCTCTCCCTCCAAGATGTTCATTCACTGTTATGAACCCATCTAAGGCGCTCAAATCTAGACTCTTAGGCGCCAAAACCTCTTTAGGGCGCTCTATGATAACTTTGGCGCAAAACATGACCTTGGCGCTCATCTGAATCTGGTGCCAGAACACATCTCTTGTAACCTGACTACTCTTGAAGGCGCTCATCTTCCTGTACTACAATTGCCTCTGAAACATTGATTGACGTGATGCCTAGTTTAAACAAGGAGAGATAAAGCATTCAAAACCATCCAAACGATCATCTCCTTCCTAACGCCTTCATTGCCTCGGAGTACCTTAGCCAAAATGACACGTAACAACTTCCTATGCAAAACAAAAAAGAGGGGGTCCCCAGTCCGATGGGGTGATGTGTGATTTGGTCACAACACCCCACTTCAAGGATCCTTTGTCCTTCAACCAATATGCTCAAAAGAAGAAGAAATCAAAGGTGTCAACTGGAGCGCTCAATCTAGAAGTTGTCAAAACCTTGATCCATTTTGCAAAAGTTAGAGGAATTCGAAATGTTTAACTAATGCGCCAAAGGTGGAAGAAGGTAAGATATTTCAAAAAAACCAACTTTTAGAGGATTTTAGCACCTTGAAGTGATGCGCCACTCTCTTGCAAATGAAAACAAGTTCGATCAAAGCAAATTTCAAGGAGATGCAAAAGAGTTTTAGTTTCAAGAGGACTTCGACATGCTTATCTAATGCGAAATGCAAGAAGAAATTAAAACTTGATCCATTTTGCGCCACCTAGAGGGATTCAAACACTTAATTCAAGGAATGCAAGGAAGATCTAGAGGATTTCAAGCCTTTAACGAATGCAAAAATCAAGAGGATCTGAATTCTTTATCCAATGCGACCTTGTAGAGGAGAGTAAAAATTCAGTTTTGAAAGGAAAATTTCAGAAGGATTCATTTATGTCAACCAATGCGCCCTTTAAAGGAATTCGATATCAACATCCAATGTGAAGTGGTGAAGGAATTCATCATAAATGTAGAAGAAAATCCAAAGGATGTTGAATACCCCATCCAATGCGGTAAGGGGATGATAAGTTGTAAGTGTTGGAAGTGTAACATTATCATATTTTAGAGGATCTCTGATCCTTGATCTATTGCGCCAACAGCCCTAGAGGAATTTGTATATGTTAACCAATGCGCTATCCTCTAGGGGGGAAGTTGAGATCATGTTTTGAGTTTAAGTCAAGAGGAATTCATCATGCCTCAATCGCTAATCCAACAAGAAGAAGATCTCCAAGCACCTATCTAAAGCGCTCAACCTAGAAGATCTTGGAAACCCCAACTAATGCGCTCAAAGAGGAAGTTAAAACATTTAATTATTTCGCCCAATAATTCTCGAAAGAAACAAGGTTTGCATGGAAATTTGGGCCACATTCAATAAAGATCAAACAAAATTAAATGTTTTTCACCTCATTTAATGAGGTCGGCCTAGGTACTTGAGGAGTTTTTTAAAGCTAATTGTGTATTTATACCTGCTGTTGCTGTCATTTTAATCATTTTAAGGAGCAGATTTTATCTTCAAAGAGCAGCAATAAGGTGATTTTACAAAGTGCAGATTTGATTGTATTTGGAGTTTGATTAGATTTCAAGGTATCAATTTAAGGCAGCCTATCAAGTAAGTCTGATCTGAACATTTTCTGATCTGATTTTCTTCCTTTTACTTCATTAAATGCATTAAAAGTTGTCCAAATTTTGGTAAGAATTAAGAAGATAAGCGGAGTCTAATAGATTCCTTGAACCTAGATGATAATATTTTTGCAAAACTTCATAATTTAATGCATCAAGGTAGTTGAAGTAGAGTCTAGATTGTTTTTGGAATTACTTATTTGCGTCGAGTTTGCAGGATCATGGCAATGACTTCCAAGGAGAGACAAGCGAAGATCCGGATGGATGCTAAGGGTAAAATTCTCGAATCAAAGCTCGTTTCAAGATGGACAAATGTAGGAGACACGAACATGGGCAATAGCAACTTAGAAGATATCAAGTCAGTCCTTGAGGAACCCAACGGAGGTAGTCTTGCTCGAGCCATCATGAGGAGTGGAGCTATTGAAGCTGCTTGTTTTCCGCCAGCCTTACCTTGTTCAGAGATGATTATTGAATGTGTTAAAAAGTATGACGTAGATACAAGACAAATTATGGCTAAAGATGGAACAATATTAGCCTATTTGCAAAAGGAGGCAGTTGGAGAAACTTTCAACATTCCAACTAGGGATAGGATGATCAGCATTTCTATATAGCAAGGTCAACAGAAATACAATGTTGATTCAAAGACAAAGTTGCAGGAAATAAAGTTGCAATGGATGGCCAATCCATCTATGAAGTTCAATATGAATAATCCTCCGCAGTTTCACAAGTCAGATTTTCATCCTGAAATTGGATACTTGATTATGTTTCTCAATAGAATGACAGGAATGCCACAATCTGCTACCTTTCAGCCTTGGATGTACTCTTTCATCAAGTCAGTTCTCAAAGGGAAGATGATTGATTGGGCTGGGCTCATCAGTCAGAGTATACATGAGCAGTTTATCAATTTTGCTAAGACCAAGACTTTTTATATGAGTTCCTATGTAGTGTACCTTCTCGCAAGAAATGAAGTCTATTCAGGTTTGACCAAAAGAGAAGTCGGAATCGGGCCTAATAAGTACTTATCGCATCAGTGTTATCCTCAATTACACTTCAAGAATATCAATCATTATACAAGGTTCAATGATGCGTTTGCTATGTTCATACCGAAGAAACTAAGAGGAGAATTTCATAAAAGGTTGTCAAACGCAGCTAGGGAGTTCATTTCGGCATATGGACATTGGTATACTCAGCATGAAAGATACACCTACATAAGGATCCAAGGTTTTACATCTTATCCATACAGGTTACCCAGATATCCAACCAACAGGATGGTGATGTTAGAGGTTACAAGGCAACTCTTGGAACTCATCAGGCTCCAAAAGTTAAAAAAGAAAGCCGGGATTCAATTTCCACTTCTTCTTGGACAAAATCTGGAGTGTCCATCATTGGTAGCAGTCGAATATTTTGAGATAGAACTTCAAGCATATCATTTGCAAACTCATGGCACCAAGAGGCTTAACTTTGATCCTTTCTAAGTTTGCTGGAAATATAATAGAGAATTTAAGCATGTCAAGCAGTTGGAAGACCATTGGGCCAGTGCACAAGATGAAGATGATCTTCGAACACTTCAGAGTTCGAGACTTACATGGGATTTGGTTAGAGCTTCCAAAGTATTCAGGATTCCAGACCAGTTCACAGAAGATGATACTATGTTGATAGATGAATTTGATAAGATAAAGGATTTGCCTTATACAGTTGATTGGTCAAAAAGGGATGTATCTGAAGAAGGATTAATGGAGCCAGTCCTGGTCATGACACAAGCATGTATAAATCAACTACTACAAGAGATGAATGATGAAGGCCGAGTTCTTACTTACAACAAGATGGATGAAGGGGAACCAGGGCAGCATAGTACACATAGTGGACCACAACATAGTGGAAATGATCAAGGTAATAATCCAACTAGAAAAAGGAAAAGACCTAGTCAAGATCAAGGAGAATCAAGCCAGAGACCTCAAAAGAAGAATAATCTATCTACTTCATCTCGTCTGCAAGAAGGTACTTCAGATGTTCAGAATTCAATACAAGAGATAGAAGTTATAGAAGAAGTTGCCTTGATTCCATCCGAGGAGATTCATTCAAGTCCAACTGTCATAATTGAGGAAAATGATGTTCTTGATCAAGATGAGGAAGGGCAAGTAGAATCTGATGAAGAAGTAGCTCGTTTACAACACAGTCAGGTCCAAGGGCAGCAAGATCTTTCTGCTTTTCCACCTTGGTTGAGGCAAAGGATTGAGGAAAGTACAATTGTAGAAACATATCAGCCTGTTCCAGTTGAGGAATTGCTTGTAAATGCACAGAAGGGTAACCAAAAGAAGAAAGCAATTGTCTTTTCCAAAATCACTCAAGATCCTGCTGGAAATAGAGAGGTACATGTAGCTGTTCCTAGAGTTGAAAAGGATCTAGAGGATATGGCACCTGAAGACTACAATGTGACTACTATTGGCATGGGTCCAATCACAGGGGAACAGATATAGGAGGAATTTCAAGAGTCAGTGAATAGTGTAAGAATCATGTTAAAGCAAGAAAGAGAAGCTAAACTAAAGGTTGAATAGGATTTCAATACACTAAAACACTACATTCAGCAAGTCATGCAGCCTATCCAACAGAAGGAAGCTACTCCAATTCCTCCGTCCATTCTTCCACAAGAAACAGTGTCCCAAGTTGAAAACATGAGAACTTCATCTCAGGTGATGAAAGGATGGATAGGAAAGACCGAAGAAAAGGCATATACCTATTTTGAAGAAATTGTACAAGTTTATGATAGGGTCATTAATCTCAAGGATCGAGTTCAAGCTTTATTAAAAATATGTGCTGACTTCAAACCGATCAAGGAGCAATACATGCCACGACTCAAGAGCTTAATGGAAGCTCCATTAGAAGATCTAATTCATGATAAGGTGATTGATCAGGATACTCCACATGACTTCATCACTTGGTATTTTTCCTTTCACAACAAGGGGCAACTGGTTGACAAAATTGAAGTAGATATGTCCAGAATAAGAAGTGTTCTTCTAAGAACAGAGAATCATATATACACTGCATTGACAACAATATGTAATCCTTATGGGGATGTTACTATTGAAAACATGAAGCAACAAGTTAAGGCATTCTACTTTCAGTATGATGGACTTGATGAGGGTCAGCTGGATAGCATATTCACACTTGCATTTCATCTTGGAGCGAATAAGTCCTGGATTAATGATTGGGAGAAGACACTTGGCGTCTATGAGTCAGATGTGGCAGTGGCAGAAGGTTCTATTAATGTGGCGACAAGTGTACCAATGGAAGATGTAGCTCAAGTTGTGTTTAGATTCATTGCATCTCATAGTACTACTACATAAAAGGCACATGATGTGGCTTCCTTATCTTCTTGGAAAGCGTGCCTTTGTTCCCTCCTTCATAGCTTCTTTCATTTAATAAAGATAACCTCCTTCATTTAATAAAATTAGCCTCTTGCATTTAATAAAGAAGAGTTTGTTACAACTACTTGTGATGTGGCTTGATCTGGTCCATTGGCATGGCCGATCAATCTTGACCCTTCATTCATTTGAGGTCTATAAAAGGGCTCCTATTGCTCTCATTTGTACGGTTGAAAACTCTGGAATTGTTGCAAGAGCTCTCTAAGATAATAAAAGATTCATTGTTTTGGTGATTCTATTTGTGTTTCTGAGTGTTGCATGGTTTGGATTTTCAAGCGAATATTAAGTTATATTAAGTTTTCTTTAAGTTTATGTTAGTTAATGGAAGGTTTCTTTATTGCTTTGTGGCGAAATCTATAAGTTCATACCATTTGTAGTTTGTGGCTTGCAAATTGCAGTGCATGGTTAGTCTGAACAAAATTGGACATCAATTTGATCTTTATGTTTGTTGAATCTTTCATGAACGTAATTGATTTAAACATCTTGTACACCCTAGAAGATTGCATCAATCTTGTGTAGTTGTCTATCTTGGCGAAGCAGGATCTGGTTTGATTTCACCTGAGCAGTAATCATCCTTACATTTAGGATTAGATTAGTGTTTCTAAACCTTACATCTTTTGTCTTTTTTTTATCCATTCCAGTTAGAATTAGAATCAAGAACATCAATTGCCAAATCATAAGCCATCAGTTGTAGTACTTAGACTCTCCAGTATTCGCTTCCGTAATCATTGAATCAACAGCTTATTTGAACAATTGCGTAAGTCCCTTTGTGTTTAAACAGCAAAATCATACTTAGTCACTGAGCTATCTCTTACAAAATCATCAGAAAGGAACCTTGGAGTCATCTTGTTTGATCACACAGTTTAGCATTTGAGAGACTTTGCTCAAGAGGGAGTCAGATACTTTGTATTTCACTCTAATTGTTGACTTGTCCAAAAACAATCATCAATAGGCGCTATCTCTTCTCTATCGGCAAAGATCACTTTTTCGGAACTTTGCTATTGTCAGTGAAGTCTATCTTTATCCACTAAAAGTTCATTCTTCGAACTTTTCATTTCTACCGCTTTTTGCCTTCTATCGACAAATTCTTCAAATCTCGAACTTCTTCTCTTGGGCGCTTTATTCATTCTATCGGCAAAAGTCACTTATATCGAACCTTGATACTTGTTTCCTTGTTATCGACAAAAATCACTTTCTTCGAACTCTTGGTCCATTTCCTTTCATCGGAGAAAACCATCTTTTCCGAACTTTGGTACTTGTCATGTTTATCGGCGATTTTCACTATCTTCGAATTGTCGCCTTTTTCCTTATATCTGCAAAAGTTCATTTCTTCGAACTTTGCCTTATTGCCTTTATCAGCGATCTAGTCAAAACATGAACTTTTGACTTTTGAGAGTCTCTATCACCTTGTCGGCGAATCAGAAAAATGCTGAACTCTTGAACCAGATCTCAAAAAGAGAACTTTCCTGACTAAGTCCTTTTTCTGACTAAGTCACTTGAACGCCTTTCAACTCTTCTTTCTGCGCTCCCTTTGTTGTCGGCAAATCGGCGAGTCTTATAACTTAAGAACTAGTTCTCAAAATGAGAACTTTACTGACAAAGAGAAACTTAAACAAAAAACACTTAAGTTTTTCTTTCACTACTGCCACATGTCGCTCAGTTGGCAAATCGGTGAACTTTAGAACTCTTGAACTAGTTCTCAAAAAGAGAACTTTGCCGACAAAGAGAAATTTAAACAAAAATTACACTAAGTTTTTCTTCACTTCTACCATATATCGCCTAGTCGGCGAATCGGTGAACTTTAGAACTAGTTCTCAAAAAGAGAACTTTGCCAATAACGCAAATTTTCCTTTTAAGTCCTTAATTTTTCTTCTAAATCGTTTATTGAAAAGACTTTCCGCCTTGTCCATTTTTATCGACTAAGGCAAAACATAGAGGTTCGGATTTGGCAATTTTTGTTGACTAAGGGCAAAATTCAAAGAGTTCTCAATTAGCCATTTTCTCCAACTAAGACAAAATTCACAAAGTTCTTACTTGGCCATTTTTGCCGACTAAGGGTAAAACTCATTCTTTGGTCATTTTTGCCGACTGACATCCATCTTTGAAATCAACTTTGACATTAATGACAATATATCAACAAAATCTAGGGTAGCTAAAACTGTAGTTGTGCACATGGCTTCCTTTAGCTTCTCAAATGCCCTGGTAGCTTCCTCATTCCACTAGAAGGAATCCTTTTTCAACAAAGTTGTGAGAGGTGATGCTATGCTGCCATAATTCTTTACAAATTGGTGATAGTAACTAGTAAGCCCTAAGATTTCCCATAGGTTTCTGAGTGTCCTAGGCGTTTTCCATTCTACTATGGCCTTGATCTTGTGAGGGTCCACTTTGACTCCCTCATGTGACATAATATGACCTAGGTACTCCTCTTCTTTGACTCCAAACACACACTTGGATGGATTGGTATAAAATTGATTCTATTCAAGAATGTCCAAAACATGATTCATATGCTGCAAGTGTTCCTCCCATGTTTTTCTATTATTAAGATGTCATCAAAAAATACCAAAACAAATTTTTGTAGAAATGGCCTAAATATAGAGTTCAAAATGAATATTGCAGGGATATCAGTTATGTTTGGGAGAATATCAAAATGAATATAGCCGAGTCCATCAAGCATAAGATTTGTCTACCTCAAATTCTCACTTCAGAATGGGAGCATTTATGTAAACATCTCTCTTTGCAACCTAGGTCTTCAAAAATGCCTGTCTTTCAACCTAAAAAGAAAAATCAGTTAGACAGACCTTGGACAACTCCTCCTTTTGGGTATGGTAAGTTGAACACGGATGGTGCCTCAAGGGGCAATCTGGTTTAGGCTAGTATGGGAGGCATTGGTAGATATTCAGATAAATCTGTAGCCTTCTTCTTTGCTGACAAATTGGGACATATAACCAAAAATTTAGCGGAGATCAAAGCTGTTTATAAAGGGATGCAAGAGGCTTTCAAAATTGGGTGGCAAAAACTCCAAACTGAATCTGATTCAAAAGTAATCATTAGCTTGTTATTTGATCCTAAGGGATTCCATAGAAAAAATTGGCAAATAGCTAGAGAGTTGGAGAAGATTCAAAGCTTGTAGGACAAATTCCAGGAGGTTCAATTCGGCCATGTTCCCAGAGAATGCAATAAAGTAGCGGATGGGCGCCAATTGGGCTCTTGACAAATAGAACCTTATTTGTTGTAATGTCCCTTTCTAGAACATTTCTTATTTTTGCCTTAAAGCAATAATCCTAACTCAAAATGATAATTGCGTTATAATTATAAATATCACTTTATCAAAATTATGAATTTTATTATAATATTCAGATTTATAACTTATGAAATAATTTTGGAAATAGAACTTATCTTTATTTTCTGCTACGATTTTCCTTCAAATTTGCATCTATTCTCCTTGAATGATTGTTTCTAATGTCTACCCAAGTTAGGGGTTTTCGTCCACTAACTTGCTAAGAGAAGTTAACGGGTTTCATCCTTAAATCTCTCAATTTACCTTGGAGGGGTTTCATCCTCTTTGGCTGTGATATTCACTTGTAATAAGTCATATTATTTCTTCTCAAATTGATATTCGATATCGCCTCCTCCTTGAATGGTCGCCCCTTATATACTTTATCTCTTCAACGGTCATGGCTCTTCATATGCCTTTTGACCCATTGTTTAAATTAATCTTTATTTATTTTTTAGTTTTATGTAATATTAGTTATCCTTCTTTGAGCACTTCCTTCATATCCCTTGGCGGCTTGTATACTAACGATTTCTTAATTAATTGGTGCTCCTCAATATTAAGATATCTTCTTATCTAATTGTGTCTGTATTTTTTTGTTAAGAAACCTACCATGTTTATGTCTGCACCAGATCAAACCACCTGAAATGACTGAGTTATGCGATGGCGGAAAGATGACAAAACGACTTTTGGCTTGAGCGAATAAGGTGTCGGGGACACTCTTATGCATTTGCTCGGTTCATTGCGCCCAATCTAATTGGAAATATGATACTTAGTATGATATGATGTGCTCCCTCCATCCTTACTGAGCTAGGCGATTCCTTATGGTGTCACCAAGAATATGATTGACATCTTCGCCCTGATAATGGTGCCACCTAGTGAAGCTAGCTTCCAAAGGATTCTGTCTCAAGTGCTAGGCGATGAATGCCAAAAGTAGTATATCAAAACTCAAAGAATATTCAAAAATAACTCAATGATTTTGGCGGGGGCATTACAGTGTGCCTTTCCCAAGATTGCTTGTCCTCAAGCAATGGTGGTTCAATTCTTAGTCTTTCAAACCCAATCATTTCGCCAATACCAAGATCCCAAATCAACTTTGGAGATTCGTAATTCCTAGACTCCGATCCTCCTTGTGATGTAATTAGCTACTACTGTGACACTTCGATATAATTAGGAATTGAAAATTTTACACCAAGTGACACTTCTCTTATTGTCTTTGGTTATGTCTGACTTTGTACTACAATGATGTCCCTGGAGTGTTGTTAGTATACTTGCCTCAACCAAACTGCCAATATGGTCCTTTAATGTTATAAGGTTGATACCATCCTCAAAAGTATGAGTACAATTCGTTATCTAGTATTTTTCTGGTTTGTGTACTTGTATTTCCCAATAACTCTTAACAACCAAACTCAGATTTGGAAATTGGCAAGGTTTGTAACTTAAGACAAGTTTTCTCTCATCCTCAAAGAGAAGAAACAAAAAGACATCTTGCAGCCCTGCAACTCCTTCCAAATCCACCTTACTACCATCAAACAAAAGACCATTTTCAATCATTTTCTCTTGTAATTCCTGATTTATATCATTACACTCTTTCAATGTGTTTTCCAAATCATTTTTTTCTTGTCCTAGCTTTATGCACATTTCTTCATGTCCCTGGCTCAATACTCTTGTTTCATTAAGCTCAGTTTGTAGTTCTGCAATTTTTTCTTCTAAATCCACCCTACTAGACTCCCATATTCTCTGATCCCCGACCATCTTTGCTTTTAGTTTCTTAGCCTCTTTATTGCATTTTATCGACTCATCTTTTTCTTGAATACATAACTTCTCATGGTTCTTACTCAATACTCTTATTCAAGTAAGCTTATTTTTTAGAACTGCAATGGTGCTTTTCATGGTTTCTTTACTTTGTATGAGAAATCTGATTCACTGTCCCTAATTTCTCTTGGTGTCACTATGCTTTCCATTTCAGCCTCATGATTTTGGTGGATTATGATTAGACTAGTGTGAAGTATAGCTCCCATTTGATGTTCAGATTTTCATTAGCCCATACAACCTTGTAGGTGAGTTTCAAATCACCTATTGATTGTGTAAGAACCAATGTGATGTTTTCAACCAATGCTTGCTTTCCTTCCCACTTAGCCAAAATGTAAAACATAGCATAGGGGCATTATAGTTATGAACTATAGATGGTAGTAGCTGCATTGGAATGGTGGTGAAGATAAATTCCTCTTTTCCATTACCAATGATAACAAAAAGATGTTCACTCTGCAATAGAGTCCCTTCATAGATAAGTAGTAGAAATATGTTCTTATTATAATCCAATAGATTAATTCCCCTCTTTGGTATGAACTTATGTGCACTAGTGTGAGTTTTGTGGGGTGATGTTACAAAGGTTCCTTCCAATGAATACCATAATAAGAAGATAGGAAATTTTTGTGTCAGTGCCATTTCCCATAGCAACTAGGGAGCTTTCATAAATTACTCCTTGCTTACAAAAACCCATTCTCATGTGCCATCCTCTTTCAAGTGGTTGTGCTAGATGTATGTTATGAAACAATATACTCAGCTTAACCTAAGTACTATAAAAATTTTGCTCCATATATCTGGCATTATGTATTTCTTTCAACTAGCGTTGGGAAACACCTATATTAGCAAGAGCATATGTATACTCCTTAGTAGAATTTAGCCTTGAAAAAGAACAAGAAAGGGTGGCCTGATCATATTGAATGAGATGATATGTGGTCATGATCTTTTGTTGTCTTATTTCATTTTTACCAAAGATCCTGGGCCATGAATACAAAGTCTTCATTGTCATTACTGACATCCAAGACGACAACAAAATGTTGCATCCTTTGTTATGATGAATTGTGGGAATGTCGTGAATACTAGGATCCCACTCCTTTGTGCAAAGACAATTCCATATTGGAGTAAAGGAATCTAAATGTCCTATACTACAATTCGTATCTCTCACTCTATCACCCCTCTTTGCATATTTTCCATGGTGACAATAATTTGGTAGTGACATAGGAAGCACCAAGTCGGAAATATCTTCATTCCTTAGGCTATGAACATGTTTATCCTCATTTGCAAAAAGTGAATTTGTTGATATATCCTCAACATCTTCATTGTTATGACTTAAATTCATGTATTATGGCTAACTAGAGTGTTCTTCTCAAATGTATATTCATTCATCATGCTACTTCGTATATCCATCAATGGCTCACTATTTTGAAGTTTGGAAGGTAGAGCATGATTTGAGGTATCTTCTTTCAACTTGAATTCTTCCTATTCATCAAGTGGAACCCGTTTTGTCATACCTTTGTCGATATTTTGGTGACTCGTGCTATCATTAGAAACCACTAAAACATCGTTTCCTACCAAAGAATTTGTCATGTCCCGATGTTAAGACATTGTTTAAATTAAAGATTTAAACATCATACTAGAAGACAGAGAAGTTACTATATTTAATTAGAATATAATAAATTATTTTGATTAACTAAATATATTATTATATTTGGTAAATAACAAATACAAATATAAATATAAAGATTGATCAATTTATATATTATAATTAATAATTTAAATATTATTATATTATAAACATTAATATGAATATTGATATAAGTATCAATATTATTAATATAAATATTAAATCAGATATTATCATCGATATAAATATCATATATTAAATATACTATAAATTAGATATATTTAACTGAATAATATAAATTAAAGTAAATAATATATATTATATCCTAAAGAGGATATATTTAAGTTAATATTATAAAATAAGAATAAAGACAAAGTATGTGCCATGGGCTAAAAGACAAAAATAAACTAAGGACCAATGAAGAGTAAATATAAAACAATCTAATGAAGCGCCGATTACTACAAGTCAGCGATGGTAATTAGTTAACAAACTTGAATAGGTGCGAATGATGAAAAGTAATATCCCTTGGCAAATGCACCCAATATACATCTTTATAAGAGGTGGAGAATAAGGAAAGGAAGGCATCGAAACATACTTGGTCTCTCATATAATTGAATCATTTTCACTCAAGCATCCAAGAAAATATATACGTTGATCAGGAAGAACTCAGTCTGCATAACAACAAGTATCATCTATTGAAGACATTATAATTGATCAAAGACTTGCAGAAATCTTTGCCCAAGAATTGCAACAGCAAGTAAGCATCTAATATTTCATATTCTTTCAATAATTCTGATCGAATTAACATGATTAGGTATGCAGATTTACTTATAGCTCTTTGTCATTCATTCCAAAATATATATTTATGACAGTCATATGTTTGTACTCATGAATGTATCGATTATGATAACTTTGGTTTATGAACAATCATTCTTAACAATAAGATGTGTACATTCCATTATTCATTATGATAAGATATAGTCATAATCATCACGAATAATGAAATGTAGACAGTCATATAGAATGATCCTTTATAATATATCTAGTATGCAATAATTCAAATGATATATCTTGTAAACTATTATGCATAATATTATGTGATTTGCTAACCTCATATGAGAGATGAAGGGAAAAATACCAAGAGGCCACTCATGGGTATTATAGAGGCCTTTGTCACATAAGGTATAAGGTACCCATAGTGCAAAGGATGTGTATCACATAGAAGCCTTGTCACATGAGGTATAAGGTACCCATAGTGTAAGGATAGTGATGTATAGGCCTTGGTTACTTGATGTAAGGCATCATAAGAGTACTGAGGAGTCTCATAGAGGCCTTAACTCTAAGTTATTAAGGATACCGCATTGAGTCTAAGGATAGAGACATTAGAGCCCCATGGTGGATAATGGTAACTCTCCTCTAATCTCCCATAGGTTGTTAACAAATGACATATAGACAAGTAGATTGCAATATATATTGATGAAGATCATAGATCATGTGAAATGTCATGATAAGAATATGAAAGGCATATTGATGATGATCATGAGAGTAACATGTGAAATATTAATGATATGCAAGGCATAGTGATCATAAGAATAGCATGTGAAATATGAATGATAGATAATGTGCTTGAAAGCAATCACAAGATTAATAATAGTGATATGCATAGAAAATGATCATAGATTAATAATAGTGATTTGCATTTGAAAGTAATCATAGCATTGATCATAGTAATATGTATTGATAGTAATCAATGATGAACTAAGTTATGAGTTGACATTTGATCATAGAAAGGATAAAGGCAATGTTATTATGTAAATTATATATGTGGCTTTAAATGAAAATATACTAATGTTCTCTTTTTGTGAGTTGAAATTGTGTGCAAGGTAAGGAGAATTTTGACTTGCAAAAAGGGACATTACAAAATCTTTATTTTCGACTTTCTTATTAGGTTCCTCTTGTTTTTTAATTATTTCCACAGCCTCTCCTTGTGATTTTGATTCTAACTTCTCTTCTTGCTCCTTGATCTCCTCAACCATTTTTCTTATGTATTCATATAGACCTTTTTTGTTGGGACATAGGAACCTGAGTGCCTCCAAGTATTCATCAGAGGGAACACACGCCTTTGCATGATTTGACAAACTTTGATAATGGTTAATCATTTTAAGGGCCTCAAGTTTGTACAATAATTCTTGCATAAGATCCATGTCTTCTTCCCTTTGTTGTCCTTCGAGTCTCTTTGACTAGAATGCATCCAACAATTTAGCTTTACCCCGCAGGCTGGCAGGATCAAAGCTCTGATACCATTTGTAATGCCCCTTTCTAGAACATTTCTTATTTTTGCCTTAAAACAATAATCCTAACTAAAAATGATAATTGCATTATATTTATAAATTTCACTTCATCAAAATTATGAATTTTATTATAATATTCAGATTTATAACCTATGAAATAATTCTGGAAATAGAACTTATCTTTATTTTCTGCTACGATTTTCCTTCAAATTTGCAGCTATTCTCCTTGAATGATTGCTTCTAATGTCTACCCAAGTTAGGGGTTTTCGTCCACTAACTTGCTAAGAGAAGTTAAGGGGTTTCATCCTTAAATCTCTCAATTTACCTTGGAGGGGCTTTGTCTTCTTTGGCTGTAATATTCACTTGTAATAAGTCATATTACTTCTTCTCAAATTGATATTCAATATCCCCTCCTCCTTAAATGATCTCCCCTTATATACTTTATCTCTTCAATGGTCATGGCTCTTCATATGCTTTTTGACCCATTGTTTAAATTGATCTTTATTTATTTTTTAGTTTTATGTAATATTAGTTATCCTTCTTTGGGCGCTTCCTTCATAACCCTTGGCGGTTTGTATACTAGCGATTTCTTAATTAAATAGTGCTCCTCAATATTAAGATATCTTCTTATCTAACTGTGTCTGTATCTTTCTATTTAAAGCCTCCCCTGTTTACGTCTACACCGGATCAAACCGTCGTGAGATGATTCGGTTATGCAATGGCAGAAAGATGACAGAACGACTTCTGGCTTGAGTGAATACGGTGTTGGGGGCACTCTTATCCATTTGCTCGGTTCACCACACCCAGTCTAATCGGAAATATGATACTTAGTATGATATGATGCGCTCCCTCTATCCTTATTGAGCTAGGCAATTCCTTATGGCACGACCAAGAATATGATTGATGCCTTCACCCTGACAATGGTGCCACCTAGCGAAGCTAGCTTCTAGAGGATTCTGTCTCAAGTGCTAGGTGATGACTGCCAAAAAACAATATATCAAAACTTAGAGAATATTCAAAAAGAACTAGACGATTTTGGTGGGGGCATTACATTTGTTATGTTTTGCCCCCTCAGTGGTGGTCGACCAAGCTTCAAGAGGATTTGAGAGAGATTTTGGTTTCTGATTAGTCTCAATGAATTCTAATATGTATCCTTTTCTCTATATTGCGCAGGCTTGGACTAATAGCTTTCAGGCCTGGCATAGTCGAATATGTACACTTTGATTTCTTTCTATTATGATGTGGTTCTTTTTAAAAAAAAAGAAATAAAAATATAGAGTTCATCAAATTGTGAAATGTAGATGGTGCATTTGTGAATCCAAAAGGTATCACCAAAAATTCATAGTGGCCCTCATGGGTTTGAAAAGTTGTCTTATGTACATCCTCATCTCGAATTTTGATTTGATGATAACGAAAACAGAGATCGAGTTTGATAAAATAAACAACACCATTAAGCTCATCTAACAAATCATCAATTATCGGAATGGGAAACTTATCTTTTATGTTGTACTTGTTGAGCTCTCCGTAATCAAGACACATCTGCCAAGTGTTATCTTTCTTGAGGACCATTACCAATAGAGAGGAGTAAGCACTCTGACTATACTTGATAATACCTACCTCTAGCATCTCTTGAACCATCTTCTTGATCTCATCTTTTTATACATAAGTGTACCTATAGGGCCTGATGTTGGGTGGTTGTTTCCTTGGTACTAGTTGAATGGCATGATCATGATCTCTTTTATGAGGAAATCCTTTTGGCATCTCTCTAAAAACTACTGAGTGTTTATGTACAACTACTTGCAAATCCGGTGGTGGAGAAGCCTTTGATTGATGTGCTTCTAATGAATTGGGCCACAAACCCATCTGCCCTCTTATTAAGCATCTTTTGCATTTGATTGGAGCTTACCATCAGAGAAGACTTTGCGCACAATCCTCTTAGTTCCACTATCTTACCCTCTGAGTGAAAACACATGAATAGCTCCTTGCTTCTAATGAAAACAATTGGGCCACAAACCCATCTACGCCCTTATTAAGCATCTTTTGCATTTGATTGGAGCTTACCATCAAAGGAGATTTTGCTCACTACCCTCTTAGTTCCACTATCCTACCCCTTGAGTGAAAACAATAGCTCCTGGAAGTTCATCTCAATTGTTCCCATTGTAGTAAGCCATTGGACTCCCAAAACAATGTCTGTTGCACCCATGGAGATAGCAAACATAGGGCAATCTAGTTTGTAATATCCCATGGAAAGTTTAATGCTATGGCATTTCCCTTAACAATGGACTATACCCCCATCTACAATTATCACTTGAAATTTTGGAGTTGGAGAGATAAAACAATTCAAATGAGAAGCTTTCTTGTTGATGAAATTTTTTAGTGTTGCCTGGGTCTATCAACATTATTACTCTCTTTTTTTAGGAAACCAATTACCTTGAGAGTTTGTGGGGTGCTAATCTTGGAAAGTGCATGACAAAAGATAGTTGGTTGGGTATCTCCTGATTCCTCAGTTGACTCATTAACGACCCCTAACACTTCTTCCTCACTAGGCCCTTCAATGTAGAACAACTTCTACTCAACACATTTATGTTCTCGACTGTACTTGCTATCACAATTAAAGCACAACCCTTGGCCCTTTTTTCTTCAATTTGCTAAGGAGTTAGTCTATTAGGTTGAGGGAATGATTGTGTTGGTGAGCTTCTCTCTTTTATGCTTACAAATCCCAGCCTTCTATTAGTTAAAACCTTTTCCTCTACCTGCCTTGCCCTAATCATGGATTGGGAGATAGATGCTGGATTGAACATGCATACCTCATATATGATGTGGTCCTTTAGATTGCTTAGATATGGTTCATTCAAATTTTCCTTTGTAACATGCTCCACTCTTAAAGTCGGGGTTTGGAATTGTTGAGTATAGTACTTGATTGTACCTGTTTTCCTTAATTTGGTGATTTGGCTGAAGTAGCTATCTATAAGACTATTGCCATAATGTGTTGTGAGTTCCTCTTGGAAAATATACCATGTGACAACACATCCCTTCTTTTTCTTCTCATCACATAGCCAACGATACCAAATGAATTGATCTGGTTCCAAATATAATGATTCCCTTGCAACCTTTTGTTGACATGGAACATGAAGATCAAAGAACTACTCCATTTGGCATAGTCAATTCATTAGATCCTTGCCATCAAACTTGCACATCTCCATCCTTGGCATGAAGTGCCTAGTGTTGGCAATAGAATTATTTGTGTGCTGGTCTTGCTTTAGATTTGAGTCAAACCAAGAAGCTTGATGACCCTTAGAAGACAGATTTTCATCCCAATTCTTGTTGTGTGAACTTCATGTCCCAATAAATTCTTGAGGGAAGCTATTTCTTTAGTGATCCCTTGCATTTGCTTTGCCATTTCTAACCTGATTTCCTCCTTAACCTTGGTGGTTGCCTCATTTATACTGGTTATGGTATCCATCCCCTCTACTACTGTATCATCTTTGTCAAGAGTCTTTCCAGAAGTGATTGGATTCCTTCCTTTACCTCTTGTTGAAGCCTCTGTCATGATGTGGCAAATAATTTCGCAATAAATTACAAAAAACAAATTCAAATAATCTAAAAATTTTATTGTAACTTACTTGAGCCTAGATCTTAAAAAAATCTCCAAGAAATTCGCTGATTTATAGCCTTGGGATTGAATTTGGTGGAAACCCTAATTTCACAATAACTCCTTCAAATCTGCTCCAAATGACCTCAAATTTGGACTGTAGCAGCTTCAATATGTCCTTGATCAACCCTCCAAAAATTAGAAAAAATTTACCAAATTGAGAGAGATATGCGCTTCACAATTTGACCTCCTAAATTAAAAAAATCACCTTGTTTCTTGCTTTCGAGATGCCAAGAGCATGCTCTAATATCACTTGAAATGAAATAATTTGCACAAGAGAAGAATATAATAGGAAATATGCTGCAAATACTTGATAATCCTTGAGAATAATAAGCCACTTCGAGGGGGAAAACCTCCAAAAATCTCCATTAAGAACACAATTCACAATTTGATGATCAAAAACTAACCACTAGCTCCTATATATACCATACTTATGCCTTGGATGCCACCCATGCTGACTTAACTACCTATATAAGACAAGTGATTATATAACTTAATTAAGGGTTATGCTAGTCACAAGTTAGCTATACATCCCAATACGATCAATAGGTTAAGGGCATAACAAACTCCAATAGAATTACTACACCACACTAATTTTGTGCTAGGATCAAAGCTTCCTAACCAAGTTTCATACAAATTATCTCCAAAAATAAAATGAGGAAATGAGAAGGCAGATCAACAAATTGATAGAAAAAGGGTTCATAAGGGAAAGCATAAGCCCCTGTGCCACACTGGCTTTACTCACTTAAAAAGAGAGGCAAGTGGAGAATGTTTGTGGACTCTACAACCATCAATAGGATCATAATAAAATGCCGGTGCCCACTACCTAGAATGGATGACATATTAGACTACTTGGCTAGTGCTAAGATTTTCTACAAGGTTGATTTGAGAAGTACTTACCATCAAATCCAGAACCAAGAAGGGGGTGAATGGAAGATGGCATTCAAGACCAAGGATGGTCTATATGGATGGTTTGTGATGCCATTCGGAATGTCTAATGTCTCTACCACTTTTATGCACACCATGAACTAGGTATTTAGACTTACATTGGAAAATTTGTCATAATCTATTTTGATGACATTTTAATTTTCAGTAGAAGCATGGAGGAACATTTGAAACACTTGCAAATTGTGTTTGATACACTTAGAAGGTAAAGATTGTAAATCTTGAGAAAGTGTGTTTTGTAGAGACAAGTTGGTTTTCCTTGGAAATGTGATCTCAGTGGAAGGAGTAAACATGGATCCCAAAAAGATTAAGGCTATACTTGACAGGTGTATCCTCAAAACATTACGAAGATTAGGGGCTTTCATGGTTTAGTAAATTTTTATAAGAGATTTATTAGAAATTTCAAGAGGATAAGTGCTCCATTGATTGATTGCACCAAAGGGAAGTCCTTTTCTTGGATTCAAGTGGTCGAGAGAAGTTTTGAGCAGCTTAAAAGGAAGGTGACGGAAGCTCCAATGCCATACTAGACTTGGTGAAGATATTCACCATCGAATATAATGCTTCAGCAATAGCCATTGGTGGTGTGTTGAGTCAAGAAGGCAAGCCAATTGCCTACTTTAGTGAAAAGCTAAATGACGCCAAGAAGAGGTATGGCACTTTGATAAATAATTATATGCTATTGTTCAAACATTGACATAGTGGAGGCACTTCTTATTGCATAGGGAATTTGTCTTCACCAACAAATACAATCAAGCACTAAAGTATGTCATATCTCAAGCCAAATTATCCCATAAGCATGCCAAATAGTTCTCCCTTTTACAAAGATACATTTGTAGTACAACATGTGAGTGGCAAAACTAATGTGGTGGCTAATGCTTTAAGTATGAGGCATCACCTGCTTGTCTCAATGACCAATGAGATTGTCAAGTTTGAGGAAACGAAGGGAGAATATGCAGCTGATCCCTATTTCAGAAAAATTAATGCTTCTGTCAACAATCCTATTGCTGCAAGCAATGAATTCTTTGGTAAATACTTATTGGCAAATGAATTTCTATTTGAAGGACTCCAACATTGTATTTTGACAGGGTTTAGGAGGGAAAAACTGATTAGGGAAGTGCATTCAAATGACTTCGTGTGACAATTTGGAAGAGACAAGACTTACAACTCGGTAAATGAAGTTATTTTGGCCTCTGTAATGTCCCTTCTAAAGATATTAGCTAAATACTCCGCTTTTTAATGAATTCTGATATGAATCTTGCAATCCCTGTCTAAATTCTTATCTCTTCTCACAAAATATTAAATTCCAAAATAGGATTAGTAGCTTCAATACTGGTTCTTCAAATCTCAGTCTTATTATTGGCAGTGCTGATATCACTTTCACTTTCCTTTCTGTAATATCCTAAACTTATTTCCTTCAATTGCTTTTGCAACCCTCTCATTCATTGACTGTTATATAGTTTTAACATACCAATTTATTGATCAAAATACTCTTCCCAGAAAGACTCTCTATGATGATATATGCTGTTTATAACTGCTGTTTGCCCCCTCCAGATATCTGCTGTACTGATTGGCCTCTTTGATAGTGACAAAATGAAGTATCAATGATCACCCTGCTGTCATAATGATTTTGGTCAGCGCTCAAAATATCAATAATATCAATTACAGAGAGTTCGCCTGGGTTTGGATGACATTCTCTGCCTTAGTGTCTTCAATGGATAACAAAAGAAGATATTTGGTCAATTCAAAGTCTTCAACCCAAAAGTAAATGAAAGATAAATCAGAATGGATTCCTGTCTCTTGTAATTTCAATCCCCAGGCTGCTTATTATGGAAGCTGAGACTTATATGCTTTAGACCTCACGCAGCTTTATACAAGAGTGAAAGCCTTTAATTTTATCACCCACGAATTTGTGTAAATAACGCTGTGATGTCCTAGTTTGGGGCCAACGAACTTCATATGTCAGAGACAAATGTTTATAGTTCCTCCTCAATATCAAGCTGCAATATCTTCAAATAATATGTGAATACAAGTGCAGTCCAGCCAACTCCTTTTATCTATTTCTTTGTATTGTTTTAAAGAGGTTGTTTGAGTTATGGGGACCCACGCTGTCAGATTTTGTCCCCTGTGAAGATACAGACTGCCAGAAACAGCTTACGGAGGCTCCTTTAGACTTCACCAATGTTTTGTTGTGTCCCGCATACAAGTCTCCCATGATTCCTTAATATCTTCGAAGGCTTGCAACTTATGATAAGTCGCATCCTCTTGTGTCCATGCCACCTTTTCGTAAGCGCTTGTCCCTTCTTAATTATGGTCAATGCTTTAATCCCATTCGTTAGTTGTTTGTTAAGACTTGTTTTCTTATTTAATAATTATTTTGTCTTGTTCTAACTAATAGCTGACTGGAATTCTTTGGTCGATTCTCCCTTTGAATAATACTCATCTTTCCTTTTGCTTACATGGCTGACTCCTACGTAACCACTCCATTGCTTACTTTTATCTTGGCATATATAGGAACCAGCGTATGATGGAGATGTTGATTTCATTGCAGATGAGCGCTTTAGAATCCTTTGTACTTGGAACTAATCCGACTAGGGGTGATTTTGACTTCTCTTTAGAATCTTGATATACATCTTAAGGAAGGAAATCATTAACACTTTAGAGGATCATTGTTTTACAATGATTACTACCTTCTTATACTTGTTTGTCTTTATTCCTCCAAGTGTAGTTCTTGTCTAGCGATGGATCCCAAATCGATTATTTGTATAACAATATTATTTAATATTGTTTATTATATATTATATATTATAATTGATTCAATTATGAATCATGGATATGGGGACATGATTAGCCTCAATTAAGAAAGTTTAGTAACCCCGATTAAATGCACAAATAATAGACACAGAATACTCTAGCAACAATTATACTTTTTTATATTTTTTTAATATTTTTTTGCTAACAACATACATTCAAAGGGAAGTATACCAATCTAATACAACTTACTGGGTACTCCTAGCTTACAAACTCTATACTAATTGATATGTACTACTCTTGAGGGTTTCCATCCCCAAAATGATAGGTTCATGCCTGAAGTGTTTCATCTTCAATCTGCCCAACTGCTGTAGCAATGCCACTAACACTGAAATGAGAGTTGAATGTTTGTTAATTTTCCCAAAAAGTCACTTCTCTTTTGCCTTATGTTCTGTTTTATAAACCCAACTCCAAACGATCCTCAATCACGGGAAGTCAATCCATAAATGGTGGCAACTAACTAACAATTAATTTCCTCAAATGTAGGTAGCTAACTGGACACCACTCCCTCAAAATTGTCCATTCACAATCATAGACAATTACTTATAAATTGGTGGCAGTTAACTGGTGAGTCCACCCCTTGATCAGTGGTGTGAATTTTTAATTGATAGGCTCTGAAGACTTAGCTGCTGCTTAATTGATGCAAAAGTATTTGGGTCCATGAGTGATCTTGTGTCCCCCAAAAACATGGTCAATCCGATTTTGGTTTTGTTGTGATTTTTGGTGTGTTTTTCCAAGCTTGGGTCGAAGACATTGCAGGCAACATATGATTATTATTTGAAAGCTGTAATTCTTACAAGATGAGTTATCTGTTTCTAAAGAATAACCACAATAGAGATGGAGATGGTGAGGAATGGTGTTGGATATAGTCAGAAATCAATGAGAAATCTGTTGAAAGATTTTGCAATAAAAGGCATGTTTAAAGAGCTAATATAATTTTTCCATGTTTTAGAAGATTGCTTCAATGGTAGAGGTGCTTCTCTTCTAGGAACAACCATATACAATGCTGCAATTCCTGCACTAGTCCTGGTGATTTTTCCTAATGGTGGGCGGCTTAGTCCTTGTTGGGCGTGGGAGTTACAGCCTGCAGTGCACTTTGCTTGGTGGTTACAAATATTTAATGGAAAAATTCCTTCCTTATTGCTGATGTGGGTCAAATGAGAGCCTATTAAAGGCTGAGTGGCAGTTACCCTTGCTGGGCATGTCATGTTCTAACATCACTTTATGACTGTCAGGTATTTTTAACTATTGTTCTTGGTCTCTGACAACACTTTATGACTATTGGATATTTATAATTGTTGTTTTGACAACACTTTATGACTGCTGGATATTTTTAATTGCTGTTTTGATAACACTTTTTGGTTGGCATTTTCCAATGGGGCATGTGTATCCATCATCTTTGAGAGGCAGTTTGTAATGTCCCCTTCTAATAAGCCAAAATTTTTCTCAACCTTACACAATTTCGACTTAGTAAAAGAGAACATTAGTATTCGATTCATCTTTTATTTCAATATAAATTCATTAAGACTATCACATATTAGATTATATTCACATTAAGTTCATATATTTGTTTCGTCATCATGCATTAAGACATTTTCAATTTATAAGCACATTCACATTATTCATTGTTATCATTGGTTCATGATATGACTTGTGAGGGACTTATGGTAGACTCTTGCATTAACCAGCTCTAGATCACCAAGTATGATTTCATTAAGGAAATAGTTCCATCTCTTACGAAGGCCCAAAAGTTTCACTCACACACGGAGTACCTCACCATTTGGCTCGTGGGATTTCACTCACACACGGAGTACCTCATCCAGACGAGAGTCACCATCCGTAGAGCAACTCTTACGAGTTCTCCTAGGCCCAAGGATTTCACCCACACACGGGGTTCCTCATCACTTGGTCGAGGGACTTACATCCAGTCGAGAGATACCTAAGCTAAAATAAACTATTTCAACTACGTCATACCTTAGAGGTGATAGAGGGGTTAAAGGGAGAGTCTGAGTCAGCTCCAAGCATACTACCAACTTATCTTTTTATTTGATTTAATAAATATCATAATTATTCTTATTGGCATTTAACACAAGATGCCTTATATTAATATTGATCATATATCATTACATTTATTCATTATATTAGTTTATGCACATTCATAGTTTTGTCTAAGTTAAGTGCATTTATTTATATTAACATCATAATTATATCAATTAACTTGACAGTCCATTTATATTCATATTATTTTTCTACAACATTTATATTGCCTAACCTATTAATAAGGAAAGTGCACGTACCTCTTTATGCTACTTGTCTTGTTGAATCTGCTCATTGGATTCTATTCTCTTTTGCATATTCTTTAATATTTATATATTATAATATTTGTTATTATATTAATAATATCTCTATATTGTATTATTATATATGTTATTAATATTATTGTGTATATATAATTATTTATATATATATATATATATTTACACCCACATATATAGATATATTACATCTTAATAATTAAATATATTAAAATACTTACCTGCTGTTTAGACGATCTGTAGGTACCTTTTTGGATGCGGTAGATATTTATTCTCTTCCTTCCTTTTTCTAGTCATTTTCCCTTTTGTTAGAGGGGCCGGTTAATATTTATAAGTTTGAAGGGATGCAATTTACCACCCGTCACCACCCTTAATAAATTAATATTATTAAACTTTGATGATACTCGATATTTGTTTGTATTAGTTAAGCACTCCTTATTATGAGATCGACATCTTCTCAAGAGGCTCGATTCCATATATGAATGCCTTATATTATGCAATGAATAAATATATATTTACTATTATATATTATTATTATTATTATTATTATATTTATTTTTACTTGAATAATTCCTCCCTATATATATTTATGATATCTTTTCTAGTTATGACTCATAAATATATATAAATATAATGCAGATCTAAATATATTTATTTATGAGATATTATTTATTTATTGCCCATCTTCTTTTCTTTCTATCCCACAGCTTTTATTTATTTCCCTTTCAAGGAATATTTATTATTTATTATGCCTAGTGGTAAAAGACATACTTACCCTTTTATAATTTTTATTACTTTATGTTATTCCCTTCTATGCGCTGTGGTAAAACTAGTTCTAACCATACGTAACTCCCCTAACATAGTTTATTTATATTATTTGTATTTATATTATATCATTTATATTCTAAATAATATATTATTTATATTATATCATAATAAATGATATATGATTTATATTATATTATTTATATTTATATTATAATATAAGATAAATATAAGAATATTTGTATTTATATTAGATATATTTATAATATATTATTATTGTTTACATGTGTTATTTATAAATATAATAATATATATCTTGTTAATTGTTTTAAATAAATATTATTTAAATAATACATATTAATAATATATTTTAAATAAAGATATTATATATTCTATTTTAACTAAACAATTCAATTATAAATCATAATAGGGACATGACACAGTTACTGTAGCAGCAATTACTGTAGACAACAATTACTATAGTAGGGGTTGGTTACTATAGTGACAGTCTTCTACTCCTGCTCATGGGTTATGGCTGCGGCTGTAACCTATTTGTTTGTGCTATCTCCTTATAAAATCCAACACATGTTATGTAAACAAAGGAGGGCAGGTGACAAACAGGTACAGGGGGGTCATGGGAGTACCAAAGCTGTGAATTAATCCTTTCTCACCTGTGTAGGACTATGGTGACTAGGCAGAATGTTGGTAAATTTTTGATAGTAGCAAAGCTCTGTTATTGGGCTACAAGCTTGTTGCAAGTTGTAATGTAAATGCTTTCCCATACTATGTTGTTTGAACCTCTAAGTTATTTGTTCTACCCTTTGTTGGCTTGTGTGCCTGTGAGGCAAGGATATATCTGAATTTTGATTAATAAAGATAATGAAGGTTGTTATCACTTCCATAATGCGTGTTTTTGTTGGGTGTGAGTTCTTGCCATGTCTAATTTGACTAGTGGTTGTGAGTGACCAGGTGTGTGGCTGCTAGGATTAGCTACCCTTCACTAGGTACCTAACCCTGGTTTGCATCAAGTGGTATCATAGCAAGTTCGCTTGCTAGGATGTGTTGGAGAATGCATCAGTTGCATGAAATGATTTGAATAAGACATTCTAGGTTGAAAGGTGTCCCGAAAGGCTTTAGCGGATTTGTTGCAGATATCAATAACTGCAGAGGGTTGTGTGCTCTAATAAATTTGTTGTAGGTGTGTGGAGGCTTGTGACTATAGAGGGCTATGAGAAGGAGGCATGAGTGTACTAGAAAGAGCTTTGTTGTTGAATGTGTTGAATACTTTAGTGAGTCTGTTGCAGGTGTAAGTCCTGTAACTGCAAATAGTTGTGTATATGTGAAGATGTCTTTGAAAAAAGGGACAAGGATGGTCTTGAAGAGGTTGGTTGAGTGGGTATTTATGGAGCAATACCAAGAGGAGGAATTCCTTGAGAACTATGTTACCGGGTTCTTTGCCCAGAGGCACGGGTACGGCTGGGAGCGGGAGCGGCGACGGGAGCGGCTTGGGAGCGGCCCTGCCACCCCGGGTTCCTTGTGGGTTCTCCGTTGGAGAACCCACAAGGAACCCAGGGTGGCAGGGGCACTCCCAGGCCGCTCCCAGAAGCTCCCAGGGGTTCCCAAGCGCTCCTAGGCGCATTTTTGGGAATTTTTTTTTAAAATGACCAATTTTCTTTTAAAAAACTATAATTATATAAATTATTAAATACTATATATTATATAATATAATATAATATGGAATATATAATATTATTATATCATGTATTCTATATTCTATATTAATATAATATTATTATATTATGTATTCTATATTATATTAATAATAATATATTCTATATTATATTATATTATATTATTATATATTATTTATTATATAATAAATTAATAATATATTATATTATATTATATCATACATTATTATAAATATTAAATTTTATATATGTATTTTTATATATAATATAATATATTATATATATATATATAAATATATATATAGTACAGCCGTACCCAGCCGTACCCACAGGGAAAACAAAAATTTCGCCGTACCGGCGTACTAGAACCCCGCTCTCGAACCCGTTCCCGTACCAGAACCGGCAACTTAGCTTGAGAAGATAGTGGACAGGCATTTGAGATTGAAAATGTTGGAGGCTAAGCAACATGGAAGAGTTGTAGATGTGATTGGGAATAATGAAGAATGTCACAATGGTGGCATGAAAGAAAATGAAACTATACAAGTTGATGAACCTGAAGAGAAAATCTTTGAGAAGATAATGGACACCATTTGAGATTGAAAATGTTGGAGGCTAGGCAACATTGAAGAGTTGCCGTAGATGTGATGAGAAGGATGAAGAATGTCATATAGGTGGCATGACAAAAGAAAGAACATGACTGTAGTTGAGACATGTCTTTTTGAAGGCATGGATGTGTTGGTGGATGAGGTTGTAGCGGGGGAGAAGGGAAATGATGAAAACCTATTTTGTCTAACATTGTTTTGTTTGCAGGTACAGGGGGGTCATGGGAGTACCAAGGCTGTGAATTAATCCCTGCTGACTTGTGTAGGACTATGGTGATCAGGCAGAATGTTCGTAATTTTTTGAGTTAGTAGAAAAGCTTTGTTGTTGGGCTTTAAGCCTATTGCAAGTTGTAATGCAAATTCTTTCCCTAGCACGTTTGTTGTTTGAACCTCTAAGTTATTTGTTCTGCCCTTTGCTAGGTTGCACCTGTGAGGCAAGCATGTATCTAAATTTTGATTAATAAATATAATGAAGGCTGTTATTGCTTCCATAATGCATGCTTGAGCTGAGTATGAGTTCTTGCCTTGTCTAATTTGACTAGTGGTTGTGAGTGACTGGGTGTGTGGCTGCTAGGATTAGTTTCCCTTCATTGGGTACCTAATTTTAGTCTGCATCATTAACTGGAAGACACAAATATTCAGCCATTGCTTAGCTGGAGGACACAAGACTCAACCACCTTATTTCTAAAATGCAGCATACATTTCTAATAGAAAACTAAAAGTAACTACCAACTTACTAATTGCTAATCCTATGATGACAATCCATTCACTAAATTGTTGCGGATTGAAAAAGAGGACATGATAGAAAGGATATAAATAAGCTTGTTTCTACATGTAGAGTTTGCCAAGTTTCTAAAGGTGGATAGCAGAACACGGGTTTGTATAAAACCTTACCTGTACTTGATAGACCATGGATTGACATTTCAATGGATTTTGTGTTGGGATTGTCTCATACTCAAAGGTAATGATTCTATTTTTATTGTTGTAGACTAAGTTGCCGGTTCTGGTACGGGAACGGGTTCGGGAGCGGGGTTCTGGTACGCCGGTACGGCGAAATTTTTTTTTTTCTGTGGGTACGGCTGGGTACGGCTGTACTATATATATATATTTTATATATATATATATATATTTATATAGTATAACTGTATATACCAAAAAAATTAAAAAATATACAGAATTGAACATACATAATACATTTGAATCTTGATTGATAATTTAGATGACCAATGAACAATGAAACATTGAAAATCATTACAAATACTCAGTAGTCAGTACTGTATTACAAAATTTGAAATTTCAAAATAGTAAAATACTATAAGTATAAGTCTATAATCAAGATTCAAAAGTCAATCTTTCTCTCTTCAATCTTCATCAAAAGGATCTAGATCTAAGTCATCATCATTGGTTGGTTGCAAATCGTTTGAAACACCAACATATGGAGTGCCACTCGCACTATGTACATCATGTAGAAAATTCTCCTCATCATCTACAGTGATTGTAGCAAGCTCTGTAATCGATGCATCCAAGTTGGCACACTCAGGGGCTATATCCCAATTCTTCGCTGCCCCGTCCTTGTACTCAACTTGCTTATGTGATAGAAGACGCAAGTTGGAGTGGACATAGACCAAGTCTTCTGCTTTTTTAGCAGCCAATCGATTACGCTTCACTGAGTGGATATAGGAGTATGTACTCCAATTCCGTTCAGCCGAAGAAGAACTTGCAACCTATTCAAATTTCAAATTAGAGCTCTAGTCAATACAACTTTAAAATGCAAAAAATGGTAAGTACTAAGAATGTTAAAATAAAACATGCTTACCTGTGATAGAACTTTGATTGCAAGAGGCTGGAGTAAAACATAATCTTGCCCATGGAGGTACCACCATGTATGTGCATCTTCCTTGTACATGTCTGCAATAGCACACATACTATGCTCTCGTCCTTGTATGAACTTGCCAAACTCTTTCCTAACACCATTCACCATTTCTGGATCGGAGTAGATTCTTCGAAATGCTTTCATGCAGCCGGAAGCAACTTCTCTATCTCTATATGGTGCGGTTCTCCCCAGCAAAGCAAGTATCTCAGTACTATAATATTTGGGAGACAAGGCATATGCAAGGAGGTGCAAGGGTGTGTTCATCTTGTCCCAATGGTCATCAATGATTTTTTTGACACTTAGGAAAAATGTTTCATTGGGGTCATTGTCCTTTTGTGTTATTATGCTCTTTATTTTTTCTACCATGGAGTCAATGCCATCATAGATTTCCCCCAAACATGGCTGATCTGTATTAGCAAACCTAAGCATACTCATGATAGGCTCCGTGAAACTCAAAACATATTGCACACGTTCCCAGAACTCATCAGCTAGGATCAATGACTTCACCTTTTGAGCCCTTTCTGAATTAGCTGTCTTCCATATACTCCATTGGTGGCTAGTGACCATGGAGCCTAATGCCTCTTTCACCTTCACAAGTCGTCTCAAAACGATTGTGTGTGATGCAAATTGGGTCTCAGCAACCTAATGTTATGTAAAAAAACAAGTTAATAACACATTAAAAATTAAAATCTAAATCAAGAATCTAAATCAATGAATCATGCAACTCAAGTAAATAAAAATATGGCATAAATTAAAATTAAAATAAACTAAATTTACCTTCAACAACTCCAAATGCGAGAAAGACCTGAAGATGCCTTGTGACATATGATGGTTTGTCACAAACATTTGAATCTCCTCACCCTCATTGTATGTATTTTTCACCCAATCTATTTGAGTGCCAATTGCTTGCATCACCAAGTTAAGGGAGTGTACGGTACATGGTGTCTGAAATATGTGTGAGTATCTTTCCTCAACCAAAGCACCTGCTGCCCTACAATTTTTTGCATTGTCTGTAATGACTTGGACAACATTATCAACACCCACCATCTCTATGGACTCAATGAGGATTTTAGAAATAAATTGTGCATCCTTGATTTCCCCTTCACAATCAACCGACTTCAAAAACATTGCCCCTTTGGGGGACACAGCAATAACATTTATTAAAGGTCGGTTTTTGCAATCTTTCCATCCATCAGAAACAATGGACACTCCTGTTTCAATCCATGAATCTCTAATTGGTTTTAGTGATTTCTCTACATAACTTTTTTCTTTTGCCAATAAAGTGGTTCGCACCTTTTCATAACCAGGGCCTGTATAATCAGAAGGTGCATTACTAATTGCTACCACCATTTCCCGCCAATATGGTGATCTCACCAAGTTGAAAGGAAGACCATTGGCATAAATGCAACGTGCAATTTTTTCATCTGCAATATCTCTCGTTTCATTTTGAAATGCCTTTGCCAATGGACCTCTTTTGCAGGAAGAAGAGGGTTCATCATCTTGGTTTACATCCAAGCCCAAGAAAGGATGTTGTGGCCTGGAACAAGGAGCTTCTGTAGGTGGATTCATTGATGTTTTCTTTGTTAAAGGATGAGCTCTTGATTTTGCTCTTGCACTCTTTTCATCAGCTTCTTCTTGTTCTTTAATGTATGCCATAATTTGTGCTTTTGGCAACCCCCTCTTGTTTGGCCCTTCACATATTTTTATTCCTTTTCCACTTATGGCACATAAGTGAGCTTTCAATCGAGTATATGAGCTCTTAAATGTGACTTTGCACTCATTACAAACCCAAACAAAAGCCCCACCTCCTGCTAGTTGTTCAATCATGTTGACATGTCTCCAAAGAGGAGATCCTTGATCATATTTAAGTTGTTTACTCTTCTCAAGACCCACCGAACTTGAACTAGTAGGCGTAGCCATTTCACTTTCAAATAGATTGCTGTTTAAGAAATTACAAAATTTAAATTAAAATAATAAAAATTAAAATATAATAAAAATATTCCAACCCTACACACTAATAAAACACCTAAACATTCAAGAGAAACAATAAAATATGTTTAAAAAATGTTCAAACTTAGTTTTTTTTTTCAAAAAAAAAGTTGAAATTTTTGAAAAAAATTTGAAAAAATTTAAAAATCCATAAAAAACTTGAACAAATTCAACAAAAACTAGAAAAAATAGGTTAAACTACTTACCTCAAATCAATAGATGACCTTTGTGCAAGCTACAATCCTTCCTTGGTGCTTTGCAATCGATTCCGGATTCCCTCCACAATGCAAAAATGAACAAAATGTGAAAAACCCTTGTGAAATGGAGGAGTTGTTGCAAAAATGAGAAATGAATAGGGGCGTTTTTGCTATATTGACCTTTTTAGGGTTTTTGTTTTTGTTTTTTTTCATTAATAAATGAGTTTAAAATTCGTTTTTTTTAATTTTTAACATTAAAAAAAAAAAATTTCCGCTCGCGGGAGCGGCCGGGTGCGGGTGGGAGCGGCCGGGTGCGGGCGGGGCGCTCCCTGCCCGCACCCGTCGCCGCTCCTGCGCCCGCTCCCGCGCCCCGCTTCCGCTCCCGCTCCCGCTCCCGCTCCCGTCGGGTACTGTACCCGCCCCCTGAACAGAAGTATCCGGTAACATAGGTTGTAGACTGATTCTCTAAGATGGCACTTCATTCCATGCAAAAAGACTACTGATGCAAGTAAGATTGCTGATTATTTTTTAAAGAGATTGTCCGCTTGCATGGATTGCTCAATACTATCACTAGCGATTGAGATACAAGGTTTCTCAGTCACTTTTGGAGGACTTTGTTGGGGTTAGTGTCATGTCCCTATACTAGTGAATTATAATTGAAATTGTTCATTGTAAATTGAATATGTTTATTTAAACAATAATTCACCTTATATAAATTAATATAAGAAACAAATATAATTATTAATTTAAATATTATTATGATTATAATAATTATAATATAATAAATTATTAATATATAAATATAAATATAATATATAATATATAAATATAACATATAAATACAAATATAAAAATAAATATAAATATTAATATATATATATATATATATTATAATATATTATTAAATTATATGTTAATTATTATAAATATTATAAAGTAAAAATTACAAATTAATTATGAGTAATTAATTAAATATTATTGGGAGGATTGACTAAGAACTATCGGGCAAAGGAAATGGCCGATCCTCATAAAGTAATCGCTGTTAATAAGACAGCGAATCAGTTAAGCAAAGATTCCTAAAGATGGTTGAAGACAAACACAAAGACAACGGTTTTGTGGAATAGTCAATGCTCATTAAGATAATGGCAGCGATCAATATAAGATAAGAAATTCATTAATAAAAGGTGCAACCATGAGAAGGACGTCACCTTTGAAAAGGATATATCCCTTCACCAAAACGTGAAGATATATATAGTCTTATGATTGGCATTTGAGGGGATCATCAACACACAATTATCAATCAAACACAATAGTCACAACACAATGCAGATCTGATCAGCATCCAAGCACAATCATCCATTCCTATGATCATCAACATCATTCATTCATATTCAATCAGCAGTCAAATAAGATATCAGCTATTATAAACAGCAAGGCAGAAATTATATATATATATATATATATATATATATATATATATATATATATATAAGATCTATTCTATAGGCAGCAAACTGCCATATAAGGATCCATCCATAAGAGGTGGAAATCCTATCAAAACTGATATTGATCCTTGCATAAAGGAATTATGAATATTGTGACAGCCTTGTGAGAAATCAAGGCAAAGCATCATCATTGGTGATCTATAGGATCACTTATACTTCCTTGAGAAGAGTAAATCTACGAATCGGTATGATATTTCTAACTTATATATATATCTATACTTATGTAGTGATACTTAGTCTTGCCCATGATATATGAGGGATGTTGCGTGTCTTGCCGCGTCATTAATCTTTGTCTATTGCCCCTATGAGGACGTTTGGGTCGTTAGGGAAGGGCAGTTTATTATTATTATTAATGTCTTACACGGTAGGTGACTCTCAAGTGGTGGTATTGCCGGGCGAGCATGAAACCCTTGAGCCAAGTGGTGGAATTGCCAGGCGAGCATGAAACCCTTGGGCCTATGGTAGTGGAGCATTGTTATCCAGCGCCTTAACGAGTATATACCTCGCCTCCGCTAGGGTTGATGATTAGGTTAGATTAATGACCGGGCACGACAATCACCATTCCCAAAGTATATCATGAGGCAAAAGACATATCAAAGTATAAGTATATTAAAGTATGTAGAAATGTAATTGAATATATGCTCTCCCAAATATTATTATGTTCTTGCTCATTATTATTGATTATGATCATGATAGTACTAACCCTAATGATTATGAAAGAATATATGTATTTGTATATGTTGTTATTGTGCAGGATTCCAATTCGGAATTGCATTATTCAAAGAAATACTTATATTTGAAAGGTGGTAACCCTAACCCCAATTGCCGCAATCCTAATTCTAGGGCACATTCGGGAAGGGGACATTACAGTTAAGTGTGTCATACACCTTGCAAGTGCTAATGTTCGGATTTATTATTTTATTGTATTTATTTATTAATTGTGTCTCATTTGAGAAATGGGACGTCTCACTTATGAATTGGCCATTATACCATGTATATGCCTTTGTATGATGTGTGTAAGAAGTTTTAAGAGCATCTAATGTCATTATGACATTGTAAGATGTGGGATTGACTTATGACGGGTTGTATGGTGCATGTAAGAGCATGATTATAGGGAGTTACAAAGTGGACCCAGAATCTTGACCTTCATTATAATGTGTAAGAAGCATCTATGACATTGTAAGAGGTGTAAGAAAGCATCTTTGATGATGTTTAAGAAATGGGTTGTCCTTTTTTGGACTTGGGGAGTTGTTATTTTGTCCTCTAGTGAAGTTGCATGCCCAAGTTCATGAGAAAAGTCTTGAAGCTTTGGATAATTTGCTTCAATGCCTAGTTGGTGACAATCCAAGGCAATGGGATTGGGTTTTGGCATAGGCTGAGTTTGCTTTCAATTCTAGCATCAATAGGTCTACTAGTAAGTCTCCCTTCCAGGTTGTTTTTGGAAATAATCCTAAGGGGGTTGTTGATCTCACTGACCTTTCTGAACGAAGGCAAGTTAGCCAAGAAGTGGTGGACTTTGTGAGGTATATTCAGGATGTGCAACAGTAGATGAGGTGCCAGCTGCAACTAACCAATGAATAGTATAAAAGAAATGCAGATCTGCATCCCAGAGAAAAGGTGTATCAAGAGGTGAGCAAATCATGGTTTACTTGCATAAAGAAAGATTTCTTCAAGGCACATACAACAAATTGAAGCCAAAGAAAATTGGTCCTTACAAAATACTAAAGCAGAATAGTGAGAATGCCTATTTGATAGACTTACCTGAAGAATTTGATATTAGTCCTATATTTAATATTGCAGATCTTTACCCTATCATTCAAGTAGTGAAGAAGTTCAAGGTGAGGGCATGCTGGGAGATTTGAACAGTCAATTGCTACAGAAAAAAAGGGAGCAGATGGAAAAGATAGCTGACACTAAGATTGCTGCTACAAGATCCAAGAATTATAAGATGTATTTAGTGAAATGGCTGGGTTTGCCTGACTCCAAGAACATTTGGGTCACCAAAAAACTCTTGAAATTTACAAAATCAGATTCCTCTAAACCTAGATGTTTAGGATTTTTAAAAGATGGGGAGGATGATGTAACTGACCATTATATGACGTGTCTCCCACTAATTTCAGTTTTCTTTAGGCTTAGCTATTTTTGTAATTTTGGTTGATCTGCCATTGGTGGCTTCTGTAGTGGTCATTTAGGGCATTTCCTTTTTTAGTTTTTCAGTTTTGTTTTTAGTGGGTGTGTGCAGGGTCGTAGGGGATTTTTTTGTTTGGGAGTTTGGTTGATTCTTCTCTGCTAAGAGAAACATAGTCTTTTCTGCAAATTGGCTGCTGGTTTTTGAGCCTTAACATTCCGAGCTGCATGTTCTATTGGATATATTTCTCTGCATCTTTCGCTAATTTGTTTCGAGTTATCAGACATCTGTGAGACTGTCAGTAATCTTTTTATTCTGAGAAAATATGACTGCAAGTAATAATCCATTCTTCTATTCTGTGGTTTTAGTTTCCAATATGAAAATATGAGTTGGTGGTTCAGAGGACCCAGATATGTGTGTTAAGGAACAGAGGTTCATCTGCATCAAGAGAGCATGGCTAGTTCTTGGGGAAGTTAGAGCACTTCTTCAAGTTGGATAGTTCACCAAATTCCATGGTAAGTCCGTTCAAATATCCCCATAGTTATTGGTCAATAAATTCATGTTTTTCAAGCAGATGGTAGCTGGCAGTGCTGTCAAGCTTAGACATGAAATTTTATTAAGTTTTTAAAGGCAAGCTTCTCCGATTCCTTAGGTAACTTAAAAAGGAGATGACAGTAAGCAATTCAAAACATTTCCTGGAAATCCAATCAACATATTCCTGTCGGCAACTGTTCCATATTACTGCAGCAGTCAAGGTTGATTTCTAGAAGGATGCAAATGTTGGGAGCATTGATCTCTACTTAATCTACTCATGTTACTATGGCCCTCTTATAAATCTACTCATGATACCATGGCCCTCACACTCTCAGGGATAGCTCCTCAAACACTTTAAAGTTGTGCACTACTCATACTGATATGAATTGGATCCATGATAATTTGTTGTAATTCAATTTGTTTCAATTGTATCAGATTCTTTCACGGTTTGTATGACCAATGTTGAACTAGAAAACACACTATTACTCACCCTCGAAATGATTAAGGAAAATAAAAACTTGATATACAGATTGTGCAAGAAAATTATCTGTATTAATTGAAGAAAAGACCCTGGGGTGTTCTGGGCCCACAGTGACCTTCCAACAGTGGAAAATAGGTTTAGCAAGCAAATTTGGAACTTGTCAAATCTGGCCCCAGTAAAGAGTTCTGTAACAGGAAGACTCAGGTGGTACCTGAATCTACCCAATATGAATCGGTGCTAAACACTTTGATGCAGTGAAATTTGGAACCCGACAGATTTGCCTAAGATAAACTACCGAATCTGCATGAATAAGACAAGCAGAGAACTCAACCGCCCAAAATAGAAGACATACCATTCTACCTTCTTACTGTTAAGATGAAGAGGCATTCCAAGTCTTATTTGTCATTTGAGTGATCATCTGAAGCATAAATAGTCCCATTGGGCTCAACTAAAATCCTCTAGAGTTGTACAATACTTGTACAACAGATTGCAGGAGTGAAGCAAGTTGTTTTGATTGTGTCTCAGAGCAGGTAAATTGTGAGAGCATTAAAGGAATGTTGTAATAGTCTCTCAATATTCTTGGATGCTACCTGGAACCAACTAGCTTGTAATTCTGGTTGATTTTGGTTGAGATAAAGAGGAATAACCCCAAGTTGCTAGAATTTTTCGACATTGAGTATTTTCAAGGTAAATTTTATATGTTATCTCTCTTTGTGTGATAATTCTTATTATTTACTTCCTCAATTTCAAATTATGCAAGTGTCATAATTTCCGGTTAGAAAGCTTAACAATTGCATGTTTAAGTCTGTTTTTAAACAAAGTACCAGAGGAACAACAATATAAATCTGTTCATATTAGTTATATTCGTTACTAAGGTCTCTATTGCTGAGTTATAAATGGAATATCTATTCTTATTATAGACCAAATTGGCATTAGAGCAAAATTTTGGTTAGTTTGCATGGTTTGCGTGGTGTGATCAATTTCGTAGATCTATACCCTTGCCTAGATCAGGTATAGCAAGAGGAGAAGGTGAATTGGCTCATTTACAGCAAGAGATATCCATAGGGAGCTGAATTAAGAAGTGAAAGGGAGCGTAGCCTATGAAGAAGATATATGTCAAGATTCTGGAAACTCCCATGGGGATTTTCAAAGTTGGAAGTGGATATCACAAGTATCTCCCAAACAACGGGGCAGCTTGAAAAGATGAAAAACAGTAAAAACTTCATGGAGTTACAAACTTGGGATTTCACTGGATATACCTAAGTTTAACATAGAGGGGAGAGAAGAGCCCCACAAAGAACAAGTAGAGGTGTAGTCCCATAGCACTCCAAGCAATCCCTTAACTCAACCACCTTTCCAAGGAGAGACTAAAAGTAAGATTTATCCTGATGAATGAGTTGGATATGGCAAGATCAACAGTTGACTTTCCCAGTTTGTTTATGTCTACTTGCATCATGTTAGCGTAAATAATCAAATCTTCTTTTGCATGTATAGAACTTTCTATTCTTGCACTCACATAATAGGAAAGCTATGCTCATTCTTTGGCTTTGAAAAGAAGCACCAGTTACGGAATGGGAAGATTTTAAGAAGGTAATTAAACATCATTTTTTCCTATCTGTGATGAAGAACATGCAATTAGTTGAAATATTATAGACAAAGGTAGGGGCAAAGTTTATCTGAGTATGTGCCTAAGTTTCAGAGCCAAGTGATCCAATTGGATTGTGAACACAATAGCAAGATGAATTGTTTAACTACCTTGTAGAACTTCATAGCCATCTAAGGAGGCAAATATTAATCACTAAGCCTAAGTTCTTTAAGGAGGCATATGTCCCAGCACACTGTCTTGACACAAACAAGAAGGGTCCATCTCGACAAATCAGCAAGATTGTCCAATTCAAGGGGTAAAGGTAGGAAAGGTAAGCAGAATGCTACTACTTGTGCAAAGAATAAGAATGCTAAAAATTATTGTGATTATTCTGATGTCAATTCATAAAGGATCAAAAAAAAAAACCACAAGGTTAGAAAAAATAAGAACTTTCTGAAAAATTCATCAAGATGTCAGTTTTCAACCTCCAATTGAGGAATAGTCAATTTTGTTAACAATTGTGCTTGTGGCAATTAGGGATTGTGTGTGTTGTGGCGGTTTTGCCCAAGTCAAACTGAAAAGTCAATATTCTAGGCAATTGGGGATCTTTGGCTTTCAAAGGGACAGCAATGCATAAGAGGAAACAGAGTAAGCAATTGACAAAGAGAGATAGAGAGGAGTGTAGAAGTTGGCAAACGAATTGTTCTTAGCAATGAGTAGTTAGTTGTTCATAGTCAATGCCTACTCTATGCCCCTTGCAGTTTTTCCTGCCCAACATTAGAAAGATTATAGACAGTAGAGTTTTTGAAATATAATGCTTTAAATCAAACAGAAAAGTCAATAACAGTTAGAATCCAATTTCTATTCCCTTTCTAGGCAATTGGGGATCCTTCAGTTTTCAAAAGTTCATCCACAGGCTCCAGAAATGCATAAGATGAACCAGAGCTAAGTGATTGACTAGGGAGATAGAGAGGAAGGTACAAGTTGGTGAATGTATTGTTGTTAGTAATGAGTAGTTAGTTGTTCATAGCCAATGCCTATTCTATGCCCCTTATAGTCTTTCCTTCCTGACATTTTAAAGATTATAGACAGTGGACAGTGCGAGATATAATGCTCCTTAGAGCTCTTTGTATTAGTCCTGTTGTTGAAGGAAAGAGAAGGTGTGTACTACTTGTAGCTGGTTTTCTCCAGACTGGGGGTTCCAGGTTAAAAATATTTTTTATTATGTGACATGGTTAAATTCCATCTAGTTGCTTATGATTTGCAAGTGGTGTACTCATTCTAATGCACATTCTACTCCTATACACTCTAAAACCAGTTCAATTTGATGTAATTTAGAGTAGTTGCAGCATGAGTAAAATGAATCTGTAGTGTTTTCTCACAAGTAGAATTGTAGTGGAATTTATAGATCAAGTGCTATCAAAATAACAAGTTCCTAGTGGCTTGTAGATATTGTTGCTAAATCATTTCAGCTATGCATAATGGCAAGATTTCATCTAGAATTCTTTGACAAAGTGTTGCAGAGGCTGGTGGTTGCATAGAATAGCCATAACCAAATCCAACTCGCCATAAACAAGTTCTGGAGGAGAATAAAGCGCTGACAATAAAGGAGTGGCACTTTCAAAAGGAAAACAAGAGTTGCAACTACAGGGTGAGTCGTAGTGATTTCATCTTTGGTAGCATGTAGGAGCTGCAAAGCAGTTTGTTGGAAAATGAGGAACCGGAAAAGTTCCAAGATGATAGATTGAAAATGTGAGAGTCTACCAAGAAAAGGAGACTGGCATCTACCAAGGATGCACAAACCATGACAGAGGTATGCTAGTTGGCAATTTTATCACATAATTTCTTCCAAGAAAATATTGAGTGAGATCTTTGGTAAATTTTAGAAATAAACTGAAGTTATTGGCTATAAGTTATTGCATAAGATTGGATATATTAGGAAAGATCTTGGCAAGGATGGGCAAGGAAAGCTCAATCCCATTTTTCTTGGGGAAAGGCCTTAATATGTAGGCTTTGGGTACAGTGAAAGCGCAATGAAGATTGGAGAACACTCTAGTGCAGCCCAAGCAATAGTAGCTTCCATGGACAAGGATAACAAATTATCTCTACATCAAAACCATCCCAAGAAGCTAATCATATTTCCAATTTGGTCCTTGTGGCACCTTAGTTTGATTGCAAGGATTCACCAGAGTGTTAACAGCAAGGAAAAGAAGAGGGAAATGTGTTGGCACCTCAAAAGGGCAAGAAAGAACTTCCAAAGAGAGGGCATCCATCAAACCATGGAGGAGAAAATAGTGTATCACTACTCCATTTACATAAAGCAAATTCAAAAAGGAAACGAAGAGTTTACACACTTCACCACCTAGAAGTACTAAAAAGGAAGTAATCAAACACCATAAATGAGGTGTACAAGTTAAGTTGTCCATGTTCTCTTCTCATTATGTAAGGAAACAAGTTACCACCTCAAGAGGCCAAGTAAGAACTTCCAAAGAAAGGTCAGCCTTCAAACCATGGAGGAGAAGATAGTGTGTCATTACTCCATCCACATAATGAAAATGCAAAAACGAAACGAAGAGAAGGAAAGAAGGAATTAAACACTATTAAAGGTATGTACAAGTTAAGTCTTCCATGTTCTCTTCCAAATTTTGAGGAAGGACAAGATTCAAGTGAATGTCAGTTTATTATTCCTTATACCTATTGTAAAATACATGAACATTGGATGGCTATATGCAAGAACAAATAATCCACCACTAAGGAGCCCAAGCCCTTTAGGAAAGATAGGAAATAAAGGATCCACTATACAAGAAGTGGAAACAAAAAGATTCTGAGGAGCTAAGATGCTACTTGATATGAGTACGTGAGGTCTAATAATTTTTATACTCATTGCAAAGTTAGTGAGCATTGGGATGGGAAAAAAGTTGGAAAATTCATCCACATTTTCACCCAAAGAATGGGAAAAACAGAGAATGATTAGTCAAGAGTAAGAGGGGAAGTAGAGCCTACTCAAAAACAAGAATCAAGAATGGTAGAAGATTCCTCATACATATCTCCATTGTTAGTGAAATCAAGTAGTGACAAGAGCTTGTCTTTGATTATTGGATTGAGCAGTTATGTAATTAGCAAAGAAAAAACATGTATGATGTTGAGTTGCATTCACATGTATGAACATCACTTGCAGTAACTAATCAGTACACAGTTCTCTTAAATTGTTAAAGGGTTCTATTTGTTGGTAGAGCAAATAGGGAACTAACTCCTTTTCTATAGGCAAGCATAGGGCATACCACTCATCAAAAGTATGGGGCAACAAATGCACTTGAGAAGTACAGGCATGAGCATTCAATTGACATCAAGAGGTTGTATTATTTTTTCTATTCACATCTTCATATTGGTATGGAAATTTCTCGCTACATGTGTGTAACAAAAAAATAGAAGACAGGCACTCCAAGAGAGCAAGCACTTGAAGCAAGAAGTTGGGACAATACTTCTAGCGATGATAAGCATTCATAGTTGAGAATCACAATGGTGGGAAGTAAATTGATTTATTTTTTCCCATTGTTGTTGTTGTACATTTCTCTCATCATAGTTTTACTATGCAAATAGAAAAATAATTGTAGAATGAAGAGTTTGTCTCAGCATCATTGAATTGTTGAAGCATGCATACAGATATTTCAATGATTGTATCTTAATATATAGGACAACTTTTAACATCATATAGTTAAATTGTAGTATGTATATGGCATCACAATGATTGTAGAATATTGTTTTCAGTATGTATGTAGCATTATATGGTATGTACATTTCAGATGTAGGTACTGTTGTGACCAAATCACACATCGCCCCATTGCAAATGGGAACCCCCCTTTTTTTGAGTTCTGATGCTTTGCATTTAGTTTTGGATGATGCCTTAGGTTCGTTTCCTCTGCCAATCCAATAAGAAGTCTTTCTCCTAGAAGGTTGTTGCTGGAGGTCTCATTTGGAACATGAACTTACAGTAATGAAAGAGCCTTGATCAAATTCCATCCAAGTAATGAGTTCTAAAACCAACCCTGATGTATGTTTGAGATCTTGAAAATGACTAAGTCTGATAGCCTGAAATCCTAAAAACACTGAAAAATTGACTAAGTCTGAAATCTGGTGGATCCTCCAAATTCTAGATTTTGCATGTTAAATTCGGTGGATTCGAGACCTATCTCAAACATCTTGAAAGGTATATTGAAAAATATTTAAAGTCTCAACTTATACTTAAATATATTTTTCACTATACCTTTACCTCAAGGACCCTGAAAATGACCAACTACTCCAGAGGATTCAAAAAGTTGATCCAGTGCAACGGCATATTAAGGTGGCGCAAAATCTTGGCGCAAAATCTTGATAAATCACGCCGTTTTCAAGAAGATATCAAGTTGATGATCTCTTGCGCCCAATCTAATGCGCCAAGGATAGAGGATAGAAGAGGATTTCGAACCCTTGATCCAAGGCGCCAAGGATAGCAAAGATGATGATTTTGACTTCCCCATCTAATCCGCCAACTTGAAGAGGATTTCAAAAGTGCTATCTATTGCACCACATTCTAGAGGATTTGAAATGCCTATCTAATGCGAAAATCAAGAGGAAATCACACCCTTGATCCAATGCGCCACCTTATGGAGGGGAGTAAAGTTGAGTTTTGAAAGCAAGTTTCAAGAGGAAATCACACCCTTGAACCAATGCGCCAGGTAGAGAGGCCGGCTCTAAGTGATAAAATGCAAATTTTATAATGTTTCCAAAGGATTTGAAAACTTAATCTCTTGCGCCAAAAGGGGAGATGAATGACAAGAAGATTTCAAAGTGTTCATCCAGTGCGCTCAAACAAGGAAGATCTCTCACACTTCAACCAATGCACCACATGTATGGGGGGCTTGTTAGCTGTTTGAAAGTCATTTTCAAGAAGAATTTAAGATCCTTAACTGCTGCGCCCTTCCAAGCTTAGAGTGTATGTTGCATAAAATCGAGTTTTAAAACAAGGATTTCTAGAGGATTCAAGAAACTCTATCTAAAGCCCTTCAAGTAAAAAGGATCCAAATTCATGATCTAATGCGCTTGGAGAATGATTTAATTCAAGTTTAAAGTGATTTCTAGGGGATTCCAAACTCCTCAACCGATACGCCTAAAGGGAGATGCAAGGAGGTAATCTAGATGCTCATCCACTGCGTAGCTTTCAAGGAGAATTCACTTTGCTGATCTGCTGCACCACCTTTTTAAAGTTAAATTTGGTGAAGGATTTAAGAGAAGTTGAAATGTCAATCTGTTGCACCCTTTTGGAGAAGTACAATGTGAAGTCTCGAAAGTTATATGATGAGGATCTAAAACACTTGATCCAATACGCCTAAGGAAGGAGGATTCAAATCTTGGGTCAAGTGCGCCAATCAAAGAAGATTCTAAAATCCTGATCCAATGTGCTCCTATCAAGGGGAAATTAGATTGCTGATCCAGTGCTCCACTTCGGATGGAGATTAAATTCAAGTTCTATAAGGAGTAAAATTGGCATCTAATGCCTCATCCATATATGATGCTTAATTTGAATTTTATTATTGCTTTCTAGTGGAGATCAGATTTCTTATCTAATGTGCTTGGCTTGGAAATGCATAAAGTGATTCTTATATGTTATAAATCAAGTATTATCATGTTTGTCAAGAAGATTGATGTTGTTTCTTTGTTTGTTTGCAGGAACAAGGAATGTGAATGATGTTAAGGAGTTATCAAAGAGCTAAGGGCTGGAACCACCTTCAGGCTAGGAGTGAAGACATCAAGTAGCTACTTCAAGGATACCTTGTTGGATCACTTCAAGTATCAACTACTTCATCTTTATCAGTCATAGCTTCAAGGCATCATGTAGCTGCTTCAAAGGAACCTTTCATCATCCTTGTGTTGGAATTCTTTGGCATCATGATCATCTAGAAGACATCCATCCAAAGGACATCATCAATCAAGACTTCCAAAGGCATCCACTTTACTTCAAGGAAACCTCATGTCATTAAGCTTCAAGTCTCCTTGGGAAGTTAGCTGCTCTATCATAAGGAAGGTGTTATCATCAAGTTGGAGCATTTCATATATTCTACTTCATTCAAGATCATCTTCCAGGAAGCATCATTTTAAGAGATCTACATCACTTCAAGTATCAGCTGGTTTCTTCATCAATTTACTGGAACTCTTCATCAAGTGGCATCATGTTCAAAGACAAGGCATTCACTCATCCAAATTTCAAGTAAAGTTCTCCCAATCTTCAAAAATACATCAAGCTTCAAGTATCCTTGAGAGGTCATCTATACTACATCCAAGAAGGGTGTTATCATCAATATCTACACTCCAAGGGGTCACATCAAGGATCATCGTGCAAGATCACTTCATCAACTTCTACATCAAGCAAAGGCATTCATCCATTTTATTTCGAATTCCATTCAACTTTCAAGTCTAAGAGAGATCTCCTACTCTTCACGAAGGAAGCAACATCATCATCTCTTACTACTCTACTCTACATCAAGAAACATTGAAGAAGATCAGCAAGTACCCTACAAGAGGAAGAAAGAATCATGAAGTTAATCAAGTGAAGCAACAAGTATCATCCATCTAGTTTACAAGGAGATATACAAGGCAAGATCAACAAGTTGTATTCCTAAACATACAAGTTAAAGCAATCACATCGAATACATGATTACAAGTTGATACAATTTTCAAAGTATGCTGAAGTGGCATCTATGTGGCGAGTACACATTATTTCAACTACATTCAATGTATCATTTAATGAAAGAAGCTAAAGGGACGCCTATGTGGAAGATGTTTTAAATGATTTCATCTTAGCCTTATCACATTGGAAAATGTGCCTTCATTGCCTCTCTTTTGTGCTAAAAATAGCAAATTGTTGTAACTACCTCTGAGGTGGCACGATCTAGACCCTTGGCTATCGAATCAATCTTAGCCATTCATTGTAACCTGGGCTTCTATATAAAGGCCTTGTTGCCTCATTTGTAATGGAGTAATAGACTAGATATAGTTTTGTAGGAGTAGAGTAGAGGAGACTCAAAATTCTCTGAGAGGGCTTGAAATTGTTGTAAATATTTCTCAAGATTAATGCAAAGACATTGGAACTACTTGTTTGGTGTTAAGTGTTGTCTTGTGGAGTAACATGATTTCTTGTATCTTAATGAAGTGAAGAGATGTTTCAAAGTAGATTAAAAGTAGATTAGAAGCTCTTTGATGTAATGCATGTATGTGTTGGATATTTGATCAACTCCTAGCTCATGTTTTTAACATTCATCGCCGGTGAAGTGTTGTGTAAAGCTAGTCTGAGCCTTATAATTTGCATAAGTTTGATTGTGGATGCTTGTTTGAGTTGCGCCATTCGATGGGTGCTTATTTAAGCCTTCATGATTTGAAAACCATTCGCGTAACCTTAGGAGATTGCACCAACTTCATGTAGTTGTAGGCATCCTTGGCGAAGTGAAGTTAAGTTAAATCAAGAGTTTGTCTGTTTAATACCTCATCATTGCTTCATTGACCTTAGATTAGTTTTTTTGAACCCTTACCTTTTGTTTTTTCTTTATCATTGAAATCCTGTACATACTTCATCCACACTCAGAGGAGAGATGAGCTCAATGAAAGAAGAAGAGTCTGCGTAAGTCCCTTTGTGATTATCAGCAAGATCACATGTAATCACTGAGTTAACCCATCATAAATCATAAAAAGGAACCTTGGAGTTACTTCACTGGATCACATAGTTCAGCCTTTGAAGAGCTTTATTCAAGAGAGTGGGATACTCTAGTGTTTTACTCTATTGTTGACTTGTCTAAAAACAAACATCAACATTTTTGGCGCTAGAAGGAGGGCATGATATAGATATTCTTCAGTTCAAGTAGAGCATTAGATACTCCGAAGTGGTGGATTGAAAATTCCAGAAAATACAAAAAAAGTAGAAAATTCTAAAATACAAAAAAAAGTAGAAAAGTTCAGAAAATTAAAAAAAAATAAAAAATAAAAAAATAAAAAAAGGCAGAAGATGGAGTTCTCAACCATGGATTCAGGTTTGAATATGCGGCAAGTTGTTGGGTATGACCCTGCAAATTCAACTCCAATTGTTCTCCAATTATGGTGATCATTGAATGAGCGTCTTGGTGGCAAGAGTTTGAAAGACTTCGAGTGCAGATATGGATGTCGTATTCACAATACAAATGATCATAGAGAAGCAGAATGTATAACATTCTTATCGAGGATGGATTTAGCTGTGCAGAAGAAAATTTCATTCTTACAAGTACATGAGCCAGTAGTCTTTTCAAAGGTAGATCCTAATACACCTATTAATGGTGAAGCATTCAGGAAGCTGGAAGAGAAACTTAAGAAGGAATTGAAGAATGCCAAGGGTTTGAGTATTGACGACATATTGCTTTCTAGAAATTGGTGTAGGGTGCATGATATAGATCATTTGGAATACACTTGTGAGAAATGTTGGGAAGCAATTCATCAAGCCATGTAGGAAGTAGAAGTTGGTATACCTGTTGAAGAAGAAGTCTTTACTACAAAGAATCTTGATAAGCAATGTACCAATGAGAAAGAATATGCATACAAGTTTATCAATCTCGAAGAGGTAGAAGCATTTGGACAGAGGTTATCAAAAGCATTAGAGGATTGTAAACAAGGTTTGATAGATGTTAGAGCACTTGAAGCGGCAATTGAGGAAGAAAGAAGTTCAAGCTTGTGGCAGCAACCTGAATTTGATGAAGATAAGTTTCTTGAGGAGTATACATCTACATTACATCAAAAGATCCTTGAGAAGGGGCTACAAGAAGTACATAAGACATTGTTAGAAGATCATGAGTTAGAAGTGTTGCAAAGAAATCTAGAAGCTATTATTCAAGAGTATGCGGATGAAGAGCCTATGAGTAGACAAGAGCAATTCGGGTCAACGCTCGATGCTGCCATCATTATACAAGAAGATATCAAGCCGAAGAAGAGACAGACAATTGAAGAGCATGCTGCTGCTATGGATGTTGAGATCAAGAAGCTGCTGACACCTTTGTTGGAGATCACAAAGGAGTTGGATGATGAGATCATGCAATATGAAGAGGACGAGAAGTTCACCTATCATCAATGGTGACCTCTTGACAGATGCATAGAGTATGATCAAATGCTTGGTAGGCCATGTCTCATTGAAAACAGCGAACATCAGGTTGTATCTTTCCCTTCTATTGATTGGAAGAACTTTGAATTTGAACATTATGAACTTCTAATTGATAGCACTGATAGTAATAATGATAATCTTGAACGTATTGAGCGTGTTGAGTATGAATTTGATTATGGAGGTTTAGGTAGAACAACCTGCATTTGGATAGATCATGGTCCCGATGAAAATCCTCAATTAATCATAATACCTCAAGAAATTTTTCCTACATTTGAGGTCTGTAGCTTGAAGAGTCATTGGTCTAAGTTTAAGGATGAATTTGCCCGGTTGAGAACTGTCACTGTTGCATTGCTACTTTTGTACATACTAAATAATCATGCCAGGGCATGTATATACTCGGTGTCCTGGGTTGCATCTCTGTTATTTGTACATAGCTAAGTTAGAGTAAGATTTTCTTTCATGTTGTGTCTTAGAATAGATTTGCTTCCTTGATGTCATTTGACTCAGGTGTCAGTTTGTCTTAGCTTAGTGTCGCTTGTTTGTTGTTGTCTTTTCCTTAGCTTAGTGGTTTGTTGTCATTTGCTTTCATAGATTAGTTGTTTATTGTTGTCGTTTGCTTTCATAGGTTAGTTTGTTTGTTTTGTTTTGTCGTGTCAGGTTTCCTATTTGTAAAGAGGTGATGTTATCCTAAACACACACTCAAGTTTCAATTTAGGATAACGTGTTAGTTCATTTCTTAGACATCCATTCATGAAAGTCTTGGAGTTTGAAGATGTTTTTCTTTCTAGTTTATCATCTTGTTAGACTTTGAACTTGACTTGGAAGTTAATCATATATTGTGTCTTGACACTATTGTCTTTTGATTATAATGTTCTAAAATGCCAAATCTAAATTTTATGAATTCTTATGTGTTCCGTTGAGAAACTTGGGTCATGATTGATGGATTTCCTGTGGATTCCATCACTAGTGTCAGATAGCATGACTGCTTGCTCTTGGGAGAGGAGTCAATTGTTCGGTATTGACTGAAGTATTTTGAGGTTTTTATATCTTACACATCTTAATGATCCCGAAGTTGCTGGGTGAGTCTTTGTGAGCCTGTATCAAGTGAAAATCTCAAGGTAATTCATGTTTCCGCTTCCGCTCCATAATAAGCCTATTTGCATACTTCCATCTCATTCATTCCGTTCCGCCTATCACCTTCCACTTCATTTGAAAGAAATAAAACCTCCATCCACATTGCATTTTTTTTATCCAATAATGAATTCAAGTCTAGTCTCTGAATCATCTATATGGTCATGTTGTTCGTTGCATACTCCAGAAAGATAAGTTGAAGTCCTTATGAATCATTTGGAGTATTTCCATGTCAATATCCTTTTCAAATGACCTTATCCACTGCATACAAGGCAAGGTCAAGATGTTGGTGTTCCCATTCATTCCGCTTGCCCCGTCTAAAATCCATCATTTTCCATTATCCACCCATTATATATGTTCACTCTGCCTTTGTTATCATGCAAAGTCTTAAAGCATGCAGCTATCCATACATTCCACCATCCACCTTACTTCCGCTTATCCCAAATCCCATTGTCATAGCCTTTATCCCTTTCACCCATTTCCTTGTCATGGTCAGCGAATGTGAGTGTCGTCTAAATTAGAAGCTTGCAATTCCTTCCGCCCATCCCCCATATTTCCATAAAATAAATATTTTGGATGCTTTTACCCATCAAAACAAGAAATTCCTGAAAAAATCTAAAGATCTCTATGCCTCATGGTACAAATACCAAAATTCTAAGCAAGGCATGTTCAAAAGATATTTCATTCTATACTCCCGAATAAAGAATGAAGCTCGGGGTACTTGTAGTCGAATCCAAAGAGGCTACCACATCCAATCCATCCATTCAGTCCATTCTATTTTCCATTTCATCCATTACTTCACCCCATGAACCAAAATTAAAGGGAGAAATCCTAAGTTCGTGAAGGTCATGAAGATTTCATTGCTAGTTATCATCCATTTCCATTCCCGTCCCTTTATTTCGTATTCCTTTTCCACTTGCAAGCTTCGAAGTTTAGGTCGATATGAACAAACATTGATTATGATTTCCTTTTGTTCGTTCCACTATATACCATCCGTTTCCATTTCCCATCATTCGACATATATCCCGCCGTTCATCTGGTTTGTGTTGGATACATTTTCTTTACATCTATCTATTGCAGCATAATCCACATCATAATCCATTGCTCTCGTTTCTGTTTCTGTTCACCGTATCATGTTCGTCATTTCCTGCCAACATCGATGTGTATAACAATTTGACATGGTTTTGCGCATGGACCACTGTGTTGTCTGCAGAGTCAGATTTTTGGAGTTCCTCCTATTAGTTATCTCGGTGAAAACCTGGCAAATAGGCGTCGTGTGTAATAGTGTTTTAAAAAAAAAGTAGAGAAAATTTTGTCCACTGGTGAAAACCCGGCAAACGGGCGCTATGGATAAGTACATTGATGAAAACCTAGCAAACAGGTGTCATGGTAGAGACACAATGTCTCATTGCATTCCCCTCCATTTCATGACATTCCATTTTCCGATCATTTCCATATCAACTTCATTCCGTCGGCGCCCCATTCACTATCATTTTTCATCCATATGTATATATCCATCCGTTCGCTTTCATGAATTTACCTAGCTTGAGATAGGTTAACTTAGATGATCCTGGTTTCTAAGGGATGGGAATGAACTCAAGTGCTTGCACTTCAAACTTCAGATATGGATAGTCGCGCTGGCAACTGGCTTTGATTCTTTGATCGAGTAGTCGTGTTTGTTTGATCTAGTGTGTGGGTGTACATGGAAATGTTGAAACTTGATTTTTGTTTATCTTTGGAATACTTAAGAAGCTGTTTTAATCGAAATCAATCTTTAATCACACATCAAAAGGTATCGTGTCTTGATCCAATCTATGCTTCTTTTCCTTTTTGAATTCGTTGTCTAGCTGGCTGATAGGTAGAAGAAGAGTGTCTGAAGTTTTTTGAGTCTGGATTGAGTCTTTGTCTCTGAAATGTTCAGGAACATTTGTTCGGGTTGACGCTAGATGTTGTGACCAAATCACACATTGCCCCATTGCAAATGGGGACCCCCCTTTTTTTGAGTTCCGATGCTTTGCATTTAGTTTTGGATGATGCCTTAGGTTTGTTTCCTCTGCCAATCCAATAAGAAGTCTTTCTCCTAGAAGGTTGTTGCTGGAGGTCTCATCTGGAACATGAACTTACAGTAATGAAAGAGCCTTGATCAAATTCCATCCAAGTAATGAGTTCTAAAACCAACCCTGATGTATGTTTGAGATCTTGAAAATGACTAAGTCTGATAGCCTGAAATCCTGAAAACACTGAAAAATTGACTAAGTCTGAAATCTGGTGGATCCTCCAAATTCTAGATTTTGCATGTTAAATCCGGTGGATTCGAGACCTATCTCAAACATCCTGAAAGGTATATTGAAAAATATTTAAAGTCTCAACTTATACTTAAATATATTTTTCAATATACCTTTACCTCAAGGACCCTGAAAATGACCAACTACTCCAGAGGATTCAAAAAGTTGATCCAGTGCGACGACATATTAAGGTGGCACAAAATCTTGGCGCAAAATCTTGATAAATCACGCCGTTTTCAAGAAGATATCAAGTTGATGATCTCTTGCACCCAATCTAATGCGCCAAGGATAGAGGATAGAAGAGGATTTCGAACCCTTGATCCAAGGCACCAAGGTAGCAAAGATGATGATTTCGACTTCCCCATCTAATCCGCCAACTTGAAGAGGATTTCAGAAGTGCTATCTATTGCGCCACATTCTAGAGGATTTGAAATGCCTATCTAATGCGAAAATCAAGAGGAAATCACACCCTTGATCCAATGCGCCACCTTATGGAGGGGAGTAAAGTTGAGTTTTGAAAGCAAGTTTCAAGAGGAAATCACACCCTTGAACCAATGCGCCAGGTAGAGAGGCCGGCTCTAAGTGATAAAATGCAAATTTTATAATGTTTCCAAAGGATTTGAAAACTTAATCTCTTGCGCCAAAAGGGGAGATGAATGACAAGAAGATTTCAAAGTGTTCATCCAATGCGCTCAAACAAGGAAGATCTCTCACACTTCAACCAATGCGCCATATGTATGGGGGGCTTGTTAGCTGTTTGAAAGTCATTTTCAAGAAGAATTTAAGATCCTTAATCGCTGCGCCCTTTCAAGCTTAGAGTGTATGTTGCATAAAATCGAGTTTTAAAACAAGGATTTCTAGAGGATTCAAGAAACTCTATCTAAAGCCCTTCAAGTAAAAAGGATCCAAATTCATGATCTAATGCTCTTGGAGGATGATTTAATTCAAGTTTAAAGTGATTTCTAGGGGATTCCAAACTCCTGAACCGATGCGCCTAAAGAGAGATGCAAGGAGGTAATCTAGATGCTCATCCAATGCGCAGCTTTCAAGGAGAATTCACTTTGCTGATCTGCTGCGCCACCTTTTTAAAGTTAAATTTGGTGAAGGATTGAAGAGAAGATGAAATGTCAATCTGCTGCACCCTTTTGGAGAAGTACAATGTGAAGTCTCGAAAGTTATATGATGAGGATCTAAAACACTTGATCCAATACGCCTAAGGAAGGAGGATTCAAATCTTGGGTCAAGTGCGCCAATCAAAGAAGATTCTAAAATCCTGATCCAATGTGCTCCTATCAAGGGGAAATTAGATTGCTGATCTAGTGCGCCACTTCGGATGGAGATTAAATTCAAGTTTTATAAGGAGTAAAATTGGCATCTAATGCCTCATCCATATATGATGCTTAATTTGAATTTTATTATTGCTTTCTAGTGGAGATCAGATTTCTTATCTAATGTGCTTGGCTTGGAAATGCATAAAGTGATTCTTATATGTTATAAATCAAGTATTATCATGTTTGTCAAGAAGATTGATGTTGTTTCTTTGTTTGTTTGCAGGAACAAGGAATGTGAATGATGTTAAGGAGTTATCAAAGAGCTAAGGGCTGGAACCACCTTCAGGCTAGGAGTGAAGACATCAAGTAGCTACTTCAAGGATACCTTGTTGGATCACTTCAAGTATCAACTACTTCATCTTTATCAGTCATAGCTTCAAGGCATCATGTAGCTGCTTCAAAGGAACCTTTCATCATCCTTGTGTTGGAATTCTTTGGCATCATGATCATCTAGAAGACATCCATCCAAAGGACATCATCAATCAAGACTTCCAAAGGCATCCACTTTACTTCAAGGAAACCTCATGTCATTAAGCTTCAAGTCTCCTTGGGAAGTTAGCTGCTCTATCATAAGGAAAGTGTTATCATCAAGTTGGAGCATTTCATATATTCTACTTCATTCAAGATCATCTTCCAGGAAGCATCATTTTAAGAGATCTACATCACTTCAAGTATCAGCTGGTTTCTTCATCAATTTACTGGAACTCTTCATCAAGTGGCATTATGTTCAAAGACAAGGCATTCACTCATCCAAATTTCAAGTAAAGTTCTCCCAATCTTCAAAAATACATCAAGCTTCAAGTATTCTTGAGAGGTCATCTATACTACATCCAAGAAGGGTGTTATCATCAATATCTACACTCCAAGGGGTCACATCAAGGATCATCGTGCAAGATCACTTCATCAACTTCTACATCAAGCAAAGGCATTCATCCATTTTATTTTGAATTCCATTCAACTTTCAAGTCTAAGAGAGATCTCCTACTCTTCACGAAGGAAGCAACATCATCATCTCTTACTACTCTACTCTACATCAAGAAACATTGAAGAAGATCAGCAAGTACCCTACAAGAAGAAGAAAGAATCATGAAGTTAATCAAGTGAAGCAACAAGTATCATCCATCTAGTTTACAAGGAGATATACAAGGCAAGATCAACAAGTTGTATTCCTAAACATACAAGTTAAAGCAATCACATCGAATACATGATTACAAGTTGATACAATTTTCAAAGTATGCTGAAGTGGCATCTATGTGGCGAGTACACATTATTTCAACTACATTCAATGTATCATTTAATGAAAGAAGCCAAAGGGACGCCTATGTGGAAGATGTTTTAAATGATTTCGTCTTAACTTTATCACATTGGAAAACGTGCCTTCATTGCCTCTCTTTTGTGCTAAAAATAGCAAATTGTTGTAACTACCTCTGAGGTGGCACGATCTAGACCCTTGGCTATCGAATCAATCTTAGCCATTCATTGTAATCTGGGCTTCTATATAAAGGCCTTGTTGCCTCATTTGTAATGGAGTAATAGACTAGATATAGTTTTGTAGGAGTAGAGTAGAGGAGACTCTCGAAATTCTCTGAGAGGGCTTGAAATTGTTGTAAATATTTCTCAAGATTAATGCAAAGACATTAGAACTACTTGTTTGGTGTTAAGTGTTGTCTTGTGGAGTAACATGATTTCTTGTATCTTAATGAAGTGGAGAGATGTTTCAAAGTAGATTAAAAGTAGATTAGAAGCTCTTTGATGTAATGCATGTATGTGTTGGATATTTGATCAACTCTTAGCTCATGCTTTTAACATTCATCGTCGGTGAAGTGTTGTGTAAAGCTAGTCTGAGCCTTATAATTTGCATAAGTTCGATTGTGGATGCTTGTTTGAGCTGCACCATTCGATGGGTGCTTATTTAAGCCTTCATGATTTGAAAACCATTCGCGTAACCTTAGGAGATTGCACTAACTTCATGTAGTTGTAGGCATCCTTGGTGAAGTGAAGTTAGGTTAAATTAGGAGTTTGTCTGTTTAATACCTCATCATTGCTTCATTGACCTTAGATTAGTTTTTTGGACCCTTACCTTTTTTTTTTTCTTTATCATTGAAATCCTGTACATACTTCATCCACACTCAGAGGAGAGATGAGCTCAATGAAAGAAGAAGAGTCTGCGTAAGTCCCTTTGTGATTATCAACAAGATCACATGTAATCACTGAGTTAACCCATCATAAATCATAAAAAGGAACCTTGGAGTTACTTCACTGGATCACATAGTTCAGCCTTTGAAGAGCTTTATTCAAGAGAGAGTGGAATACTCTAGTATTTTACTCTATTGTTGACTTGTCTAAAAACAAACATCGACAGGTACAGTTAGATGGAGCATTCATATTTCAGATTTATGCACATTGGACATACTTGCAATAGATTTCAAATCTGTTTTTTATATGATAGTAGTCTTGGTATGCAGATATTGAAAATAGACACAGCTGTGTAATGTCCCCTTTTGGGATTACCCTAAAACTTCCCTAGAATCACAAGTTAGGGTTACAACTTACCAGTCAAATGTTGTAAGCAAGATAAACCCTGGTTTATGTGATGTCCCTAATAAGCATTATAATAATTTTATCCTAAACTATCAACTTCCCAAACAAACCATGGATTTAGAGGATACCTTGGCTTGATTTAATTCTTGCAAACAAGTTAGAAATCAATTACAATAATAACTTATCAAGTAGAGTATCATGATTAAACATCGTTAAGTCCATAGTAAATTAGTTAACCCAATTATTAAACCTTACCTTAGGATGCTCAACCATGGGGGAGCATGGAAGAGAGTGATTTGATGGAATATCTTAGCCTCCCTAGGTCTGTGGGTGGATATACCATCCCCCTAGTCCTCATGTGGCCCATGCCATTCATATGAGGTTTCCTCGTCCTTATGTGGCGCATGCCATTCATATAAGGTATCTTCGGCTTCATGTGGCACATGCCATTCATATGAAGTTGCCTCGGTCTCATGTGGTGCATGCCATTCATATGAAATCGCCTACCTAGTGAGGATCCGTTATCCCCTCATCTTGCCATCTTTTCCCCTTTCCCCATGATTGATATCCCTGTATTGTTACACCATGATAGGAGAGTGAGGTTATGAAGGGTGTCGTGGTAGCCAAACTCTCTAGGCCCAAAGGCAGTACCCTTTATGCTAAAGGCAGAACCCCTCTGGCCCATGTGGGCTCATTTCGTCCCCTCCCGGGTGGCGTACCTAGAAGAGGGCCCTCTCACCGTTCCCCCTTTGCAATTCTCCCTTTTCCCATCATGGTGTAGGTATGTGTAGAATGAACAAATCAAATTCATATTTACAACTAATCACATTAGTAATAATAATTTATGAGTATGCTACCATATGATAATAACAAGCATAAACCATTAACCCTATTTACGTTATACATGTTAGGGTTAGCCGACAGAAGATATCAATTAAATGCAAATAAAGATTAAACAGAGGAATGAAAATACATAGAAATAATAACAGTGAGAGACAAGTTTTAACGTGGTTCACCCAAACTCGGGCTACATCCACCAACAGAGAGTCCAATATTATTACCCAGTAAATCAAACTGATTACAACCAGCAATCCTTGCAACTCAATACTGCTGCAAAATGTTACAATACATCAACGGAAACCCTAACCCTTAGCCATTTTTATCACGACTTTGTCGGTTACAAAATAGGATTTTTTTTATGTCGGCCAATGAAAAAATAACTCCCGACGCCCTAATAAAATAATAAAAAACTGTGAGGTTTCGGGGGCGCAGCCCCTCGACCCCACCCTGTATCGCGACAGGGAGCGTGCCAGGGGCGCTGCCCCTGGACCCTGCAAGGGGCGTTGCCCCTTGACCCCGTCTTGGGGGCGCTGCCCCCAAACCCCCGCAAGGGGCGCTACCCCTTGACACCGTACGAATTTGGGGGGAAATTGCGCCGATAAAAGTGGGGTAAATTTAACCTCCAAGTCTGATTAGGCTCCATATAACAACAATACATTTTACTCCCATATGAGTATCCTACCACAAATAGATTAATGGACCATTCCTCAATTTAATGCCTTTTCTGTATATCTTGATTGCAGATCTATATATATGTTTTTCTATTGATACTCCTTGCCTTCTAACTTGTAACCCATCTCATTCTTTATACCTCATTCATTCCTTTTCCATTGAAGAGACACACTAATTCATGCCTTCTTCTTGATCGTTATCTTTGTGATAATTATCATCCAATACTAAATCTTTCTTGATCGCAGCCTTAAGATTATGGAGCGCTGTCTTTACCATTTTCTAATCGCTGCACTTAAATAGTCAATCATTGGTCATGGAATTATCTCATTTCTTTATAGTGATCGTTGCCTCAATATTATCGCACCTTGTAATAACATGAATATAAAACATATGATATTCGTGGCTGCTTCTTTTTCATAAGGTTTTGTCTTATGAAATTTATTTAAACTTCCTAGAATATATTCCCTGCGGTAGCTTTAAATAAGACCTTGTCTTATGAGGTTACTTTTATAATTAAATATATTTATTATAATATTTAAATATTTATATTTACATTATTAATATTAATATTTGTTATTTATATTTATTATTATATAATATAATAATATATCTTGTATATTATATATTATATATATGTTTATTAAATATTAATACATACACAATTGTTACCAAAAGCACTCTATCATTCAAATTGATTATGGAAGGGACACGACAAACACCACATTTGAAGAAAGCAACTTCATCATTTTATCATGATGTTTAAATTTTTAATTTAAACAATACCTTAACATCGGGATATCACAGTCTACCCCCCCCACGATTGCTTGTCCTCAAGCAATCACGACTAGGATGCTTCTAAAGCCATTAGAAACCTAAATCAATCTCTTTGAAGAATTGTTGTTAGTATTCTTGTCTCAATCCAACTGCCAACGTTAACATTCTCTAAAGTATGAGGGCAATTTGTCGTCCCATTCTTTTGGTTCATGTACTTGTATTTCCCAATATCTCTCAACAACAAGGGTTGGTAACTAGTAATGTTCGTAACTTAAGACAAGTTTTATCTTGTTCAGAGTGAAGAATCCAAGACATCTTGATCTTTGATCATGAGATCCGGTCTTGTACTTGTTATCTTGTAGTTTTACTTTTGATATGTTATTGACCTCAAAGTTGAGAAGAGTCATGTTCTTGACGAGTAATTGATTATATGATGACATGGAGAGAAAATTTGTGATCAAAGAAGATTTGGTAAGCCTTTATTTGATTTTGAATAGCAATGTGATTGAGGTAATACAAGTGTTATATGTGAAGATGTAGTTTTAGTCAATAAAAAACATTTTCAATGCTAAAGAAGATTTTGAGAGTATTGAGATTCCAATTGCACAAGATGAAGCAGTATTGATGAAAAGAATATGATGAAGACAACTTGAAAATTTGGAGAGATGAATCTAATGATGTTGTAGAGAAGGTAAATTCAAGTAAGACTTTGATTATTTCACAAGTCGTAGAAGTGTATAATAAATGATGATAAGATAGCGTGGAGACAATCAGTGACAGATAAGATTATTAGAAGAGAGAAGATCTATGTTGTTGAAGATGAAACAAATCAGCAAGTGTATTAGAATTGAAGGAAATGTAGTTGATGAAGGATGCAATAAAGAATCTGAATTTGATTTTAGTAATTGAATCTGCATTGTCTGTTATAGATCTACATGCTCCATTTCCTTATGGTTTTATTTCTAATTTTCCTTGTATGATGATTTCTTGTGTTACTTATGTTTCATATGATTGTATTGCTTTGTATATTATATTCATCTCCACTTCTTCCATGCTATTTTCCTTGTGATTTACTTCATGTTAACTTCTATATGTGTTTTACCTTAGTACATTCCTCCAATAATTTATTTCTTCTAATAGTCAACCCCATGCCTCCTATAGTCCTTATACTGACCACACTTCATACATTGGTTTCCTTTTGTTAATGCTTGTTTATGTTTTCTAATTCCTTGCTATAAATTAACTCTAATCAAAGAATCTTAGTCATTTATTGTTCTCAAATTCTAAATTTTTGAAATTTTAACTATTTTTTATCCCCAGGCTGGCAGGATCAAAGCTCTGATACCACTTGTAATGTCCCCTTTTGGGATTACCCTAAATCTTGCCCTAGAATGACAAGTTAGGGTTACAACTTACCAATCAAATGTTGTAAGCAAGATAAACCTTGGTTTATGTAATGTCCCTAATAAGAATTATAATAATTTTATCCTAAACTATCAACTTCCCAAACAAACAATGGATTTAGAGGATACCTTGGCTTGATTTAATCCCTGCAAATAGGTTAGAGATCAATTACAATAATAACTTATCAAGTAGAGTATGATGATTAAACATCGGTCAGTCCATAGTAAATTAGTTAATCCAATTATTAAACCTTACCTTGGGATGCTCAACCATGGGGGAGCATGGAAGAGAGTGACTTGATGGGGTATCTTAGCCTCCCTAGGTTCGTGGGTAGATATACCATCCCCCTAGTCCTCATGTGGCGCATGTCATTCATATGAGGTGTCCTCATCCTTATGTGGCGCATGTTATTCATTAAGGTATTTTCGGCTTCATGTGGCGCATGCCATTCATATGAAGTTGCCTCGGTCTCATATGGCGCATGCCATTCATATGAGATCGCCTACCTAGCGAGGATCTGTTATCCCCTCATCTTGCCATCTTTTCCCCTTTGCCCATGATTGATCTCTCTGTATTGTTAAACCATGATAGGAAAGTGAGGTTACGAAGGCTGTCCTGGTAGCCAAACTCTCTAGGCCCAAAGGCAATACCCTTTATGCTAAAGGCAGAACCCCTCTGGCCCATATGGGCCCATTTCGTCCCCTCCCGGGTGGCATACCTAGAAGAGGGCCTTCTCACCATTCCCCCTTTGCAATTCTCCCTTTTCCCATCATGGTGTAGGTATGTGCAAAATGAACAAATCAAATTTATATTTACAACTAATCACATCAGCAATAATAATTTATGAGTATGCTACCATATGATAATAACAAGCATAACTCCCATATGAGTATCCTACAACAAATAGATTAATGGACCATTCCTCAATTTAATGTCTTTTCTACATATCTTGATTGCAGATCTGTATGTGTTTTTCTCTTGATACTCCTTGCCTTCTAACTCCTAACTCATCTCATTCTTTATACCTCATTCATACCTTTTCCATTGAAAAGATACTAATTTGTGCCTTCTTCTTGATCATTATCTTTGTGATAATTATCATCCAATACTAAACCATTTTCTAATCACTGCACTTAAATAGTCAATCATTGGTCATAGAATTATCTCATTTCTTTATAGTGATCGCTGCCCCCATATTATCGCACCTTGTAATAACATGAATATAAAACATATGATATTCGTGGCTGCTTCTTTTTCATAAGGTTTTGTCTTATGAAATTTATTTAAACTTCCTAGAATATATTTGCTACCGTAGCTTAAAATAAGACCTTGTCTTATGAGGTTACTTTTATAATTATATATATTTATTATAATATTTAAATATTTATATTTATATTACTAATATTAATATTTGTTATTTATATTTATTATTATATAATATAATAATATATCTTGTTAAATAAATATATTATATCTTAATTATATTAAAATATTTATATAATAATATTATTTATTAAATATTATATATTAATAATTATATATATGTTTATTAAATATTAATACATACACAATTATTACCAAAAGCACTCTCTATCATTCAAATTGATTATGGAAGGGACACGACAAACACTACATTTGAAGAAAGCAACTTCACCGTTTTATCATGATGTTTAAATATTTAATTTAAACAATACCTTAACATCAGGATACCACAAGTTGCTTCACTGAATTTTGTCTTTATGATGTAAATATTATGTTACATATCTCTACAAGACTTTAAGTTATGTTTCTAGCAGCACTTTTGTACTACATAGTTGCTTGGTAGTTGAAAATTAGTTGCTTCCATAGATGTTCTTTATCTTACAAGCAAAATTTTTGTAACACTTGAAGGGTTGGAAAATTTATATAATTTACCTCCTCTGTAAATACTTTTACATCAATATATTTTTCTTTCTTTTATTGAAAAGCAAAACCCAAAATGACTGTATTGGACAATGCATGTTTCTACTTTAGTAATGACATTTGGCAAGAAAGATGAATGTAAATTGAACATAGTAATGAGTATAGCATGGTTTGACATCATAAGGAGGTTTTAATATGTTTTTAGCTCGAGCTTTTGTTGTTGAGACAACTCACTCTTTCTATTGGATGGAGGAAAGTGCAGATATGAGACAAATCTATAAGAAGATAACGTGCAATAGCCACAAATGGGCAACATTTGGGAAAGAATCATGATGTGACTATAAACAATGTTGATTGTAGCAAGGCAAAAAATTGAAATAGGTTCTATAAGAGACAAATAAAATTAGCTCTTATATAGGAGGATGAATTGGCCACTACTTTTCTATAGGTGAATGATGAAGATATAGGCTATAAATATATTTTCTTGGGGATGCATAGATCCTTAGGAGCCTTCAATGTCAAATGAGTACTACATTGTAGTGAAGGGGAGGGTTGAGATCTTTAGATCTCCACTCCCATTGGAGCGACCAAACTATTATGTATATGGGCATTGGAATTTGTACCAAGCAACAAATCAATGGATCACATTTTCCTATTGAACCCTTACTAGAATTGTTGTTGGGGGGCCTAGCCAACCCCCCTCTAATTGAATAGGCTATAGTGTTTGGCATTAGTAAACTATTAGTGATGTTTGACATCTGTCAAGCGACTTAAACCATGTGGGTGCAGGTAGTAGGCAGTCGGACTTAGTGAGTGCATCTAAGCAGGGGATCCCCTTTCCATACTTCCCCTTTATGTCAAGATAATGGTATGAGCCTACCTAAGTGTGAGTGTATAGGATGTGCAGTTTCTTAGTCTGTTCCATTCCTCTATTTGCCTAGCTCCCCCCCATTGAAAGAACGGGGCCCCCCACTAGGGGATAGGGCAATCCATCAATTTCCATCTTGCTTTTTCCCTTTGTTCCATCACTTCCCAATGAATGGTTGATTGGTTCAGCTTGCTTGGTTGGATTGAGTTAGCTCCCTCTATTTATCAAAGAGTATACCTTCCTCGTCAGTCCATCCATTTAATCTTAAATTCTTTTCCATGGAATGAACAAGCAATTTAGAAACATAACCTTGTGCTGATTGATTTGATGAAATATGCATCGACAAAAATTGGTTGAAGCTATGTAGTGGGATCCCAATAAATCATCACATAATTTGATACACTATGAAAACATCTCTTATATGAACATGGATAAACTAGGGAGCTCTATAATGAATGGTTCATAAGGCACAACATTTGTTGAAGGTTTTGCGAATGGAGTAGAAAGCTAAGTTGGGTTGATTGTGGGAAAAATCCATGGTTTAGCACACTTGAGCCATATCAGTACTAGAATGAGTGACCTCTCAGGAAGCTCTAGTGCTTCACTCATGTGATCATCACCTAGATGCAAGGAATGCTAAGCGGACCATTCATGGTCACGAGAGACATGATCTTATGAATCACTACTCATGAAATATGGGTTGATGAATAATAACTTGAAATTATGTTAATGAATCTTAGTAAATTATCACATAATTTGATATATTGTGAAAACTCCACTTATATAAAAATGAACGAGCTAGGGAGCTCTACAATGAATGGTTCACATGGCACAACACTTGCTAAAGATTTTGCAAATGGGGTAGCAAGCTAAGTGGACTTCCATAGTTAAGCACATTTGAGCCAAAGTGTTAGACACACCAGGATACTGAGAGGGGGGGGGGGTGAATCAGTATCTAAACAATTCTTCAAATTCAACAACTTCAACTTATCCTGAGCAGATTAGAACTTAAGCATCAAAACATTAACATGAACATGAAAGATTAACACAATGCACGGCAACACATAACACCATATATACGTAGAAAACCCTAGAAGGGAAAAACCACGGCTAGGATTAACTCACAATATATGAAGCTCAAATAATAACTTTGTTTTAGGGGCTTTAACCCAAGGAAGCTGCTACTCCCTAAGTAACTTTGTTTTAGGGGCTTTAACCCAAGGAAGCTGCTACTCCCTAAGTAACTTTGATTTAGGGTCACTCCGAAGGAAGCTTCTACTCCCTGATGACTTTGTTTTAGGGGCTTTAACCCAAGGAAGCAACTACTCCCTAATCTGAGAACAAACTCAGAGATGATTATAGTATGACAATCTTTCAACTGTCTGAAAACTGCCTTTGAAGCTCACACATGATGATTGCACTTCTGTCTCTTCACACATTCTCTTCTAAAGATTTGATCAGTCAGGCACACTATATACTTGATCATTGTCTCAAATAAGTCTTCAAGATGAATCCAAACAACATCAACATCATCTGCTCTTTCTCCCATAGTCACACAAAATGTATTATTCTGCTTTTATTTGCTTGCGAACCTTGTTCATCAACTTACAATCATATCCTCCGCATTTAATTTGATCTACTATTTATACATTACATTCATTGATTACATAGCTTGTCGGCCAGATTAAACATAAAAAGTGCATTTACAGGTTGGCAATACAATACACAATATGAAATGTGTAGAAGATAGGTCTAATTAGGACATGTTACAACAGTAGAAGACTCAAGCCTTGCAAACCCCAACACTTGCTTAACCAGGTCCAAAACATCCTTCACAACTTCAAACATCAAGGAATTACCTCTGCACACTCCCCTCATTTGAAAATAGGACAACTTTAAGGTAAGCTTATGAAAACTTGAAGAGTAACGACCATATCAACTAGAAAACCTTGTGCGGTACTGGAAACAAGAAAGATCTTCATGAAACTCTTCCAGATGAGTCCACGACTCATACAACATCCCCAAACACTTCTTTGCCACCACACATCAAATAATTGTGCCATACACCTTCAATCATTAACTTTGAGAGCACACTATTATCCGAAACACACTGCAACATGTTGTCAATTGAAAAACTGAGCTGCGAACCACCAAGAAGCTTGAAATAGGAAAGAAACATGAAATGCACATTCAAGAACATGTTCACAAAATTGCAAGGTCAATCATTTACTTCGAGAGGAATGTAGAGCATTTCAGTAGGTCTTCAACACTGCTCCATTATGTCAGAACACATACCGGTACTTTATCAATCATAACTTTCACTGCGGAGGGAATGATGGTTTGGAACTTTGGAAACAACACATTTACCATCCTCTGAACACAGATCTAGAACCGCATAGCCATATATGCAAATGCGGAGGAATGTAGAGCATTCCATTCACCTTTCAACATCACATTACACTATTAGAGCCTGAACTGGAACTCAGTCACTTATATCTTTCACTGCAGAAGAGAAAACACTCTGAAACTTAGGATTTAGCATATTTACATCATACTCAAATTAACTCTTGAACCCCAAAACCATAGCTTCAAAATTAGAGGAATGTGGAGCATTCCATTGTCATGCTAGAAACATCTTCAGAGAACCCACATTGTCTTCAACCTGCTTTCGGAGGCCAAGTATTTTTTGCATCACCATATACAACTTAGGATCAGTAGGGATGATCATACAACATGCTTCAAAATAGGAACACATCCTCAGCATCAACAACACAACTTGATTCTTCTAATTCATATTGATCAGGCTTCAAACTCAACTCTGCTTAGATTCTCTAATTAGGAATGCAACTTTTAGGATCTCCAATGATGAGCTTTCTCTTTCTTAGGAGCATGACATCCAACCATGACCAGTCTCTTACTCTTATGATAGGGTTGGCATCAATGTATGCTATGTTGGCATCATTGTATGCTGATATGTTGACATCAATGACAACACATATGGCCAACACAAAGTTGTATTGAGATGAATTACCTCCTAGGAAGTTCTTGTGCTTCATCCTTGTGAGCATCATCTAGATGCAGTGAGTGCTAAATGGACCATTCATGGTCATGAGAGATGGGTTCTTATGAACCACTACTCATGAAATATGGGTTGATGAAGATTGATTTGGAACTATATAGTTGAATCTCAATAAATCATCACATAATTTGAGACACTATGGAAATACCACTTATATGAAAATGAATGAGTTATGGAGCTCTATAATGAATGGTTCATAAGAATTAATGTTTGCTAATGGTTTTGCAAATCAGATGGCAAGCTAAGCAAGCTAGATTGTTCGGGGAACTACATGTTTAAGTGTGCTTGAGCCAAAGTAGTACAAGGATGGGTCAACTCCCAAGGAGTTCTGGTGCTTCACCCTTGTGAACATCCCTTAGATGTAATGGCTAATAAGTGGACCATTCATGGTCATGAGAGATGGATTCTTGTAAATCATCATTCATGATATATGGGTCGATGAAGATTGACTTCAAATTGCAATATTTGAAACTACACAATTGAATCCCAATAAATCATCAAATAATTTGATATGCTATGAACACACCACTTATATGAAAGTGATATGACCTAGGGAGCTCTATACAGAGTGGTTTACAGGACACAACACTAGGTAAAGTTTTGCACATGGGGTAGCAAGCTATGCTTGAGTCAAAGTAGTATTGGGATGGGTGACCATATAATTTTTGGTGCTTCACCCCTATGAGCATCACCTAGATGTAGTGAGTGTTGAATAGATCATTCATGGTCATGAGATATGTTGATGAAGATTGACTTGAAACTACATAGTTGAATGCTAATAAATCATCACAAAACATAATAAACTATGAAAACACCACAAATGAATAAACTGAAAGGAAGTAGAGGTGCATAATACACTTCCTACACAACTTTGAAGGGAGGTATGTGAAAAAACAATTAATCTAACAATTATAGAGAAGAATACATAAAGAGATTATACTATAACAAGATGTCATGTCCCTCTAGTGATTAGGTGAAGATATAAATTAAATATATATTAAATATTATGTATTTACATTCAATATCATAAACTAAATATAATATTATAAATCAAATATATATTATATTATAAATATAAATATTAATAATTAAATATTATTCTAATTATAAATATACATAAATATAAATATTATAATATTATTATAATATATAAGAATAAATATGAATTAAATATTATAAATTAATAATTATTAATATTATAAAATATTACAAATCAGATATCATAAATAATAATAAGTACAATTATTAGTATAAGATAAATATTAACAATGGGTAAATTGACCCAAAGAAGAGTCTAAAACCATACATAACAATGATCATAATATGGGGACATTACATCATGGGTCCCAGCTGAACATGGAGCCTCATTATATAATACTTGCTCAAATAATAATAATGGGGTCCACCACTCACAAAACTTGCCTTTGCTTATAAATATGGTTAAAACTTATTAATTAAGGACAACTATTCATAAATTGGAAGAATCAGCATTCGATGAAATAGTTAATGAAATAAAACCATCAAAAATATCACCGATTAGCTAAGGTTGTTAGCGCTTACGAAGGGGCCACTTATAAGGTGGTGTCTATTGAATAATGAGTCATGGATCTAAGATATAAAAGGGATCGAGCATTCAACAATGAGGAAATCAATCATCAAGAAGACCATTATACATCTCGGTGATTACCATCCAGCAAGCATTTGTTATATTATCATATGAGCAGCAAGGAATATACATTGAATACCATCGAACAATCTGATAAACAGAAGCAACAAGGAATATAGTCAATAATATTATCAACAGATTGGCATCGAAGATTATATCTCATTCAGTATTTGCAAATAAAAACTCAGTCCATTAAATATATTCTCAGCAGATCATATCTTCCATCAACAAACACTTATACAGATCTAAATCAAATACATATCATTCAACGATCATCAATTAGAGCAGCAAAGCCATTATATCAGTAGACTTAATATATCGGATCCAACAATCGATTAACAAGGTATGAACTATCCCTTAGTCCAATTATATAATGATAAAATAACATAGCATATATGAACAATTAAAGGTATTAAAGATATCTACCAATGAAGAATAACATGAATTGCATAATCATATGAATAGCATTACCATAGACTGCATGATCATAGGGATAACATAATATAGATAGTATAATCACCTATGTTGAATACATGATATGAATAATATGATCATGGATGAATAACATGAATATACATGCATAACGATTCCATCATTACAGGAGTAAGTCCAAATAAGGAATGATTATACTTGATCTATAAGGATCCATAAGAATGTAAAGGCAAAGTCCATTGTAATGAGCTCATGATATACTAGGGTCTAAAGGTCTCAAATTATAACGTCAATCTATCAACCACCTGGTGAGAGTATGGGTTAGACTCGAGAAGAGCAGTAGTTGTATATACGTCTCACACAGTAGGTGACTCAAGTTTAGCGAGGGACCACCAGGCATATGATGGAGCTAATGGCGAGGGACTGCCGGACGTGCAGTGAAGCCAACTTGAGCCAAACGGTGAGGGACCATCGGGCGTGTGGCAAAGCCTTTGGGCCTACGACAATGGAGATAGGCTTTATTCAAGTGGGTGAGGGATCATCAGACTCATCGGATGTGTGAAGAAGCCCCTTTAGCCAAGTGGTGAGGGATCGCCAGGAGTGCGAAGAAACCCTTGGGCCAAATGTTATTAACCTGCGCCCTATATCTATACCCCATCTCCACTAGGGTTTATAAATGTATAAGATTAACACATAGTGGACAACCCCAAGTATATCATGAGACTCAAAAAGAATGATTAAGAATTGAATTAAGAAAATGAATATTTGAATTATTGATTTATGATGATATTGATTATGTGGTTACTAACCCTAATTTGGTTATTGTAATATGATTTATTGATCTTATTTATTACTAATGTTTCCTTTAAGAAGTCATTCTTGTGTGCAAGGTTAAAAATAAGAATCTTCTTATACGGGACATTACACAAGATGATTTACATGAGGAAAACCCTTTTGGGAGAAAAAGCCCATACTCCAAAGCAAAACTAATTGTATTATTCAACAACTATGAGGTTACAATACAAATCTCAAGCTATGCCTTTAAAGGAGTATTATCAACATTTGAATTCTGGAGCATTTCTAGCAACATAACAATTCCTACAAATCAATCGTACAACCCATACTTGACTCCAATACAAGCACCCAATATAAAGGAGATCCAATGCAAGAAACTCTAAGTGGTAAACCATAAACCATTGGTCAATACCATGACGCAAATATGACACCCAAAATTAGGGCCCAAATTCCAACACCCCCCTCCATGATTAGTCAACACGCTAATAATAGTAGATGCTATTATGTTGTCATAATGCTCAATAACTCCATCATAATCCACTCACCAAATTGGGTGCTTCATTTGGCTCCATTATCTCCCTCAAAAGATGCTCTATGATGTGTCATAACATGTGCTATAAAGTTGGTCAAGATTTTTTGTCTACAATGTAACCCCCTACAATCATGCTCTTATGCATCTTAATCTCTGCATCACTATCTTCGTCATAGTTGCTCTTACACATCCTTCACCACAAAATATTTTCTTACACACCATTATTAACATCATAATAAGGCATACACAGGGCATGGTGGCCAAGTCATAAGTGGGATGGGACATCCTTTTCCATGTGGGCTCACAAATAATAAATAAAAATAGTATTAAATAATTAATTTTAACCATTGGAATTGCAAGGTGTATGACACATCTGTCCCAACATTCTCCCACTTGTCATATATCTTGCAAGAGCGAAGGCAAATATGAACACTATCAACTAACTACTAGGGGCCATGAGGCCCATAGATTCATCACACCACTTGAACTTCTTTGTGCTCATGTGCTTCGTCTATGTATCTACAACATTTGCCAAAGTACCAACCTTCTCCAGCATCACCCTCCCTCCTTTATTATCCTTAAATGAAATGTTGGGTTTTTTGCTAGACATATGGTACTTTGGCTATCACAAAAAATTCTAATAGCTCCCTGACTCAATCCCACATCTAAACACAATCTCTCAAGCTGGATGACTTCCTTACAAGCATGAGTAATTGCCATGTACTCAACCTCTGTAGTGGACAAAGCGACCATAACTTGCCACTTGCTCATTCAACTGTTAGCACCACCAAATAAATTAAAAACATAACCACTCGTGGATCTTTTGCTATTGACGTCATCTACCCAATTTGAATCCATAAATTGACAAATATCCATTGAATGCTAGTCCCTTGTAGGATCACTATTATAATAAATAGAGTATTTGGAGGTACCTTGTAAATATATGAAGATGAAGACTATCTTAATTACACATTGATGATCTTATCTAGTATTAGCCATGAAATGGCTAATGACTCCCACTACTTAGGAAATGTTTGATTTTATATATACCATATCATTCATCGAACTCCCAAAAGCGCTAGCATAAGGTATTAGAGCCATGTCCTCCATCTCACTAGGTGTAGGTGGACATTACTCTATTGATAACTTTGTCCCCATTGAAATAGGAACACTCAAAGGCCTACAAATTGATATGATAAATCTCTCCAACACCTAGTACACATATTTGCTATGGCCCAACCAAATTTGTCTATTTGTTCTATCTCTTATGATCTCTATTCTCATAATATACTTGGCTAATCCCAAGTCCATCTCAGATTGTGTTGAAAGCTAAGACTTCAAATCACAAATCACTTCCTTATTGTTACCAAAGAATAACATGTCATCTATGCACAATGTGATAACAAGGAAATGATCACTGTTGTCCTATTTTGCTTCCCAACCAAATAGCCCAAATCCATGAAATCTCTAAGTGTTTTCCCCTTTAGAAATGCAAGAAAAAACATCCCAAAATCAACTAAGTCCAAAAACCTTGAGTTTACCTTATGTTTTTAACCTTTTCAAAGTTTCAGAGTTCAGAGTTCTCCCTTTCGTCATGTCATCCTCCTCTACTTCAAACTCCGCCCTTTTCTTTTGAAATTTCTCTAAGTGTTTCAGGCGATTAGACTTTGGACTTTTTTTCTTCACTCTCTTTTCTCATGGAAGGCGGAAGGAAGATGGCCCGAAAGCCGACCCCCGATGGGTGTTAATTCTTTCTAAGGCATTCCGCCATTCTACTGAGCCTTTTGGGTGAACCCGCAGCAGGTTTGCGAAACCACAGGAAGAAGACATGTGGCAAGGTTCGATAGTTGATCATCCAAGCAACCCGATGGGTGCCACGTGGTCTACTTTGTGACTCTTCCACCATTCCACAGAGCATTTCAATGAATCTTTGTCTATAGATTATGGAATAACGAGAAGCTGCCAAGTGGTTGTGACGTCATCCAGATTAACTTTTACCAAGGAAGGCATAAGACGGAAGGCCTAAAGCCTGATTTCCACCGAACCATCTCAAATAATTCTAAGTGTTTTAGACTTTGATGCTTGGACCTTTCTTCTTCCCTCTTCCTTTCTTTGGAAGATGGAAGACGGAAGGCCCGAGGCCCAAACTCTGCCAAAACTTTCAAAAAAATGGTTGTCTTTAGACTTGCGAGGCTCAGACTTTATTTCTTCTTCCTTCTCTGGGAAAGCGTAAGGTGGAAGGTCCAAGGCCCGAAGTCCGTCGATATTGTGATCTTCCTTTGTATAGCGGAGCTAGGGGGCAAGATTTTCTCCTTTTTCCTTCTCTCTTGGAAGGCGGAATGCTGAGGGCCCAAGGCCCGATCTCCGACGGCTTCCGCAATCTTCAGAAACGAAGGGAAAAGAGGCAGAATCTAGGATCCAACATGGTTGATCATGATGAAATCTTGTTGATAAGGCAGAATACATGCCAGATTGAAATTCAAACGTCCAGCTCCAACTGGAATTTATAGTTGGGAATTTATTGTTGCAGGCAGAGGAAGATGCAAAGTTTCAACTCGGATATTTGTTCAGCTACTTCAGAGAAGATATTTTCTACATTTATGTCAAAGACAAATAGATATTTTCAAACATTCCTTTTGTAAAATGTCTCCTGATAGGCCCATAGAGCGAATTTATTACAGTAGGTGTTGGTGCCTCATTGTAAAATACTATAAAATGCAAGAAATCGAATGTATTATGTTGGTTGTTGGTCTAAAAAACCACATCTTGTATTAGCTGTAACCGTGCCTCTTTGACAATAAATAATAAGATTTTTACCTTTTCGTGCACTTCTTCTACTCTGTGTAATACTTTTGTCTGATCTCCATTTGTGAATACTTCTTTCCTTTTGGATTTCATTTAGTTTCCTTTACCTCTGCAGGTTGTTTATGAATTGTGTATGCTCTTCTATTGTTTGTTATTATTCTGTGCATACATAGTTGATCTGAGGGTCAAACATTCAAACCTAGTGTATCACCTTTTCATTTCCAGTTTCTCCTTCTTCCCTTTTTCCCCAACAATGAATAGATTAGGTTTAGTCTTAGCACACTTTGAATCTCATATTCAGAAAAGGAACTAGCCTTCTCTGGAGGTTTGATTTCCTTAGCAGGGTCCCACACCTAGAAATCACTCCAATATTTCACTAGATTGTTGCAACATAGGCACTTCAACACAGGGTGCAAATCCAAGTGACAACAATCACCATTCGTCTTGTAATAAACATAGTTATCTAATTTGGATTGAGAAATCCCAATATCGACACAAGAGAATCAAACATTTGATACCACATCTTAGAAGATTGCTTGAGACCATTCAAAGATTTTTTTAACCTACAAACCAAAGTTTCTTTACCTTTCTTCACATTGTGCATTGTCTATGTCATGTAGATCTATTCCTCCAAGTCACCATGCAATAATGTTGTCTTCACATCCATTTGTTCTATTTCCAAATGAATTGTTGCTACTACAAATAATAGGAACCTAATAGATGTCAACTTAGCAATTGGGAAAAATATCACAAAACTCTATCCCCTCAAACTAGGAATAGTCTTTTACAACCAATTTTTCCTTGTACCTTTCAATATCATCTTGAAAACTAGTCTTCCTTTTGAACACACATTTACATCCATCTGGCTTTCTTCCTTCTAGTAATGGTACCAAGTCCCATATGCCATTCTTTCTCAATGTAGCCATCTCCTAATCTAGTCACTCTCTAGGACTTAGAATCACTCATATCCATCACCTCCTTCACAGTTCTAGGCTCATCAATATTAGTAATCCAAGCAAAGATACATCTCCAATCAGGAGGAGCATACTTATCCGATTGTTGTCTTTGCAAAGTAGACCTCCTCAAGAGTTAAGATGGAGGTTCTATCTCCTCTTCAAAACTATCTGAATTGTCTAATATCTCTTCCTTTTTAGGTCCTGTTGATGTTCAAATCTGCACCTGAATGTTACACTTTGGTACAGACTAGCACCAATAATGGGAAATCCTACAAGCATGAAATTTGTAGAATAACCTCCAGGCTTTTAGAAGCTAGCTCTTCGTATGATTCCTAAAGTATTCCTTCAACCTTATGGAGAAAAGAGAGGAGAAACATCTGAAATTTTAAAACTATCCCAAGGTGATGCACTGAATAATGAAAAGTTATATTAATACTAGATTGGCACAACATTCACTGTTCAGATCATAATACGAAATTGTGGCAGCAAAGAGCATATAAATGCACAATTTCAAACCATTCACCGATATATTCATTGAATCAGATAAACATAGGTGGAGTATAAATATGTAATTAAAAGAAATCTTAAAAGGCAAATATTTCATAATAGAATGTCACTTTCTCTTTATTGGTGAACCGAGAACAAAGACAAAAGGAAAAATGCATAGTTCTCAAATATTCGATCGGCTCTGAGAAGCACTCACAAAGGACAATGTCTCTTATTTTCCCCTTTCTTTTTGATTCAATACATTACTTTTATATCAGTGACCTGTGGCCTACATGATTTTTATTGCAGTTATAGTAATGCATGAATTATCACATGCCCATGGACAAAATAGTTATCTATAGATCCACATGACTTAAAAATATAAAATTTTAGGGATTCAAATGCATGAGACCTGATAATCCTTTTGTACACGAGTCATACCACTATGCCTGAACCAATCGCACAACCAGGAGACTGTGACTTAACTGAAGTATTTTGGAGGAGTGCCAAACTCCCATATGTCATCTATAGAGTGTTCATTGATTTATTGTAAGGCTCACAGACAAGTTGACTCACTCATTTATCCAATGGTTCAATGCCTAGTACTTATAGGCTATGACAATATTTGCATGATGCATGAACCTTTGGATATTTTTGCTATGATCAATGGTTTGGAATCTACCATAAGTGGGACCCGCTACCTCCAACTTGGAAATATCTAACCAATGGTACAACATCTAGAAAGCGTTAGATCTGCTTACTTCAAAATGTTGCACAGTTTTGCCAAGTGTCCTCCATGGTACATTCCCTCGACTCTATTCTCTTGATGAAGTTGGATCCACCTATTGGTTTGACTCATTGCTCTCGACCAATGGTGCAATGTAATGAATTGTCAGTGCTACCACTCTCAAAAGTGTGCACCAAGCCACCATGTAGCACAAAGAATCCATCGTGTATTGCTTTTCTTTGATTCATATAAAATGAAAAGGGGGACTGCTTTGGTGATGACTCATTTTCTTTAACTAATGGAACAACATCTAAAAGTTGTCAAACTCGGTAGCTTTAAAACTTGCACAGTGCACCCACATGGAAACATCGTATCAAATGAATCTATGACTTCGATATTTCCTTTCTATTATCCTCAAAATTAGATGTGCTTGATTGTTTAGGATGACCCCTACGAAACTTGTTTGTTTCGTAGCCTACAACTCTAAGCACACGAATCAAGGCGAATCCATTTGTCCTTGTGCATATCTCGTGAGTCTATCCAAGTATATCCTTGTTTTAGTTTCTCAGAGTTTGCGTATTGAAGTAAAATCACAAATGAATCAAACAAGTGAGTTTGATGTTTTTGGGAGTTAGAGTGTTTTAAGTCTTAGTGCAGGGGTGGGATTTTTCCCTGCCACTACATGAGCCTTGTTTTGTTATATGGATCGGTGACATTTTTTGCCTCTGATACATGTTAGGGTCATCGTTTCATGCACGTGTGGCATTTTTGCCACCGTTTCATGTTAATGTTTTTCCTAAGTATATGCTTGGGTGGTGATTTTCGCCGCCCGAGCAACTAAGAGTTCATCTTAAGTGCAATTGATGCACTTTTAAGTTTTTTGATTTGGTGTTTTTAAAAGGTTTTTTCTTAGTTTCATTTTTCATTAGTATTTTCTTTTCTTCCTCTGTGGCCTCTCTGCAAACTTAGTCAGTCCTTAGATCTCCTGGCACATGTCATTGTGAGGATTTGATCATATCTGAGGATTTCATCTGAGTTTTCATCAGTTTTTCCACCGTCGTTATTCAGGTAAGGGTTTTCTATTTTCTTTAATTCATTTTTGTTTTCTTTTAGTGATATGCATTGGATTTGTGTTTAGAGTTTTGTTTTGTTGTTTCTTGGTTTAAACCTATCAATTCTTTCTGTGTTAGAGTTTTTAGATTTAAACCCTACTGTTTATCTGCGTAAAACCCTAGCCATTTTTCGCATTTAGTTTTTGTTTCTTTTATTTTATGTCAGTGATAATCACCGCTTCTGAGTCGTCTATGCGTTAGGGTTTTTCGTTTTAAAGAAGTGTCAAATCAAAATATGTTTTTCTTCATGTGTGATCGACAGTTTCCGCTGATGTTTCATTTTTTCTTGATATTCATCCACAATGAAATGGTGGCATTTTTTGCCGACCTAACATCAAAGACGATATCTTGTCTCATGCGGGGGGCAGCGATTTTCACCGCCCATACATAGAAATTCCTAAAGAACTATCAGTGCAGGGGCGGCGATTTGCGCTGCCCATGCTTAAAACTTGAGTCTTTTCCCAAGTGTAGGGTCGGCAATTTTTGCTGCCCATACACAGGTTCTACTTTATAAAAATTGCAAAGTTGGTGATTTTTGCCGCTTGAGCATATGCAGGTTTTTACAAAATTCCCAGTATCAAATGTACTGTTGGCATTTTTCCCCTCCAATACACTTGCAAAGTTTTATCCCTCTACATGCAAGGATGAGGATTTTTGCCGCCCTAACATACAAAGCAATACCTTCTATATGCAGAGGTGGGCATTTTTGCCACTCTTGCATCACCTCCCTCAAGTTCTCTAACTCTAGAGAATTTTCGCATTTGTTAACCTTCTCCTGCTTTTCCTCGTTGCTCACTTTTATTGCTCTCTAGCCCCTTTAACCTCATGCTTTTGACCATGATTTCCAATATTGCAGTTTGCCATGTGCCAAATTTCTCCTAACACTACAAAATCATGCCTTCTATTGTTGTAGTTGCTTCTGCAAGATTGTCAAGTTCTTTTTCTCAACCGAGGGAGTTCATCTTTCAAATGACCGATCCCTCGCCAAAGAAAGCCAAAGCTATGAAGTACAAATACCAGGGTATGTTCCCCGTAACTTCAGTCACGTCCAATGTGGATGAGATACGGGATACAGAGATTGGCCATGTTGATATGGCCGAGTTTGTAGAAAGGACAAAGCAAGAGAATCCAAGTCATTATCTGAAGAGGATTGTGGACAACAATATCCATTTGGTTGCTTCCTTTCCTGTAGCAGCCCACAACACTGAATTTGTTCTTCAAGTAGCTCACTTCTATGATAGAGATAATAGAACAATGGCTGATGCACATGGTAAAGTAATAATGAGGTTAGATGCAGAGTTTATGGACAAAGTTTTCATGTGTCCTAGTGTAGAGGAAAGTACAGAGATTGATTTCAATATTGCTCAAAAGGAATATGACAAGCATACTAAGAAAGCAAAAAGGATTATAAACACTAAATGGTTGAAAACTGCCAGGTCTAATCTTTCCAGATGGCCCAAGAGTTTTCCAAGGAGTGACTTTGTTGAAGAGGTTAGTGACTTGATAACTCTTCTTAGAAGAGTTAGAAGGCTACCTTCTTCTTCCACTTTCCATGAGTGGATGCATCCTTATATCAAAATCATCCTTCAAGGTAAACATAATATTTTTTGGGGTGAACAGATAAGTAATGCTCTTCACGAGCAATTAACCAAGGTTTCAACAACTTCCAAATTTTATATGACATCTTACTTGGTATATGCAGCTGCCTCTAGGAGAAGTTTTCCAAGGTTAACCTCAGAAGGAGACCGAAGAGTCATTCCTGTGTATCAGTATTACCCCCAATTAACTTTAAAGGGATCCATTCCTCACTTCTGGAATTCTTTCTTTGCAGTATTTTTGTGTCTTTTTGATCCCCAATTGGAACAAAAGAGAGTGTCAGATTAAGCTTGGGAGGTGGTGAACAGTTTTGGTTGTTTGTATCTTCAATTCCCAACCTTTACTTATCTGAGGGTTGGCTATTTCCAAGGATATCCATACATGCTACCTAAATTTCCTAGTGACAAAATTGTTTTGATGGAGTTATGCTAGCAAATGATTGTCGTGCATAACAAGCAGATGGAGCTAAAGAAACCTGGCTTCAAGTTTCCTATAGAGATTGGAAGGTACTCTATTGCCACTTCTACTAAAGCTAAGGCTCTTGAGACTGAAATACAATTGGTAACAATGAAGTAGTTCAAGAGGAGAAACAATTTTGACTTTAGGAGGGTGAAGGACAAGATCAAGAGGAAGACTCTATCACAAGTCCCAATGGTAGAAGATATATGGGCTGATTTGAGGACTCAGGAAGAAATTAGGAAACTGGATTACTGCAGATTGACTCTAAGTCAAATTGAGGACTTAGAACTAGCTGATATTCTAGAAGGAATGGTAGATGATGCAGACATAGTGAACCCTAGGTATGCCAATGAAAATGTTGCTGGTTCTCCTTTGTCTGTAGTCTTATGGTCAAAGAAGGAGCTGACTTCAATAAGGAAAAGGTTTGATCCTATCCTGGAAAATACCAATGTGTGGTTGAAAAGCAAAGGAATTCAGTTGAAGGGCTTTGTCACTGGTTCAGAGGAAGAGACTTTAGAGCAAACTGGCAAAAAGGATGAAATAAGAACTAAAAATAAAAGTGGTGCACCAAGCTCTTCTAAGGCTCCTAAGCCTAAGATAAAATTTGTATCAGAAGGAGGAAAGGCCAAAGTGATAGAAGAAGAGCCAAGTGAAGACGAGATGGAAACAAATGAACAGACAACTAAAGAGCCTGCTGCTGAAGAGATGGACATTTCAAGGAGAGGTCTTCAGAGGGAAAATAGGGTAAGTAGGGAGCAGAGAAAGAAGACAAATAGGAATAGTTAGAGGAGCCAATCATGTCTTCTAAACAAGACTTGCCACAAGAACCTCAAACTTCTCCTTTGCCCACTATGCTTGTTTCAAATTCAATGCATGTTGTTTCTAGTACTGTAGTTACTCCTATTGTCATACCATCTTCTTGTTCTTCTACACCATCTTCTTCTAGAACACTTTTTGATAGTCCTAAAGCTGCTTTTGATGTTGTTTTTGGTTCTTAGATATCTCTACCAAGTTTGTCTTCTCCTTCATATGACATTGGTGATCAAACAATTTTGAACCAATTTGTTTCAAGAACTGAGCAGGCTACTAATGTTAATGTGTCAGGTGTTGTTTTTACAAACACTTCTCTGATAATCACTAGAACTAATGTAGGGGCAATTCCTTCTAGGCAATCAATGAGTTTTAATCCGGATACTAGTTCATCAGTGCTTCCTCCATGGCTCTCAGCCTACACTCCAAAGAGGAAAAAGCAAGCCATCTCTCCAAATGACTTCAATTTTGAGAAGCTAGTACCTGTTAAGGCAAAGACTCAGAAGAAACCCAAGACTCTTTCTTGGCTACTGGAAGACAAAGGTCATAAGTACATAGAAATTGCTCAACCCCCACCAGATGCTACCATTGAGAATTTCAACATGAGTGATTATTCAATCTCTAGGATTGAACTAGGGAAAATTACTCATGAAAGTGCTAAGGCTGATGTGCAGTCAACTCTCAATTCTTTGATTATGAAATTTGATCATGAGAGAGAAATGAAAGATCAATACAAGGCAAGGGCTGAGCAACTAGCTGCAGTAATATGAAAGATCACCTTGTCATCTGAGGCCGTGGATCCTGAGGCAATTACTATGGAGGATCTTGTTATCCAAAAAGCAGAAAAGACTCATGCTAAGGGAAAAGTAGTTGAGGAATATCTTGAAAGAATGCATGCACAGGGTGAACTTCTCCTAACAAGCATGGTTGAAAAGAAAAATAAAATGGAGAAAGTGAGAAATGAACTAGATGACTTGGTTGACACTTTGTCGTAGGAGATTGAATATTTGGATGCAAGTCTAGAGAAATGGACTGACATGAAGAAAACCAAGGTAAAAACCTTGGTATCAATCGACATCCTTTCAAACCGAGAATCTTATGTAGAAACCAAGGAGTCATTGATTCACTGCAGCAATGTGTTGAAAGATTTGCAAAGTGCTCGGGAGCTTAGCATGGATAGTGATGTTGATCTTCTACACAAGTTGGAAGAGCTTCCATGTAAATTGACAGGTGATGACCATCATTTTCTTTCAATTGAGGAATTTTTTCAGGAATTCAAGAGTATGTTTCAAAGAGAGTTTGAAGACAAAGCTCTTTCAGTCGCTTCTCTGGATAATCTTCTAGACAACCAATTGACTATGGATAATTTGAAAGCTAAGTTGACAAGTCATGAAAAAGTGGCTACTGCAGTGAAGGATGCAATAACCAGAGCTCGAGTTATTTCAAAGAATATTGCTAGTCCTAACAGCTTGGAGATGCAGATGGTTTTCACCATGTATGAAGGTTTTCTCAAGAAGAATGGGGGGAAAAGTTAATTTAGATGTGCATGCCTTAGTATATTTTTATAGTTTTCATATGGACTTTGTTTTTAGTTTTGGACATTTTTACATGTACTTTTTCAATATGCAATTACATGTAAAAACAAGGAAAGTCCCAAATCAATAAGGACTCTTCCTGTTGAATAAGTCAAGTTAGTTGTATTTTCCCTAGTTTTTCTCATGGCCTCTCACTATAAATAAAGAGGGCTTCTTTGTATTTTTTTATCTTTTAGTTATTGAAGCAAAACTCTGCCAAAATTGAGAAGCATTTTTGAGACTTTGTGTTCAAGTTTGTAAATCAAGATTTTATCGATAATAAGAAAGCAAGTGAGCATTCAAACTTTGTTTTTTGGAAATCTACTTGTAGTTTATGAGAGATGTTCTTATGTCTTTTCTCTTGCACCATCTTATGCAATTGATCAAATAAATAGTGTGAATTCATATAATCTGGGAGGTGATCTAAAGCTAATTTTGGAGTCTTTGTGCTGCAACATTGCCTTTGGAATTTATATTCTATGTTTGTGAGCAAAAGATATTGGAAAGACTTTGAGCTGCCTCTATCTTTTATGTTCTTGTAATTTTATCATAGCATTCGGTAAAGACTTTGGGCTGCACCTAATTCTATTAGTTTCTAACTTGAAGTCAGCAAAAGAAATTACAAAAGACTTTGTGCTTTTGTAAATTTCTTAGTTATTTCAAGCTAGTATCATTTTGAATATTCTTATGTTCATTCAATCTTGATATTGGTTATTATTGTTCCAATAAGTGGTTTTTGAGTTTATCATATATTGTAAAGGTTAAGTTAAAACATCATTTCTAAAAAAAGAGAAATAGATGATATGGCACCATCCACAAGTTAGTTTATAGTGTACATAAATCTAGTTAAGTACTTATTGATTGTAGTGAGAAATAAGAAGGGAGTCTCCCCTTTCTGAGAGGAGAGATTAAAATGTCATCATATTGTGGTTGATATAACCATTTTGCCTTTAGTTAGTTGAAGACAAAATATTCACCCGACAGTTTTTGGTGACTCTACTGGGGAACAAATACGCATCGAAGAGCCTCATGCTTTTGTTTGAAGTATAGCAGTCTCATATTGCTTGTAATAGGTTGTTGTGTTTTAAATTTTTGTTAGTTATTTTGCACTCTGGCTGAAGCTAGGTATACAAGAAGTAGAAGAGCACAAGGAATTATAGATCCTAACTTTGAGTTAATGCAACAAAATATTATCACTCTTCCGCCTAAGAGATCTCTTCAGTGTACACTAAGTTTTCCACCTACCAATGTGAGATCTCCGATACCAAGTGAAGCATCAAGTGTTCCTAGAACTTTCCCTATCCCACAAGTTTCTAGGTTTGTAATTCCACCCTTCAATCAACACACAATGGCTCTTCCACCTCTTGTGTGTCCATGGGGAAATGCTTTCGGGCTTTTGAATCTTACTCTACCATTGCATGATCTACCCCGTAGTTCAAGAAATAATTTTCCAAATTTTTATGGTGATGGAAAAGTTCACCCCGATGAACATATTGCAGCTTTTTACATTGCATGTGTTGTTCTAGGGGTAGAATATGAAGATGTCTCTGTAAGAATCTTTGTTCAAACACTTCAAGGTGTTACTGTAGACTAGTTTTATCATCTTCCTGCTAAATCCATCACTGGATGGAATGTTCTACAAACCAAGTTTGAGGCTAGGTTCAAACCTGCCGAGGATGCACACGCTCTTTTGGCTCAACTCACTCAAATGAAGAAGGAACAACAAGAACCCATGCGTGAGTTCATTGCAAAGTTTAACAAGCTGACCAACAGAATTCCAGCAACTGCTCAGCCTATAGCTGAGAACCAAAAGTGTTTCTTTATAAACACTCAATTGTCAAAGGTAAGTTTTCTTCTGCAGCGGGCTAATCCAACTGATTTGGCAGCAACTCAAACCTTGGCTACTGAAATTGAGGATGACTTGATCCTTGCCAAAAAAATAAGGAAGGATACAAACCGGGCTAAAGGACAACCTTCTACAAGTACACCTTCCACAAGCACCATGGATCCCATGGTGCAAAAGTTAGCTAATGAATTGTTAGCCTTGAAGAAACAAGTATCTCAAAATATGTCCTTTCCTTCCTACAAGGACATACCAAGGAGAACTTTCCCAAATGCTCTGTATCAAGGTAACACTGCAAGGAACTAAGGACAAAACAGGCTTCCCCCTACCCAAGGGAGACTTGCTTTAGAAGTATTGCCGGTTAATGCAGCAGTTGGTTACTATGAAGCTGAACAAGAAAATTTCCCTCAACCTAATCTTGATCACGATAATATTGCCAACCTCTTCACAGAAGGAGAAGAAGAGTTGGCTGGCAACTCAAACATCAGTTTCCTGAATTTTCAGGATGGAACAGAACAATCAGAGGATGCATATGGTGAATCATATGTTGTTATCATGCGGTCACAGAATCAGTTGAATCAACAAGCGGCTAACAAAGGAAAGTCTAAGGAAGATCCTACTCCTGTAATCACCATTGCTAAGAGAGGCACACCTCTACCTTTTCAACCCAGGGATTCAACCCATGAAAAGCAAGTAAGTACATCTAATGTTCATTCTTCTTCTTTTGTTCCTTAGACCAGTACTTCCAATCCAAGACCTCAAAATGAAAGTATTCCTTCTTCCGTACCTTCTCCATATCAATTGTTTGATATAATAGATCATGCTAGAAAGAGTAAAATTCAAATGTCTGAGGTCAAGTATTTGCAAGCTAATCCGAATCAGTTTGAATGGTTAGCTAAATTTGTAAAAAATAAGGCTGCCCCTATAGGGCAAGATTCTTCCCAAAATAGTCCTTTCGTTTCTAAGACAAGAACCTCTTAGAGCAATCTAGTTGCTACCCCTTCCACTACCATAGGGAAAATTGAGCCATTCTATGTTTCTTTGTTGGTAAATGGTCATAAACTTAGTAACTGCATCATAGACTCAAGTGCCTCTGATAATGTCACACCTGCCAAGGTGGCAGATGCCCTGGGATTAACTTTGACAAAGACCTTTGGTAGATGCTTTTCAATGGAAACCAAACGAGTGCCCCTTATAAGGTAAATCAAGGATGCGCAGTTTGCATTCACTGCCTTTCCAGAGAAAAGGATCAAAATGACCGTCTTAGTGGCCGACGTGCCAGCCTCATATGGAATTTTATTGGGGCAGAACTTCTGTAAAGACATTGGTGGGGAAATCAACATGGATTGGTCCGAAGCAAGGATACTCGTTAAGGGTGTCATGCAAAAGTTGCTTCCTGAAAGGGAGACAAAATATGCTGTAACCACGTCTGAGGATCCAAAGGCGCAAATTATTTTTGAATCTTCAAGTATGGGAAACTACTTTTTGACTACTGATGATTTTTCTGACATGTCAGATGATAGTTCCAATGAAAGCATGATGATGGAAGATTATTCTTCTTCAAGTGAAGAATCTCCTAGTCATGAGAATGTCAAATCAAAGGGTTCAAATGATATTTGGACTTTGGAGTTTGATGGTAGCTATACTTCAATAGGATCCGGGGTTGGAATAGTCCTCATATCTCCTTAGGGAGATATTTTTCCTTTCTCTTATAAGCTACAATTTGATAATACAAATAATACTGCTGAATATGAATCTTTTTTGCTAGGTATGGAAGCTGCTCGTGCCAAAGGAGTCAAGAATCTCTATGCACAAGGAGATGCATAACTTGTCGTCTGTCTAGGGAGGAATTTGTACCAAACCAAAAATGAAAGGTTGAGGTATTATCACAATCATGTTTGGGATTGCATTGAGGACTTTGATGCCTTTAATATTTCAGCAATACCTAGAGATTTCAATGACAGGGAAGATTCATTAGCTGTCTCAGCTACCCTTATGGTTCCTCACAAGGATTTTAAGGGTAACAAATATACAATTGAGTTGGTCTTTCGACCAAGTATCCTAGATAATTCTAATCATTGGCAAGTTTTCAATGGTAATGATCAAATTATCTCATTCCCGGAGAAAGCAGATAGCTTCAATGAACTCTACTTTGAGGGAAGTCATTCTCCCCCTCGTGAATCTGTTTCTAAAGTTGATTCTGAGATAGGTGAGGAATTTCTGCAGTTGAAGGGTAATAAAATTCCCAAAGGCTTGGTTTCTCTCGAGAAACTATTTGACAAGCATGATTGATAGATCAAGCAACAACAACAAATTGGAATAGGTTCATTGATGAAAGTTGAACAGGTGAATCTAGGTACAAAAGCTGATTCCAAAATGGTCAACATTGGGAAGTGTTGTACAGATGATGAAAGATTCAAGTTTGTGATGCTTTTGCATCATTATATTGATGTGTTGGCATATTCCTATGATGACTTGAAGTCATTCCGGCTAAAGGAAGTTCAGCACGAGATTCCACTTAAGATGGGATCCTTGCCTCATAAGCAAAAACAGAGGCAATACAACCCAAAGATTTTAGGTACTATTCAAGCTAAAATTTTGAAGATGTTGAATGCAAGAATAATTTTCCCAATTCATCATTCGATATGGATTGCAAATATAGTGTCGGTAAGGAAAAAGAATGGTGAAATCCGCATCTATGTGGATTTCCATAATTTAAATCAGTCTTCCCTAAAAGATAATTACCCACTTTCGGTAATGGATCAAGTACTTCAAATGGTGACTGGTTCAGAAATGATGTCTATGTTGGATGGTTTCTCAAGCTACAACCAAGTGGAGGTCAGCGAAGTGGATCAGTATAAAACTACCTTCACAACTCCTTGGGGCACCTTTGCTTATCACAGAATGCTGTTTGGATTGATCAATGCTGGTGTGACTTTTCAGAGAGCAATGGACTTGGCTTTTAGAGATGAAATAGGTAAGTTTATTGTTGTTTATCTTGATGACTTAACTATTTTTTCAAAAAAATGTCAAGATCATGCATATCACTTGCGGCAAGTTTTGGAAAGGTGCCGTCAACATGGAATTTCCCTCAATCCCAAAAAGTCTATTTTTGGGGTAACAGAAGGCAAGCTTCTTGGGCATATAGTGTCTAAGGAAGGTACAAAGATTGACCCTAAAAGAATCAAATCAATTCAAGCTCTTACTTTGCCTTCAAGTAAGACAGTTGTTTATTCTTTCTTTGGAAAGGTGAATTTTCCGCAGAGGTTCGTTCTTGAATTTGCAGAGAAAACTCGTCATATTGTAAATATGATGAAAGGTAAGTCCACTTTCCATTGGAGCGTGAAAGGTAAGGAAGATTTTGAGGACATTAAAAGAGCCATTGCCCATGCTCCGGTTTTGGTTTGTTCTGATTATACCAAATATTTCATTATGTATGGTTATGCTTTTGAGCATATGCTGTCGGCTATCCTGGTTCAACAGAACAAGGAGGGTATTGAATCTCCTATTGCATTCATGAGTTTCCCTTTGAAAACTGATGAACTCAAATATTTAGATATGGAGAAGCATGCATATGCCATGGTAAAAGTTGTCAAGCATTTCAGATTCTACATTCTAAATTCACATACTATTGCGTTGGTTCTAGATTCAATAGTCAAGTCCATTCTAACTCAAAAAGAGTTTGGGAGCAAAAGAGGCAATTGGATTGCTAAGATCCAGGAGTATGATCTTGACATTAAGCCTACCAAGCTTGTACGTGGGAAAGGATTATGTCAGCTTATTACTGATAATGTACCTAAGGAAACAGGGGATGAAGAAGCAGAAAATGAAGATGTTCCCACCGTTCTTTTTGTTAGCACAACAGATGAATGGTATTCAAATATTGCTTACTTTCTCACTTATGGTGAATGTCCCAATCATTTGTCCTACAAAGAGAAAAGGACTATCAAGCTCAAAGCTACAAATTTCGTCCTATGGGACAACCTTTTGTATAAGAGAAGCATTGATGGAATCTTCCTCCATTGTGTTGATAAGGCACAACAAAGCAAACTATTGGAATCCTTTCATAGTTTGGCATGCGACGGGCATTTTCAGCACCTGTAACAACTCACAAGATTTTGCGAGCTAGATACTATTGGCCTACATTGTTTCAAGACTCATATGATTGGGTGCGCAAGTGTGAGCTTTGTCAGCAGTTTGTGGGGAAACCCAAGTTGGATGCCCTACCACTCAAACCAATCATTTTTGAGGAATCTTTTCAACAATAGGGTATTGACTTCATTGGTGCGGTAAACCCACAATCAAGTGCAGGACATAGTTATGTTCTTACAACAACTGACTACTTCACAAAGTGGGTGGAGGCAATTCCTGTAAAGCAAGCTATTTCTGAGGTAGTTTGTAGGTTTCTCAAAGAGAACATAATATCAAGGTTTGGTGTTCCAAACAAGACAGTAGCAGATAATGCTACTTGTTTTTCCTCTCAAGAGATAACTAATTTCTATTTTGAATATGGAATCATTCTTTCTCACTCATCCGACTATTATCCACAAGCAAATGGTCAAGCTGAGTCTAACAACAAGAATTTGGTTACCATTATCAGGAAGTTAGTCAATGAAAATCAGAGAACTTGGCACAAGGCATTGTTTGATGCATTGTGGGCAGACCGCACTACCCCTAAGAGAGCAATTGGTATGTCACCTTTTTAGTTATTGTATGGATTGAATGCTGAGATACCGATCACTTTAGAGCTGTCATCTTTGAAGTTGACAAAAGCAATTGAAGATGAAACTTTTGAGATCTCAATTGACAAGCGTGTGATGTTCCTTTTTGAACTTGAGGAACAACGTGTCAAAGTGGTGGATCGCATTGTGGAACACCAAAGTCAAGTGAAGAAGTTATTTGACAAGAAGGCCAAATTTAGAGATTTTCAAGTCGAGGATCAAGTCTTGTTATGGGACAAGAGACGAGAGACGAAAGGAATGCATAGGAAGTTTGATTCCCTATGGAGAGGCCCTTTTGTCATTCATCAACAATATGGTGAAAATAGTTTCATTCTAGAGTATCAAGATGGGACAACTTTCTTGCTGCCGCATAGTGGGCAACATCTGAAGCTTTTCTACAATGAAACGAAAAATAAGTTCATGTATATTTGTACAGTTTTATATCTTTTTCTTTTAAGTCTTTTTGTGTCTTTTGTTTTGTTGCCTAACTCTATAGCCCATGGATGGATGAAGGAACCTAGAGACTTGAGTTCTTCTCCCTTTGATCATTTCAAAGAATGATTGAAGGAAGCTCCCTAGTTAGAGCTAGCTGTTATCCTCAAAATTAGCTGCACTTGATTTTGTAGGATGACTCCTACGAAACTTGTCCATTTCATAGCCCACAACTCTAAGCACATGAATCGAGGAAAATCTATTTGTCCTCATGCATATCTCATGAGTCTATCCAAGTATCTCCTCGTTTCAGTTTCTTGGAGTTTGCATATTGAAGTAAAATCGCAAATGAATCAAACAAGTGAGTTTGATGTTTCTGGGAGTTAGAGTGTTTTAAATGAATTCACACTACTTATTTGATCAATTGCATTTGTTAACCTTCGCCCGCTTTTCCTCATTTCTCACTTCTATTGCTCTCTAGCCCCTTCAAGCTCATGCTTTTGACCATGATTTTCAATATTGTAGTTTCCCATGTGCCAAATTTCTCCTAACACTGTAAAATCATGCCTTCTATTGTTGCAGTTGCTTCTGCAAGATTGTCAAGTTATTTTTCTCAATCGAGGGAGTTCGTCTTTCAAATGACCGATCCCTTGCCAAAGAAAGCCAAAGCTATGAAGTACAAATACTAGGGTGTATTCCCCGTAACTTCAGTCACATCCAATGTGGATGAGATACGGGATACAGAGATTGGCCATGTTGATATGACCGAGTTTGTAGAAAGGACAAAGCAAGAGAATCTAAGTCATTATCTGAAGAGGATTGTGGACAACAATAACCATTTGGTTGCTTCCTTTCCTGTAGCAGCCCACAACACTGAATTTGTTCTTCAAGTAGCTCACTTCTATAATAGAGATAATAGAACAGTGGCTGATGCACATGGTAATGTAATAATGAGGTTAGATGCAGAGTTTATGGACAAAGTTTTCATGTATTCTAGTGCAGAGGAAAGTACATAGATTGATTTCAATATTGCTCAAAATGAATATGAGAAGGATACTGTGAAAGAAAAAAGGATTATAACCACTAAATGGTTGAAAACTACTAGGTCTAATCTTTCTAGATGGCCCAAGAGTTTTCCAAGGAGTGACTATGTTGAAGAGGTTAGTGACTTGATAACTCTTCTTAACAGAGTTAGAGGGCTACCTTCTTCCACTTTCCATGAGTGGATGTATCCTTATATCAAAATCATCCTCCAAGGTAAACAAAGTATTTTCTAGGGTGAGCAGATATGTAATGATCTTCATGAGCAATTAACCAAGGTGTCAACAACTTCCAAATTCTATATGACATCTTACTTGGTATATGCAGCTGCCTCTATGAGACATTTTCCAGGGTTAACCTCAGAAGGAGACCGAAGAGTCATTCTTGTGTGTCAGTATTACCCCCAATTGAATTTAAAGGGATCCATTCATCACTTCCAGAGGGTAAAGAATTCTTTCTTTGCAGTATTTTTTTATCTTTTTGATCCCCAATTAGAACAGAAGAAAGTGTCAGATGAAGCTTGGGAGGTGGTGAATTGTTTTGGTTGTTTGTATCTTTAATTCCCAACCTTTACTTATTTGAGGGTTGGCTATTTCCAAGGATATCCATACATGCTACCTAAATTTCCTAGTGACAAAATTGTTTTGATGGAGTTATGCCAGCAAATGATTGTCGTGCATAACAAGCAGATGGAGCTAAAGAAACTTGGCTTCAAGTTTCCTATAGAGATTGGAAGGTACTCTATTGCCACTTCTACTAAAGCTAAGGCTCTTGAGACTAAAATACAATTGGTAACAATGAAGTAGTTCAACAGGAGAAACAATTTTGACTTTAGGAGGGTGAAGGACAAGATCAAGAGGAAGACTCTATCACATGTCCCAATGGTAGAAGATATATGGGCTGATTTGAGGACTCAGGAAGAAATTAGGAAACTGGATTATTACAGATTGACTCTAAGTCAAATTGAGGACTTAGAACTAGTTGATATTCCAGAAGGAATGGTAGATGATGCAAACATTGTGAACCCCAGGTATGCCAATGAAAATGTTGTTGTTCTCATTTGCCTGTAGTCTTATGGTCAAAGAAGGAGATGACTTCAATAAGGAAAAGGTTTGAGCCTATCCTGGAAAATACCAATGTGTGGTTGAAAAGCAAAGGAATTCAGTTGAAGGACTTTGTCATTGGTTTAGAGGAAGAGACTTTAGAGCAAACTGGCAAAAAGGATGAAATAAGAACTAAAAATAAAAGTGGTGCACCAAGCTCTTCTAAGGCTCCTAAGCCTAAGATAAAATTTGTATTAGAAGGAGGAAAGGCTAAAGTGATAGAAGAAGAGCCAAGTGAAGAAGAGATGGAAACAAATGAACAGACAACTGAAGAACCTGCTGCTGAAGAGATGGACATTTCAAGGAGAGGTCTTCAGAGGGAAAATAGGGTAAGTAGGGAGCAAAGAAAGAAGACAAATAGGAATAGTTATAGGAGCCAATCATGTCTTCTGAACAAGACTTGCCACAAGAACCTCAAACTTCTTCTCCTTATGCCTGTTTCATATTCAATGCCTATTGTTTCTAGTACTGTGTAGTTACTCCTATTGTCATACCATCTTCTTGTTCTTCTACACCATCTTCTTTTAGAACACTTTTTGATAGTCCTAAAGCTGCTTTTGATGTTGTTTTTGGTTCTTAGGGATCTCTACCAAGTTTGTCTTCTCCTTCATATGACATTGGTGATCAAACAATTTTAGACCAATTTGTTTCAGGAATTGAGTAGGCTGCTAATGTTAATGTGTCAGGTGTTGTTTTTACAAACACTTCTCCAAGAATCACTACAACTAGTGTGAGGGCAATTTCTTCTGGGCAAACAATGAGTTCTAATCTGGATACTAGTTCATCAGTGCTTCCTCCATGGCTCTCATCCTACACTCCAAAGAGGAAAAAGCAAGCCATCTCTCCAGATGACTTTGATTTTGAGAAGATAGTACCTGTTAAGGCAAAGACTCCAAAGAAGCCCAAGACTCTTTCCCGACTACTGGAAGACAAAGGTCATAAGTACGTAGAAATTGCTCAACCCCCACCAGATGCTACCATTGAGAATTTCAACATGAGTGATTATTCAATCTCTAGGATTGAACTAGGAAAAATTACTCATGAAAGTGCTAAGGCCAATGTGCAATCAACTCTCAATTCTTTGATTATGAAATTTGATCATGAGAGAAAAATGAAAGATCAATAGAAGGCAAGGGCTGAGCAACTAGCTATAGTAATATGAAAGATCACCTTGTCATCTGAGGCCATGGAACCTGAGGCAATTACTATGGAGGATCTTGTTATCTAGAAAGCAGAAAAGACTCATGCTAAGGGAAAAGTAGTTGAGGAATATCTTGAAAGAATGCATGCACAGGGTGAACTTCTCCTAACAAGCACGGTTGAAAAGAAAAATAAAATGGAGAAAGTGAGAAATGAACTAGATGACTTGGTTGACACTTTGTCTCAGGAGGTTGAATATTTGGATGCAAGTCTAGAGAAATGGACTGACATGAAGAAAATGAAGGTAAAAACCTTGGTATCAATCGGCATCCTTTCAAACCGAGAATCTTATGTAGAAACCAAGGAGTCATTGATTCACTGTAGAAATGTGTTGAAGGATTTGCTCAAAGATTTGCAAAGTGCTCGGGAGCTCAGCATGGATAGTGATGTTGATCTTCTACACAAGTTGGAAGAGCTTCTATGTAAATTGACAGGTGATAACCATCATTTTCTTTCAGCTGAGGAAATGGTTCAAGAATTCAAGAGTATGTTTCAGAGAGAGTTTGAAGACAAAGGTTTTTCAGTCGCTTCTCTGGACAATCTTCTAGACAACCAACTGACTCTGGATAATTTGAAAGCTAAGTTGACAAGCCATGAAAAAGGGGCTACTGCAGTGAAGGATGCAATAACCAGAGCCTGAGTTATTTCAAACAATACTGTTGGTCATGACAGCCTGGAGATGCAGATGGTTTTCACCATGTATGAAGGATTTCTCAAGAAGAATGGGGGGAAAAGTTAATTCAGATATGCATGCCTTAGTATATTTTTATAGTTTTCATATGTACTTTGTTTTTAGTTTTGGACATTTTTACATGTACTTTTTCAATATGCAATTATATGTAAAAACAAGGAAAGTCCCAAATCAATAAGGACTCTTCCTATTGAATAAGTCAAGTTAGTTGTATTTTCCCTATTTTTGCTCATGGCCTCTCACTATAAATAAAGAGGGCCTCTTTGTAATTTTTTATCTTTTAGTTATTGAAGCAAAACTCTTCCAAAATTGAGAAGCATTTTTGAGACTTTGTGTTCAAGTTTGTAAATCAAGATTTTATCGATAATAAGAAAGCAAGTGAGCATTCAAACTTTGTTTTTTTGGAAATCTACTTGTAGTGTATGAGAGATATTCTTATGTCTTTTCTGTTGCACCATCTTATGCAATTGATCAAATAAGTAATGCGAATTCATATAATCTGGGAGGTGATCTAAAGCTAATTTTGGAGTCTTTGTGCTACAACATTGCCTTTGGAATTTATATTCTATGTTTGTGAGTAAAAGATATTGGAAAGAATTTGAGCTGCTGCTATCTTTAATGTTCTTTTGATTTTATCATAACATTCGGTGAAGACTTTGGGTTGCACCTAATTCTATCAGTTTCTAACTTCAAGTCAGCAAAAGAAATTACAAAAGACTGTGCTTCTATGAATTTCTTAGTTATTTCAAGCTGGTATCATTTTGAATACTCTTATGTTGATTCAATCTTGATATTGGTTATTATTGTTCCAATAAGTGGTTTTTGAGTTTATCATACATTGTAAAGGTTAAAACATCATTTCTGAAAAATAGAAATAGATGATATGGCACCATCCACAAGTTAGTTTATAGTGTACATAAATCTAGTTAAGTACTTGTTGATTGTAGTGAGTAATAAGAAGGGAGCCTCCCCTTTCTAAGAGGAGAGATTAAAATCTCATCATACTGTGGTTGATATAACCATTTTGCCTTCAACTAGTTGAAGACAAAATATTCACCTGACACTTTCTTTTACTAAACCTTTTCGTAACATGGACCCCACCAAATGCTGCTCTGGATGAATTGACAAATGGTATAACATTTAAACCTGCCAAGATTTGACAATGTTAAAATGTTGCAGAACTTCTACATGTGGCGATCTTGGTTTTCAAAATTGACTACCTATGCTTGTCACAAAATTAGATCAAAACAACAGGTTGTTTTTTGACTCCTAATCTGAAACAAAATGGAGAGTGGAGCTCTACAGTTCTTGGTGATTTTTAGTGGATCTTTTCTTACAAAGAAGAACCTAGATGCTAATATATAGGCATATAAAAAATAAAATTTCAAAATTTGAAGGAAACAATTTAGTATCAAAGCTTCTCTAAGGCAGTCTGTAAAGATGCTCATTCATCTTCTAAAGGTTGTCCCTTCTTCAATGCTTCAAAAGCTCTGTCCAGTTCATTGATCTCTTTGTGAGAGATACTTTGGAACTTTTCTACTATAGCCTTCACTTGATGTTCTAGTTGAGCCAATGGTCGAAGGATTGTTACCACAATGCTCAGTGTCTATCCCTAGCCTTGAAATGATATCCGATCTACTTGTTTTCTTGTGAGCATCACCTTCTATTCTTCTTCAAGCACAACATTATTAGTTAGGAAAGGAGAAGGAAATCCTTGCTACACCAGCGAATTTATATGCTATCATATCCTTCACAGCCTACTCTAAAGTGACTAGTTGTGTCTTGCACTTTAGAGAAGTTTTATTTCAACTCCTCACTTCATTGACATTAGCAGTTGCAATGTATTTGTTATCAACTCCAGTAGATAGCAGAGCCTCATCAAGTACACTACACAATTTTTCTACCATAGCTTGAGCCTGGGAAACTTTTGGAGCAAAAGTTTAGAGAGTCTTGTCCATTTCAGTCTTTACCCATGTTATGAGCTTTTAAGCTGATGAAATGAACTTGAGTGCTGCTTTGAGCTCGATTGCACTGGTCATTATCTGGGTCCAGTGGGATGCATACAGATATTTCACCAATTGAATGACCTATGGTGCATGACTCATTGTTTGTACTTCTATTTGCAACTGCTGAAGTTGTAGCTCCTTGGCATCAAGTTGAGTTTTGAGTGATTCAATTACAATCCTCAGCTCCACCGAAGTAGTGTGAAGCTATGTCAACTCTTCAACCCTCTTATTTTCTTGTTCTTCTACTATCTCAATCCTCTGTCTATAGCCCTCCTAGGTTAAATCTTCTATGTCAAGATACAACTACAATTCTACCTATTTGGATTGCTCGGCTTGAAGGCTTTCCACAAGGACTTGAGTCTATAATTCCAAGGTTAATCTCTTGATTTCTTGCTCCTAATCTTTTACCTCTGCCTGCATTTGACTCACTATATTTTTTGTGTGTTATAGCTCCAACTCCCTTTCTTCAAGTCTCTTGCTCACTTTGATAAAATCTATAGTAACATATTTTTTAGTTTCTTCCATTAGCTCCACTTTATCTTGTGGACAAGCTTGAGCAAGGTTCATCCCTACCACATGGATTGAATAATCTCCAGGGCGCATCTAGTCTTGTCGCTTCTCCATTGTAGGAGTCATGTGAGCTATCATTAATGATTGTTGTATTGGATCATATAGTGACCCTACGTAGGGCCTTGTTGGAGCTTTTCCCTCCTATCTCTGAGCTTTAATTCTAGCCTCTTGTGCTTGCTGTGTCATTTGCATCTGTTGCTGAAAATTGGTAGGTTATTGGATGACTCCGCCCACAAATGGCAAACCTTATGGGAGCCCATATGGTATAGTAATTTGTTTTTGGGAAGGTGCGAGCATAACTCTGGGAGGTAATGGGGATGGTACTGTGAGTGTGGATGGGAAGAATGGAGACATACTCAAAATATGAGAGACACATGGTGCGATGGTGAATGGTGGTGAAAATGAGGTTTAGGGCATGCCAAATGGTTGCATGAATGGTAAAGAAACTAGTGGAGTCATAGGGGTAGTTGTGTAAGCTACAGAAATTGTAGAGATAGGTGTGGCCACAATAGATGGAAGAATAAATTAAGCAGTAGAAGATGGAATAGAAATACTTACCTGCGTGGCCACAAGGGTTGTAGGCATTGCCTCCATTCTAGTTGGAGGCACTATAGTCGTGTCTATCTCTTCATCAGGATCCTTTTGAATCTTGAGCTTTCTCCTCTTCTTGGTTGGTTTTTTAGTAGAAGCAAGGCTATAAGTTTGTTCTACCATAAGGACCATTACTGGAATCTATACTTTGATGGCACATGCTAGGTGTGCTTTTGTAGTGGCAAAGGGAATAGTTTCAACTGCTGGCCTTGATAGTATTTGCACCCTCCCAGGTAAGACTTCCTTTGATATTTCTTTTGCCTTTTGAATTCCTTGTTCATACATTAATCGCACAACTTTATCAGTTTGTGTGAGTTTTGCTCTAAGTCCCCAAATGTTGAAGCTATTTGGGTGAAATGAGAAGGCATTTGAGATGATTGTCCCTCAACTTGGTACAATGGAAGGGGCCATTATCCATGACTCGATCCTAGTTTGGGTAATTTCTCCACAGAGTCAGTATCGACTTTTGATTCATGCCCTAGCTTCTTCCTCTTCTTGTACCTCAGATGTTTCACCTGCTTGTATGTTGCTTGTATTATAAGGTGAGGCAAGTGAACCATGTTCTTCATACCACAGTGTCTCCAAGTTTCGTCCATGTCAACTTTTCCAAATGATTTCTCTAGATCAACTATTTCTTGCATGTATTTCCAATAGGATTTAATCTTTTCTTCACTCCATTCATTTCTCTTCAGAGCCTTTATGAGACTGTAGGTCATGATTTTGGAGGGGTCGTAGGTACGTACTACTTTGTAGAAGGTTTCCCATAGAGGGAGTGATTTAGAAGGAAGTTCTTGAAGCTCTACATACACATTCAGTCAATCAACCTGAGGGGGTTTCCTAGCTTCAATAGTTGGGAAACTCTGATGAACGAATACTTCTTTAGTCTTTAGCCTCTCTACCCAAGTTGCCATGAACCCTTTAGGATCATATGGCCAACAATCTTCAATGAGGTCGAGCCCCAATTCAACTAGTTTTATTGTTAGCAAATGATCACTCCCTCTTATTTACTATTATTCTTGCCTTGGAGAATGGTATGTCATAAAAGGCTCTTTTCTTTCTCCCATCCCCAAACTCAAAATCAATTATGTCGAGTTGGCAAAAAAAATTGATAATTAAAATTCGGTCCATGAGAACCTTGGGAAGTCTAAAAACTTCCTCGAAATCATGAACCTGGATCATAGTGTAATGGGCACCAAAGAACCAATCACATGGGACACAAAGTTGCTCAATAGGACCTTCTATTTATCACTCAACCTGAAGGTAATATCTTCTGTGCTAAGGTCAATGAGGGCTGGGGCAAGAAAATTCTCGACAAATTCATATTAATCAAAAGTCCAGGATAGGAGGTGTGTCTAGGTTGACACTAGTATGACCTTTTGTCATGCCCTAAATTTTACTCAACCTAAACCAAACACAACTACCAATTTTTTTTTCAACTTGCTTGTACTACTAAGTAAATTCAAGTTTTAAAGTTAATCTATGATTGATGACATCAAGTTTACAATGTTCTCTCACCACTTAAACTATCCTAGTTTGCATTTTTCCCTAAGTGTTTCATATTGAGATGTACAAAATTTTTCCTAGGTATCCTAGAGTATAGAAATTGGTCACCTTTCTAAGTTTGATTAGTTTACAAACCACTTAACAAAGTACCAATTTCTCCTTTTCTATCTACCTTCGTTTCCCTAGTATACCTATAAAGAGAAAAAAATATTGCTTAATAATAACTTGACTATCAAGAGTTTGAAAGTGAAGAGCTATGTTGAATACAAATAACCTTACACAAATAATCATGCCTAGAACAAAATTTTAAAGTGAACAAAACTATTTCTTAACTTTACTATCCACATCAATGACACAAGAATTATTTTTATGTTATCAAAAATTTAAAGTTAGATTAGCTTAATTTCAAGTTCTAAGATGTAATCGACATTTACTTACTGTTTCTAGTAGTTTTAGATTTATATGTAACTAGTTACTACGTTTTAATTCATAGTCTAAATTTTGATTGCATTGACTTAATGTTCAAACTAAACAAAATTTCCACTTGGTTATACTAATATTCTTGATCAAAGGTTTAAATAAGTTAGCCATTACTTCGTTGACTTGGTTTCAATTCCCATCAAACTAAGAGGTTTCCTTGTTCATTCGAAGTTCAAGAAGAACTCCTATATTTCTCTATGAAATTTAGCCTATCTAATAGATTCATTCATTGTTATAAACTTTAAGATTAATTACAACTCCAACATATTACTATTAATGTTAAATCATATCATTATGATTTATTGGCAATCAATTTACCTCCACTAGAAGAGTTTAACATTTAATGACAATCCGTCCTAAGTTTGATTAATGTCTAAGTCAAGTTAAGATACATGTCTATATTACATCACAATCATGTGAAATTTGACAATGGTTTTAAAAAAGAAATTTAATTACGCTTTCATTAAATTTTAAATTGATAAATTTATTACAATTAAGTTTTAGCTCCATTTAACTTAATTTCTATTTCCCAAATCTTAATTAAAGATTCTTAAATAGAAAATGCCTTATACTTAACTCAAAACTAATTCTCTTCTTATGGATTTCCTTCATTGAATCATACAATGCAATCAATATGATTGTACACATTTAAATCATTTGTCTTTCTTTAACATTTTCCAAATCAAGTGGATTACAAGATAATCTATGAAACATGAGGATTTTTGGTAACTAAATAATGCAATGATACAATCTTTTCTTTCAAAGAAACACATAACTTTCTTTTCTTGCACATACATTTTTGACTTACAAACAATTGAACCTTTTTTTTTCTTTTCCCTCAAATGCATATGTAACAACACAAGTTTGCTACTTTAACACTTTTCAAAAATGATCTACAACATTTGATACACAAAGTACATCATGAAACAAATATGTCTTTCTTGAAAACAAACACCATTGCTTTGCTTACCAAGAGACTTGAACAACTCCAAAACATCTTCAACCTCCATCAAAGAACCTGAAAATGAACAAGAGAGGAAAAACAACGATATGCCAATGGGCTTTGCACCCATCCATAGGGTTCTGAGACAACCCACCCCCAAGCATTGGGAAACATTTAGCCACTTGGGACCTCTTCACAACACAACTCAACAAGATCACTTTACACAAACAAAACACTTATGTACACATTTGTTACACACTTCATACAGTTACAAAACCACCCAAAGTACATTTCTAACACATTGGATTTCCAAAAAGGAATTCCACATAGGGGGAGTAAGGGCTCTACCTATTAGGGGTATACATATGTATCACCTTAATTCAATAACCAATCTCACATCAAACCTTCATACACCACAATGTACCTTCAAAGCACCCTTATCCCTCCAAGACAAAGCCAACATGTATATAGATATGGGATACTCATATCCCTGAATAAACATGGGTACTCATACCCTGAAATAAAGATGCCCCTTTGTGGGAGCCACACCCACTCAACCCCTTGCACATGGAGGACCAAATCAAGCTCTTCACAAGAGGGGGTCAACTCCCCTATAAAACACATAAAGAACATCACACAACACAAAGTAAAGCACCTATTCACAAACCCCAACAGAACCCTTAAAAAAATTGTTCCTTCTTTCAATTTTCAATGCAGGATGACATGTGGCATGAGGTACAACAAATTAAAATCAGATTTAAGAATGCAAATGACAACAGCAAATCTGAAACAAGATATTAACTGCAAACCCTAAATTTTAATAGTAACTTTATTTTCTCAAAAATGTAATTTTTTTCTTTTTTTAAAATCTTAGCAATGAAGATATTTTGAATGTAAGATGTATTTTTATGAAATGACTAATTATTGTTCTAATCAGATCTGATGTAAAAATTAGAAATATAATTCATGCTATGATGATCTAGGTTTATGACATGCAAATAAGGCAAACAAATATGTTTCTTTCAAGATTCACAATGAAATGTTTATTTTTTCAATTTCACATGCAAAATGTAAGATTGTTTAAAACACCCTAAATGAGAAGGTACAACAAATGAGATCACTTTTACCAACCTAAGAATGTATCAAGATCTGAAGCAACTCACTAACCTGGAAACCCTAGTCTCAAAACTAGCTAGTTTTTTTAATAGGAAAAATAAGGTTTTTACAAACCCTAGTTTTTAAAACTATAAAAAAATAAGGTATGTGAATATGCAAAATGAATGGTGAACTAATTCAAATCGGATCTAGGGAAGGAAACAACTCATATATGAAACAAGAAGGATGCTAGAGTGTAAAAGGAGTTGGGTTCACCAAAATGTTCAATAGAAAAGAGTGACTAGGCCTAAAAGGTCAAACTAGGTCAAACCCTTAGAAAACCAATATTTACATTTAATCAATAAAGAAAAACATATAGGACATAATAATCAATAAAGAAAAACATATAATATTTACATTTAATAAATAAAGAAAAATCTTTACATTTAATCAATAAAGAAAAGCATGCTACCTCAAATCGCAATATCCCACTACTGGTAGAATCCTTGAAAATCATAAAATGAGAAAGTCACCCCCCCCCACTCCATGAAGGAAGAGTTTTTAAAGAGAAGGAAGGAGTAACTTCCTACTCATAACTAATTCAACCAACCAACTCAACCATCCCAACTACCTCAACCACCCAACTACCTTCCCATTTTCGTCACTTTTGTAAGTGGGGCTTAAAGGAGGGTCTAAACACCTTTTAAAAGATTAAAAATGTCAAAAATGAACTTCTAACCTATGTACCTTATACCTAAGCCAATTTTCCAAACATAAAATACAACCTAGACCTCTTAAAAACACTTAAAAATCACTTTAAAAATTACAAGGTTCAAACCCACACAAGAACATAATCATTTTATCACATAAAACTAAAAATAACATTTCTTAACATCATGGCCAATAGACCTTTTGGGCTCCATGCCTAGGTACGGCATCGTACAAAAAGACATAAAGTGGCTAAATGACCCCCATCATCCATTAACATAATAATTCCACCTGTACACTCAACAAGAAGTGTCAATACAATATATAGCCAAAATGTATCCATCATAAATAACATATTATCACAAATCCATTAGCAACCATAGACAACATATAAAATTCATCATTCACAAATACATAAATCAAATAATCTCATCAAAGGATATCATATGGAATCGAATCATAATATATAACATCCATAAGTATATCAAATATCATCCATAATAAATAAATGTGCCATCCATAAGTATTGAGTATCATAATCATCAAAATGTCTCTAGGAACATCAAGGATCACAAAGAAACAAGAGTACATAGAATGGGGGTCTCACATCCCCCCCCCCTTAAGATTAGACTTCCTCCTGGAAGCCCTCAAGAGATGAAGGTGGAATAACTCATCGTAGTGACAAAGCATCACATTAGTGAGTTTCCAAATCTAGGTTGTGAAAAACTAACTAACCAAGATAACCAACAAATAATTAGCACCCTAGATGCTATCTTACTTGTGAAAACAACCATACCTCCATATATGTTGAACAAGAAATACATCACTATCTACATGGACATAGATTAGGCAAGGATGCGAAAACACTAATTTATCCCATGAAGTGCCACAAGAGTCATGCATAAAGTAAATTTGTATTAGTGTATACTAAAACACAACAAAATTATTAGACTATTACTTGCAACATATCAAGGTTTCTAACCTTAGCTTATCAAGCATATTGATAATTAAATCAAGCACTTGAATTACGAACCATCCTATGTATCAAGTTGTCAAGCATGTTTTCCTATCACTAAAGTAGCTTCTAGAACTTATTTTATGAAAATTACATGTGTTAGAGATATATAGAATTAATATAATGTCTTCTTTCAATTGCAACATGAGGCTTACTTAAATAGAATTTATAAGTATAATTAGCGCTCAAATGCTTTCAAATAACCAAGAATTCATAAACACGTAGCTAACTAGCTTGCAATAGAAGAATCGACATCCAAATACCTATGGTGCCAAACAAGTCTCATCTACCTAAGAAGGGTTGATACCATAGTATCCTAGTGTTATAGGGTAAGAAGAGGGTATATATAAATTTATGAACCTAAGGAAAGACAAGAACTTGACCTTCCTATACTAATCTTATTAGTAGGTCTTAATCCTCCAAGAGTCCCCAAGCCACCTTCTTCCCCATACAACCTTCTAGGGCCCCCTTCAAAAGAACATCTTAAGTACATGCAAATTTCACAAGCACCAGCAGTAACAAGTAAGCAAAGGCCTCAAAAGGAAACAATAACTATAAAAAAGTAATGATACCAATATTAATTAAAATCCAAAATGAAATCTCATAAAGATAACAAAGTTCAAGTGTGGCCACCAATGCAACAATATGCCAAATTCATTGAAAAGCTCAACCCAATAAATCCCTGAGGTAAGGGAGCATATCAAAATTAATCGCTAAGAAGCCCAAGATAATAATAAAAATTTCATACTGCTGGTTGACAATTTAAAGATTCATAACTAATGAAACAAATAAATCCATAAATGCATAAATTAAATAAATAAGCAAACCAACATATCATAAAAGCATTTGTTCAAACAAATTACATCGTGACTATACAAGTCACCCAAAAGGAGGGGAGTATGGTAGACTCAACCTCGATAATTATTCTAAGATAACCATCACATTGGATAACCCCATACCTCTCACCATAACAAACATGCACTATAATCAATGTAAAATCTTAGCGCTAAAGTATAACATGTGTAGGAATATCTAAGAGATTTTAAATAAAGTATAATATAGTCTAAATTATCATTATGGTAACACCTAATACTATTCAAACCCATAATTCACTATTGCATTAAAAGGCAAAGGAACCATACTAGAAATAGTTTTCCCAACACTAATATCTAATGTAGGTATCAAAATCTTAACAAACTTGGAGTGTACCCCTTGACAAAGGTGCATTATACATCATCCCTAATGCAGCAATATAACAACATGAACTAGACTTTCCCCATGTGCTAACAAGCATGGTTTAACAAAAGGAAAGGTCAATCGAGAGATACGGTCATATAATATTATTATAATCTCCCAAATGAGCACCCCTTTTCATGCACATCCAATTTAAGTTTGAACCCTCAATCTATTGAAATAGAAAGAGGGAGGTAAACATGAACATCACAAACATAAGATTAAAGGAAGACACCCACACCTTTGTATGAGAAGGAACACACCTCATCAAAATTGTCAACAAGCATTCGACCACATCAAGGAATATCTAGCTTCACCATCGGTCCTCATGGCACCCATCCCTGGAAAGCCCCTATTATTGTATATATCAACAACTTCAGTAGCACTTGGGGCACTTTTAGCACAACATGATGATATTGGCCGTGAAAGGGCTATATACTATATCAGCAAGACCCTATTTGGCTATGAGCTTAACTACACCTCCATGGAAAGTGCATGTCTAGCTATCATTTTCTATTCCTAAAAGTTACAACACTACATGCTAAGTCATTCTATCAAGCACATCTCTAAAGTTGACCCTCTCAAGTACCTGCTTTCTAGGACTTCACTCATGGGAAGAATTGCAAAATGGGTTATGTTGTTGAGAGAATTTGACATTGAATATGTTGATGGAAGAGCAATCAAAGGATATATTATAGCAGATTAGCTAGCTGAAGCACCCCTCATAGATCATCAACCGCTATCCATTGATTTTCCAAATGATTCCATCCCAACCATGATAGAATGAACAAACTAGAAACTATACTTTGATGGATCCTTCACCAACCATGGTTCAAGAGCAAGAATACTATTGGTGACCCCACAAGGTGACTATATCCCCAAAGCATACAGACTTTCCTTCACATGCACAAACAATGTGGCCGAATATGAAGCTTTGATCATTGGTCTCAAAAAAATAGTTCAATGGAATATCTTGCAGCTACAAGTCTATGGAGATTCCCAGTTGATCATCAAGCAAGTTAATGATGAGTACCTCACTAAAGATGACAAACTAGTACCCTATAAGCAAATGGTCTATGAATACAAACTATTCTTTACCTACATACAGTTTGAACAGGTACCTCACCTTCACAACAAAGTAGCTGATGCCATGGCTACTATTGGTTCCTTTCTAGACATGCCTCATGATAGTAATCAGTGTCAGTTTCTTGTGGAACAACTCCTTATGCTAGCATATCGTGTCGTCGAGTCAGATTTCATTTACGAGATTGTTGGTCCGAAAAATCCTTGGTATTATGATATCTACACCTACTTCCAACATCACACTTTCCCACCCAAATCCACCCTCAATAATTATTCAACCTCAATAATTATTCTAAGATAACCATCACATTGGATAACCCCATACCTCTCACCATAACAAACATGCACTATAATCAATGTAAAATCCTAGTGCTAAAGTATAACATGTGTAGGAATATCTAAGAGATTTTAAATAAAGTATAATATAGTCTAAATTATCATTATGGTAACACCTAATACTATTCAAACCCATAATTCACTATTGCATTAAATGGCAAAGGAACCATACTAGAAATAGTTTTCCCAACACTAATATCTAATGTAGGTATCAAAATCTTAACAAACTTGGAGTGTACCCCTTGACAAAGGTGCATTATACATCATCCCCAATACAACAATATAACAACATGAACTAGACTTTCCCCATGCGCTAACAAGCATGGTTTAACAAAAGGAAAGGTCAATCGAGAGATACGGTCATATAATAATATTATAATCTCCCAAATGAGCACCCCTTTTCATGCACATCTAATTTAAGTTTAAGCCCTCAATCTATTGAAATAGAAAGAGGGGGGTAAACATGAACATCACAAACATAAGATTAAAGGAAGACACCCACACCTTTGTATGAGAAGGAACACACCTCTCCCGTACCATGCATTCAATCTCACTAACCTCATAAGTAGTTATTTAGACACTAAAGCAACTTTACAGTCTCCAAGACAAACTCTAGGCTATCCGTAGATTCATTTCTCAACTCGCAAACAAATGTCAACCCTTCACCCATTTGCTTCGTAAGGATGTACACTTCAAATGGGATCAAAATTGTCAACAAGCATTCGACCACATCAAGGAATATCTAGCTTCACCATCGGTCCTCATGGCACCCATCCCTAGAAAGTCCCTATTATTGTATATATCAGCAACTTCAGTAGCACTTGGGGCACTTTTAGCACAACATGATGATACTGGCCGTGAAAGGGCTATATACTATATCAGCAAGACCCTATTTGGCTATGAGCTTAACTACACCTCCATGGAAAGCGCATGTCTAGCTATCGTTTTCTATTCCTAAAAGTTACAACACTACATGCTAAGTCATTCTATAAAGCTCATCTCTAAAGTTGACCCTCTCAAGTACGTGCTTTCTAGGACTTCACTCATGGGAAGAATGGCAAAATGGGTTATGTTGTTGAGAGAATTTGACATTGAATATGTTGATGGAAGAGCAATCAAAGGATAGATTATAGAAGATCAGTTAGCTGAAGCACCCCTCCTAGATCATCAACCGCTATCCATTGAGTTTCCAGATGATTCCATCCCAACCATGACATAATGAACAAACTGGAAACTATACTTTGATGGATCCTTCACCAACCATGGTTCAGGAGCAGGAATACTATTGGTGACCCCACAATGTGACTATATCCCCAAAGCATATAGACTTTCCTTCACATGCACAAACAATGTGGCCGAACATGAAGCTTTGATCATTGGTCTCAAAAAAATAGTTCAATGGAATATCTTGTAGCTACAAGTCTATGGAGATTCCCAGTTGATCATCAAGCAAGTTAATGATGAGTACCTCACTAAAGATGACAAACTAGTACCCTATAAGCAAATGGTTGATGAATACAAACTATTCTTCACCTACATACAGTTTGAACAGGTACCTAACCTTCACAACAAAGCAGCTGATGCCATGGCTACTAGTGGTTCCCTTCTAGACATGCCTCATGATAGTAATCAGTGTCAGTTTCTTGTGGAACAACTCCTTATGCCAGCATATCATGTCGTCGAGTCAGATTTCGTTTGCGAGATTGTTGGTCCAAAAAATCCTTGGTATTATGATATCTACACCTACCTCCAACATCAAACTTCCCCACCCAAATCCACCCTCAATAATTATTCAACCTTAATAATTATTCTAAGATAACCATCACATTGGATAACCCCATACCTCTCACCATAACAAACATGCACTATAATCAATGTAAAATCCTAGCGCTAAAGTATAACATGTGTAGGAATATCTAAGAGATTTTAAAGAAAGTATAATATAGTCTAAATTATCATTATGGTAACACCTAATACTATTCAAACCCATAATTCACTATTGCATTAAAAGGCAAAGAAACCATACTAGAAATAGTTTTCCCAACACTAATATCTAATGTAGGTATCAAAATCTTAACAAACTTGGAGTGTACCCCTTGACAAAGGTGCATTATACATCATCCCTAATGCAACAATATAACAACATGAACTAGACTTTCCCCATGCGCTAACAAGCATGGTTTAACAAAAGGAAAGGTCAATCGAGAGATACGGTCATATAATAATATTATAATCTCCCAAATGAGCACCCCTTTTCATGCACATCCAATTTAAGTTTGAGCCCTCAATCTATTGAAATAGAAAGAGGGAGGTAAACATGAACATCACAAACATAAGATTAAAGGAAGACACCCAAACCTTTGTATGAGAAGGAACACACCTCTCCCATACCGTGCATTCGATCTCACTAATCTCATAAGTAGTTATTTAGACACTAAAGCAACTTTACAGTCTCCAAGACAAACTCTAGGCTATCCGTAGATTCATTTCTCAACTTGCAAACAAATGTCAACCCTTCACCCATTTGCTTCGTAAGGATGTACACTTCAAATGGGATCAAAATTGTCAACAAGCATTCAACCGCATCAAGGAATATCTAGCTTCACCAGCGGTCCTCATGGCACCCATCCCTGGAAAGTCCCTATTATTGTATATATCAGCAACTTCAGTAGCACTTGGGGCACTTTTAGCACAACATGATGATACTGGCCATGAAAGGGCTATATACTATATCAACAAGACCCTATTTGGCTATGAGCTTAACTACACCTCCATGGAAAGCGCATGTCTACCTATCATTTTCTATTCCTAAAAGTTACAACACTACATGCTAAGTCATTCTATAAAGCTCATCTCTAAAGTTGACCCTCTCAAGTACGTGCTTTCTAGGACTTCACTCATGGGAAGAATGGCAAAATGGGTTATGTTGTTGAGAGAATTTGACATTGAATATGTTGATGGAAGAGCAATCAAAGGATAGATTATAGTAGATTAGCTAGCTGAAGCACCCCTCATAGATCATCAACCGCTATCCATTGATTTTCCAGATGATTCCATCCCAACCATTATAGAATGAACAAACTGGAAACTATACTTTGATGAATCCTTCACCAACCATGGTTCAGGAGCAGGAATACTATTGGTGACCCCACAAGGTGACTATATCCCCAAAGCATATAGACTTTCATTCACATGCACAAACAATGTGGCCGAATATGAAGCTTTGATCATTGGTCTCAAAAAAATAGTTCAATGGAATATCTTGCAGCTACAAATCTATGGAGATTCCCAGTTGATCATCAAGCAAGTTAATGATGAGTACCTCACTAAAGATGACAAACTAGTACCCTACAAGCAAATGGTTGATGAATACAAACTATTCTTCACCTACATACAGTTTGAACAGGTACCTCACCTTCACAACAAAGCAATTGATGTCATGGCTACTATTGGTTCCCTTCTAGACATTCCTCATGATAGTAATCAGTGTCAGTTTCTTGTGGAACAACTCTTTATGCCAGCATATCATGTCGTCGAGTCAGATTTCATTTTCAAGATTATTGGTCTGAAAAATCCTTGGTATTATGATATCTACACCTACCTTCAACATCACACTTTCCCACCCAAATCCACCAGTAAACAACAATGATCCCTCATTCATCAAGCTTCTTGCTACACTATCCTTGTTGACACCCTCTATCACTGAAGCAATGATGGCACTTTTCTTCTATGTTTAAACACAAAAGAAGCTCCCCTTGCCCTACATGACGTCAACACAAGTATCTACAGAGCACACACAAGTGGTATTGTCCTAGCCAAGAAGCTATTACATACTAGATATTATTGGTCTACTATGGAACATGATACATGTGAGTATGTGAAGAAGTGTAAACCCTATTAGCATCATGGAGATCTCATTCACTCTCCCTCTCAGGTGTTGCAACCTATCACCACACCATGGTCTTTCTCTCAGTGGGGCCTAGATCTCATTGGTAAAATCCACCCATCCTCCTCTGATAGACACAAATTCATCATCACTGCCACAGAATACTTCACTAAGTGGGTTGAAGCCATTTCTCACTTTCACCACTGGTAACCAAATCACCAAGTTTATCCTTTACCATATCATCTGCCATTATGGTATACCATCCGCCATTGTCATAGACAATGGTAAACCCTTCAAAAACCATGATGTTCGAGACCTTTGCGAATAATTCCACATACAACATCATTGGTCCACTGCATGTTATCCCCAAGGTAACAGCCAGGCTGAAGTAACTAACAAAACCTTACTCAAAATCCTAAAGAAAGTTGTCAATGAAACTAGCCACAATTGGCACCTTCACATCTATCCCACCCTTTTGGCCTATCGCACTAGCATCCGTACACCTACGGGAGCCACATCATAATCCCTAGTCTTCAGAGTTGAAGTTATCCTGCCAATAGAGATTGAATTGCCTTCATTGAACATATCTTTGTGTAATGTCATCACTAATGAAGAATACCATGTTGCACACATCCAAGAGCTCGAGCTATTAGATGAATGGTTCCTCAATGCCCTCAATAACCTCCAAGCATACCAAAACTAGCTTTACAGATCTTACAAGAAAATCTATGCTAGAGAGTTTGCAGTAGGAGACCTGGTCCTAAAAGAAAATCAAAGGAATTTTTCAGAGAGAGAAAAGAAAGGGAAGTTTGAGCCTAATTGTCTAGGCCCTTGCATTGTCATTGCTAAATATGGTTCTAGAGCATACCACCTTTCCACCCTTGAAGGAGAAGAGCTTGATGAGCCCTTGAACATCATCCACCTGAAATGGTTCCATAATTAGCCCACTGAGTACCCTATGTCAAAAATACAAAAAAATAAAAAAAAGTCAAAAAACCAAAAAAAAATAAAGAGAAATAATCCATCCTATGGTGAAAACCACTTCGTGTGGTGCCTTGGATAAGTACCATGGTGTAAACCTACTTGCAAGTGTCATGCATTTGGATCCATTGTTCAAACCACCTTCTCATCATTATCTGCACTATCCAGTATATCCCATGATCCCCTCATCTGAGCTTCAGAACAAACCCATCATCTAAGCTTCCATTGTCCATCATTCCCAAAATATCTCTCATCTCTCCATATGTTTAACCACATGCATTCTTCCTCATCTGCCCACCTCCCATGCAGTTCCTATCTTTTTGATAGAAACTAGTAATAGAAAAAGTAGTAAACTCACCCACACTAACACCTAGTCTCCACCTCTTCACCTCCCCGAAGTCTTATTTGTAGATATCACATCTTTCTATTCACATGATTCCCCTCATCCATTCACACCCTTGGCCCCTTTAGCAATTTTTGCATAGACATCACTTCTTTGCACTGCCATTTCACCTCACCAACTAACATCCTACCATCCTGCTTATCCCCCTTCCTCCCTATCATGTGGTTGGGCTACATAGTACAGTATGAAAACTGACACTTGCCCCACATCATCACCATCTCCCCCATCTTGTCATGGTTTTTCTACCGTGGTACATCGAAAAGTGACATCCCCATCCTCTAAACCAACACTTCATGCAATCACATGAACCAATCCCTATCCTTACACCATCAAGTCTCCCAGAACTACATATCATCATCACCCGTATTGTAATGTGCCTTGATCCCATGGATACATGGTATGTAGGCAGTTTGGAATATGAAGGAAGTATCCAATACGTAGGTACATATGATGTACCCATCCAACCCGCTTGGATGGTCCCACTTTCTTGAGCTTGTTGATTGCACTTGATCTACAAACGATACAATTGCTAGACATCTTATCAAAGCATAACACTCTCACGAAAAATCCTTCACCATCAACATGGATTTTCCATAATTAGCATCCTATGTTCCCCCACCTATCCTTAGCTTATCTTAGTCCATCATCAATTCTTGTCCTAGGATGCATCCTTCCTACAATGGGCAAAATCACCAATCCTCCATCCATTTTTGGCAAGAGATACAATGGATGTATGTTTTGGGTCAATCAGTCTTTTGGTTTTGGATTTTTATCTTGTGCACCATTCTTGGACAACTTCAAAGATGTCTTGATCTCATTATATCATGGCATGTGGCAAACAATCTAGAATGGGACGTAGTTGTTTCTTTCGTATGTTGTGCTTGTGGGAGGTTCTCATTACTCCATCTTAGTATTCATATCTTGTGAATTGTAGGGCTGATTCTAGCATATCATCCCCATTTTGTATCTAAGGTTCCTTATACCTTTGGTGTACTAAGGGCTTATGCCTCGGATCCCCCCTCGTTCATCTAGACAAGGTTGTACTATTATGGGCATGCATGGGTTCATCCTATTGTTTGCAGTGTCAAGTCTTATGCATGGATTCCTTGCCACCTTGGTTCCATGTACCCTGTTGCATAACATCCGATGCTATATCAACAGTAGTACTCAATATTTGTTGGTAGAATGTCTCAATATGATGTCATCCTTTTATCCTACATATCCACACCTACCATCATCATCCCATCCTACTACTATTGCTCCAAGATTCATCAACACGCATTTCCATCACCCCCTACTTTTTACTACCTAATATCCTCCCTACCATCTCGTGACCATTTTCAAAGACCCATTTGCATATCATGATCACTCACACCCCAATCCATCCTTGTGCATTACTCACCTCATTCATATTGCACTCACTCCACACATGCACCCATTGCATCCACCCTGGGCAAAGAGTGTCTTTGTCAGTTATTCTTGACACCCTTTATGTTGTGTTCCCCTCATGTCATCCATATAGTTTGATGTAAATAAAAGGCCTATTAATGGCTTACATTAGTGTGTAGGTTTGTTTCATACAAAACCCCTTGATCACTCCATCATCCTGCATCACAAACATGTTAGCACCTATCCAAATCACTCATACACCATCATATAACATAAAAACATCCCACAATGCCAAAGATTTTTTGTTAATAACTTCTGTACGAAATGACTTCCTACACCTGCCACCTGCATCATACACTCGTTACATATCATACATCAACTTAAATCCAAATCACAATCCTGCATCCAAACACGAGTCAATCCATCATAACCATGACATCTCATATCACTATCATCATGAAGTATACATCCAATCATATAACATAATATCCATAAAATATCCATCACATATATACATCATACATAATCCATGAATGCATCCTGAATAACACATCTACATCCCATCCTGCATCAACACACGAGTCAATTAATCCTGAGCATGACATCTCATATCACAATCATCATAAAAATATAACATCCATAAAGTGTATCGAACACATACATACAACATAATATCCATAAACAATCCATCACATATATACATCATACATAATCCATGAATGCATCCAGTAATAACACATAGTACACAGTCAATCGATCCAATCACCTGTATCATATATTTATCACAAATGTGATCATGGTACAAAAATGTGGTCCTTAGACCTATAAAAACATAATACATCATGCCCCTAGGTGGAGTTGTCTCTGCCTAAAGTCTCTGACTTAGCTAGTCCTGACCCCCTCTGAGGAGGGGGCCCCATACCCTGCTATCCTGTCTACACTAGTCCCTGTGGGGGTGGTATCTGTGCTGCCACTACTGCCTATGATGGTGAGTGCTACTGAATAGAACTCTTTGACTGTGCTATCCTCCTGGATCTAGAAGCTATTGATCTACTTTGATAACTAGCTCTCTGTCCTGTTGGCACTAACCCTTTATATAGTGTCCTATAGTGATGGGTCTCCCTAGCACTCTCTGCCATTTAATGTTGCATATTCCACAACATATCTCCTATCCCTTGCCCTAATACCTAGTGGGCCTGATCCCTCTCATGTGCATACCTTTGTGCTAAGCCCTATGCCTATATCACATGTGCCTGCAATGCTTCCACCTACCCTTGTAGCTAGGATATTTGTGTTTGCTATTGCTGCACTAAAGCTTGTACTCCTGCCAACTTTACAGAACCCCCATCTCTAGCCTATCCCTACAGCTGGGCTACCTATGCCTGTAACTATTGTATCAAAGCTTGTGCTCTCTCCAGCTGTGATCTGTCACCATCACCTCCACCATCGCTACTCCCATCACCTCCTGCATCTCTACCATCCGCCTCCTCATCCACATCCATCTCCTCCACCCACACCACCTCCTCATCCTTGTCATCATCCTCATCATCCTCCTCATATGCCGCTGCCTCACCTGGTGCTACATATCCAATTGAGATCATGAGCCTAACTGGCCTCTGTTGGGCCCACCACTGATCATATCCTAAGGTAGTCCCCGCATCCTCCAGTTATCATCTCACATGCCATGCCTATGGTTGGATCCATCAAACTCCGCTATAACCATCTATGGATCAGGAGGCAATCCCTGTTACCACTGCACCATATGTACCCGAGATAACATTGCATCCACCTGTGGCACATCCTGTACCAAGCCAAATTGTCGCTATACTCGCTCTAGAAGATACCTATCAATAATCAGCTATGTCTGCCCCATCAAAAATTAGACTACAACACATAACCTAGATGCTCCCTATCCTCTAACCACCTATCCACCCCTCTCCATGGTCACCACACAAACTCCACTATATCATCCATCACCCACCTCCAATACCTCATGTCCCTGGCATGATGGTGGATCACCTGTCCCCTGTATGCAAACACAAAGGGTTGATGACTTGGTCTATCTCGTACTATCAATGGTCGAGTCACCAGTATGTGCTCCCACACCTAGATATGCAACAAAGTCATGCCACACCCAAGGCTCCTTAATCACCTATAAACCACTGCATCCATGTCATGATACAGATGGGCCAGTACACATGGCCCCCATGCATAGATCACACAATCCTTGATTGGTGTAAGCACAGTTAGGAGGGTCCACAAAGTGAACAGTCTAGACCATGTAGCAAGAGTAAACACAATGGAAACAACTCAATTATAGAATGCAAATGCAAATTCAGTCATCCAGTATATCATAGATTCAAAATACAAACATGCTGGCAACATGCGGGCTTACAAATTAGGTCTCATAGGCCCGATTCTCTAGATACAACACATGCACAAGATATGACTTTGAAGCACCTTATAGAACAAAATTCTAAGACTAAAACTTCATATTATGATTCCCTAAGTGATTAACTACCTTCCTAGGCATGTATTACATGATTTTATATCATCTCTAGATCACAAGATTCCTTCACATCGGCCAAATAGATTACAAACTCCAATGAAAGAGATGTAACATGTGTACATGGATAGGTTAGACCTAAATAGATGGGAATCCTCCGCAAGTGATGAAATAATGCGCAGATCTCAGGGAAGTTCGGCCCTGAACCAAAGTTCCTTGAATGATGTGTAATTCAGCTCCGCAAGTCATGAAATGCTTTGTAAGTCTTCTCCTTTAGCTGGTTGTTTGAGACTGTCAGGATGCTCTGCTTTGAGAAAACAATCAATCTTCTAATAGTGATATCTTTCTAGAAACTAATCCAAATGATTTGAATTTTTGATATGATGTGCATGAAGACGACTAGATGCTAAGTCCAGCTCCACAAGGTCTGAAATGAAATTGCAAAAGAATGCAGACCAAAATACAGAAATTGCTACTGATTGAACTGAACTAGGAAAATGAAAGAAACAAAATGAAATACAAATATTTTTGGTTGATGCAAGATTGCTCTTGAACCAGGGATGCTCCTGCATCAGATACCTGGGATTGTTGAAAAAGTGAGTCCCTCACTTTGCTGGGGCTAGAGGAAAACCAAGATGGTCCACCTCAGCCTAAGAAATCCAAGATGAGTCTTCTTCCAGTCTGCCTTTCCACTTAACCAAATATTCCTTGTATTGCTTTCCTCTGGTGCTGCGTCCAATTCTGCTGTCCAAGATGTACTCAATCTGCTTCAGTGCTTGTTGTTGTAACTACTTCTTCAAGTCTTCTTCAATGTTGTCACTGAACTCTGCTTCATGATACTGATATAGGTCTACATTGTTGAAAATAGGTGATATACCCAATGTCTCCAGTAGCTCCACTTCATATGCATTTCCTGAATCAAACTTTCTAAGTATCCTACATGGTCCAAACTTCTTCATCTTCAACTTGTCATATGTCCCTACTGGAAATATTTCTTTTCTCAAGTATACCATTACTTCATCTCCAACTAAAAATTCTTTGTGTCTTCTCTTCTCATCTGTTTTCTCTTTATACTTACTATTCATCTCCTCCAAATTTTCTTAACCTAATTATGCACTGTCTCCATGTGTCCTACAAATTCTTTTGCCTCTACACTCCTCTTTTCCTCCATACTAATATCTCTCAATTCTGCTACTCCTCTAGGGTTAGTTCCTATCACAATCTCAAATGGTGTCTTTCCTATACTCCTATTCACTGAATTATTATATGCAAACTCTGCTTGTGATAGAATGAAATCCCAATTTCCTACCTTTTCTCCAACCAAACATCTCAACAAGTTTCCTAAACTCCTATTTACTACCTCTATTTGTCCATCGGTCTATGGATGAAATGTTGAACTAAACTTCAAGTCCGTCTTCATTTTCTTCCAAAGTGTCCTCCAAAAGTATCCAAGAAATCTTGTATCTCTATCTAAAATTATGCTTTTAGGTAATCCATGCAATCTTACAATCTCTTTGAAAAATAAGTCAGCCACATGAACTGCATCAGTTGTCTTCTTACAAGGTATGAATGTGCCATCTTTGAAAATCTATCCACTACTACAAATATAGAATCATGTCCTCTCTGTATCTTCAATAATCCCATTATGAAATCCATGCTTATGTCTTCCCAAGGTCTTTCCAGTACTGTCAAAGATTTGTACAATATAGTATTCTTACTACTCCCTTTTGCAACTTGACATATTTTGCAACTCTGCACAAACTTCCTTACATCCTTATATATCTGAGGCCAAAAGTAATTATTACTTACTTTTCCAAAATGTCCTGCCAATCCACCACTGTGCTTCTCCTTTGTCAGATTATCTCTCATTGAACTCTTAGGTATGCATAATTGATTCCCTTTGAATAACATATCCTCTTGAATGAAATAATCCAACCACTTACTCCTATCTATCACAATAGGTTCCTTACTTGCTTTCCAAGGTTCTACAAAATCAAGGTCTTCTTCATACATGTTCTTCTACTCCTCAAATCCTAGCACTTCAACTCTCATCTCTATCATCAAATTTCTTTTCCTACTTAGTGCATTTGTAACTTTGTTTGGTTTTCCACTTCTATGCTTTAGTAAAAAAGTATAACTCTGCATGAACTCTACCCATCTCATATGTCTCTGATTCAACTTTCCTTGACTGTTCAGGTACTGCAAAGCTTGATGATCTATATATAACACAAATTCCTTAGGCAACAAGTAATGTCTCCACTTCTTCAAGGCTTGAATTATGACATAGAACTCCTAATCATAAAAAAATATCTTCTCCTCGCATCATTCAACTTCTCACTGAAATATGCTATAGGTCTACCTTCTTGACTTAACACTACTCCTATTGCATTTCCACTTGCATCACAATCTACTTGAAATACTTTATTGAAATCCGATAATGCCAACATAGGTTGCTCTATCACTTTCTTCTTCAATAGCTCAAAACTTTTATCTGCTCCGGATGTCCACTTAAAATCCTTTCTATCACCTCTCATTGTCTCTATCATAGGGCTACATACTGAACTGAAATTTCTGATGAACTTTTGATAGAAACTAGCTAATCCATGAAATGATCTAACTTCTCCAATGCTCTTAGGTGTAGGCCATTCAACAATTGCTCTAACTTTCTCAGGGTCCATCTTCAATCCTTCTACAGAAATCATAAATCCCAAGTATACCAATTCTTCCTTCATGAAACTACACTTCTTAATGTTTATTAGCAATTTCTCTTCTCTCAACCTCTGTAATACTTGTCTCAGGTGCCACAAATGTTCTTTTGTCTTACTAAAAATTAGAATATCGTCCAAATATACAATAACAAACTTACCCAAGAATTTCTTCAGAACTTCATTCATCAATCTCATGAAAGTACTCGGTGCTTTTGTCAATCCAAAAGGCTTCACAAACCACTCATACAATCCTTCATTTGTCTTAAAAGAAGTCCTCCATTCATCTCCTTCTCTGATTCTGATCTGATGGTATCCACTCTTCAAGTCTATCTTTGTAAAATATTTTGCTCCACTCAAACAATCCATAATGTCATCCATCCTAGGCAATGGAAATTTGTACTTAACTGTGATCTTGTTGATTGCTCTAGAGTCTGTATACATTCTCCATTCTCTATCCTTCTTTAGTGCTAACACTGTAGGTACTGCACAAGGGCTCAAACATTCTCTAATCAAACCTTTCCTCAACAACTCATGTATCTATCTATTCAATTCTTCATTCTCTACTGGTATCATTATGTGTGCTACTTTGTTAGGCAAACTAGCTCTAGGTATAAGATCCATGTGATGACCGATACTCCTGATTGGTGGCAATCCTTCAAGTACATTATATGATATAATATTTTCATACTTTGTTAGCAACTCAGTTATCTCCTTAGGTTGTGATTCTTCAATCTCTGTCTTCAGGTTTTCAGGCTTCTTAGGAATCAAAGCATAACACATATTCTCATGTCTCAAACCATCCAAAAATTTTCTTCCATCAACCAAACAGATTCTATCATTCCCACATACTTCACTCTTAGGTTCATCTTCCAAAGGAATCAAAGTAATTCTCTTTCTATTTGATGTTATAGTATATGTATTCTTTCTCCCATAATGTATATCTTTTTTATCATACTGCCATGGTCTACCCAGCAATATATGACATACATCCATAGGCATAATATCACACAATACTTCATCATGATAAGATCCAATATGAAATTTCACCAAACATTGTTCACTCACCAGTACCTTATGATCATCCTAAATCCATGCTATTTGATATGGCTTAGGGTGTTTCAATCTTTCCAACTTTAGCTTAGTCACCCTCTCCTCTGAAACTAAATTATCTGAACTACCACTATCAATTACAACCTTACAACATTTACCTCTTGATTTACATCTAGTCTAGAACAAACTTTTCCTTTGTGGTGGTTCCTCATTTGTCTCTACTTGAAATAGTGCTCTCCTCATGACAAGTGATTCTCCTTTCACAGGTTTACCAACTGAACTAGGTGATCGAATAGGTTCTTCTTCCACATAGGCTACTCTTCCACTGTTCTGTCTTCTTGCTTGTACTTCCTTGATTACATTCAAATGCTCTGTGTGCTTCACCTCCACACTTAAAATAGGTTCCTCTGAATGTTCTCCTATCAAACCCTCTTCCATCTCTTCTGTATACTTCACTCTGGTATGAACTAGGGTTTCCTCTGCGGTAGAAAGTTTTGTCATCTCTTCGGTATGCATTGTTTTCTCTATATTCCTTCTTGAATGTGTTATCTTGTCTGTTCTACTCTGCAAATGATCTTTCTGCTCTGGAAAATGTTTTACCTTCCTCAAATTTACCTCCTCTACCTCTCTATCTTTTCTCATGCTTCTTGTTCAACTTCTCCTCAACTTTTAGTGCAAACTAATATGCTTCTTCCAATGTTGTCATCCTTACCAAACTCAGTTCTTCTTAAATGTTCAATCTTAGTCCATTGATGTATCTAGCCACTTTCTCCTTGCTTGTTTCACTATGTCATGTCTTTATGATCATCTTATGAAATTCTTTAGTATATTTCTTCACATATTTCTCCTTATGTCTCAAGTTCTGCAATGTTTTCAACAGTTCCAACTCATAGTCAACAAGTATAAACTGATTCTTCAATTTTGTCACCATTCTATCCCACTTTGTAGCTTTTATTTTCCTCTTCTATTTCTATCCAACTAAACTTCTTTCCACCAAATAGAAGCATGTCCTTTCAACTTAGTCTTTGCAAATTTCACCTTCTTCAGATCTTCCATTTCTTTATATTCAAAGTATTCTTCTAGGTCATTTATCTGATTAATCAGCTCTTCAGGATTCAAATTGCCAGTGTAATTCGGTACATTAACTCTAGGTCTTTTCCCAATCTTTGAAATAGCTCACAACATTTTCACTTGATCTAATTCTTCTTCTTCTCCTAGGGTTTCTTCATTTTGATCAACGGATTGAAATCTTTCATCATCTTCCATCATCTCATCCATTCTTCCAGCCATAGTACCAACAACAGGTATTCTCCTCGGTGGCATCTCTTCCTAGGATCAAGTGTAACTATCTCAATTCGACGATCGAGCTACAAGGTGACAACTGCCTCACATTTGACGATCGGTTGACAACACAAGTAGTCTGCCTTATATTTGGTGATCTATTCATAGCAATATCTTATGGAATGCCTTCACAAACTTCACTCAATTCACTCACTTCGCTCCCAAAGGATTCAAACTTCACTCTGATACCACTTGGTGTAGTCATAGTTAGGAGGGTCCACAAAGTGAACATTCTAGACCTTGCAGCAAGAGTAAACACAATGGAAATAACTCAATTATAGAATACAAATGTAGATTCAGTCATCAAGTATATCATAGATTCAAAATACAAACATGTAGGCAACATGTGGGCTTACAAATTAGGGCTCACAGGCCTAATTCTCTAGTTACAACACATGTGCAAGATATGAATTTGAAGTGCCTTACAAAACAAAATCCTAAGACTAAAACTTCATATTATGATTCACTAACTGAGTAACTACCTTCCTAGGCATCTATTACATGATTTTATATCATCTCTAGATCACAAGATTCCTCTGCGTCGACCAAACATATTACAAACTCGAATGAAAGAGATGTAACGTGCGTACATGGATAGGTCAGACCTAAATAGATGGGAATCCTCCGCAAGTGAATGAAATAATGTACGGATCTCAGGGAAGGTCAGCCACAAACCAAAGTTCCTTGAATGATGTGTAATTCAACTCTGCAAGTTGTGAAATGCTTCGTACGTCTTCTCCTTTAGCTGGTTGTCTGAGACTGTTAGGATGCTCTGCTATGAGAAAACAATCGATCTTCTGATAGCGATATCTTTTTGGAAACTAATCCAAATGATCTTAATTTTGGATATGATGTGTATGAAGACATCTAGATGCTAAGTCCAGCTTCGCAAGGTCTGAAATGAAACTGTGGTAGAATGCGGATCAAAATAAAGAAACTGCTACTAACTGAACTGACTATACTAAATTGAGAAAATGAAAGAAACAAAATGAAATGAAAATATTTTTGGTTGATGCAAGATTCCTCTTTAACCAGGGATGTTCCTACATCACTGATCATCCGCAATAGTACCACTCTCCAGCCAATTGGAAAACCATGAGACCTCCTATCCGGGACCAAGGTCCCTGCTATCAATCCATCTACAAATAGGGGCAATCAATATAGGCCCCTGCTCATAGCCCGAATGTACACCATCTCCAATCAATCGCTGCCATATGGCACCCATCCTGGAGCAAACACCTAGTCCGCATATGCCACTCCTCGTCTGTGATCATACACCACTCTCTCTTTGTGTATGGGGATCAACAACATCCTCCATATGTCCTCCAATGTGATCATTGTTAGAAATGAAAGCACCACTACTTCAATGGAAATCTGATTCAAGATAAATTTCAGCAATCTTTAAGTGTGCATTAACAATGGAGATTGTAACAAAACATAAAACCCACTACAGAAAAGATGTCAAACATGAAGAACTCAACACAATGACATAGTGTTTATGTGGAGAAAACCCTTGTGGGTAAAAAACTCCACTAGGAAAGAGGCACAAGTTTGTATTAATATCAACAAGATTGTAGAATACATCAACTACACAACTCTCTCCACAAGTCTTCAATCTGATAGCATTCTGGAAGCACCTAAGTACCTAAAATCTATATTTCAGCAACAATTACATAGAAAATAGTTATAAAAACATTTTTCAACTCATCATAGGCGTTCACCTTCTCTCTCCTAAGATTCTCCAACCTGTAAACATTAATTACCATCTTACAAGCATCTTACACTTGTCCAAAAACAACCATGCAAAGGTTGGGGGACCAAGACTAAATCTGGCCTCTTATAGCATCTTGTGATGCATCATAACCATCATAGATTCCACAAAAGAGTATCTTTCCAAGATAGGAACCTTGGGCTAAATATAGCAAATATACAACTAACATATCCGTCATATGTGTCATAGAATCTCAGAATCTTATGACAACTTGCAGTTGTCATAGATTCACTTACCAAACATTATGATAGTTGTATTACATACCAAAAATAGTATATTCCTCAAGGGAGCATGCCTACCCTCATTTACTTTGAGTTTTTACATTTGCCAACAGTAAAAGTCACTCTGTAATTACCTCTGATTACTCTAAAATTACCCCTGCCAGTGAAACTAGAACATCTCCTCATGGATAATTACAAATTACATATAATAAATGGAATAAATACAATATTGGGATTTACAAAGTTAATGACACCTTATCCCAACATTCTCCCACTTGACATTATACATTGCAAATTAACCCATAGGAAATCAAATGAAATTTAATTAGGCACTAGAAATAAGGCCCATGGACTCTCTGCACCATACGAACTTCTCTGTGCTCATAGGCTTGGTCAATGAATCTGCAATATTCTCCTCAGTGTCTATCTCTTCAGATCAATCTCTCCATTTGCAACCAACTCTCGAACAAAGTGATACTAAACATCAACATGCTTAGTCTAACCATAATACATGGGATTCTTGGCCAAACAGATAGCACTCTGACTATCACAACCAATCTAATGATCCTGTATTCAAAACCAATACCTGTACATAGTCTCCTCAACCAAACTGCCTCCTTAGAGACATGAGTAGCATCCATATACTCTACTTCTGTGGTGGACAAAGCAACCGTGGTCTGCCTTTTGCTCATCTAACTCACTGCACCTCCAGACAGAGTAAACACATAGCCACTAGTGGACCTTCGACTATCCAAGTCACATGCCCAATTTGCATCAACAAAACCTTGTATGTCCAAAGATTTATTAGCACTATCAGTACCAGAATAAACCAAACAATGATCAGGGGTACCTGCAAGATATTTAAACACCATCTTTGTATAATTCTAATGCTTTCTACCAGGGTTAGACATAAATCTGCTCAAAACTCCCAATGCTTGGGAAATATTTGGTCTAGTGCAAACCATTTCATACATCAAACTCCCTACAACACTAGCATATGGAACATTAGACATATCCTCAAAATCATCTTCAGTCTTTGGACATATATCTAATGAAAGCTTAGTACCAATGGGTAAAGGAAATCTAACTGGATTACAGCCCTGCAAACTAAACCTCTGCAAAATAGTATTCACATACTTACTTTGTGACAACCAAAGCTTTCTATTAACTCTGTACCTCCTGATCTCCATTCCCAAAATATACCTTGCAGCACCAAGATCCTTCATCTCAAATGCACCTGAAGGTTGGGCTTTAAGCTCACTGATCATACCCTTAGTATTGTTGAAAAACAACATGTCATCAACATACAAAGCAATAACCAATATAGAATCATCAACACAATAAATGTAAACACAGTGATCCTCCTCACTTCTAACAAAACCCAATTTCAAAACAAATGAGTCAAACTTTTGTTACCACATTCTGGGGGACTGTTTTAGACCATAAAGAGACCTCTTTAATCTGCAAACCCAATGTTCTTTTCCTTTCACCTCAAAACATGTAGGCTGTTGCATATAAATTTCTTCTTCAAGATCTCCATGTAAGAACGCAGTCTTAACATCCATTTGCTCAATCTCCCAATCATAAGCCACATCAACGGATAAGAGAAATCTAATAGAAGTCAATTTAGCAACAGGAGAGAATATCTCACCAAAATCAACTCCCTCTCTCTGGGAGTAGCCCTTGGCTACCAGTCTAGCCTTGTACTTCTCCAATGACCTGTTTGCTCCAAACTTCTTCTTGAAGACCCACTTACATCCTATGGCCTTTCTTCCTTTGGGAAAACGAACAAGATCCCAGGTGTTACAAGAGACTAAAGCCATCATCTCCTCATGCATGGCTAATTGCCAAGACTCACTATCATCTACAGAAATAGCTTCCCTGTAGGATCTAGGTTCATCGTTAGTACTCAATAAAGTATATACACAATGGAAATCTGGTGGGCTATACCTGTCAACTAGATTTGGTTGTCTTGTGGATCTCCTCAAGGGTGGAGTAAGAGACTACTCATTCTTCTGCATGATCATCTACACCAACTTCTTCTGTAACAATAGACTCATCTTAATTAGAACTACTTGAATATTCTTCTTCTTCTTCACCCCCAATCCATCATTCTATTCTTCTTGAGGTGCATCTTGCTGCTTTAACTCAAAGTGCACTCTCTTTACCTTTTCATCTTTTTCTTTTGGTTGCTCAGGTTCAAAAATAGCTCTAAGTTCCCTAAAAATAACATCTCTAGAAAACATAATCTTACCAGTTAGTGGATTCCAAAGCTTATAACCTTTGACATTATCACCATATCTAATGAATGTACACATTTCAGCCTTTGGATCCAACTTAGATGGCTTTTCCTTAGGCACATGAACAAAATCCTCACAGGTAAAAACCCTTAAATGTGAAATAGAAGGTTTCTTACCTATCCACACTTCATAAGGTGTCGAATCAAGAGCCTTACAAGGAGATTTGTTTATCAAGTAGCAAGTAGTACACACAGCCTTTGTCCAAAATCATTTATCCAATTGTGCATCACTAAGCATACTTCTGGCTCTTTCCATAATTGTTTGGTTCATCCTTTCTGCAACACCATTCTACTGTGGTGTATATGGAGTTGTCTTTTGTTTGATTATACCTGCATGCTTGCAAAACTCATCAAATTCCTTAGACCAATATTCCCCTCCATTGTTAGATCTTAATATTTTTATCTTTAAACCTGATTGCTTTTCTACTAAGACTTTGAATTCCTTAAATTTAGTGAAAACTTTAGATTTATGCTTCATAAAATAAATCCATGTAAATTTGGATACATCATCAATTAACGTTACAAAATAATGAGATTTTCTAATAGATTCATTATCCATAGGTCCAAACACATCTATATGAATAATTTCTAACTTCTCTTTTGCTCTATTGCTTCCTGAAGGAAATAATTTTTTGTTTTGTTTACCAAACACACAATGCTCACAGAAATCAAAGTGCTCACCAGAATAAGAGAAACCATCCAACAATTCTTTATTCTTAATAGTTTTTAATACATTATTACTTGTGTGGCCCAATCTGCGGTGCCACAACATACATGTATTTTTAGTAGTGGCCTAAGATACATAGCAGGCATTACAAACTGTAGTGGCTTTAAGCTTAAACATGTTCCTGAATCTCTTCCCTTTCGCTACCACCAAGTTCCCTCTCACCAATCTGTAGCCATGCTTGTCAAATGTCACATGCATTTCCAAATCATTCAACTTTGAAACTAAAATTAGATTTCTAGCTAATCCAGAAACATGCAAAACACTAGGGAGGGTTTTAATCCTCCCATCATTGAAACACAACAATACCTTTTCTTTCCCGACAATCAGATATGAAGAGTTGTCACCAAGGTAGATATTACCTACATCATATTCTTCTTATGTGGAGAACAATTCCTTATGTGGGGTCATATGAAATGAGTATCCTGAGTCAACCAACCAGTGATCATTAGAAATAACATTACATGCAGAAAGTAAAACATCTTCACCTGCATTCGAGGACTTATCAGAAGCACTCACCCACTATTTCTTTGGGTTTCTGCACTCCTTCACATGTCCCCTTTTACCACAGTTCCAACACTTAACTATGTTCTTTTTACCAGGAGTCTTAGACCGGCCCTTGGACTTGTCCTTAGCCCCTTTCTGATCTCCTTTTGGTCCTCTTTCCTTAGACCTTCCCCTGACACTGAGAGCATCCCCTGAACTATCTAAACTCTTCTTCCTCAATTCTTGTGATAGTAGCATTGAAACAAGAGCATCCAACTTCGAATCCACAAGGTTAGTAGTGATAGCAAGGATAACATTCTCCCAAGACTCAGGTAAAGAACAAAGAAGTAAGATACATTTATCTTCCTCACTATCCTCAACATCTACTGAATCAAGCTAACTCAATAACAAATTAAAAGAATTTAAATGCTCTGCAACTGATTCACCTTCTCACATTTTCATGGAAAATAATTTTCTTTTTAAATAAAGTTTATTTACCATACTCTTGGCTTGATAGATCTCACCCAACCGATTCCACAACTTGTGTGCAGTCTCCTCCTTTGTGACATTCAACATGACAGAGTCTGAAAGACACAACCGGATGGTTCCCCATGCCTTCTTATCCAGTCTATCCCACTCATCTTGAGAGACATCATCAGGTTTCTTCTCTTTTTGAACAACCAACCATTGGTTTCTTTCTTCCAACAAATCTTCTATTTTCAACTTCCACAACTCATACCCTGTTCCGTTGAACTTCTCAATGTCCAATCGAGAGGTTGATGCAACAATGGATGCAACCAAACAACACAAGATCTGGAAAAAATAAACACAACCAAATCTCCCACTGCAACTATAGCTTCCACACTACCACCCAAGAGTCAAAGCTGGCCAGACTCTGATACCAAATGTTAGAAATGAAAGCAACACTACTTCAATGGAAATCTAATTCAAGATAAATTTCAGTAATCTTTAAGTGTGCATTAACAATGGAGATTGTAACAAAACATAAAACCCACTACAAAAAAGATGTCAAACATGAAGAACTCAACACAATGACATAGTGTTTACATGGAGAAAACCCTTGTGGGTAAAAAACTCTACCAAGAAAGAGGCACAAGTTTGTATTAATCTCAACAAGATTGTACAATACATCAACTACACAACTCTCTCCACAAGTCTTCAATCTGACAAAATTCTGGCAGCACCTGAGTACCTAAAATCTGTATTGTAGCAACAATTACATGGAAAATACTTATAGAAATGTTTTCCAACTCATCCTAGGTGTTCACCTTCTCTCTCCTAAAATTCTCCAACCTGTAAACATTAATTACCATCTTACAAGCATCTTACACTTGTCCAAAAATAGCCATGCAAAGGTTGGGGGCCCAAGACTAAATCTGGCCTCTTACAGCATCTTATGACACATCATAACTATCATAGATTCCACAAAAGAGTATCTTTCCAAGATAGGAACCTTGGGCTAAATATAGCAAATATACAACTAACATATCTATCATATGTGTCATAGAATCTCAGAATCTTATGACAAGTTGTAGCTGTCATAGATTCACTTACCAAACATTATGACAATTGTCATACATGCCAAAAATAGTATATTCCTCAAGGGAGCATGCCTACCCTCATTTACTTTTAGTTTTTACATTTGCCAACAGTAAAAGTCACTTCGTAATTACCTCCGGTTACTCTGAAATTATCCCTGCCAGTGAAACTAGTACATCTCCTCATGGATAATTACAAATTACATATAATAAATGGAATAAATACAATATTGGGATTTGCAAGGTTAATGGCACCTTATCCCAACAATCGTTGCCTCTCCTATGCAATAGGAAGGCGCATTGGTCCATTTGCCACTGCTCCACTAGAGCAATCATCATCGTCCTATCTACACGTATGTGTGACATCTCCATGATATGCCAAAGCCCCACCATCTGCAAGAAGAACCTATTTGTGGCATCCAGCTAGTGCGAATGTTAGTGGCTGCCTCTCCCAAGACTAAAGCACATCCTCAGAATCCTGTACTGTCCTGAAAACACTTTGTTAACCTCTATTTTAACATAGCACCCTTTTACCAAAGGCACGCCCATTGCTATCATAGGCACGCCCTTTTACCAATGGTGCACCAATTTTGACCATAGGCACGCCTTTCTGCCAAAGGTGTGTCGATTCTAACCAAAGGTGCATATTTATGTCAAAGGCATGCTGATTTTGACCATAGACACACCTTTCTACCAAAGGCATGCTAATCCTGACCAAAGGTGCACCGATTCTACCCAAAGGCACTTTTTTAATCTAAAATGGGTGCCACTTTGCTAATCAGGCACTAAAATAATTTTGACGCAAAATTTGCCCTAATTTCTGCACCTAACCTACCCAAACCAAAAATCACAAAGTAGGTTAGAACACCTACCAAATCGCCTACCGCCATTGGTCACAAATACTCCCTCACTCACTGCACACGGTGCTCCTCTCATGGAATGTCAGTCATTCTCTCACACTCACTTTTATCTCCTCTGCTCACAAATGGCTAAACACAAATGAGCCTTATGGGCCCTCTTTTAGCCTATATATATCCCCCAACCCTAATTTTCCTCTACCCACCCAATTTTTTCCTCTCCTTTTACCATTTTTTCTTTCCCTCTCCCACATTTTCCTCCCCTCTTTAGTCTCGGGATCCCCTTTCCATCTTCTTTGTTACTTTTTCTCCCTTTTGGAGACATCGTCGAAAAAATTTATTTTTCTGTCGATCTCTTGAGGGGGCATCACCTGGTCACCCATTCCTCTCCTATCCATTCACTGGGGCATAATTATCAAAAAAAATTTATTCTTTGATATCCCGTCAACCATGACAACAATGACGCCATATCAAAGAGGGAAAAATGTAGATGTCTGAAAATGGTCACAACCACTTCCATCCATTTATGCAATCTAAATCTATCCTACCTACATCATTCCATCCAACCTAAGTATTAATTAAATAATTTTAATTATTTAATTAATTTATCCTGCACCTTTCCTTTTTCATAAAAATCAAATTCCTCTACTATAGTTCAAAAATCAAATATTTTTTACTATAGTTCATAATTCATATTCCAAACAATTAAATGAATGACCATATTTATTAATTCGTATTTTGTCCACTTTTGATTACTTTTTGTAATCATCATTATTTTTTTCTAAACATGTGCACATGAATTAATTTTAGTTATTTCCTCATTACAAACCCCCATGTTTCTTGAAGTCCACTTGTCATTCCATGTACATGCATGTACATGACAAGTGGTACTTTGGAAGCATGGCCAAATCTTCCAAAATATGTACACTTGTCCTTTTTCTTCCATCCCACTCCAAGTGTCACTATTCATGCAAATTTAAAATTACATGTGGCACTATTTGGACACTATTCCTCCAATTTTAAATTCCACTTGTCCTCCTCATGCAATTTAAATTTCTTCACTAAATCTAAGCATTAGCTTTTCATAAATGAGACCTTACATGTCATACACCTACCCAATCCTAGCCGTCCATCCATTCAAACTTGCAATCTCATCCATTGATCATCCCTTGAATCTTGGAGCAAAATCCTCATCCAATCCAATCATGCCATTTATCCAATTCTCCTTGCCTGAGGATCCTCAAGCAATCTCAGCCCTTGATCTCCCAATTTAATCATAGCCCTCCATTTTCATTCCCAAAAATCTATAAACTGAGGCCTCCACCTCCATTTTCCATAAGCCATCATATGCAAAGAGATTCTGCCAATTTGAGTGCTCAACATCCATCTAGCTTAGTACAATTTTAAGTGAGAATAGCATAGTTTTCATTTCCATTAGGACATATCATCACTAGTATGTTTGGATAGGGTGCATTAGTAAATAGGAAGCATAATAGTGATCTAATCCAATCTTTAGGTCCTTTGGACTTAGGATTGAGAGCAAATTAGGTTATTTTGCACTCATCTTAGGATCCCATCTCCATCGTAGACAGGATGCTACAGTACCGATGAACTTCATACTTCCAAATTTTTGTATTGCACTGACTTTGCGGTTAATAGAGGATGAGTCTACAGCTGAAAGAATTGAATAACTCAAAAAATTAGATGAGAATAGACTGATTACAGTGTACAATTTGAACCTAGAAAGGATACGGCAGAAGGCCTGGCATGATAAAAAATTATGGTTGAAAACTTTCAAAGAAGGAGATCTAGTACTATTATACGACAAAAAAATTAAGAAACAAGGAAAATTGAAAGTAAGATGATTAGGACCCTATTATATAGATGAAATTACAAAATTCAGAGCAATCATATTAAGGGACATGAACAAAAAATTATCAGCAGGGTTTGTCAATGGAGCAAGATTGAAGCATTACTACCAACCTCCAGGATGAAAGAAGATAATGTGGTAGATTCATAGAAATATATCAGAAGTAATGTATTATAGTGTAACATATTGTAACATAAAGCAACCATTAGTAGCTTATAAGCGGGTAACACTTAACGACTAAAAAAGCCTGCCAAAAGAGAAATGGGTAGATGTAATAAATGCATAAAGGTATCGTTAGAGCTATAAAAACCCTAACCCTTCATACAACTCGTCAGAATTGCATTCAACACTTAGTGAAACTGAGCTTTGAAGTGAAAGAAAAGAGTGCCAGTAAACCTAAGTACAGTTTCAAAAGAAAAATAATGCCACCCCACACTAATTGATGTCACAGAGAAGCCAAGGTCAGAGTATAAGAAATACCCCTACAAAGCAATGGAAGCGGATAAGGATGGCGCTTTTTCATAAGTATCACTAGAAGTGATATATACAGAAGATGTGTGAAAGTATATTCATGCGCTGATCTCAAAAATTGACCACACAAAATTTGAGGGGCTGCAGACTACCCTCCTCCAACTAGACCAAACAGGGTATTTACCACAATACCAGAACATTGCAATAAAGAAATTAGACAATTGGAAGGATTACTCAAAATTTTGCAAGGAGCATGACTGGGTTCAAATCATCCTAAGCTACATGCATGATGAATTCATGTACCTGGACACACCGCACTAAATAAAAAAACAAGCTATCCAAGTAGTAGCAGGACTAATCTCGGTGGGAGAATTACCGTCCAAGAAGGCAATCAAAAATGAAAAAGTAACAGAGCTAACTAGGGTAACACGAGATGGATGGAGTCTGAATGTGAATGATATTACTAACCCTACGATTAGATATACCACCATGGGAATTGCGTACAAGATTTACTATGCAAATTGCGAAGGGTCAGCCACCGAGATGACCATACATACGACTTATCAAATGATTGTGGAAGGGAAAGCCTTCAACTTTTACAAGTACTCAGGGAGCAGCTGCTAGAAAAACTATAGAAAATAAAAAGCTCAAACTACAATTTTAGGTATGGAACCCTAATTATCTGTCTTGCTTTCTATTTTATGAATGCTCTAACAAACTATGGGGGTAAAATATGGAAACAAGCTAGTTCAGTACCAGTTGAAATCAAACAACATGGGACCATTTTCAAGGACAAACCCTCCTTCACCCTTGCATATTGGGGGTTCTTCAAGGCCCTGCAAACTATGCAAGCAAGAGATAAAATACCATATGAATTGGTGAAACAATATACAAATCATATAACATTCATGATGGATAAGGACTATACTTATATGGAGTTGGTATAAACTAGGAAATCATGGATACCTAGGCTACCCAATGAACTAACAGCACAAGAAATAGATGCATATGCAAAAGATCTCTTGAACAAATCGAAAGACCCCAATGCAGAGTGCTTTGGGACATATAGAGAGTTCATGGACAAACAACATAAAAAGGATGTGGAAGAAAATTTTGAAAAGAATAAGGAGAAGTTGCATGAGAAATGGAGCATCCCATCATAGCCTAGCTCATCCACACCACAAACTAGTGCAACACTACCAGAGGCTAGTACTACTAGCACACCGCAGACAAGGAGGTCTGGGAAATTGAACTCTGCCACTCCTAGCATTCAATCTGCAGTAGAGCGAGCAACTTCATCACATAAAATATCAACACCACAACAAGCAAACAAAGACCCAGAGGTAGAAGAAGTATCAAATGTGTTAATACAATTAAGTGTGGAGAAAAAGAAGAAAGCAACAAAGAAGAAACAAGGAGTGAAAAGGAGTATAGTAAAGCATTTGTGGAAGAGGAAACAAAAGAAGAAGAAGGGGGAACAAGTAAACTGCAAAAGAAGAAGAAAACTAAAACCTCCACAATAGTAATTGAAGAACCAAAATAGACAGAGCAATCACCTATAAAAGAGGAACTGCTAAACTTGGATACATTGGCTAATGCAATTGAAAACTTTGGGATGCTTAAAAACACAGTGGAACTATACAATGAAGTTTCTCAATAAAATGAGATAATATAGAAAGAAGTAATAAGGCACATGTTGAGGAGTGATAAGACCTTAGAAGAGTTTATAGAGGGTTTTTCGGAGGAGCTAGCAGATGCATTAAGGAAAAAGAGGGAAAAAGCACTACACCTAGAAGAACAAATTAGGTAGAAATCCATTGATGAGGTGGACCCATCCATCTATGCAGAGAAAAAGGAGAAATTACCTCAATTGCAACCAACAAAATTGAGGAAAAATAGAGTGTAGACACCCTGATGAACACATTAGAGGAGGATAGGAATAAGTTACAGAAAGAAACAGAGGAGGTGACAAAGAAGGTCTATGACATATTGAGGGAAGTTACACAAGAGAAAGTAGTAAATTCCCCTCATGATGTACAACAAGAAGCACAACAAGAGGAGAAAGGACATGAAGAAGAACAACAAATAAACTCTCAAGATAGTCATCCAGAAGAAGATCAACAACAATCAAATAACCAAGAGGCATCTTCCTCTGCCTTTCCTATCCAATCCATCAAGGACTTTTTGGTGCAACAAAAATAAATTTAGCCACTAGTGACACCATAGCTCCTGCAACTCCCTCTTGTAGGATCACAAGTCAATTTTTCTGGGATCACACCCATTCAAAAACTTCAGCTGGGTGACATTTTCCATGCTACTACTATGGAAGAAATATTAGAACATGTGGAGAGCAGTGAACAATTGCAAGAAGCATTGGATATTATTTAGAGTTAGTTGCTTGAGGTGCAAAGGAACACAACACTACCACTTACATAGCAGTTGAAGCAATTGGTCCAAAGCCTAAAAGAACATACAAGCTATCTAGAGACAAAGGCCAAACAACAAGGGACTAGAAAAGATGAACAAGAAAAGAATGGTTGATGCATCAAAAATAAATGTACAACTACACATATTTAGTAGGAGACACAAATAAGGAATATCCAACAATCCATAGTAGAAGCCATAGTATTATACCATTTTTGTTTACAATGACCTACTACAACTAAGGAAATAAAATATCAAATAGATATCTTAGAGGCACATATAGCACAAACTTCTACAACATATGATCCTCTTAAGGATATGAATAAATCTATAAGGGTGCAAATAGAGACAATGCATACATAGTTACAACAATTGGAGGATCAAAGAGAATAGATAAAAGCACAAGTAAATAAGTTAAGAGAAGTGATAAGTTTGAGGTTAGCATCCTTGATTGGAATACTTGTAGAAGCAAAACAAAAAGCTCAGATTATACAGACCCCTTGTTGGCGAATGGAGATCAAGCCAAGCCCTCCAAGCTCATGAGGGAGGCAACAAAATTCCCAAGCAACTTGGTGAAAACCTTGATGACCATCATTGGAGGCCTAGAGAAAATCTCTAAGGAGTTTCTTGATCTTCAAATGGGAGGCCTTGGAGGGAACCCAACATGAAGAATAGAAAACATGGGTGGAAGCCAAAATTTTGAAAAAAACTTGAAATTTACTTGCCAAAGAAAGAGGCAAGGAGAGGCTTGAAATGAAAAGGTAATCCCACAAAAATGGAAGATTTCCATGTGGTCAATCCATTTCCAATCATAAGAATCTAGCCACCATGGTTTAGGAAGGAAAGATTGTATGTAACACAAATTTTTATGCCACTGAATGTTGGAGCTAGAGACCTGGCAAAAAAATTCTAAACATTGAAGGGCTTGCTTGACATTATTTTCTTCCTCAATGAGAGTGAGGAAAGAATCATCAGTGAAATGTCCATTCACCAGTTGCTAGGTAGAGTTGGGAAGGGAAATCCCCTTAACACAGGGTTGAGAGACAACTTAAGCTAATAAATATCCAAAGCCTTAAGTAGCCAAGATATAAAGAGCAAGGGAAAGAGGGCAACCTTGTCTAATGGAACAGAAAAGGCCAAAAGAGTTAGATTGCTAGCTAGAGATAGTGATACCGTTTGAAGCATCATCAAAAATCATATGGAGCATGTGAATGAAGCTATTGAGAATGGCGAGCCCACGCCATTCCTTCCCAAAAAGCAATGATATTATCCAAGATGAACCTAGATTTAATGAAAGCCCATTTGTTTAGGCTGAACAATAAGAGACAACATCAAGCAAAGCTTGAGCACCATTGCCTTAGCAGTTATCTTGTATTATTCATTCAATAAAGTAAAGGGCCACCACTTATTGATATCATTGGGGTTACCAACTTTAGGTATGAATTTAATATTTTATGTTGATAAGAGTGCCTAATGAACTAGTTTGCATGGCTTCAAGATAGACATTGTGCAGGTCACAACCCACAAAATCCCAAAATACTTCATAGAATTCACAAGGAGATCCATCTCAACTAGGGGCTTTGTCATTGTCCATAGAAAATATTGCTTCCTTAAGGTCACCTTGATTAAGAAGCTAGTCACAAACAATGTGCTATGCATTTTATAGCCGGCAAGGAACGACCACAAGACATTGTTGCAAGGCAAGTTGCCTAGTAGGAGTGACATCTTGAGCCGCAAACACCTATTCATAGTGCCAAACAAATGCCTAAAGAATATTAGGAAGCTCTTGAAGAAGCTAATGACCTTCACAAATTTTCGTAGTAGATTGGGAAGTGTGACAAGCTCAAAGAGATTGGAAGAACTCTTTAGAAACTCTATCCCCAATTGTAAGCCAGTAGAGCTAAGCTTTGAGTTGCGCTCTGCAAGCTAAGCAAGCATCAGTAATTTGCTTCTGCTTCCATACTCAAAGAGTACTAGAATGGAAGCCAACTAGTTGGTTAGCCAAATTACCATCAATGTTTATTTCTCTTGGAATGTGATGGTATTAATGAAAGTATCATTTTTTTTATGCAATTTAGAAATTTGACCATGTGCAGAAGAAAACACTTATGGTGAGATAATTTAATCACATTGACTATCATCTAAAACTCTCTATTAACTTGTAGCTTGTGTATTCCTTCTTCCACTATGAGTTACAAGTTGAGTTTTAATACCTGGATTTTAGCAACATTGGTAGAGGCAATTCCCAAATTAGCCCCAAATTTGAGAATTATACTACCATCAAACATGAAAGTGCCACCACAACTAGCTATTTTTTGGTTTGATTAAGGCTCCATAAAATAAAATATTGTAACCTCTATCCTGGACATGAGGGGGTAAAGGTTTTGGTAATTTTAATTTTCTTCTCACCTTTGGACTATGGTCAATAGAATCACATAGAAGAGAAAGAATTTAGAAAAGTGGTCAAGGATGAAATTGTTTTCTCCTTGAAAATTTGATGATTTCAATGTTTCCAAATACTCCAAAAAAATATACCTTGAGAAGATAAATTTAGCTAAAATGACCCAAGAAGAATCCATGTGGGAAGCATGAAGGCTATGGTGGATGTTAGTTGCTCTCTAAAATGAATTAGGAATAGAGGCCTCAAGAAAAAAATTCTATAGAATTGGGTTCCACATTCCCTAGCATAACCACACTCATGTAGTCTATGATCTCAATTTTATTCCTCCTTGAAACATAGGGAACATCTGTTAGGACTAGCAAATTTCTACTTTTTGAGGTTGTTAAAAGTTAATTGTTTATGTTGGAGGAGAAGCCAAAATGAGTTTACTTGGGGGGATGGCACAAACATGCCAAATATGCCTCTATTTAGGAATAATGGGATGTTCCCCTTTCAAATCTTGATAACCTTTACTAACTAAATATGTACATGTCCACTTGATATGTTGGGATTAGGTAACATACACCTTGCAAATCCTAATGTTTGATTTATTTATTATTTTGTATTATTTGTGTTCCCACATGGAAAAGGGCATTCCACTTTTGGTAGCACATTATGCCACATGTAATTTGTACTATGATGTCATCTAAGAATATCTAATATCATGTAAGATGTGTAAGTGCATCTATGACATTGTCGGATATGTAACAGATTCTATGATGCATGTAAGAGCATGTAAGAGGGACTTACAAGGTGGACTAGAAAAGTTATGAAGACTCTTGACCAACCTATGATGCATAAGAATGATGCATCATACAACATCTTCCCATAGGAGGAATAAGTTCAAAGTGGAGCATCCAAGTTTGGTGGCCAAGTTATTCCTTGGGAGTTACATTCTATTTTGGTTTGTTAGCCCATCATGAAGTGGGGTGGTGGAATTTGGGTCAAGCATTTTGGGCACCATATTTTCCCATGGTTTGTTGACTCATGGTTTCTTGTTTGGGCTTGGATTTAAATTAAGAGGCTTGGGATGGAGATATGTATGTACTTGTATTTTACAAAGGGTTATGTTATTGGATTTTCTCTAGACATAGTTGGTGCTTGGTTGAGTAAGTGATACTCAGAGATTGTATTGTAACCATGGTGTTGGTATTTACAAAATATACATTAGTTCTCCTTTGATGTTCATTTTTTCTTAAAATGGTTTCCCCAATGTTTATAGGTGTCATGTGTGATTTTATGTGTTACATGTCATTGCATGTTCCATTATCTTTCTAAAATTGTTTAGATCCATAACCTTTATCATTTCTCTCCTTTGAATATTAAGTAGGAAGTTATTTACTTGTATCTAGTTTCCTTTTATTTGGCATCAGAGCCTTGCCAACCCATGAGGTCCTTGTTAATGAAAAAGTGTGTTTTGTTATTAATCTTGGTTTGAGTGGGATTGTGCATAGGGATGATCTTATTTTAGGTAAAAGATGGAAAGCACATCATGGATAGAGATGGACAAATTTAACGACACAGTTTTTGATCTATGGAAGCTTAAAATGGAGGATTTTCTCATAGATTAAGATATATGGGTTGCAGTTTATAGGAATAAACCAAAATATATGAAGGATGAAGACTAGGTGGTGTTGGATCAAAAAGATAGAAGTCTTGTTAATTTTGGTGGATTCAGTGCTCATGAATGTATCAAGAGATCCCACTATGGAGAGTCTCTAAAAGAATTTAGGTAACCTGTACCAAGATAAATAAATGGTAAATGATATTTCTATGGAAGAATCTTTATTCTTTGAGGATTAGAATATATGATTCTATTTCAATTATCCTAAATGAATTTGATAAGCTTATGAGCCAGTTATAGTTCATAGGCATGAAAATGAATGGTAAGGATCAATGTATTACACTATTGTGTTCTTTGCCAAATTTGTGGAATAACTTGGTGATGGAAATCAATAGTACGATGACCGAGATGAAGCTTGAATTGGTGATGGATTCTTTACTCTCTGAGGAATTGAGATGAAAAACTTTTTATTTTATCAAGAATGTGTTTATTGTTAGAGAAAGATCAAAGGAGAAAGGCAAGGGAAAGAATAAGAAGACGGATAGAAGATCCAAATCTAAAGGGAGACCTAAGTCTCCTTGTAAGTCCAAAGTTAAGATAAGCCACATAAAGGACTGCAAGGAGAAGGATAGGAAATAATCTAATGGTGATTTAAATTTGAGGGCTTCTCAAGATGATGTTAGTGATGTGTTTGTTGTAGCCTTGGATATGCATGCATATGAGGATACATGGATGATCAACTTTGGAGTTTCTTTCCACATGACTCCCCATAGAGAGTTGATAGTGGAAAGCTTTATTTGTGTACAATACTTTCCTCCATATTGTTCGGCGTGGTAGAGTCAAGATGAAATTCAATGATGAAATCAATAGTACTACCACCAAGATGAAGCTTGAATTGGTGATGGATCTTTACTCTCTGAGGAATTGAGATGAAATTTTTGTTATTCTATCAAGAATGTGTTTATTTTAAGAGAAAGATCAAAGGAGAAAGGCAAGGGAAAGAATTCTCCTTGTAAGTCCAAAGTTAAGATAAGCCACATAAAGGACTGCAAGGAGAAGGACAAGAAATAATCTAATGGTGATTCAAATTTGAGGGCTTCTCAAGATGATGTTAGTGATGTGTTTGTTGTAGCCTTGGATATGCATGCATATGAGGATGCATGGATGATCAACTTTGGAGATTCTTTCCACATGACTCCCCATAGAGAGTTGACAGTGGAAAGGTTTATTTGTGTACTATACTTTCCTCCATATCGTTGGACGTGGTAGATTTAAGATCAAATTCAATGATGGAAGGATCAAAGGTATCTTGAGAGTTTTTCACATCCTACATTTGGCATGGAACCTATTATTTTTAGTAAGATGAACGATGCAGGTGTGCAAGTATTCTTTGATAAAGAAAGGTGCAAGATGGTTCATGGAGCTATGGTGCTTGCAAAGGGAATTTAGATTGGAACTCTTTTCCACCTTGATGCAAGTACCTGCATATAATGTAACAATTATGTGGTTCCTATAGCATTGATGTATGTAGCATCGACTCATGTAGCATCTACACATATATCATCAATGTGTGTAGAATCTATGCATGTAGCATCTAAACCTATAGCATCCAGACGTGTAGCATGGGTTCCTAAGCATGCTCTTACCTCAAAGAGCCATAATCTAACAATGGATAAGACTATGTTGTGGCATGAATGCATTGGCCACATTGTTGAGAAAATCTTTAGAACCTTGAAAAATAAAAGTCTTGTTGAGGGTTTAGTTGATTGTTCCGTATATTTTGACTTCTGTGAAAATTATATATATGGATTTAGAAAAATCATGTTTAGTTTTACTTGCACTATCCAAGATCTATAGGGATTTTAGATTTTACCCATAGTGATGTTTTTGGTCAAGTTGATGTACCTTCACTTTCAAAATCCTAGTAATATATTTCTTTCATTGAAGATTTCTCTACGAAAACCTATTTTCTAAGGCATAAATAAATATAAGGTCTTCAATCAATTCAAATAGTTTAAGGATCTTGTGGAGAACCAAATGAACAATCAAATATCAAAGTGTTTTGAATAATAAATAGTGGGAAATATTGCTCAATGGAGATTGATAGATTTTCTAAAGACAATGGCATTGTGTGGCATAGGACAACTCCATGTACAACCCTTAGCGGAATGGAGTTGTAGAGAACATGAATAGAACACTAATGGAGAGGGCTGGGAGTATGCTCAGTGGAGATAGTTTGGATTTGAAATCTTAGGCAGAAGAAATTAATATAGATTGTTATCTAATTAACAGATATCCTATATTAGCTCTTATTGATAAAAGCCCAAAGGAGGTTTGGATGGGCAAGAAGCCCTCATTATATCATATCATAATTTTTGTTCCAAGTCATATGTTCATGTGCCTAAGGAGAAGAGGTCAAAGTTGGACTTCAAAGTGGTAAAAATGTATCTTCATCAATTACAATAATGGGGCAAAGGGATACAAGCTATGGAATCTAGTGAAAAGAAAGATGGTATATAGTTAGAATGTGATCTTTGGGGAGATTAGGTTTATTCCTACAATTGATCAACCAAAGGAGAATGCAACATTAGTAATATAGATCTAGCTAAAGATCAAGGAGGTTGCACCTAAAACTAAACTAGAACTTTAAATTGGACCAAAGGAAAATGATGATATGGAGAGATTTAAGGAGGAATAACTTCCATCTCAACTTGTGAGGAGGTCCAATCAGTAGAGGATGCAACCAAAGAGGTATAGACCTAATTTTAGATGTGTATTTTCTTTTTCTATTAATGTTAACAATCCTAAAACTATGAAGGAGGCAATGGAGATGAATGACAGTGAATCCTAAAGATTGGCCATGGATGAGCAGATGGAAACACTAAAGAAAAATAGCACAAGGGAACTAGTTTAGTCGCCTAATTGGAGGAAACTTGTTGGTTGAAAATGGATTTTGAGGACAAGGGGGAGAAGTACAAAGTAAAGTTCGTTGCTAAGGAATATTCCCAAGTAGAGGGAATAGATTTTGGTAAGATCATTTCTCCAATTATAATGCTTACATCCATTAAATTTCTCTTATTTGTTGTTGCTACATTTGACCTTGAGGTTGAGCAATGAAGAGATCTAAATAAACAACCAAAGCACTATGTGGTATGGGGTAAAAAGAATTTAATTTGAAAGTTAAAGAAAACTCTTTATGGTCTCAAATAATCTCCTAGAATGTGGTACCAAAAATTTGATTCATATTTTTTGATAATATTTTTTAGATCATTGTGTTTATTATAAGCAAGATGGTGATCATATTGTCATTGCTTTGTATTTGGATGAAACGTTATTGATTGTTAACAATAATGATATGATAAGGGATTTGAAATCTTATCTTTCATTATAATTCTAAATGAAGGATTTGGGAGTTGTTAAGTTTATCTTAGGGGTAGATATTAGAAGAGATAGAGCTATCATGCAATCATGGATGAAAGGTCTAATGAAAGATTGTCCAACCATATAGCCTAACCCCTAGATCTAAGTAACAACACATAGATCTAATCAAATGATGAAACAACTCAAACTACACAACAAATTGAATAGAGAAAATGATGTATTAATTTCATCCACAATAATTACATCAATCCACTAGGCATTACAATCAAGACTTTTGGCATTACAATCAAGACTTTTAGCCTTACAACAATTATAAACCAATTCTACCACATGAGTGATATTACAAATCTTGAGCCCCTTGCCTACACCACAAGAAATACACAATCAAATCATCATTGATATACCACTAGACATCAGATCTCATATGCTTGGATTCCCACTTGAAATAGGCCTTCTCCCAAAATCTTAATTTTGTTCCAACCTTTTTGTCCAAGAACTATCCTTTCACCTCCAACCTCCTACCCAAATGAGTCTAAACCATTGGTTTATCTAAGCAAATATCAAACAAGCCCTTAAGGAAAAAACTCATATAACTAAAATCAATTTAGGTTGGCCTCATGAAACATGTACCATTAGCAACCTCTTTACATTAATTCTCAAGCATAAAAAATATTCTACTCTTTGGCACCAAGAAATAGGTCATCACTAAGGATCATTATGGCCCCAAATCACAAAACATGTACACCTGTACCTGAGGAATGATTCCACTCAACCCCCTTTCTTCACCACAAGTCATAAGATGCATTCCTCTTATCCTCAAAGTAAAAAAACAAGCTCTAATTTGAATAATTCAACTTTGTGCAACCTCCAATAATGAAATATGAACATGTAAAACATAGTGGTGTTATTGTAAAGCTTCTAGATGATGGAATACTCATTATACATTACCACACAAGCACAATACTATCAATTAGCCTTTTATCTTCATGTGGCCAACAAAACAATTAATTACCATGTACCAATGCCATGTACATTCTCAAGCTTGATGTAGACTAATGTCAAAAACACAAATTAGTACATGTACATGAAGCTTGATGTACATTCTCAAGTTTTTAGTCAACATATGGCTAATCCTAGCAAGGAATGTTAGGAAAGGTGTCTCAACCTTGCAACTTCGAAAGATTACTATTCTTCCCAGTTTTGGTCTTTTCGAATACCCTTTATCTTGGAGAATGATCTAGAACTTTCAAAGTTTCTAAAATGGCTAAAAATGGCGAGATTTACTATTTTTAGTAAGTTTACATTTGACATCGGATTGACCTAAAATTTTCTTAGAAGGTGTGGAACAGCTAAGTAAACATCTCAGGTGAGTTTTGACTCAAGATCATACCTAGATCGCGAGATATTAAAGTTTCTTTTTTTTTGGAACTGCCAAAAAAAGTTTTGAACTCAATTATCATAAGCAAAACTTCCCTAAACACTCCAAAAATTGTCATAACCAATGAAGTGGGTTACAAAGTGATAGATCACTTCACAAGCTTTCTGATGCATTAAACAATTTGTCAATCAGACATCTGGATCAAAAGTTATGACCTCCGGAAGTTGGACCTCCTATTTTTGGGAAATGTAAAAATGTATTGGACACATAAAAGAGCTTTAAAGGGGAGAATTACATGTGTTGGTGTGTGTTTTGGCACATCACAAGGAATCTTTGATTGGAGATAATTTGTGTGCCACTTTTAAGTGGTTTTGGCCCATGGTTTTGTAATTACTAGTAACGGTTTATTGTATTGTATGTCCTATATATTAGGAGCTGGAGATGGAGGTTGTGTGTAAGAACCTTATAGATGTCAAGTTACCTCTTGGATCTTTGGTTGGATATACTCCTGTAAAAGCTTGCTCTGCAAGTATATTGTAATCTTCTTGATTCTTGAATAATATTTTGGGCAACTTTGGAGTATGGGATTTTTTACCTGAAAGGGTTTTCCCCACGTATATCTTGTGTTGTGAGTTTTGTGTTTGCATTTGGAAGTTGTTATTATCTTTTTGTTAATGTGCATCTTAATCTGTAACTATAAAAAAATTTGCATAAATCTTTCCTCATTAAATCAGTGTAGGAAGAGTTTCCGCATACCTTGCTTCTTTTCAAGGAACACTAAGTAGCAGTGAAGAGAGGCAGTACAAAGTATTGTATTTTATATTAAGGAGGCATTTCAAAACACCTAAAGCATGCCTATATCAATGTTGGTGATGCATGTAGCACTTTGGGTCACCTAGAGCACTCTTGTAGCAAGTTTGGGGACACTTGCAGTAGTGCATGTACTAGTATTGGTAATGCGTATAGCACTTTGGGTCACCTAGAGCACTTGTGTAGTAGGATTGAGGATACCCTTAGTAGTTCCTATAGTAATGTTGGTGATGCTTGTAGCACTTTGGATCACATAGAGTACTCTTATAGGAAGCTTGAGGATACTCGTAGCGGTACCTATAGTAATGTTTGTGACACCCATAGCACTTTGGTTTGCTTGAAGCACACCTATAGTAGTGATACAAGAGACTTGGAACACTCAGTGGAGATACAAGGATTTGTAGACTAAGATTGGGCAAGAGATGTGGATAGCATGAGGTCTACCAGTGGCTATGTTTTAGCCTATCCAATGTGGAATCAGTTGGATGAGTAAGTGATTGGTTGGCTGCTCTTTCCACTATAGAAGCAGAGTATATGACATCTACTAATGTCTATAAGGAGGCAACCTAGCTCCAAAGGTTATGTTTAGATGTTGGGCTAAGTTAGGGAGTAGTAAGAATTAATTGTGATAGTATGAGTGTCATTAGCTTGGCAAAGAACCCTACCTTTAACACACAGATAAAACATGTTGATGTCAGACCATTTTTCTCATGCAATGGTGGAGGATGGGAGGGTTATGCTCAAGAAGGTCGATACTTTAGTGAATGTTGTAAATGCTTTGACAAAGCCTATGAGCACAAAGAATTTCAAATGGTATAGAAAGACTATGGGCATTTTTTCCCTTAATAAGTAGTTCACTTTTGTTACTTTTCCCTTTTGCTCTAGCAAGGTTATACCAAGTGGAGAATGTTGGTATTAGGTGTCATACACCTTACAAATCTTAAAGTTTGAATTATTTATTATTTTGTATTATTTATCTACCCACATAGGAAGGGGTGTTTCACTTGAGGTTGTTGGTGTTATCCTTAGCAAGGAAATACGATGGAAAATCTCAAGAGGGTCCACATCAGGTAGTGTTTTGAATGCAGAAAGCAGGGGAAGATCAAAGGAGAGAGGAAAAGGTTCTGGAGGTCATGGGAAGTCACGAGGAAAATCAAAGGACAAGAGGTTCCAATCCAGAGGACAGAAGGATTGCTAGTACTGTGGGAAACTAGGTCATCTGAAGAAAGATTGCTGGTCTTGGAAAAATAAAGGAGACAAACAAGAAGGCAATAAGGAGGCAAATGTGGTAAGTATTAAATTTGAAGATGATGCTTTGATTCTTTCCCTAGATAATGCTAACAATTCATGGGTTTTAGATTCAGGGGCCTCATTTCATGCTATGCCCCATAAAAGTTATTTTCTTCATTATGTCCAAGGGGATTTTGGGTTGGTTTATTTGGGAGATAATGAACCTTGTCAGATTGTTGGAAAGGAAAGAATCAAGATTAAGATGTGGAATGGGAATCATTGGCTACTACAAAAGGTAAGGCACGTTTCAAGCTTGAGTAGGAATTTAATTTCAGCAGGGCAAATAGCTGATGAAGGTTGCATTGTTACATTTACTAATAAAATTGGAAGGTTTCAAAAGGTGCCTTAATAGTAGCAAAATGTGTGAAAGTAGGGACTTTATATCTTTGTACAGGTCATACTATTCCTTCTACTTTAGCTATTGCAAAGAAAAACAAACAGGTTTAGGAATAGTTGCTACGGGTTCGCAGGAAGAGACTGAAACAGTTGCTGTAGGTTCTAAGACAACACTATGGCATAATAGACTTGGGCATATGAGTGAAAAAGGTATGAAGGTACTTCATTCTATTAAATTTTTACCAGGTCTGAAATGTATTAATATGGATTTCTGTAAAATTTGTGTATGGAAAACAAAAGAGAGTTAGTTTTCTCAAGGATGGGAAGCAAAAGAAAGATGAAAAGTTGGAGCTTGTGCATACAGATGTATGGGGACTAGCTCAGGTATCTTCTCTCAGTGGCTCTCAGTATTATGTTACATTCATAGATGATGCAACTAGGAAGGTTTGGATTTATTTCCTTAGGCAGAAATTTGATGTATTTGAAATATTTGAGAAATGGAGAAGCTTGGTTGAGAATGAGACAGGTAAAAGATTAAAATGTCTCAGATCTGATAATGGTGGTGAGTATTGCAGCAAAGAGTGAGGATTATTGTTCCTTTAATGGAATTCGTAGGCAGAAAATAGTTCCAGGGACTCCACAAAAAAATGGAGTGGTTGAGCACATGAATAGGACAATAATGGAGCGTGCAAGGAGCATGAGATTGCATGCTAGGCTGCCTTTAAACATGTGGATGGAGGCTGTCAATACTACTATATATTTAATTAATAGAGGTCCTTCGGTTGCTTTGGGTTGTGGTATTCCAGAGGAAGCATGGACAGGTAAGAAGGTGAGTTATTCTTTTCTGAAAACCTTCAGATGTGAAGCATTTGCACATGTAGATTCTAGAAATAGAACTAAGTTGGATGCAAAATAAAAAAAGTGTATCTTCATTGGATATGACATTGACGAATTTGGTTATAGGATTTGGGATGTTGAAAATCTAAAAATTGTGAGAAGCAGGGATGTATTCAATGAGAAGGTGTTGTACAAAGATCAGTTGCAGATGAGAAGAAAGAAAAAGATTACATGGTGCTAGATGATACTCCAGATAATGATGATTCAGTGGTTCCTCATGCTCTGCAACAGTAACAAGAAATACCACAAACTCCAGTGAATGCTAGACGGTCAACAAGGCTAAGTAGACCTCCTGAAAGGTTTTCTCCCTCTTTGTATCTATTTTGTTAACAGATGTTGGTGAACTAGAAGGGTATGATGAAGCTATGCAGGTGGATACAAAGGTTCAGTGGGAGCTTGCAATGAAAGAAGAAATGGACTCCTTGCTGAAAAATCAGACTTGGGAATTATGTAAGTTGCCTACAGGTAAAAAGGCTTTACCAAACAAATGGGTTTATAGGCTGAAAGAGGAAGATGGAGGTAAGAAAAGATTTAAAGCCAGGTTAGTTGTAAAAGGATTTGTACAGAAAAAGGGCATTGATTTTGATGAGATTTTTTCTCTGATTATTAAGATGACTTCTATTTGTATTGTTTTAATTATTGTGGTTGCTGAAGATTTGCATTTGGAACAGCTAGATGTGAAAACTGCCTTTCTCCATGGTGATTTGGAGGAGGAGATATATATGGAATAACCCCAAGGATTTGAGGTCAAAGGTAAGGAGAAACATGTGTGCAGATTGAAGAAGAGTTTGTATCGCCTGAAACAAGCACCTCGACAATGGTATTTGAAATTTGATAGTTTTATGGCTGAGCAAGGCTACAACCGGTGTAATTCTGACCATTGTGTTTATTTTAAGAGGTTAGATAATGACAGCTACATTATTTTATGTTTATATGTTGATGACATGCTTGTAGCAAGGTCTAACATGGATCACATAAAATAATTAAAACAACAGTTAGCACAATCATTTGCTATGAAGGATTTGGGGGCAAGAAAACAAATCCTTGGTATGAAAATTTGTAGAGATAGGAAAACAAAAAATTGACTCTATCTCAGGCTGATTATGTTGAAAAGGTGTTGCAGAGATTCCATATGGAGAATGCAAAAGTTGTCAGCACACCTTTGCCTAGTCATTTGAAACTGACTAAGGAGATGTGTCCTAAGACACAAGAGGGGGAAGAAAAAATGTCCAAGGTACCATATGCTTCAATTGTAGGAAGTTTAATGTACGCCATGGTATGTATGAGACCGGATATTGCACATGTTGTAGGAGTCATAAGAAGGTATATGAGTCATCCCAGATTGGAGCATTGGAATGTGGTAAAATAGATTCTTAGATATTTGAGAGGTACATCCAATAAACACTTATGTTTTGGGGGCTCTAATACTGATTTAGCAGGCTATGTAGACTCAGATTTGGCAGGGGATATTGATACCAGGTGGAGTACTACAGGTTATGTCTTTACTATAGGTGGGACAGCGGTGAGTTGGATCTCCAGGTTGCAAAAGGTGGTTGCTTTATCCACCACGGAGGCAAAGTATGTGGCTGCAATAGAGGCTAGCAAGGAGATGATATGGCTACAATCTTTCATGGAAGAATTGGGCAAACAATAGGCTAACAGTTCTTTGTATATAGACAGTCAGAGTGCCATACATCTTGTAAAGAATTTTGCCTTGCATTCAAAGACCAAACACATACAGCTCAAGTATCACTTCATCCAGTCGGTGTTAGATGATGGACAGTTAAGGCTTGAAAAGATACATACAAATGAAAATCCAGCGGATATGTTTATGAAGGCAGTGACAAGGGAGAAGTTATGCTCCTCTTCAACTTTGGTTGGTCTTCAATACTAAAAACCAAAAATTAGAACAATAGAGTCTAGGGTGCTTATTTCCAGTGGGAGCTACATGCGCAATGGTGTCATCTAGGATCAGTCTCCAAGTGGGAGATTGTTGGTATGTGGTGACTGATCATGCAAGTTCTATACACTCGTCATGTATCCTCGTCAGGGTTCAGGGTTAGGCCAGGCCCTGAGCGGGGGTTCTAGGGTGGTAGTCCCCGAGAAGTGAGGGTTCGGGGGCGATAGCCCCTATAAAAAAAAAATTTCCTCTTTTTTGCCCGTTCAGAGTCAGTTGTTAATTTTTTGTTAACCGACAAAAGAAAAATGACATTCTAAAACCCTAATTCTAGAAGCTTCCAAAAGGCTTGTTATAAGCGGCTGGGATGTATGTTACAGGTGGGATTTCAATATTATGTTGTAGCATTTGCAGTGGTATTGAGTTGCAAGGATTGCTAGTTGTAATCGGTTTGATTTACTGGATAATAATATTGGACTCTCTGTTGGTGGATGTAGCCCGGGTTTGGGTGAACCACGTTAATACTTGTCTCTCGCTGTTATTATTTTTATGTATTTCCATTCCTCTATTTAATCTTTATTTGCATTTAATTGATATCTTCTGCCGGCTAACCCTAACTATACACTTGTATTTTATAGGGGGTTATGCCATCAAATTTTCTCATAACATAGTCGGTGCTTGGTTGAGAGAATGGATACTTAGAGATTATATTGTAACCATGGTGTTGGTGTTTATGGAATAAATATTGAGTGATCCTTTGATGTTGGATTTTTTCATGAAATGGTTTTCCCAAGGCATATATTGTGCCATGTATGATTTTATTTGTTGCATGTCATTGCATTTCTCTCCTTTAAATCTTAAGTAGGAAGTTATTTAGTTGTATCTAGCTTCCTTTCATGGCACTCCCCAAGATGATTTTATCTTTAATAGAGTCAAGAGGAATACACCCCTCCAAAGAGTTAATAAATGTCTACTGATCTTCTTTCAAATGAATTGGGAGATGCATCTCATAATAGATTTTGACCTTGGTAACACCATTAAAAGTCGTGACTTGGAATAATGTGAAAGTATTATTGTGTTTCATCCATTCCTTTAGCTAAAAAGAGAGTCTAGGTTTGCAATTTCCAATGATTTTGTCCTTACATGGGTCTTAGCCCTATTTCCAGGTAACCAAAAAAGATGTTGGAAGATAAGGGGCATACTAGCTTCAATGTTTCCCCAAATTGGGGACTTATAGTATAAGGTTGAAGAGGGATGCCTATCTTGGGCTAAAAATGGTACTTAGCATTAAAAAACTTCCACCACCTATCAAGTTGGCAAATCATTCTCTAAACAAGTTTTGTAGCCAAGGCCCTTTGATGATCTTATAGACTTCAAAACCTCCATCTCTTGTTTGGTTCTTGATAGCTACTCCCATTTGATTAAATGGTATTATTCATGTTGTTTTATTTTCCACCCTCCCAAACAAATTTTCTCATAAGATGCTCCATTTTTTGAATGATTCCTTTAGGGGTGTTAGTAATGTTGAGTTGGTTAATTGGAAGAGTAGCCAAGATGGATTTAATTAGGAGCACTCGAGCATGAGGAGAGCCAAGAGTTGTATTGATGTAACCAAACTTCACAACATAAAGCTTAACACAATTTTTATGGCAAATGAATAACCAGAAAAATCAGAAATATTTTCAAACTCCTCATTACATTCCATCCTACTACAACTAAAGATAACTATCAAATTTATACAAAAATGAAATTACCATTTTTTGCAGATTTTCACAACTTTCTAAAATTGTCAGTTTTGGTAACTTCACATCTTTATTCGTATGACCATGAAAGTTTCCAAATATTTGAAACTTACTAAAAAATGACTAATCATCAACTTTCTAATCTAATTGCAAGTAAAGCTAGGAAAATATTTAGAAAAAACTAGGAAAATCTTGAAAAAAAATTAAAACCTCATTTTGAGGCCCTAGATGATCAGATAATGTCCTGAAAAAGTGTCAAAACAGCGACCTACCAAATTTCAGCTCCAACAGACCTCTGGGTCAAAAGTTATGACCTTCAGAAATTCATGCATCATTTTCCTCTAGTTGAAAAAAACACAGCTCCTACAAGTTGTTTTCTTGGAACTTGTGCCACTTGTCAAGATCTAGCTTCTTCACTTCCCATTCTAGAATCCATGTATTATCTGCTTGTGTTAGACCTTCCCACTGTACCAAAAACTTGTTGTATTGACAGTGTCGAGTGTCTATGGTCTGCTTGTCCAGAATCTATGCAATCTTTTCCCTTTTCTTTCTTAGAACCTATTGTTTCCAATCTACTTTAGCCTCACCTTCATCATCATTATAGTCACCATGAAAAGCATATAAATCAGAAACATTAAACATAGGAGAAATGTCTAACTGCTCTAGTAAATCTACCTCATAAGCATTGTCATTGATTTTTTTTGTAATTCTACAAGGGTCAATTTTCTTGTATTTCAACTTGTATGTTCCTGTGGGAAACCTCTCTCTTCTCAGATAAACCATCACTAAGTCACCTTCATTGAATACTAGATGTCTTCTACCAGCATCTACTATAGTTTTATACTTTTCATTACTTTCTTGGAGCTTCTGTCTCACCTCTTTATGTAATTGTTGAATATGTTCTGCATATGCTTCTCCATCATCACTAATCCTATCTCCAATTGGTAGTTGCACCAAATCTAAAACACCTTTAGGATTCCTACCATAAATAATGTGAAATGGCAATTTACCTGTTGATCGATTGACTGAACTATTATAGGCAAATTTAGCTTGTGGTAAGGCCAAGTCCCAATGCCTGGGTTTCTCTCCAACAATGCATCTTAGCAAGTTTCCCAAACTCTGATTTACAACCTCTATCTGCTCATCTGTTTGGGGGTGATAAGCACTGTTGAACTGGAGGTTGGTTCCCATCTTCTTCCATAGGGTCCTCCAAAAATGACTAAGAAACTTGGTATCTAGGTATTAGATGTGATAGTTTGTGGAACACTATGCAATCTAACAATTTCTTTAAAAATAATTCTGGCACCCTAGTTGCATCACTAGTCTTCCTGCAAGCAATAAAATGAGCCATCTTAGAGAACCTATCAATAACAACAAAAATGGAATCATTACCTTGTGTGTTTGGCAGCCCTAACACAAAGTCCATGTTTAAATTAGTCCATGGTTCTGTAGGTGTACTAGTAATGGCATATACAACCTCATATTTTGTGAATGTCCTTTAGCCATCTGACAAATTCTACACCTTCTCACATATCTTGTTATGTCTCTTTTCATCTTTGGCTAGTAGTACTTATCTTCTACCAGAGCTATGGTCTTATCATTGCCAAAATGTCCAGCCAACCCATTGCTATGAAGCTCTCTTATAATATTCTCGCTCATGGACCCAACTAGAATACATAATTACTTTCCTTTAAAGAGATAACCATCTTGCATAAGATATTCACCTTGAATGTGGCCCATGCTATCCACTACCAGGGTTTTCAATTGTTCCACAATCTCCCAAAAATCATTGTCAGATTCATATAGATCTTTGATGGTATCAAAACCAATCACCTCATTTTCCATTGTTTTCAATAGTGTAACACACCTACTTAAAGCATCTGCAACCTAGTTCTATTTTCCTGACTTGTGCTTGAGATCAAAGTTGTAGCCTTGTAAGAAAGAAACCCATTTTGCATGCTTACTATTCAATTTTTTTTGTGTGTTCAAGTATTTCAAGGAAATATGGTCTGTAAACAACACAAACTCCTTTGGCACTAGGTAGTGCCTCCAATGTCTCAATACTTGTACAATTGCATAAAATTCTAAATCATAAGTTGAATAGTTCTTCCTTACCTCATTCAACTTTTCACTAAAGAAGGCTATGGGTTTACCTTCTTGGCTAAGTACAGATCCAATTCCCACATGTGAGGCATCACAATCCACTTCAAATACCTTATCAAAATCTGGTAATGCTAAAATAGGAGCTTCTGTCACCTTCTTCTTCAGAAACTTAAAAGGTTCCTCAGCTTCCTTGGTCCACACAAAATCCCTTCCTTTGGTGCAATCTGTTATGGGTGCTACAATACTGCTAAAATTTTGAATGAATTTTTGATAGAATGTGGATAACCCATGAAAACTTCTTACCTCTGTTATGCTCCTTGGACTAGGCCACTCTAGAATTGCCCTAACCTTTTTTGTATCCATTTTGATACCATCTGTGGAGATGACAAAGCCTAGGAAGACCAAACTTTCTTGCATGAATATGCACTTCTTTAAGTTTGCATAGAGTTTCTCTTTTCTCAACACATCTAATATGATCCTCAAGTGCTACAGGTGCTCCTCTTTGCTCTTGCTAAAATCCAAAATATCATCAAAATAAGCCACCACAAACATACCAATATAAGGACATAGTATAGTATTCCTTAGCCTCGTGAAGGTGCTAGGTGAATTAGATAACCTTAATGGCATAACCATCCACTCATATAATCCATCCTTAGTCTTGAATGTTGTTTTCCATTCATCCCCCTCTCGAATCCAGATCTAGTGATAACCACTGCGTAGATCAATTTTGCTGAAGTATTTGGCCCCTGCAAGCACATCCATCATGTCATCCAAATGATGGATGGGGAACTGATATTTGATGGTGATTTTATTGATTGCCCTGCTATCTATGCACATCCTCCATGTGCCATCCTTCTTTGGAGTTAATAGCATGGGTACAACACATGGTCTCATACTCTCCCTCACCGCACCTTTGCTTATGAGGTATGTCACTTGTCTATTGAGTTTTGCATGGTGGGTAGGGCTCATTCTATAAGCTGCTTGATTAGGTGGAGATGCTCTTGGGATCAAATCAATGTGGTGTTGAATATCTCTCTTTGGTGGTAGACCATCAGGTAACTCATTTGGCACAACATCAACATATTCTTCTAGTATTTTTGCTACTTCCGCTGGTACTGGTATTTCCTCATCATCTTCTTTTTTCACTACTAGTGCATAATAGAACCCCATCACCTTCATTTCCTTCATAATTTCTCTTGTGGACAACATACTCTCAACCTTCCTTTCATCCTTAAGAGGCAATAAAATCACTTTGGAACCTTCTTTCCAAAAAGTGCGTGTATTTTTTTCTCCATCATGCATTACCTTCCTGTCATATTGCCACAGCCTTCCCAACAACACATGGCATGCATCCATTGCAATGACATCACACCATATTTCATCCTTATAAGTCTTTCCTATGGAAAACTTAATTAAACACCTCTTATCAACAGTGACTTCATTTCCCTTTTTGAACCATGCAATACGATAAGGATGGGGATGTTTTTCACAGTGTAGATTCAATTTATCTACCATTTCTTTAGAAACCATATTTTCACAACTACTACTATCAATAATAACTTGGCATACCTTTCCTCCTGATGTGCACCTTGTTCAAAAAATATTGGTTCGAAGCCAAGAATCATCGCAACCTTTAATCAGTATTTGCTCCTTTTCTGGAATCACCATTGTTCTTCTCATCATGAGATTCTCACCCACATCTGGTGGAACCTCTGGTTCTGCTCCTTCTCCTTCATCCTCAGCTTGAACCAAGTTCAACCTGGGTTGTTCTCCTTGTTTCCTTTCTTGCATGTGATAGTTTGGACATTCAAATGTCCTATGACCCTCTTCACCACACCTATAACAAATGAAAGGTCTTCATGGGCCTTCCCATCCTCTACCACCACCATAACCTCTGCCCCTCTAAAATCCTCTTCCTCTTTGTTAACTTTGAGGATCTTATCAGATATCTTCTGATTTCTCGGTTCCTTGGGATGACTCTCCATGACTATAATGCAAACCACCTCGCAATGGAGATGATGTCCCTCTCCTTGCTCCTCTATTCCTTTGAAATATTGCCTACTTTGTTTTTCTTCTGCTTTTAAAGATAATTGGTGACAAGGGTCGTTGGTCCTTGGCATTTAATCATGTTTTCATGTGTCAATTCCAAGGCTGTGTCCTTGGCGATCTACAATTAGGAATCCTATAGTTACCAGTCCATTTAACTAATTCTGTTGATTTATCTGCTATGAATGTAAATTCTGAGAATGTTGGAAACAAAGCTGAAATAGTAAATTGCTAATATTGACCTATTTTAATCCATACAACTAAAGCATACATTTATCTATGAGAAAATAATAACTATCTTCCTAAGAAGAATCTGAAACAAGATAATGAACAAACAAATACTAGCCTCCTGTTTTGATGGCAGGAGTGGGCCCTTGCTCCTCACCCTCAGGACTGAAGACTAAATGAATCTGTATAGGAATATAAGATCACAATCCTGTTGCAAGTATGGGCCTAACTGATGTTGTCATTGATGTCAACATACTCCTGTTGCATTAATGTCAAGGATTGGATGAGTTGTGTGCTGAGGATATTGAGAAAAATAGTCCTATCAGAAACAGAGAAGAATAGTGAAGACAATGAGGCTCTATGAAGTGAAAATCCCAGCTAAGATGAAGATTAGAGGATGTGAATCAAAGGGTTTGTAGATATGTGTCTAAAGGTGATCCAGTAAAGATTTGAGAGGTCGACATGAAGATTTGAAGAAGTTATGGCCATATTAGTAAAACCAATTTTGGCAGATGTTTAGAGGTGACAGAGTGACTCAAATAAGTCCAGTGAGATCCAAAAATGCAATATCTTATTTTGCAGATTTGGTGGAGTATTTAGGAAGTCAATATGAATTGACAACCCAATTGGTTCGTGGTCTGGAGATCGGCAAGCATCTATTTCAATATGACAGTGATAACAGACTGTGTTCTTGAGGTTTTGAATGAAGAAGAGATTGATTTCAGTAAGCAGAAGTAGTGTGGATGTTCTTGGTGATTTAGGAAAGCTTGTGGGAGTCTCTGGATTATGTCTAGTTTGTGTTGGTGGTCCACATTGAAGATTGAGCTCGTAATTGAAGAATTACTTCCAGATGATGATGTTCTTCCTCCTTGGCTGACCGAATGATTTACACATCTTGCGGATGATCTTGAAGATGTTATGCGAAGGATGGTGTGCTCCTCAAAGATTACTAAAATACAAGATATGTGTGGCCGACAGAGTGGTGATTTGTATAAAGTCTTTTGTAATAAATCAAGTTGTATTTGTGTATTTGCTCTGTAAAGTTTTCCAACCTTGATGATTATCCCAAAGTCGATGTCTTGTATTAATAAGAGTTCTGAAGTCATTTCAAAAGTATCTTGGTGAAGATGAGAGTGTGGTAGAGAGGAAAGGAGTGAAAAGTAGAGCAGAAGTATTGAGCTTAAATGGAACTGACTCAAGCATGGTGAAGATGCTATTCTTCAGTTCAAGTATGTAATATTTATTATTCTGTAGACAGTGTGTCTTCTGTAGGCAGTGGGCCTCTTGTGAGCAGTGTGCTCGGGCAGTGAGCCCTAATTGGCATGTGCCATTTTGTTCCTTTTATTCTTTTAACAGAGAATACAATCTTGGGTTAGTCACCCCGTAGTTTTTCCCTTAACTGGGTTTTTGACGTTAAAATCTTGGTGTCATATGTGTTAATATGTTTCTGCTCTTGAATTATAGCATTGTGTTTCCATGATTGATTTATTATTATGCTACTAAATTACAAGAAGGATTTAAGTGGTTAATAAATCAAAAGTTTGAGACAACTGATTCACCCCCCTCTCAGTTGTCTGTCTTGAAACTAACAATTGGTATCAGAGATAAGTTCCTCTAGAAGAAGCTTAATCGCTTGAGCTCTAGAATGTCGACCTACAAGAAGGACAGTCCAAGGTTTGATGGTTCAAACTTCACTACCTGGAAAAGCTGCATGGAATGTCACCTACAATGCATGGGATATCAGTATTGGAACATAACCTCAATTAAATATGGTCCCCCAACAAATGGCCCTACAACTCTAAATGAAATCAAAGATGCAAAGAATAATCTTCGAGCTAAAGAAGCCCTACTGAGTGCCTTGTCTGATTTAGAGCTGACAAATGTTATGGGTTTAAAGACTGCCTATGAAATTTGGACAAAGCTTGAAAATCTATATGAAGGAGACAAATATGTTAAGTGTGCCAAGCTACAAAGTCTAAAAGGAAAGTTTGAAAACTTAAAGATGAGTGAAGATGAGAATATCACTTCTTACATGACAAAAGTAAATGAGCTTGTTTGTGGAATCGAATGTGCTAGTGGAGTACTGGATGAAGATGAAATTGTTGCTAAAGTTCTCAGATCCTTACCTCCTACTTATAAACAAAAAGTTGCTACTATTGAGGAAATCAAATCCTTAACAACTATCACAAGGGATCAATTGGTTGGTAAGATATCTGCATTTGAGTTAGCTGAGTTTGGTGAGGCACTTCCTAAGACTAAATCAACATTCAAAGCTAGTGCCTCTACAAAAGGCAAACAGAGATGATCCTAGAGAAAGCTCCTCAAGAAAATCATCTTGGTATGAGAAAGCAAGAAAAGATCTGGAAGAGGATGAATTAGAAGCTGAACAACTTGAGGCCCTCATTGTAAAGAGACTGCCAAGAGGATCCGATAAATATGAAGGAAAATTGTCTTTTAAATGTTTTAACTACAACAAGATTGGTCATTTTGCCTCAAGGTATCCGGAAAGATTTTCTAGGCCAAATCCAAACAAATCAAGATTCCAAAAGAAATGTTACTATGTTCATGAAGATGATGATGATGGAGTAACAGATGATGAATCAGAGACAAGAAACAAATTTGGAAGTGACTGGGTGTTTATTCCCATCAAGGAAGAAGATCCAATGCCCTTTGAATCTGTCAATCATAAAATGAGAAAGAGATCTGGCTGCCCAAGTTGAAGAAAAGGATGATTGGGTCATTGAAAGTGAATTCTCCCACCATATGATAGGTGACAAAAACAAGTTCATAGATTTGGAAAGATATGAAGGAGTTGTAAAATTTGGAGATAATTCTACTGGCAGAATCAGATGTAGAGGAATTATTTCTTTTGATGGAAAGAACAAAACCAGTGATGTGTTGTATGTTGAAGGTCTGAAGCACAATCTTCTCAGTGTTGGACAGTTGGTGGACAAAGGCTATGATCTCTGATTCAAAAATGGAAAATGTAAGATCCTTGAAAGTTCTGGAACAGAGATTGCATCTGGTACTCAAACAAAAGGTAACATCTTCCAATTGGTTGGCACTGGCAAAAGTTGTTTATTTGTTCAAATTGATCAGAGTTGGTTGTGGCATAGGAGAATGTGTCATGTGAATTTTGATAATATCATCAAGATAAGAAACACTCAGGCTGTAAGAAATCTTCCAAGACTGGTGAAACCTACTAATAGTTTGTGTAAAGAATGTTAGTTGGGTAAGCAGAGCAGAGTCACATTCAAAAGTAAGGAACAATCTTCTACCGGACTGTTGGACTTAGTACATATTGATCTATGTGGACCGGCAAGAATCAGGAGTTTGCAAGGTGATAGATACTTCATGTTATTAATTGATGACCACTTCCGGATGATGTGGGTAACTTTTTTGAAAGAAAAATCTGAGGCTCTTGAAAAGTTCAAAATATTCAAAGATATGGTAGAGAATGAAACCGGATTAAACATAAAATGTCTCAGGTTTGATAGAGGTGGAGAATTCACATCCAAAGATTTTATAGAATTCTATGAGAAACATGGGATAACAAGATAGTTATCTGCTCCAAGGACTCCACAGCAGAATGGAGTAGTGGAGAGAAAGAACCAGACCATTTAGGAAGCATCTAGAACCATGATGTTGGAAGCAAATATTCCTCAGATCTACTAGAGAGAAGTTGTAAGCACTGCTATCTATACTCTTAATCGAGTACAAATTAGAAACAATACTGGTAAGACCCCTTATGAACTCTAGTTTGGCATCACTCCCACTGTGAAGTATTTCAGAGTCTTTGGTAGCAAATGTTACATTAAAAGAGATGAAGACCTTGACAAATTTGATGCTAGAAGTGATGAAGGAATATTCTTGGGTTATTCTACTCAAAGCAAAGCATACCGGTGTTATAACAAGAGATTGAGAAAGATTATAGAAAGTACAAATGTGAAGGTTGATGAAGGTATTGAAAATCCCTCAAGGTTTTATGAATATGAAGAAGATGATCAGAGTAATGTTTTGATCCAAGATGTTCAAGTTCCTCTTGAAATTTAGATCCAGACTGATCCAGAGAATCAGGAAGAAGAGATAAGTTTGAATGAACCTATCCAAGAAATAGAAGTGCAAGAAATTCCCAAAACCCCCAAGTATGTAAGACTAAATCATTCTGAAGATCAGATCATAGGTGATAAAAGAAAAGGTGTCCAAACAAGAAGAAAGATTGCACAAGACTCAGAAAAGTATTGTCTAATTTCAAAAATTGAACCAAAAATAGTAAGTGAAGCATGCAATGATGAAAGCTAGACTAAAGCAATGAAGGAAGAGTTGATGCAAATTGAGAAAAATCACACTTGGGATCTTGTTCCCAGACCTAGAAACAAAATGTGATTGGAACCAAATGGGTCTTCTGGAATAAACTGAATGAAGATGGTGAAATAGTCAAAAACAAAGCCAGATTGGTCTTCAAGGGTTATTCCCAAGTAGAAGGAATTGATTTTGAAGAAACTTTTACTCTGGTGGCAAGAATTGAAGCAGTCAGATTATTTCTTGCCTTTGCTGCCTTCAAGGACTTCAAAGTATATCAGATGGATGTCAAGTCTTCCTTCTTGAATGGTGACCTGGAAGAAGAAGTATACATTGAGCAACCGGATGGATTTCAATTGTCTGATCATGGTGATATGGTCTGTAAGTTGAAGAAAGCACTATATGGACTCAAACAAGCCCCAAGAGCCTGGTATGAAAGACTGGATAAGCATCTTTTGAAGATTGTTTCAACAAAGGTACTGCTGACAATAACTTGTACTTCAAAATTGATCATAAAAACATATTGATTGTTGAAGTATTTGTTGATGATATCATTTTTGGAGGAAGAGATAGTATGTACAAAACTTTTGCAAATCAAATGAAAAGTGAATTTGAGATGTCCATGTTTGGGGAAATGAATTTCTTCTTGGGTCTGCAAATCATTCAAACAAAGAAAGGAATCTTCATTTCACAGACCAAATATGTGAAAGAATTGTTGAAGAAATTTGGACTGGAAAACTCAAAACCAATGAATACTCCCATGGCAACCAGATGTAAATTGAGAAAAGATGATGACTCTCCTAAGGCTGATCAGAAAAAGTACAAGTCAATGATTGGAGGACTATTGTATATTACTCAAACTAGGCCTGACATTATGAATGTTGTTGGTCTTGTTGCTAGATTCCAAGCTAATCCTAGAGAATCTCATGTCATGGAAATCAAGAGGATTTTTAGATATCTAAAAGGAATAGTTGAGTATGGTTTATGGTATCCTAGAGATCATGATTTCTTTCTTCATGCATATACAAATGCGGATTGGGTAGGAGATGTGGATGACTAAAAGAGTACCAGTGGTGGAGCATTCTTTTTAGGGAAAAGATTGGTTTATTGGCTAAGCAAGAAACAGAGGCAATATCTCTATCCACTGCAGAAGGAGAATATATTACAGCAGCAGGTAGTTGCACTCAAGTATTGTGGATGAAGAAAATGCTAAGAGACATCAGAGTGGAGTATGAGGAACCTATCACAATCTTTTGTGATAATTCAAGTGCAATAAATATATCAAAAAATCTAGTGTTGCATTCAAATACAAAACATATATCCATCAAGTTTCACTTTTTGAGAGAGCAGGTGAACAAGAATGAAGTCAGATTGGAGTTTATACCCTCCAAGGATCAAATTACAGACATTTTTACTAAACCTCTACCTAAGGACTCTTGTGAGTATCTCAGGGAGAAGTTAGGGGTTATTACCCCTCTGGTTCTGAATTAAGGTGCACTGATGTGCATTAGTCAGATGGATCTCACAGTCATATCTTGTAGTTCAGATTGATGATAGGAAGCTGCTACTCAGGGGGAGCAGTTTGTATGATTCTAAGTGATGCAAGTATGTTCCCTTTTCCATTGATGTCAAAGGGGGAGAGAAGACATGTGAAAAACAAAAAATGGTTGTTGATCAAAGGGAGAGCAATAAAGGAAGAGAAGACATGTGAATGGTTGTTGTTGATAGGAAGAAGACATGTGAAAAACAAAAAAATGGTTGTTGATCAAAGGGGGAGTAGTAAAGGAAGAGAAGACATGTGAATGGTTGTTGTTGATAGGGGGAGTTATGTCAGTTAGTAAGGAGAAAGTTCTTGTCTTGATGGTTAAAATAGTTTTTCACATCATATGTTGCCATCAATGACAAAGGGGGAGATTGTTGCAAGTATGGGCCTAACCGGTGTTGTCATTGATGTCAACATACTCCTGTTGCATTAATGTTAAGGATTGGATGAGTTGTGTGCTGAGGATATCGAGAAAATTAGTCCTATCAGAAAGAGAGAAGAACAGTGAAGACAGTGAGGCTCTATGAAGTGAAGATCCCAGCTAAGATGAAGATTAGAGGATGCGAATCAAAGGGTTTGTAGATATGTGTCTAAAGGTGATCCAGTAAAGATTTGAGAGGTCCACATGAAAATTTGAAGAACTTATGCCCATATTAGTAAAACTAGATCTGACAGATGTTCAGAGGTGACAGAGTGACTCAAATAGGTCCAGTGAGATCCAGAAATGCAATATCTTGTTCTACAGATTTGGTGGAGTATTTAGGAAGTCAATATGAATTGACAACCCAATTAGTCTGTGATCTAGAGGTCCACAAGCATCTATTTCAATATGACAGTGATAACAAACTGTGTTCTTGAGGTTTCGGATGAAGAAGAGAATGATTTCAGTAAGTAGAAGTAGTGTGGATGTTCTTGGTGATTCAGGAAAGCTTGTGGGGGTCTCTGGATTCTGTCTAGTTTGTGTTGGTGGTCCACATTGAAGATTGAGTTCGTAATTGAAGAATTACTTCCAGATGATGATGTTCTTCCTCCTTGGCCGATCGGATGATTTACACATCTTGTGGATGATCTTGAAGATGTTATGCGAAGGATGGCATGCTCCTCAAAGATTATTGAAGTCCCAGATATGTGTGGCTGACAGAGTGGTGATTCGTATAAAGTCTTTTGTAATAAATCAAGTTGTATTTGTGTATTTGCTCTGTAAAGTTTGTCAACCTTGATGATTATCCCAAATTCGATGTCTTGTATTAATAAGAGTTGTGAAGTCATTTCAAAAGTATCTTGGTGAAGATGAGAGTGTGGTAGAGAGGAAAGGAGCGAAAAACAGAGAAGAAGTATTGAGCTTAAATGGAACTGACTCAAGCATGGTGAAGATGCTATTCTTCAGTTCAAGTATATAATATTTATTATTCTGTAGATAGTGTGTCTCCTATAGGCAGTGGGCCTCTTGTGAGCAGTGTGCTCAGGAAGTGAGCCTTAATTGGCATGTGCCATTTTGTTAATTTTATTCTTTTAGTAGAGAATACAATCTTGGGTTAGTCACCCCGTGGTTTTACCCTTAACCAGGTTTTCCACGTTAAAATCTTGGTGTCATATGTGTTAATATGTTTCTGCTCTTGAATTATAGCATTGTGTTTCCATGATTGATTTATTATTATGCTACTAAATTACAAGAAGGATTTAAGTGGTTAATAAAACAAAAGTTTGAGACAACTGATTCACCCCCCCTCTTAGTTGTCTGTCTTGAAAATAACAAATCCTTCTTCAGTCTAATCCCATCAATATGCTTTTATAGTCAGAAAGTATCTATATCAAAATGAGATTACAACAAAAATCTATATATATCTATCTTCTGCTCCTACCTTATATATTTATATCAAATCTAGCAATGAGATATCACTTACTCTAACTATCAGTTTATCTATGAGATAGCATCAATCTCTTATCCTACCAATTGTTTAATTGTAGAGTAAAATTATGAAATTGAAATAGATTTAAGTGGTACAACAATCCCACTAAATCTAGAGTCTTAGTTTCAAATAACAACTGGGCAGCGAAGCCCTAAAATATAGGTACTTAATTAGTTTGTCGAGAACTCATGCAAAATCAATAAAAGAGGATTTAAACTTTTAGTAGTTAACTAGAGTGTTCACTCGATGACTCAGGTGTTGGCTGAGTAATCCCTGGAGTACTCCAATTGCCACGGGAAGTATTAACTGATAGCAGTGATGGAACTCTGCATTGTATTAAGGAAGGCTCCAAAGGTGTGTTCTTTTGTCTACAGCTCCAGAGATGTGCTTATGACTTCTGTCCAGCTCCGAAGATGATTCACCCTTGATCCTCTTTATTTCAAAATCTCTCCAATTATATTGGAAAACATCAGAGACTGGTGTGGCATCCTTCATCTTAGCTCTAGAGATTGTTAGGACCATCTTCGGAGATGCTCAAAATTGCCTTTGCTCGAACATATGCACCTGTAGATTCAAAAAGAGAGAATTTCTGTATATTTATATTAAATTGTTGCACATTAGTCCTTCAATCAAAAATCATGACTTTTGGTAATTCATCTCTCATTAATATAATTAAAACAAATCTTATTAGTCTACTTTGGTGCAGTTATTAGGACAATAGAATAAGAAGGATGGAAAAGAGAGGTAAAAAGGTGTATTATAATGGGTGCTACCTAGCACTCATCATCCCCTAAACTTAAAGGTTAGCAGGCCCTCCTGCTCTTCATAATCTAGACTTATTTAGGTGGAGTATTCTATCAGTCAAATTGAAATCATCTACATATGTGGGCCAAGTAGTGCAGTCTATATTGCCATTCCCTCTGAACTATTCAACCTGCTTCAACCATTATTGAAATCTGGCATCTTCCATTTGTTTAGCCCAGATAGGTAGTGGATCAATAATGAGAGGAGGTCTGAAATGACCACCTATCCACTCTTGTTTGTATTTATCTATCAATTTGGATATTGTCTTGGCCTTTCTCATAAAAAACCTTAGTTTGGCAGGGGACACTACTTCCCTCATCTTTTGTTCTGTAGTTAAAGTGTTCCACCTTTTCTTTGCCGCTGGAATAATTTGATTAGATAAACTGTTCATGAGGAGACCAAAATCAATAGAACATTTATGCAGATGTTTCTGATATAAAGGCAAAATCTTGGTCCTACCTTCTGCAGAGTAAATGTTTACCTTGAAATGAATCTCAAAAGCCTTGGGATTTTGACATCCCCTTCTGAGGAAGAGGCTTGTTTCTGCATCCTTCTTTGTGTAAGCCTTCATCCTTTCATTCCAAATCTGATGATTTCTCATTAGTGACATTAATTCTGTGAGTTGACATTCCCCTACAAAGTAGTTGATAAGGAAGGTATGATCATTGATGCAAAAACCATACAAATATAGCTCACACAGGAAATCTTTATCCTCATCAGGACTTCTCATGTATGCCTCCATGAAGCCTGCCTCAGTTTTAATGTCCTCAATTAAATCAGACAAAATCAAAGATATCTTTCTCTGGAGGATTCGTTCTTGTAGAAACAGAGCATAACTACCACTAGGAGGTTTGTAAGATATGATCTCAGCTGAAATGGAGGCCACCTAAATGACCTTTTCCTCTAAGGTTTGTACTCTCTGTGACAAGGCAGTCACTACTCTTTACAATTGCAGCATTGGTTTGGAGGTCTCATATTCCTGACATCTTCTTGCCTAATGAAACAGGGCCTTAGGAATATCTATTGGAATTGGTCCTAAGTATGGGTCTATTTGAATCCCCTATTCCATGGTTGCAACTAGGCCAGTCAACTCATGAATGTATTCCTCCTAATCATCTATCCTATTATTTGCCCATGTCAACTACTTGGCTTGATTTTGTACCTTTTCAATGACTGTTGTAATTAGTTTGAGACCATTGTCTCAAGCTTTCATAATATTAGAAATATTTTGTGCTGCTTCTTCTTCTTTTTCTCTGATACTTTGGGTTGCTGCTATTTCTTTGTCTCTAATTTCCACCTCTTTTCCTTGAAATATCTTTTGTTTGTCCTAGAGTTCTGCTTGCAGTTGTTCAATTATCTCCTTTTGTTCCATTTCTTTTTCCCTCATGACCTTTTTGAGGTCAGTAATGATTAAGTTTTTCCCCCACAATAGTCTCTTTAGATTATCTATTTCCTCTAGCAGCTGTTGTTCCCTTGGAACCTCAATATCCTCCTGATCAGAGGGGTGAGAGTAACTCCTTGTTTCTCCCCCTTCTATCTTTAGGGGTTTCCATAGATCTTTTCTCTACATTGTTAGCTGCATCATCTTGTTCCTTCTCATCTTCCCTTGCAGTCTCCTTATCCTAAATTTCCCCTTGACTTCCTTCTGCTATTATTGGGACTGATGAAGGTCCAGCCTCATCCATGGAAGTTTGGAAACCCAAGAGAACCTCAGCTAAGAGGGCAGTATCTTTTCCAGCTTGAGTAGGCCATCTTTTTCTCTAGCTTCTTCATAGTACAAGTGGAGCTCATGCCTCTGTAGCAGGTACATTATCTTCATAATCTCAAGAAATGGTGAAGATGTCTCTGTCTACTGTCTCTGGAGCATGGGAATGTTGTGGCGCTAGAATTTGAGAACTTGGATGAACAGGTAGCTCTAGGGAAGCTTCCTTAACTACTTCAGTTTGTTTCTTTTTCCTAATCAGAGGAATTTCATCTGAATCATTAGATTCTTCCTCAGCCTAGTGGTGTCTGCTAGAATCAGGTGTCTTTGAAGTTCTTTTTACTTTCTTACTCTGCCTTGTTCTTTTCCTCTGCTTCTTGTGGTCAGAAGTCTGGGTAGAGGCTAACTTAATTTCCTCTTCTATAATGACTGCTTCCCCTATTTGCTTGGCTAGAATAGACTCCTCAGCCAAGGTCATTTTCCTTTTTACCAAGCGAGTCATATAGGAGAGTTTCTCTATAATAGGTTCTTTTAGCTGTTCTATGGCAGCTGAGACTTCACCCAGAACTTCCTTCCCTTTTCTCTTGTTTCCAATAACAAGGGTAGAAGTTGAAGTTTCCTCCTTTGTTTGTTTCTGGTTCTTGTTCTTTTTAGTAGCTGGGGAGGAAGTGGAAGGCATTGCTTCCTCATCCTGCTGAGTAGAGGAAGTCTCATCAATACCCTGTGCTCCTTCTGGTGTTCTGTCCTGTGGTTTGTCTTCTAAAAATGTCTTCCATAAGGCCTCCCCATCAGCTTGGGATAGGAAGTGATGTTTTACAATCAAGAAAATGAGGCCGTGGTTTTTCATGGGAGCCTTCCCCTGTTGATACTTGTATGTAGAGGCTTTAATAGCATAATACAGAAAGTTTGGGATGTTTATGCTAAATTCTGGATGGGCATGCTCATGTCTCAGAAAAAATAACATTTTCATTATTGGTCCTAAAATTATAGAGAATTGTCCATCACATGTAAAATATTTCATTAACCACATAGCTAGAGATTTCCATGGTTGTGGAAGTGAGTTCCTAACAATTCCTTTGACTTCATTTTTGCTTAAATGCATTTGTATTTCAAGTTCACCTTCTTCAGAGAAATTTTTAATCAAATCAGCATATAGGGTTTTTATATGGTTAAACCTCTCACTTTGTTTTGATAGCCCTGAAATATGGCTGATAATGGTGGAAGAGACATTGATTTGAATCACTCTCACAATTGTTTGGTTATTCCTCAGGTTGTGCAGGAAATCATCCACAATGTCTTCCTGAAAGCCTTCAAACTTCTCCAAAAATTCTGACCACTCAGCATTCCTTAATATATCTGCTACAACTTGATCTTATAGAAGGCCTATTACATTCTCTAGCTCCGACTTCTTTTTCACTCGCATCTTCCTATCTTATTTCACCTCCTCTGGTTAAAGTCTTCTTGATTTCCTTTGTAGTTTTTTTTTCTTTTCACCCTACGAGGACTGTGGCAATAGACTTGAATATTATCCCCAAAGGTATTGGATAATTCTGCAATCTTTGAATTGGGTTTGATCCATTAATTACAACTACTTAGATAATGGGAAGGTGGCTTGAGATTAGTTTAACATGATTGTGCAGTCATAATTGTAGGGGAGTGATGTGACACTCCAGCGAAAGGTCGACAGTGTGGCAAATAAGATGGCATGCATGAATTAAAAGGGAAATAATGGCAAGGAAATGTGTCACAATAACTGTACCTATAAATGGAAATGACAAGATGGGTAATAATTAATTTAATTGAAGAAAATTACCTAAATCACTTTTCGTGATGATGGCCCGATGTACTTGGCTGCAATGCCGCGACTTTGATGAGATTTGATGTGACCCAGCACGTGAGAAGCTCCTTCGTGGCTTGAACTAGCGTCGGCATCCTCATTGTCATGTATTCTGAAATCATTCCCACTGAGTGGTCTGGAAATGACATGCTGTCAAGTGACATCAGTAGAGAAATCCATGATGACTTGCGCATGCGAAAGCAATTGCCTTTTGATTGCTGATGATGTGTGTGCTGACCTCATCATTGTTTATGTCACAAAGTGGAGGATGAGTCATGCTGAGCTCATCCTATGATGTCCCCACTTTAATACCTAGAGAGGTGGGTCCCCTCCTTGTTTTTATTCTTCAAAATGCTTCTTTATTGGTGAAGCGCCAAAGGTGCTCCTAGATTGCTATGGAGATGTGTTTTAGTAGCTCCTGGCATCTGATTAGCTCCATAGATTGATTATTGCAATCCTGCAAGAAGGGAACCACCATTTACTGGTTTTCAATCCCCTTGGTTGAGAAAGGCAGCCATTTATTGGTTTTTCATCTTCCTCTTTTTTTTTCTTTTTTTTAAGAAGGCCGCCATTTATTGGTTTTCAACCTTCCTCTTTTTTTTTATTTTTTTCAAGAAGGCCGCCATTTGTTGGTTTTCAACCTTCCCCTTTTTTTTATTCAGTCTCAATCTGTGACAGAGGTTGTGACCCCTATAACCAAGCACAAGTCCTTTGTAAATTCCTCCTTAGTTGATGGCCTTTTATAGAGTCAGATTCTGTGGCCATTTACTAAGAATGAATCTGTGCTTCCATCAATGGGTGCTAGCAAAACTATTCCATTTTCAAAAACTTCTCTTATTTGGTAAGGGCCATCCAGTGAGTTTGTAACTTCCCTTTGAACTCCTTGAACTTAGAATCATATAGGAGAACCCAATTGCCCTAATGAAATGTCCTCCTTTTAATGTGTTGGTCATGCCATTGTTTGCTTTGATATTGAATAAGTTTTGTTTGTTGTATGGCTTTTGCACGGATTTCATCCAACTCATTGAGTTGAAGAATCATGTTCTGTTGTGCTATAGACAATGGTAGACCAATATCTAATGAAGTTTTGAGTGTCTGTAGTTTGAATTCTATAGACAGAATGGGTTTCTTCCCATAAACCAATTCATATGGTGGGAACTTGGTTGTGGACTTCCAAGTGGTATTGTAAGCCCAAACTGCTTCAGGTAACCTACTCGCCCAATCCCTTCTATTCATGGCCACTATTCTTGTCAGGATATTTTCCAATTCCCTATTAGTCACCTCCACCTACCCATTAGCTGGGGGATGGTAAGGTGAAGACTTCCTGTGCTTAACTTGATATAGGTCTGTGAATGATTTGATTACCTGAGAAGTGAATTGAGGTCCTATGTTTGAAACTATTGATCTTGGGGCTCTAAACCTTAAGAAGATTCTATTATAGAGGAAATTAGCAACTTTTTCTTCTCTTGCAAATTGTAATGCCTGAACCTCAGCCCATTTAGTTACATAGTCTGTGCATACTAGAATGTATTCTTTGCCTGATGATGGTGGAGAAATTAGTCCCACAAAGTCTAGACCCCATTGCTCAAAAGGTTCCAACATTACTTGAGGATGAAGTGACATCTCTTGGGTAAAGGTTGGCTATCCCATCCTTTGGCATTGATCACACTACTACACATACTTCTTGGTATCCTTATGAATAGAGGACCAGTAGTAACTAGCTCCTAGAATTTTACGGATGGTTCTATGTGAGGAATAATTCCCACCAGATGGTTCATCATGAAATTCCCTTAAGACATCAAAAATTTCATCAAATTTTAGACACCTGCATAAAATGAAATCAGGACCACACTTAAATAGTAAACCATTTAACGATTTGTAAGATAAGCTTTCTTTTAGTAAGCACTTCTTTTGTTTTGAGGTAAAATGAGATGGAAACAAGCCTGTAGCTAAAAGATTAGCTATGTCTGTAAACCAAGGTACAGTAGAGGAGATAGCAAAACGATGTTCATCTAGAAATTTGTCCTCCACTGGTTGGTTCTCTCCACCTATATGCAATCTTGACAGAAAGTGAGCAACCAAATTGAATTTTCATGGATTATCAACTATGGTAATGTCAAATTCCTGCAATAGCAATAACCACCTAATTATCCTTGCACCTACTACTGGCTTGTTCATTAAGTATTTGATGGCTGCATGATCAGTATGTACAAATATTTTGTATCTGGTGATATAATGCCTGAATTTGTTTATAGCATATATGACTGCCAAGAATTCTTTTTCAGTTGTGATATAGTTTCTTTCTACAGAGGTAAGGTTTTTACTAATGTAGTAGATGGCATGCATACCTTCTCCCTCCTCTTTCTATCCTAAGACTGCCCCAATAGACTCATTTGAAGCATCAGTTTGTATGTGAAATGACAGAGTCCAATTGGGCCCTCTTAAAATAGGTGTGACAATAAGTTTCTCCTTAAGGGTTTCACATGTTGATTGACAATCCTCTGTCCATAAGAAGTCGGTGTCTTTGTTAAGTAGGACAAACATAGGAGCAGCTATTCTGCTGAAATTTTCTATAAATCTCCTATAGTAGCATGCATGACCTAGAAAACTTCTAACATCTATCTGATCTTTAGGTGAGGGTAATTGTTTGATCACTTCTATTTTGTTTTGGTCTACTTTGATCCCATTTGCTGAGATGTGGTGTCCCAATACAATTCCTTCCTCTACCATCATAAAGCATTTTTCATGGCTCAGGGATAGTCAATTTTTTTCATAACATTTTAGTACCTTCTCTAGGTTTATGAGAGGTTCTTCAAAGTTGTTCCCATACGCAATAATGTCATCCATATAGACTTCCATACACTCATTAGCTAATTAAGCAAAAATGGCTAAAATAAGCCTCTGAAATGTAGCTGGAGCATTACATAGCCCAAATGGAAGAACTTTGTAGGCAAAAGTTCCCCAAGAACAAGTGAAAGTGGTTTTATCTTGATCTTCAGGTGCTACTTGAATTTGGTTATATCCACTAAACCCATCCAGGAATGAGAAGTACTTACTCCCTGGAAGGTTGTCTAGCACTTGGTCAATGAATGGTAAAGAAAAGTAGTCCTTCTTTGTGGCTTTGTTTAGTTCTCTATAGTCAATACACACTCTCCACTTCCCATTCTTTTTAGGCACTATGACTAAGGGTGAGACCCATTGACTATCCGAGATTGGATATATAAACCCTGCTTGTAGCAATTTTTCTATTTTAGTCTTAACAATATCTTTTAAAGCAGGATTCAATCTTCTCTGGGGTTGTCTGACAGGTTTGACATCTTCAGTGTATATATGATGAGTACAGATCTCAAGAGGGATGCCCTTCATATCTTGGTATTCCCAAGTAAAAGTTGTTGAATGGGAAATTAGGAGTTTGAGAAGTGCTTCTTCCTATTTTTCTACTAACTAGGTGTTGATATTCAGTGTTTTCCCAGGTAAAATCATGACCTATTTTGTGATATGATCCATAGATGTATTCAATCCATATCCTAGGGTCATAGTATTGAGGGGGCAAGAATGTGGGAGGAACATGTGAAATGTGGCTAAGTCTCTATAAAAGGTTTCTCCACAAGGAATAATGTTTGCTAGGGTACAATGAGTAGAAGTGAGAAATTCTCTTTTTGAATCCTGGGCTACTTCCATTATATCTTTGTTAATAAGAATGTGGGTGATATCTTATGTTGTATCATAGTGGATTTCTTCTTCTAACTCACCCAAATGTTCTTTGATGGTAACCATAGCTACTGAGGCACTATTTTCCATGTTATTCGGCTCATCTACTCATAATTTTCCTGAATAATGTATTGATGGTTTAGCTGGAGGATACAAAGATATTTTCTTCAAATCTATTCCATTGGAAATGACCATATCCCCAGTTCGACAATCAATAGATGATGTTGTTGTAGCTAGCCATGGCCTTCCTAATATCAATGGATATGCATTTCGCTGGTTTCTAGGTTCTAATATCAAGAAGTCTACTAGGAATTCCCATGATTCTACCACAATTGGAACATCAGTTATCACCCCTTTTGGAATAGCTACCGACTGGTCAGCCAGTTGAAGGATTATGGATGTGGACTGGATACCTGTTAGAGCTAATTTTTCCATAGTGTGGATTGTCATTACATTTATTTCTACTCCCAAATCAACCAAAACATTAGATATTTCCACCCCTGAGATATAAACAGTTATGACAGGGTTCCTAGGGTCTCCATATTTTGGGAGGAGCATTTCTCCCATTAGGAGGTCTACTACTTTCCCTTCCACCTAGATGGTGGTAGGAAAGTTTTTTTTCTTCCTTGAGTCTTAACACAATGTTGTTTGATGAACAGTTTAGGCACATCCCTAATTGCTTGTAGGAGTGGAATTTCAATTTTTAGTTGTCTAATTTCTTGTAGAAGTTCTGATTCCAAGTTAGATTGGACTTATTTTTGTAAGACCTTTTTCTGAGTGACATGTTGTTTGAGTTGTTCTGGGTATGGTGCTAGTTTTTCCATCTCCAAAGCAACTCTAAAGTTCTTAGCAGAAGTGTTTCTAGGGGTGTTCTCCAGAGCTGTTCCTTTAGGAGGAACTCTGGAGTTATCCAAGGATGGTTCTTTTAGCATAGTTTTGATAGTAATCTCCTCTTGAAGTTGAGTGGATGGATTTTCAGGTTCCTCATCATTGGTTACTTCAACTATAGTTGGAGGAGATGGTCTTGGAAGTGCTTTCCCATAACATAGCTGGAGATTATTGGAATACATGGCATTAATACTAGCTATGTTTTCTTGTTCTGTCATGTAAACAGTTGCTCCCTGTTTATTCCATGGGTTTGGTATAGGTTGGGCTTGTAAAGGTAGCTGGCTAACTGGCTCATTTTTTGACTGTCCTTGTGTGTTGGGGGGTCCAGTTAGCAATGCTTGTTGTTGAGGTTGGAAACATCGAGGTTGTCCCTAGTATTGTTTATTATAACCCTATTGAGGACCCCAATGAGACTGCATGTTTTGTGATCCAAACTGTTATGGCCATTGTTGATTTCCCCAGGGCTGATTTTGCCAATGTTGGTTCTGCCATTGTTGGTTTGGCCAATCCTGTGGTCCCCAAGGAGGAATATTCTGAGGCCCATGCCACACTGGATTCCATTGATTATTTCCCCAGTTCGAAGGGCCCCTATAAGAAGCCTGGTTTAGATACTGATTGTAAGGAAAATTCCCAGCTTATTTTTGTCCTACATAGTTCAACTCCTCCTCCATAATGGCGTTCTTTTTAGTCAGCCTTTTTAAGGCTGGGAGCTGATCATACTGACTGGTAGGATGTTCCCTATCATAGATCTGACAGATCTCTGATTTATCTAAAGGGCATTCTCTCAACAGGTGTTTGTTCCTACACCTAGGACAATATATGGAGAGTGGTTCAGTAGTTCTGTTGTGATCAGTTGTTCTAGTTTTTGCCTGAATCCCATCTAATGTGGTATTCAGTTTGACTAGAATATCTTTTTAGAGATTTGCAATTTCCTCCAATAACTGTCCTATTTCATTCTTCCCTTTGAAAGATTTGGGTGTTCTCACTCCACCTTGGGTTCTAGAATAGTTCCTATAGAGTTCTTCTATAGCAGGCATATCCATTTTATTGATATTCCCTTTTCCCATTGGATCTAGTGCCTGTTTTGATTCTTTGTCTAGTCCTTTTACAAACAAGGTTCTGACTAAAGAGTGAGCCATAGGATTGCCATACCTTCTCAAAGCAAAGTTGAATCTATCCACATAGTCATCTAAGGTTTCATCCTCTCTTTGTTTAATTTTGAGCAATTCCTCATTTTTATTACTGACTCTACAGTAATCCTGGTATTTTCCCAAAAAATTTGTCTCTATTTATTCCCAAGAATGGATGGAGTTTTGGGGCAAACCCATGAACCATCTCGTTGCAGAATCTTTCAGGGTTGAGGGGAAAAGTTTGAGTTTTTTATTATTTGATCCATAATAGTAAGTCTGGCATACCACTTTGAATTCAAAGAAAAACTAATCTAGATCTTCAGAAGCAAGACCCCTAAAATTTGGCAAGTGTGAGGGCGAAATATTTTTCATAGGGGCATTATCTCCAGCAGCCAGAACAATGGGATATGAGAAGGTTCTTGGAGCCTGATTATCCTCCTCATCATGATTATCATCCATGTCTGATACTGGTTCTTCTCTTTGAGATTTGGTGTGGGGTTCTGAGAAATTAGTTTCTATTAAAGGATCTTCTTGGAATCTTTCCTGCAATTCTTGGATATATTCAAATAGTGAAGGACTTGGAGGATTTGAGGAATTATTGAGTTGGGGTGCAGTTTCCAAGGTAGGTTCTAGGTGCCTCTCTTCAACAAGATCTTGTGCCACCCTACTTTCTCCTATAGTTTGTTGTTGGGGTGTCTGTTTTATATATCTTCCTTTTGAATCCCTAGCTCTAACCATATAGATTCAATTTATCCTAAAAATTGTTAGCTAAGTTTTCCTAATTAACACAGAGTTCCCTAGCAATGGCACCAAAAATGACAAGGGTCTTTGGTCCTTGGCATTTAATCATGTTTTCATGTGTCAAGTCTAAGGTTGTGTCCTTGGCTATCTACAATTAGGAATCCTATAGTTGCTAGTCCATTTAACTAATTCTGCTAATCTTATTTTCTAAGGAAATTAATGCTGCTGATTTATCTGCTATGAAAGTAAATTCTGACAATACTGGAAACAAAGCTGAAATAGTAAATTGCTAATATTGACCTATTATAATCCATACAACTAAAGCATAAATTTATCTATGAGAAAATAATAACTATCTTCCTAAGCAGAATCTGAAATAAGATAATGAACAAACAAATACTAGCCTCCTGTCTTGATGGCGAGAGTGGGCCCTTGCTCCTCACCCTCAAGACTAAAGACTAAGGCAATGAATTAGTACAAGAATATAAGATCACAATCCTTCTTTAGTCTAATCCCACCAGTATGCTTTTGTTTTCAAAAGGTATCTATATCGAAATGAGATTACAACAAAAATCCATATATATCTATCTTCTACACCTACCTTATATATTTATATCAAATCCAGCGATGAGATATCACTTACTCTAACTATCAGTTTATCTATGAGATAGCATCAATCTCTTATTCTACCAATTGTTTAACTACATAGTAAAATCATGCAATTGAAATAGATTTAAGTGGTACAATAGTCCCACTACATCTGGAGTCTTAGTTTCAAATAACAACTAGGCAGCGAGGCCCTGAAATATAGGTACTTAATCAGTTTGTTGAGAACTCATGCAAAATCAATAAAAGAGGATTTAAACTTCTAGCAGTTAACTAGAGTCTTCACTCGATGACTCAGGTGTTGGCTAAGTGATCCCTGGCGCACTCCAATTGCCACTAGAAGTATTGACTGATAGCAGTGTTGGAACTCTACATTGTATTAAGGAGGGCTCCAAAGGTGTGTTCTTTTGTCTGCAGCTCCAGAGATGTGCTTATGATTTATGTCCAGGTCCGGAGATGATTCACCCTTGATCCTCTTTATTTCAAAATCTCTCCAATCATATTGGAAAACATCAAAGACTAGTGTGGCATCCTTCATGTCAGCTCCAGAGATTGTTAGGACCATCTCCAGAGATGCTCAAAATTGCCTTTGCCTGAACATCTGCACCTGTAGATTCAAAAAGAGAGAATTTTTGCATATTTCCATTAAATTGTTGCACATTAGGTCCTTCAATAAAAAAAGTGACTTTTGGTAATTCATCTCTCATTAATATAAGTAAAACAAATCTTATCAGTCTACTTTGGTGCAATTATCAGGACAATAGAATAAGAAGGATGGAAAAGAGAGGTAAAAAGGTGCATTATTATGGGTGCTACTTGGCACTCATTAATTGGTGTGCCTCTTCCATATTGTTAACCCTATGCATGCTTAATTCATCTTGAATAGAGAATTTTAGACCGTTTACATACCTTGCAGCCATCTGTTCATCAGTTTCTTGATGCTCCACATGAATGGACAACTTGTAAAATTTATTTGTATAGTCTTGCATAGTAGATAAGTTTTGTTTCAAATTTTGAAATCTTTGAAAAAGAGCTTGTGCATAGTCTACAGGCAAAAAATTCTCTCTCATCTTCTCCATTTTTCTCCAAGTCTTGATTTTATGCTTTCACTTTCTAGTTCTTTCTTTTTACAGATGACCCCACCAGATCATTGCATGACCCTTTAACTTGGTGCATGCAAACTTCACCTTCTTTTCCTCTATCATAGTCTTCCATTCAAAGAATTTCCCCATGTCGTTCAACCAATCTATCAACTCCTCTGGTTTGAGACTGCTTGGATAATTAGAAAGTTCAATTTTAATCCATAATTTTTTTCCCTCTAATGTTTTGAGCATCCTTTCTTCGAAAGTCAGGTGCTCTAATTGTGCTTCCTCTTCAGCTCCTACATGGTGATCTTCATCTTCTTGGCCTATTTCTTCATCAGAATCATCTCTTCGTGGTCTCAATCCTTGATTGGCCATCATACCTACAATTTCTTGTACTTGTCTCTATAGATTTTGCATATCCCTATGCATCTAGGCAATACCTTCTCTTCCTCTTCCTCTCCCAGCCATCTTCCCGCTCTGATACCAGATGATGTAACCAAACTTCACAACATAAAGCTCAACACTATTTTTATTGCAAACGAATAACCAGAAAACTCAAAAATATTTTCAAACTCCTTCTCATTTCATTCCATCCTGCTACAACTAAAGATAAATATCAAATTTATACAAAAACAAAAATTACCATTTTTGGCAGATTTTCACAACTTTCTAAAATTGCCATTTTTGGTAACTTTGCATCCTTATCCGTATGACCATGAAAGTTTCCAAATATTTGAAATTTAATAAAAAATGACTAATTGTCAATTTTCTAATCTAAGTACAAGTAAAGCTAGGAAAATAATTAGAAAAAAACTAGGAAAATCTCAAAAAAAACATTAAAACCTCATTTTGAGGCCCTAGATGATCGGATAAGGTCCCAAAAAAGTGTCAAAACGGCGACCTACTGAATTTGCCAATTCGATGGGTTTTTTATTAAACTCTTCAAGATGAATATGCCCACCAAATTTCAGTCGAATAGACCTCTAGGTCAAAAGTTATGACCTCCAAAAGTTCTTGCATCATGTATTAGCTAGTGATTTTGGCTTTCATTTTACTTATCATCTTATCTCAATGCAAGGATGTAGGTTTTTTAAAAGAAACTGGAATTATTAAATAGGTGAAAGTTTGATCATTTCTCACTTAGTAACCAAAGATTCTAGAATTTTCAGTAGCCTTGTAATTGTAATGATGTAAAAAATAAATAAATGATTTATTACTGTTTATCATACTACCAATGGCTTCAATGAGCTCCTTAAGGATAGTAGCAAACCTCATAGAGATTTGAGGGGAAGCCCTACCAAAGAGGATTTGTAATCAACAAATTGAGTGTGGTCAAGTCATTTCCCTTCTTGGAGGGTGGGAATACCCATTAAATTTTCTTCAATATTTTTCCTCCAACCCTCTTCCAATAAAGTTCAATAGTATTAATATATATACATGAAGGGTGGAAGTAGACATCCTTGTGTGAGCCCTATTAAAATCTTTGAAAAAACTAGTGGGACTACCATTGACAAAGGGAGCAATCCATGGACTATCAATAGAGGATATTGTTCATCCACAAAGTTTGGAATATGGCCTTGTGGTTCAACCTATCATAAACATTCACTATATCCAACTTAATACTCATAATATTCCTCTATGTCATTTTGTTTGAGCAGATTGCATCTTGAGTGAGAATGATGCTTTCAAAGATGTGTCAAAAGGGAACATATCTCATCTACTCTTCAAAGATTACACTTGTATAAATTTTACAAGACTTTTTTAATAAGTTTAGTAATAACTTTGTAGGAGGTATTACAAAGCGAGATAGGTATGAACATGTCAATACTTACAGCTTGTGATTCTTTAGGGATAAGTGCTCAGAAAGAAGAATTGACACCCCCATGTAGTTTGAAATACCTGCAAGTATCTTCAACCATCTCAAAGATCCATTTTGATGATCTATCCCAAAAATATTGGAAAAATTAACATTGAATCCATCAGGTCATGGAGCCTTATCACACTTCATACCAAAAACAATCTTCTTTAGTTCCTCCATGTTAATATCTTTGTTAAATTCCCTATTTTAACCCTATGGAGCAATTGAAGGGATATTTTGAGAAAGTTTGGAAAATTATTAGTTTCTATTAGTGTTCTCATCTTTGTATAGCTATTCAAAATGATGAAAAACCTAGTCTTTGATGTCCTAAACAAAATCAATCCACTAACCTTCTGAGTTATGCAACTTGGTGATAGCACTAAAGTTTCTATACTCCTCAATTTTTATTAAAAAAAACATTGTGTTCCAATCCCCCTTGAACAACCATACCACTCTTGATCTAAGCCTCCAGATGGCTTCTTCTTTGTGCAAATCATATAGAAGTTGTTTGTTGCATTCTTTTTTCTTGTGGATTAGCTCATTCATTATTCCTTGATCTTCTAATTGAATTTGAATTCTTTCCAAATTTTCTATAAGTCTCTTGGATCCTTCTTTGTATGTTGATTTATGAGCCAACTCCTAATTGTAGATCTAGTGAATTGAATTTTATTTGCCTATTTTTGGCCTAGATAAAAATGAGTAGGAACCTCATGCCAAGCTTTTCTAACAAGATGGTTGAATCCTTCTTCCTTGAACCATCTAGAAGAATATTTGAAAGAGATAGGACTTCAATTTATTTTTTTATTAAAGTTTAAAATACAATGGGTCTATGATCTAAAGTAAGATTGGGGAATTTTTTTGTAAAGGACAAAGGGAAAGCCTCCAAAAGCCTGCCTAAAATTACAAAATATATGTCTATTCTTACAAAAATGTAGGTCACTCCCACTCACTTGTTAGACCAAGAGGACTTACCTTTTCATGGCTTAAGATCTTCTAGTTCATGGGTCGCCATGAGATCTTTGATTATCTCCCTTTCTCTATCCTAGATAAGTAAACCTCCTTTGTTCTCCTTCTAATCAAGAACAACATTGAATTTTCCACCAAGAATCTAGTAAAAAGGATTATTGAGGTTGGTTTCCTCAAGAATAGATTGCTAACATTCTTTTTTTTTTCCATATGGCGAGTTGGGGAATAAACATTAGTCATATTAATCAAGAGATTGGAAGAGCCCTCTCACATTGTAATTCTAACACAATTAGGATTTAGAATGGAATCCAAGAGGGTAAAAATAGATTTCCAAGTTGTAAGAACACCTCTAGAAGCACCCATGGATGGGATTGTGATGCTAATATTGTTATTTTATAATTTGCTAATAGTTCCTATTGGTTCTATACTTTCATTCTTTATTTCTTGAACAACTAAAATGTCAATATTTTCAAAGGTTAGTTTAGATCTTTCAAACTAGTTTTTTTTATTTTTGTTACCTAGACCTCTTAAGTTCCATGATATTAGCTTCATTTTTTACCTAGTATTTGTTCGACTCTGATGGCCAAATCAAGAGTGGTTTGCTTGCCTATTGCAATGCCCTTTGCTACTTCCTTTGAGCGAGCTTCATCATTTTTCTTTCTCCCTCTGATTTTCTAGTGGTTGTTTGGGGAAATAGGGGAGCTGGGTGAACCCACAATAGTGGGTTACACTTTTTGGCCAAAGTTGACATCGAAATGAACATTTTGAAAAACATCTTCACTTTCAGACACCTATAGTTGCTAAACTGTGAGGAATTTGAAGATGATGTAAACTAGTGATTTGTCACATTTTGTCTGTAGATTCTAAGTACATTTTTTTAAAAAAAATTGGAATCAAATTGCATTTCTCTTTCCATCTCCTTCAATAACTAGTTTTTAACAGTAAACACTATTTTTAACGAGTGATGTGTACTGTGTAAAACAAAACATTTTTCTATGAAGGATAAAATTCTATTTTTTTTGAATTTAGATTTTTAACGATGATATCTAGAGGATGCATTTGGTTTCATAATGTTTTATTGAATATTTTTCTTTTAATTAACTTTTGAAGTCAAACCAATTACAATTTAGACATAGGTGTACTATGTAAAGCATAACCTTTTTTGTATGTATCGGAATTCAATTTTTTCTTGTTGGATCAAGGACATGAATACCAAGAGGATAGATATTTTTCATAATTTTTTTTGGTAATATACTATTTTTCCACATGTGCAGAACAGAGAGCTTGATTTTTGGTGAAAAACCTATGTTTAATTAAACTTAAAAACAATTATAATAAAACCACAATATATCAAAATTATACTTGATAGAAAGCTCGTTTCAAGGACTATAATCTTCCAAATGGGTTTGTCAAGATACTTCTATTTTGTCCTCAACCTGAGCTTTGAAACCCAAAAATCTGCATAAAATTGAAGCTGGAGAGAGGCAAGGACAAAATAAGGGGGTTCAATCAAATGGGGGTTCAAACGAACCCAATCAGTTAAAAACAATTTTAACAGTCGACATTCATTCGAACCCAGGTTGACCAAATTGTTATTATTTTTTTAAATAATGTTATATCCATATAAATATGAACTCTTTTTTTTTTATTTTTTCATATATCATTGCAAGTTTAATTCGCATTATTATTCAAGAAGCTAGATTTTGGAGAAGAAAACTTTTGGTAGAGGATTTGAGAGAAGAAAACTTGAAGAAGAAAATGGGAGATAAAATAAGTCTCAAAGAAAGTATTCAAAGGAAAGAGAACAAGAGATGCGCAAAACAAATTTGGCAAGATACCATAGAAAGAAACAAGGTATGTATGCATATTTTCTTTCCTATTTAATTGATGAGTTTTTAGCATGTAGTAGGATGTTGTTTGTAGTTTTGAACATAAATATACTAAGTGAATTTATATTTTTTTCAATTGAATGTGTATTAGGGTCCTTCATAGGTTTGCACATTAGAAGTAAATTATACTTGTATTATTTAGTCATAAGCTCTCTCTCTCTCTCTCTCTCTCTCTCTCTCTCTCTCTCTCTCTCTCTCTCTCTCTCTCTCTCTCTCTCGACTTGAGTAAGTCTTTTTAAATCTTTTTCTTTCTCTCTCTCTCTCTATCATTTTTCCCTAAGGTCCTTTCTCTTTCTCTCTCTCTTGACAAGTACAAGTAAATTTTGAAAGCTCTCTCTCTCTCTCACTTGACTTAAGTCTTTTTAAAGCTCCTTATTTCTCTCTTTACTAGGACTTCTCTAGATAGGTCTTCTATATCTCTCTTGACTTAAGTTTTTTTAAAGCTCTTTCTTTAGATCTCTCTTGACTTAAGTATTTTGTGTGTAGAATGGGCTCAACAAGCAGAAAGTTCTCAAGCAAGAGTCGAGCCAAATTTAGATATTGGGGCAAATGAGGCTGAAGAGTGCATAGTTGAAGATAGGGAGGAGGCCCAAGTTTAAACAATGCATGTTGGAGAGGGGTCAGGATTGAAAGGAAGCTAGGTGTACAGAAATCGCTTCCTACACTAATCTAATGAAGGGAGGAGAGTGTAAATTCAATTTTATTCTTACTATTATAGCAATGTTAAACCCACTAACAGAGGTATTGCAGCAAACACATAAATAAGAAAGTAAGACAGAAGACGAGAGACACAAGATATACGTGGGGAAAACCCTTACGGGTGAAAAACCCCACACTCGAAAACACAACTCAAATGTATTACGTAAATAATGAAGGTTACAATACAAAATAGAGCCAATGCTCTTGTAGGAGTCTTTGACACTTGTATCTGGAGATGATCTGGTAGCATAATAGTACCTGTAAAACCTGTAATACATCACCTCCTTAAAGCACTTGTTTATATAGAATATAAAAGGCAATTTTGGCTCTATCTTGGAATGGGCATCCAACATGGCCTCATGGACCAAAACCCATGCCTATGGACACTTGTCCAACCTTGTAAGATTATCCTGACACTTGTCAGGTCACCCCATCCCCAAGAGGTCACCTATTCCCAAAATAGGTAATGACAGATGCTTCTACGACTCTTACAATCGTCATAGAATCTGTCATAGCTGTCATAACTTACAGCTGTAAGAGAATCTATCATACACAGGCTATAAATAGCATATTCTCTTACAACATGTCATAGTCCACCTTGGGGCTTGATGTAGAGGTGTTAGGTCTTAGAGATAATTTAACAAGAACAAAAGGTTTAGACCAAATGTGGGCTTCAATCAGCAAGACTTCACTAGTTTTTTTCTTGTCCTAAACTCCACCAAAGGGCTCAAGTTTGGATTCCAACTTCTCAGATGAATTTTAGCGCCTTCTAGGGTCTCAACCTACCCCAACCAACAAGGTTCCAAAGGTTTCACAAACCAATTTGATAGATTCTTGACAATTCCCCTTAAACAGGCCTAATCCTTGTAGTCTTGTTCAGCGACTAAACTGTACTTTTCTCCAAACTTTCCCAAAACACTCTTGAAAAAAATGACTGATTTGGATACCCTCTATTGAGTTCTAAAACATATCTCAAACTCACCTACTGTTGTTTTGGACGAAATGTGACTGTCCTAACACCCTGCTGCCTTCCTACAAGGCCTAAATTGACCATTTTACAAAGGAACCCTATGACAAACTTGTCCCACACACTTCAAACCTAAAAACAGTCTTAGGAAAGGGTTCAAAACCAAGGATTTTCTAGGTCTTATCAGGAGGTTTGCACATTTAAGGTTTGCAATACAAAAATCTCATTTCTAGGCCTCAAAACCTAGGGCTTCCTAGTTCTCCCACTTCCAATCACTTCCAGACCTCATTCAAAGTTCCAACACCATCTTATTGACAATATTAAACAACAGCAATCATAAAAATATCACCTTGTTAAGACGGATCTCCGGCTGCTATAACCATGCCACCATTCTCATGTTCTTTTCACATGCAAACTTGACTCCAAACGGTGATCACCTCTCCCATTTACACTCCTCCTACTTTTTCAGGGTTAGAAACATATGTTACATGTTAATAAGGACCTATTCCATGAGAATCAGAATCCTACATTCATGGAAAGGTCCAAAAATGCATTGCAAAGCCTCAAAATCCCTGTTTTCACAGTCAAACAGGCAGTTCCAGAAAAAACGTGATATCTCCCTCAAAATTCACTATAAAAACCTCAAACCAATTGCAAATGAAAATTAACTCAATCCCCTACCACATCCAATTAGTTTCAGATCAAAACAGTTCCGTACAAAGAAATGGTACGGCCTGCAACAGCAGATTTACAGAAAAAAAATCAGAAAATTCTGTTTTTATTCAATTTGTGCACCTCTAAACTCCCCCCAAAGTACTTGTCCGTACATCAAATGACTTGAATATGATTTTATGACCTCTGCCCCAACTTCCACAACCAATTTCCATCGGTTATAGTGGGTAAAACTACCAAAAACTACTCAAAATGGTTTTTCCCGCCTAAATGCTCATTACAAAAATTTGAATTTCTGAACTTTGGTTTAAAGGATTTTCACCTTATTTAATGAACTCCTATCTTATTAATTCATCATGTTTGATTTTCTTAGGTTCATTAAACCTTCTTATTGATCTTAGACACCTCTATTTGACTCTAGGGGCACTATTGGCCCAACTTACATCATTTTTGGTCCTAGGGTCCTTACCAGGACCCTCAAGACATTTAAACATTACATCGTCTTGACCATTACAATATGTCATTATTGGTTTTAGGCTATTCCATTTGACTTGATGGACTCCTCTCTTATTCACTGATGCCTCCTTGTTCCACAATGTTCTATTAGGTGCTCCTGCACCAGGGCTCCCAAAGATGCCTTTTTAAAAGATGCTCTTCGACACATGTCTTCACCTGTCATAGAATCTCCTATTTCTGACTCTTACATGTCATAACCATTTCGGTCAATATTCCCTTACACAACATCCAAGATGCCGACACATGGCAAAATATTCCTACCACTAATTAGGATGCCTATCTCCTCATGTGAGGACAAAAATACATGTGGTCATATGCCATGTAGGATGACACATCACCGTGCCAACTCCCACAATATGACAACATAGGATTTGCATCCAATTAATACAATAGGCAAATAATAAATAAATACAATGTAAAAATACAAGGAATTACCAAGGTTGAGACACCTTAATTCCCAACATTCTCCCACTTGTTGAACACCTTGTAAGAGCCAATAGAATTAATGGGATTTAACTGCTATAGGCTGAGAGGCCCATAGACTCTGAACACCATCTTAACTTCTTTGTGCCCACTGGTTTCGTCAATGCATCTGTAACATTCTTCAAAGTATCTACCTTCTCCAAATTTACCTTCCCATCCTCTACCATTTCTCACACGAAGTGAAACTGTACATCAATACGCTTTGTTCTGGCATGGAAAGTTGGATTCTTCACAAGGAAAATCACACTCTGACTGTCACAACTGATCGTAATCTGACCTGCATCAACACCAATAGCTGAACACAATCTCTTAAGCCAAATGGCTTCCTTGCAAGCATGAGTTGCAGCCATATACTCAGCTTCAGTAGTGGACAAAGAAACCACATGTTGTCTCTTACTAATCCAACTAATTGCACCACCAAACATAGTGAACACATAGGCGCTAGTGGATCTCCTGCTGTCAATGTCACCTATCCAATCAGAATCCACAAATCCACGGATACAAACTGAATGCGAAGGTCCTATAGCATTACCATGATAGCATATGGAATACTCATAAGTACCCCTCAAATATCGAAACACTCACTTAACTGCATCCTAATCTACCCGTCCAAGATTAGCCATAAATTGACTAAGGACTCCCACTACTTGGGTAATGTCTGGTCTCGTACAGACCATGGCATACATCAAACTGCCAACAACACTAGCATAAGGTACTCTGTTCATGTCCTCCACCTCACTAGGAGATCTTGGACAATCATTAATGGACAACTTTGTCCCCAATGAAACAGGAAGACACAATGGTCTACAATCTGCCATGCTGAACCTATCCAACACGGTCTTCACATACTTACTCTAGCTTAACCAAAGTTTTATGTTAGCTTTGTATCTTCTGATTTCCATTCCCAGAATGTACCTGGCTGCCCCAAGATTTTTCATCTCAAATTGTGTTGACAACTGAGACTTCAAATCAGAAATCATATTCTTACCATTCCCAATCAACAACATATCGTCAACATATAATGCAATAATGAGAATGCGATCATTGTCAAATTTGTAATACACACAATGATCTGATTTCGATCTTAGATAACCAATTGACAACACAAAGGCATCAAACTTCAAGTACCACATCCTAGGAGACTGCTTCAAACCATACAAAGACTTCTTAAGCTTGCAAACCAAATTTTCTTTACCTTTCTCTATGTAATGCTTTGGTTGTGACATGTAGATTTCTTCCTCCAAATCACCATGAAGGAAAGCCATTTTCACATCTATCTGTTCTACCTCTAAGTCATAAGAAATGGCAAGAGATAACATAAATTGAATGAATGTCATCTTTGCAACGAGAGAGAAAATTTCACCATAATCAATTCCCTCCAATTGTGAATACCCCTTCGCAACCAATCTAGCCTTGCACTTTTCAACACTGCCATCTACACCGAATTTCTTCTTGAACACCCATTTGCAACCAACGGGTTTCCTTCCATCAGGCAAAGGCACCAAGTCCCATGTTTTGTTCTTTTCCAAAGAAGCCATCTCATCTTCCATGGCCTCCTTCTAGGAACCTGCATCTTTCATGCCCATAGCCTCTGTCATAGTTCTAGGTTCATCAGTGTTAGTAAGTAAAGCAAAATCACAACTAGAATCAAGTAATGAATAACCAAACCTATCAGGTTGCTTTCTCGTTCGTGTAGACCTCCTCAAAGGCTAAGGTTGAGGTTCTTCTTCTTCTTCTGAGCTTTTAGAGCTGCTAGATCTCTCCTCATCATCAGGTCTCATAGGGTCTGTCAGTTCAGTCTTCTCAGGGGTAGATGGAAACTGAACTGCATCTTCTTTCTTTTCTGTCTGTTCTGGCTATAGAACAACAGAAGAAGGTGTTAGCTCTCTGAAGATAACACTTCTTCTATACAACACTTTTTTAGCCACAGGATCCCAAAGCTTGTATCCTTTCACACTGACACCATAGCCAATGAAAATATATTTAACAACCTTGTTCTCCAATTTAGACTGTTTCTCCCTAGGCACATGTGCATATGCCTCGCAACCAAAAACACGAAGATGCCTAACTAAAGGATTCTTACTAGACCACACCTCCATAGGTGTTTTACCAACAAGAGTTAATATAGGAGATTTGTTTACTAGATAGTAAGCAGTGGCAACAACTTCAGCCCAAAACTTTTGTTCGAGGCTTGCTCCATTAAGCATACTCCTAGCCTTCTCCATCAGTGTCATGTTCATCCTCTCTGTAACTCCATTTTGCTGCGGGGTATATAGAGTTGTCTTATGCCTTTCAATCCCTTGTTCTTTGTAGAACTTATCGAACTATGCCAAACAAAACGCACCATCGTTGTCAGTTCTCAAACACTTAATCCTTTTACTAGTTTGATTTTCAGCAAAGGCTTTAAACTCCTTAAACCGACTAAAGACTTCAGTCTTGCTTCTAATAAAATAAACCCATGTCCTTCTAATGTAATCATCTATGAAAGATACAAAATATACAGATTTTGAAATCAAAGGAACATTAATAGGACCAAACACATCAGAATGAATAAGATCCAATACACCAAAACACTTGTGAGAACTAGAGTAAAACTGAACACAATTTTGCTTTCCATAAATGCAATGTTCGCAAAAGTCAAACTCAAGATTACAATCATTTAACCCCTCAACAAGGTTTTTATTTTTCAGGATACACAGATCCTTCTCACCAATGTGGCCATATCTCAAATGCCATAACATAGTCTTTGCAGCAGGAAGCTTAGCTTCCATAGCATGTGCACTACCATCAGAACTAGTTACAATAAATTTCTTCACTGCTCATTTAGATGGTGGGGATGAAGTGACTGCGGCTCATTTCTTTAAGTCAGAGGAACTATTGCACTGTGTAGTGCATGCCTCCAGCTGAAATAGAGTACTTCTTCGAGTACCCTTCGCAAGCACCATAGATCCTCTAGTCATTTTGCATCCATCCTTCGAAAAGACAACCTGTACACCTGCATCATTCAACATACTTACAGAAAGCAGGTTTCATGCAAGGCCTGGAATGTGCATAACTCCAGTGATCCCCTTCACTAGTCCATCAAGGAATCAGATTGAGACTCTTCTACGACCAACAATCTTCAGATAAGAATCATCACACAGGTACACTCTTCCACCATCAAACTCTTCATATTTCATGAACCAGCTTCAATGCAAGGTCATGTGGAAAAATGCACCAAAATCAATCAACCACACATCATCAGATGCATGGGTGGCCAGGCTTGCGATGAAGGCATCACCATCATCTTGTGACTTGTCAGAATCTAAATCTGGGGCTGATTTCTTTTTCTTTTCCTTTTCTTCTTTGTATTCCTTTCAGAAATGCCCAGACTCACCACAGTTCCAACAGAGAGCCTTGGACTTTCCAGGAGATTTGGATCTCCCACAGGATTTGGATTTGCCCTTCTCAGCTTTCTTGTCCTTCTTCTTCCCTTTCTCCTTGGGTCTTCCACAAAATGCAAGAGCCTCTTTGGTTGATTCAGATGTCTTCCTCCATATTTCTTTAGATAATAGTGAGGACACCACATCTTCCATCTTGAAGGTGGTAGCGGTGCTTCTGATAGCCATGACCAGATGATCCCACCAATCTGGAAAAGAACAAAGTAGGGTCATGCAATGATCCTCCTCCTCCATTTTCACACCCACAGATGTCAACTGTGCAACGATCATGTTGAAAGCATTCATGTGGTCCGCAACAGATCCTCCATCTTCCATCTTCAGAGTGAACAATTTCTTTTTCAAGAAAAGTTTGTTTACCAAGGACTTCACCTGATAAACATCACCCAACTTTGTCCAAAGATCTTTCGTGCTCTTCTCCTCATGGACATTCAATAGGATAGAGTTAGCTAAACAGAGTCTTATGAGACCCTTAGCCTTTCGATCTTTGAGGTCCCAATCAGCTTGTGACATTGCTATAAGTTTCATACCAGATATAGTTTCCCATAGGTCACGATCAATAAGTAGGTCCTCCATCTTGAGTTTCTATAACTCAAAATTAGTACCATTGAATTTCACAACCTCTAACCTTCCGGATGTGGTTACCATCTCCTTGCTACAACAAGATATAGTATACTCTATACAACACTCCCACTCAACCTAAGATTAGCTCAAAAAAACCCTACCCAACAGCTAGAACCAAAACTGGCCAGGCTCTGATACCAACTGAAAGGAAGCTACGTGTGCGGAAATCGCTTCCTACACTAATCTAATGAGGGGAGGATAGTGCAAATTCAATTTTATCCTTACTATTACAGCAATGTTAAACTCACTAATAGAGATATTGCAGCAAACACATAAACAATAAAGTAAGACAGAACAAGAGAGACACAAGATATACATGGGGAAAAACCTTACGGGTGAAAAACCCCACACTCCAAAACACAGCGCAAATGTATTACATAAACAATGAAGGTTACAATACAACACAGAGCCAATGCTCTTGTAGGAGTCTTCGATACTCATATCTAGAGATGATCCGGCAGCATAACAGTACCTGTAAAACTTGTAATACATCACCTCCTCAAAGCACCTATTTATATAGAATATATACGGCAATTTTGGCTCTATCTTGGAATGGGCGTCCAACATGGCCTCATGGCCCAAAACCCACGCCTATGGACACTTGTCCAACCTTGTAAGATGTTCCTGACACTTTTTAGGTCACCCCATCCCAAAGAGGTCACCTATTCCCAAAATAGGTAATGACAGACGCTTCTACGACTCTTACAACCATCATAGAATCTGTCATAGCTGTCATAACTTACAACTATAACTTACAACTATAAGAGAATCTGTCATACACAGGATATAAATAGCATATTCTCTTACAACATGTCATAGTCCACCTTGGGGTACCCAAACATGTCTTTTTCAAAGATGCTCTTCGACACATGTCTTCACCTGTCATAGAATCTCCTATTTCCAACTCTACATGTCATAACTTTGTCATAGGAATCTGTCATAACCGTTTCGATCAATATTCCATTACACAACATCCAAGATGCTGACACATGGAAAAATATTCCTACCACTAAGTGGGACGCCCATCTCCTCATGTGAGGACAAAAATACATGTGGTCATATGCCATGTAGGATTCAACACATCACCGTGCCAACTCCCACAATATGACAACATAGGATTTGCATCCAATTAATACAATAGGCAAATAATAAATAAATACAATGTAAAAATACAAGGAATTACCAAGGTTGAGACACCTTAATTCCCAACAAGGATCACTTCCTTCTATTGGCATGGATGAGCATATGAATCTAGCTAAAAAGATGAAGTCAAAAATTTCAAGTTATAGAAATTTAGATCATTTACTTGAAATGGATGTGGAGAAGTTGAAATCATATGCCAAATAACCTATAAATACTAGTAAGAGGTCAATGAATAAATCTATAAAGAAAATAATCAATGCTCATTTAAATCATCTTGGTACACTTGAAAAAACCCAACTGTTATCACTTTTACTTCTTTGTGATGAGTTGAAAGAGCCATTACAATTGTTGGGTGTAGATTCGACATTGAATAAGAGGAAAGCTTCATACAACCTAGAAAAAGATATTGTTGAAAATGTAAAAAAGGTTTAGATTCTATTAGGAAAAAATATCAATCAATGGATAAGGCCACTACAAGAAGAGTGATGTTGATAGGTATTGTAAATATAGATATATCAAGAAAAAGAAAAATCTCTTCACTTTCAACTGAAATTGGTATCAGTAGAAAGAAACTAACAAAATATGTGAAAATGAGAAAGATTTTGGATGATAGTCCAAAATGCAATTGGGCAATTATGTGTAGAGCTCCCCATTCTGACAGGATTAAAGATGTTGTTAGGAACTTGGTCTCAAACTTTTGGAAAGATAATACTCGTACATCATCAAATAGTAGAGATGTTATCAGACACAAGATTGGGCTCAATGATTATGAACATCACACAAAACATTGGCTAGACATAACACAACATAAGATGTATGTAAATTTTTGTAATTCGAATCCTAATATAAAGATTGGGCAAACAATGTTTGAAAGGTTAAAGCCATATTATGTGAAGATAAACAAGGCTTTTGAAACTACTTGTTGTTGTTATCATATTGAATTTGATCTCTAATATTAGGTGTTTTGAAAGATGAGAGAAGAAAGTGATGGTTTTCAAAATGCACCTCCTAAACAGGTAAGTCTTTTCATAGAATCCGTCCTATGTGATAATGCAATTGATCAAATAAACTGCATAAAAGGACTGTTTGAAACATGTGGAAATTTGGCTAAATTACCTTTGAGAAATGAAGATACCAACCCAACAAAGACAATAAATTGCAAGAGTTACAAGTATGTAAAGTTTCAAATGAATTTTGGGAAAGAATCCACAAGGTTAAACTATGTAGAAGAGGAGATACCTATTGGAACATTTATGGAAAATTTTCAAAAATTAATATAACCGTGCATACAACATGCCTTTTTTGCTAGGTGGAAAGCACAATAGTTTCAACCATTAAGAGATACTTTCCCACCTAGAACAGTTCTATCAGTAGTTGACATTGCAGAAAATTACTCTTTTGTACATCAAAAAGAGATTCAATCAGATTATTACTTTTCAAAGCAGATCACTATTATGGTGCAGGTGTGTTATCGACATGCATAATTGGATTTGGATAGTGTTGAGAGTATAAATGATGAATGAGTCATTAAGAAAGAGTATCACTTTTATATTAGTGATGATAAAGAGCATGACACACTTTTTGTACAACATTGCTTTACAAATTCTTTTGAGAATTTGGCAAGCAGGCATGTAAAAATCGAAAAGCATTTTGTAAGGTCAGATGGATGTGCGGTACAATTCAAATCATCACGACCATTTTATGCACTATGTAGATATCATTGAAATTACAAAATACAACATGTTTGGAGTTTCTTTGAGAGTGTGCATGGAAAGGGTGAACATGATGGCGCAGGAGCTTGCATCAAACGTGCTCTAAGAAAGCATCAAATGAGTTATTCGAGAGATTGTCTAAACAATGCACATGATGTTGTTGAATGGTGTAAGAAACACTTTGCATCAAATGAGGTCGCTACATCTTCAGGAACAAATCGATACATCCCACATAGAGTGTTTTGGGAGATATCAGGAATGCATATATATATTTTACATAAATGAAAATTTCAAACTTTAAATTTAATATATATATATATATATATATACATGTGTATGTTTGAATTTGTATTTAAGTTCAAATTTTAAATCTAGTAAATTCAATTATTTTAAATGAATTTCTATTAAATTTATATATATGTAAATTTTTATAATTTTTATGTATCTAGGTATGAATAGAAGATTGAAGCATGGATGCAAGAGGGTAGACAAAACAAGATCTTTGCATTGTGTCATAAGTACAGATGATCACCCTGGATGGAAATTGTACATGAGGGATTACTCTTGTTTCTGTGATGAGTACATTTTGGAAAACTTTGATGCATACAACAACCAACAATGTGGATATGTTAGTGAATGGAATACGGTGCCATTAGTCATTTCTGACACATACGACGAAGATGAGGATGAAGGCTTTGAAGACATTCCTTTGATTTCAATTGATTATGACCATATTTCAAGATTGATTAGAAAAGGTGCGTATGTATGTATGTATGTGCACAATTTGATAAATTTAATGTAAATTTACAACACATGTATAGTTATTTATTTAGTTTAGTACTTTGATGAGTTAAATTTAATGATTATAAAGTCTAGACAGTTCTTTTTTTTTTACAAATTTTGAACCATGTAAATTTGGTGTGTACTCTAGGAGATGTTTTTGTAGTCATAGTAGAGCCTGGAAACATAGAATGTGTTAGTTATTATTTAATGTGTTGCACAGAAGAGAGGAAGACGCTAACACGACCTGAAACAAGTGATGAAATGGTGTTTCCCACAAGTTACGTGCACATGTCTTACCAAGTTGGCTCATGTTGTTTATCGTGCAGGTTCAGTTATAGTGCAAGGGACATATCTCAAACAAGTCAAAATTGTTCAACATGGAATTCATTTTATTGACTATCAACCTGAGAACAAGGTATATCAATATAGTCACCTAGTAATTGCTACCTCCCTACATCTTCATCTAGTTCCACATGCACGTGGATGAAAAAAATGGAGACTAGATAGTGAGGATCATCAGAAAATATTACATGTTATTGAAGAGAGGGTTGAACTAGATGTTTGAATGAGAACTTATATCTAACTTAACTTGTTTGAACTCCATTGTTTTAGTTAATCAGTTTATAAAATTAGTTAGATCTTGAAGATACACATTGGTGTAAGTTAATTTCTAGATGTTCTTAGGAGCCAAGCTTAGAAACTTACTATTTAATTCAAAGTACTTTTATATTTAGTGTTCAACACTTTTTTAGTTTGGGCATTTATATGTTATGTGTATCTTCCCCGTCTCACTTGATTCAAGTTATAATGAGATTTATTTTGTTGATCTACCTATGAAATTATTACTTGATCCAAATTGATGTCAATTCTAGATAGAGCCATGATGTATTATAAATAAACTAGAGTTCAATTTGTGTACATGTTCTCATTAAATGTGTTTATTATATCTCCTAGCTTGCATTTGTATTTATTTCTAGTTTATACATTTTCTTAATGAGGAGTTTTTGTGATTTACTTGTACATGCTTCTAGACATGTGTGAAAGAATATTTATATTTAATTGTTATCTTGCATTTAACAAATTGTGATATTTTATCTCAAATTATGAATTGATTTATATTATTTGAGCTTCATTCCTTAGCCAAATTGATTAAAACATTGTGTTAATTTATTGGGAAAAGAATTACTTTAATTGCAACTATTTGTAAATTTGTGATTATATAACAATAGTGATTATTGATGACTACAAATGACTACAAAAATTGCAAATTTTTATGGATTGCAACACTAGTGCACTAGTGTCTAAATTGAACTTCTTCAAAATTTACGAGCTCCAAGTTCTCAAGTTGTAAAGTTCTAGCTCGGTTCTTATTTCTATAAAGTCTAGTTTTCATATTATGTTTCTTTGAACTTTCAATTTTTCCTATTTTCAGGTAGATATCAACTCATTAATTTTTTCTTAAAAGGGAAAAACATGTCCTTTAATTAAAGACAAATGTACATAATTATGTGCATGATGTGCATTTATAATTCTCTCCAAGTTTTGAATAAAGTTTTCTTTTTCAACTCCAATATCAACTCTCATGTTGTGAAATGGTTTAAAGAACAACTCACTCATCAAATTCCTTCATATTCAAGTGAGTCGACATTTGGAATTGAAACACATTTGGGCCAAACTCTAACAATTGCCTAGATATATTGAAAGTAGATGCATTTAATACAAGTGCAAGCATTGAATGAAGTACTATGTGGTTGTGAGAGATTCTAGATCACCTATGTGTGCCAAAAGACATGTCTATAATTCATTGTGTTTAAAATGTCAAATGGTAAAATTAGAACATAGACATCCAAGTAGACAGAGGAAGTGGGAAGACTACTTTCCTTTAGTTGAATTTGTGTATAATAATTTTTACCATGCATCGCTTAAATTGGCACCATTTGAAGCTTTATATAGAAGAAAGTGTAGGACTCTATTGGATGGGACAACTTAGAGATTCAGGATGTGTTTGAGTCCAATATGCTCTAGGATTATGATAGACAAATTCATATCATCATAGAGAGGTTGATGGAAGCATTAAATAGACAAAAGAGTTATGTAAATCTTAAGAGGGTTGCTAGGGAATTTGTGGTGGGAGATAAGGTGTTTCTTAGAGTTCAGCCACATAAATTTTTTGATAAAATTTGGAAAGGCTTCCAAATTGGCACTGCGGTTTGTGGGTCCATCCAAGATCTTAGCTCGAAGATTGGTTTAGTGGCATATCATCTTTCTTCACCACCATCTCTTTCTAGGGTACATGATGTATTTCATATTTCTTTGCTAAAGAAGTATATTTATGATTCCTCTCATATGACTAATTGGCAGGTTCTTCAAGTTGATTGCAAGGGGTAATTCCATGTTGATCCCATTAGTATTCTTGACCATAGAGATGTTCATCTTCACAATAGAATAATCATGCAGGTGAAGGTTCTATGGAAGGAGTTTGTTCAATAAATAATTAATAGGAAATAAATAATTAATCAATAGGAAGTAAATAATTATTTGAGTTTAATTATTTATTTGATTTTTGAAAATTATAGAATTCATAATAAAATAAATAATTATGGTGGTGAATTTTTTATTAATTTACATAGATTTTTATTTATTAATTATTCAGTTAGAAGGATAATTATACTTATTTCATGATTGGAAAGGGAAAATAATGTAAAGATTTTTATCTTTAGTTGTAAATAGGAAATGATTATTCAATTATTTTTTTATTTACTTGAAATAAAATTGTTATCTTTAAATATTATATTCTTATTTTGGAGAATTCATGAGATAGGGTTGAGAAAAGGAAAGCAAGAAAAAGAAGAAAACTTTGATTTGAAATGTATTTTTTGTTTTCTTTATTATTTTTATTTCTTTAGGCATTAATTCTTTTATTAGGTACTACACAATTATTGATTATTTAAAATAAGAGAAAAAAAAGAATAAACTTATAGAAATAAGAATTAAGCATGTGGCTATTTTTCTTTCGAAATTCAAATTTCAAGATCTTTGTCAAACTTAAAACTTATGCAAGAGTATTAAAGGTAATAATCTAATCATTAAAAGTTGTAGATAATATTTAGTTTGCTAGTAATTAATAAACTTAGGTTTTGTTTAAGAAAGAATTGAATTTTGATCACATTGTGTATGAATCACAAACTAGTTGTCTTGAAAAGAAAACAACCTATGTTAGATTGGTCATATTTTGTAAAAGGTGAGTTGGGTATCATTGAATTTTGCATATATGTAGTTTCTAACTATAGAATAAACTGTTCCTATAATTTTTATAATTTCATCTTACATAGTTTTTGTTTTGTGGATTAAATAAATTGACTATTTTTTGTAAAAATTGATAAAAATGTCTTGACAAAAACCAGCTCATTGCATCTTCAAGAAGATTTATTTTAGAAACTATGTTTGTTGAGAATTAAGGTGTCTCAACCTTGGTAATTCCTTGCATTTATTTATTGTATGTATTTATTTATTGCCTATTATGTAATTAGGATGCAAATCTTGTTTTGTCATCTTGTGGGAGTTGGCACGGTGATGTGTCATCCTATGTGGAAGGTGACAACATGTAATTTTTGTCCTCACATGAGGAGATAGGCATCCCACTTAGTGGTAGAGATATTTTGCCATGTGTTAGCACTTTGAATATTGTGTAAGGGAATTTTGACCGAAACGGTTATGACAAATTCCTATGATAGAATCTATGGCGCATAAGAGTCAGAAATAGAAGATACTATGATAGGTGAAGACATGTGTCACAAGGCATCTTGGAACAAGGCATCTTTGGGCTCCCCAAGGAGGGTTATGACATGTTGTAAGAGAATATGCAATTTTTAGTCAGTGTATGATAGATTCTCTTACAGCTGTAAGATATGTTAGTATGACAGATTCTATGACGATCGTAAGAGTCGTAAGACCATCTGTCATTGCCCAACTTGGGAATAGGTGACCATTTTGGGATGGGGTGTTATGAAAAGTGTCATGACCATGCTGTAGTGTTGGACAAGTGTCCTTAGGCATGAGTTTTGGGCCATGAGGCCATGTTGGACGCCCATCTCAAGGAAAGCTCATTTTTGCCTTGTAAACTTCTATTTAAGCAGGTGCTTTGAGAGGAGATGTATTATGTGATTGACAGGTACTGTTATGCTACCAGATTATCTCAAGATATGAGTATCAAAGACTCCTACAAGAGCATTGGCTCTGTAACTGTATTGTAATCCTCATTGTTTAGATAATACATTTGAGCTGTGTTTTGGAGTGTGGGGTTTTTCACCCATAAGGGTTTTCCCCATGTATATCTTGTCTCTCTCTTCTTTTGTCTTACATTTTGTGTGTATGTTTATTGTTGTAATATCTATGTTGTTGGGTTAATAACTCTGTAATTGTAAAGGTTGAAAAGAATTTGCACTCATCTCTCCTCATTAGATTAGTGTAGGAAGCGATTTCCGCACAACTAGCTTCCTTTTAGTTGGTATCAAAGCTTGATCACCTTTGGTCCTAGTTGTTGGGTAGGGGTTTTTTGAGCTAATTTTAGGTTGAGTGGGAGCTTTGTACAGAGTATTGTGTAATCCTGTTGTAGGAAAGAGATGGCAAGCACATCCGGAAGATTAGAGGTGGAGAAATTCAATGGCACAAATTTTGAGTTATGGAAACTTAAGATGGAAGACATGCTTGTTGATCAAGACCTATGGGAAACTGTATCTGGTGTAAAACAAACTGCAATGGCACAAGTTGATTGGGATCTCAAAGATCGGAAGGCTAAGGGTCTCATAAGACTCAATCTAGTTGATTCTGTCCTGTTAAATGTCTATGATGAGAAGACCACAAAAGACCTTTGGAAGAAGCTAGGGGATGTTTATCAGGCCAAACCCCTAGTGAACAAGCTTTTTCTAAGAAATAAGTTGTATTCTCTGAGAATGGAGGATGGAGGATCTGTTGCAGATCACCTGAATTCTTTCAACATGTTAGTTGCACAATTGACATATGTTGGTGTGAAGATGGAGGAGGAGGATTGTTGTATGACCTTGCTTTGTTCTTTACTGGACTTGTGGGATCATCTTATTATGGCTATTGGGAGCACCACATCCACTTTCAAAATGGATGAAGTGGTATCTTCGTTGTTATCTGAAGAGATGCGGAGAAAGTCTTCCGAAGCAGCCAAAGAGGCTCTTGCGGTTCGTGGAAGACCAAAGGAGAAAGGGAAAAAGGACAAGAAAGCTGAGAAGTGTAGATCCAAATCCCGTGGGAGATATAAATCTCCTGGAAAGTCTAAGGCTCTTTGTTGGAACTGTGGAAAAATTGGGCATTTCTAAAAGGAATGCAAAGAGGAAAAGAAAAAGAAGAAGAAGAATGTCCCAGACTCAGATTCTAACAAGTCACAAGATGATGGTGATGCTTTCATCACAGCCCTGGCCACCCATGCATATGATGATGTGTGGTTGATTGATTCTGGTGCATCATTCCACATGACCTCGCATCAAAGCTAGTTCACGAAGTATGAAGAGTTTGATGGTGGAAGAGTGTACCTGGGTGATGATTCTCATTTGAAGATTGTTGGTCATGGAAGAGTCTCAATCTGATTCCCTGATGGATGAGTGAAGGGGATCACTGGGGTTATGCACATCCTAGGCTTGGCACGGAACCTACTTTCTGTAAGTATGTTGAATGATGCAAGTGTGCAGGTTGTCTTTTCGAAGGATGGATGCAAGATGACTATAGGATCTATGGTGCTTGTGAAGGGTACTCAGAGAGGTACTCTATTTCAACTGGAGGCATGCACTTCATAGTACAATAGTTCTTCTGACTTGAAGAAAAGAGTTGCAATCATTTCATCCCCACCATCTGAACCAGCAATAAAGAAATCTGTTCAAACAAATTCTGATGGCAATGCATCGTGGGTACCCAAGGGTGCTCATGCTTTGGAAGTTAAGCTTCCTATTGAAAAGACAATGTTATGGCATATGAGATTTCACCACATTGGTGAGAAGGGTCTTAGAACCCTGAAAAATAAAAACCTCGTCGAGGGGTTAAATGATTGTAATCTCGAGTTCAACTTTTGCGAACATTGTATATATGGAAAGCAAAATTGTATTCAGTTTTACTCTAGTTCTCACAAGTCTTCTAGTGTGTTGGACCTCATTCATTCTAATATGTTTGGTCCTATTAGTGTTCCTTTGATTTCTAAATCTGTATATTTTGTATCTTTCATAGATGATTACAGTAGAAGGACATGGATTTATTTTCTCAGAAGCAAGAGTGAATTCTTTAGTCAGTTCAAAGAGTTTAAATCTTTTGTTGAGAATCAGACTAGTAAAAAGATTAAGTGTTTGAGGACTGATAATGGTGGTGAGTTTTGTTCAGCAGAGTTTGATAAGTTCTGTAAAGAGCAAGGGATTGAAAGACATAAGAAAAATCCATACACCCCATAGCAAAATGGAGTTACAGAGAGGATGAATAGGACACTGATGGAGAAGGCTAGGAGTATGCTTAGTGGAGCAAGCCTCGAACAAAAGTTTTGGGTTGAAGTTGTAGCCACTGCTTTCTATTGGTAAACTAGTCTCCTACATTAGTTCTTGTTGGTAAGACACCTATGGAGGTTTGGTATGGTAAGTAGACTTCAGTTAGACATCTTGATATTTTTGGTTGTGAGGCATATGCACATGTGCCTAGGGAGAAACAGTCTAAATTGGAGAACAAGGTTGTTAAGTGTATTTTCGTTGGCTATGGTGTCGGTGTGAAAGGATATAAGCTTTGGGATCCTATGGCTGAAAAAGTGTTGTATAGTAGAAGTGTTGTCTTTTGAGAGCTAACACCTTCTTCCGTTGTTCTACAGCCAGAAGAAACAGAAAAGAAAGATGTGGTTTAGTTTCCTTCTGAAAAGGAAGCTAGGTGTGCGGAAAATGCTTCCTACACTAATCTAATCAGGAGAGATGTATGAAAATTCAAAATAACCTTTCCAGTTATAGCATTATGAACACAATAACAAAGACATTGCAGTAATACACATACACACAGAAAGTAGACAGAAGAGAGAGAGACAAGATATATGTGGGAAAACCCTTACGGGTGAAAAACCCCACACTCCAAAACACAATTCAAATGTATTACAGTAAACAATAACAGATTAAAATACAGTTTCAGAGCCAATGCTCTTTCAGGAGTCTTTGAATGTCAAATATGGAGATATTCCAGCAGCATAACAGTACCTGTACAAAACACTACATATCTCCCATCCAAGCACCTATTTTTATAGAGTTTACAAGGCAAATATGGAACCTTCTAGAGATGGGTGCCCATCTTGGACTCATGCCCCAAAACCTACGTCTAAGGACACTTGTCCAACATCTCATCCCAATGTGGGCGCCTTGTCCCAAGATAGGCTATGACAGATGATCTTACGCACCTTACAACTGCCATAAAATCCATCATAACTGACAACACTTATAGTTGTAAGAGAATCTGTCATACACTGACTAAAAATATCTTATTCCTCTTATAACATGTCATAACCTCCCTTGACCTCCCAAAGATGTCTTTGTCTCATAAAAAAAATACTCACCAACACTTGTCATTAAATAAAAGTCATTAAAGGTTTCGGGGGCATTGCCCCCGAGCCCCCATGGGGTCGCTGCCCCTCGACCCCACCCTGTACCGTGACAGGGAATGCACCAGGGGCACTGCCCCTGGACCCCGCAAGGGGCTTTGCCCCTTGACCCTATCTTGGGGGCACTACCCCCAAACCCCTATCTTGGGGGCACTGCTCCCAAACCCCCATTAATTATTCAAGGGGGAAACTGCGACGACCAAAGTCACCAAAATTTATCCTGCTGCATGTACACAAGGTGCCGGCTATGCCAACTCAACATGGGATTAATAAATACAACATTAGGAATTTGCAAAGGTTGAGACACCTTAATTCCCAACACCTTCTACCCCTGAGAAGACTAAACTGACAGACCCTGTGAGACTTGATGAGGAGGAGAGCTCTAGCAGCTCTGAAAGCTTAGAAGAAGCGGAACCTCAACCATTGAGGAGGTCTACACGAACAAGATAGCAACCTGATAGGTTTGGTTATTCATTGCTTGATTCTAGTTATACTTTTGCCTTGCTTACTAACACTGATGAGCCTAGAACTGTGACAGAGGCTATGGGCATGAAAGATGCAGGTTCTTGGAAGGAGGCCATGGAAGATGAGATGGCTTCTTTAGAGAAAAATAAAACATAGGACTTGGTGTCTTTGCCTGAAGGATGAAAAAATTTTGGATACAAATGGGTGTTCAAGAAGAAATTTGGTGCAGATGGCAGTGTTGAAAAGTACAAGGCCAAACTTGTTACAAAGGAGTACTCACAAGTGGAGGAAATTTATTATGGTGAAATTTTCTCTCTCGTTGTAAAGCTGACATCTATTCGGTTCCTGTTATCTCTTGTAGCAGCTTATGACTTAGAGGCAGAGCAGATGGATGTGAAGATAGCATTCCTTCATGGTGATTTGAAGGAAGAGATTTACATGTCACAGCCAGAACATTACATAGAGAAAGGTAAAGAAAATTTGGTTTGCCAACTGAAGAAGTCTTTGTATGGTTTGAAGCAGTCTCCTAGGATGTGGTATATGAAATTTGATGCCTTTGTGTTATCGATTAGATTTCTGAGATCAAAATCAGATCATTTTGTGTATTACAAATTTGACAATGATCACATTCTCATTATTGCATTGTATGTTGACAATATGTTGTTGATTGGGAATGGTAAGAATATGATTTCTGATTTGAAGTCTCAGTTGCCAGCACAGTTTGAGATGAAAAATCTAGGGGTAGCTAGGTAGATTCTGGGAATGGAAATCAGAAGAGACAGAGCTAACAAAAAGCTTTGGTTAAGCCAAAGTAAGTATGTGAAGACCGTGTTGGATAGGTTCAACATGGCAAATTGTAGACCGTTGTGTGTTCCTGTATCTTTGGGGACAAAATTATCTGTTAATGATTGTCCAAAATCTCCTAGTGATGTGGAGGACATGATCAGAGTACCTTATGCTAGTGCTATTGGCAGTTTGATGTATGCTATGGTCTGCACAAGACTAGACATTACCCAAGCAGTGGGAGTCCTTACTCGATTCATGGCTAATCCTAGATGGGTACATTAGGATGCAATAAAGCGAGTGTTCAGATACTTGAGGGGTACTTCTGAGTATTCCATATGCTATCATGGTAATCCTACAAGACCTCCGCATTCAGTTTGTATTCGTGGATTCATGGATTCTGATTGGGTGGGTGACATTAATAGCAGGAGATCCACCAGTGCTTACATGTTTACTATGTTCGGTGGTGCAATTAGTTGGATGAGTAAGCGACAACCTATGGCTACTTTATCCATGACAGAAGCTAAGTATATGGTAGTAACTCATGCTTGTAAGGAAGCCATTTGGCTTAAGAGATTGTGTTCAGATATTGGTGTTGATGCAGGACAGATTACAATTTGTTGTGATAGTCAGAGTGTGATTTTCCTAGCAAAGAATCCAACTTTCCGTGCCAGAACAAAGTATATTGATGTATAGTTTCACTTTGTGTGAGACATGGTAGAGGATGGGAAGGTGAATTTGGAGAAGATAGACACTTTGAAGAATGTTGTGGATGTATTGATGAAAACAGTGGGCACAGAGAAGTTTAGATGGTGTTCGAAGTCTATGGGCCTCTCAGCCTATAGCAGTTAAATCATGTTATTTCTATTGGCTCTTATAAGGTGTTCGACAAGTGGGAGAATGTTGGGAATTAAGGTGTCTCAACCTTGGTAATTCCTTGCATTTATTTATTGTATGTATTTATTTATTGCTTATTATGTAATTAGGATGCAAATCCTGTTTTGTCATCTTGTGGGAGTTGGCACGGTGATGTGTCATCCTACGTGGAAGGTGACAACATGTGATTTTTGTCCTCACATGAGGAGATAGGTGTCCCACTTAGTGGTAGAGATATTTTTCCATGTGTCGGCACTTTGAATAGTTTGTAAGGGAATTTGGACCGAAACGGTTATGACAGATTCTTATGACAGAATCTATGACACGTAAGAGTCAGAAATAGAAGATACTATGACAAGTGAAGACATGTGTCACAAGGCATCTTGGAAGAAGGCATCTTTGGGTACCCCAAGGAGGGTTATGACATGTTGTAAGAGAGTCTTCTATTTTGAGTCAGTGTATGCCAGATTCTCTTACAGCTGTAAGATATGTCAGTATAACGGATTATATGATGATCGTAAGAGTCGTAAGAGCATCTGTCAATGCCCAACTTGGGAATAGGTGACCATTTTGGGATGGGGTGTTATGACAAGTGTCATGACCATGTTGTAGTGTTGGACAAGTGTCCTTGGGCATGGGCTTTGGGCCATGAGGCCATGTTGGACGCCCATCTCAAGGAAAGCTCATTTTTTCCTTGTAAACTTCTATTTAAGCAGGTGCTTTGAGAGGAGATGTATTATGTGATTGACAGGTACTATTATGCTGCCAAATTATCTCCAGATACAAGTGTCGAAGACTCCTACAAGAGCATTGGCTTTGTAACTGTATTGTAAACCTCATTGTTTAGATAATACATTTGAGTTGTGTTTTGGAGTGTGGGGTTTTTCACCCGTAAGGGTTTTCCCCACGTATATCTTGTCTCTCTCTTCTTCTATCTTACATTCTGTGTGTATGTGTATGCTGCAATATCTTTGTTGTTGGATTAATAACTCTGTAATTGTAAAGGTTGAAAAGAATTTACACTCATCTCTCCTCATTAGATTAGTGTAGGAAGTGATTTCCGCACACCTAGCTTCCTTTCAATGTTTTCCTAATAATTTTAAGAACAGTGTGCAAATAAGTTTACTAAATTATATAGAAAAATCAGCCATAGCTAGATTATAAATTTCAAGATATAAAAGCATTTGTGATTGTATGTACTTTACCAATGGGAGATGCATGCCTTTAATACTTCTCTTAATAGTCTTTTAGACCATAGATTTCTTAGTGAAGCAGATTAATCAACAAATTATGGTATAAATTAGATGTAAAAATAAATTCAGAGATCCCCAAATATAAAACTCTTATGATTACTTACCTCACTTATAGTTCTTGTAACCTAGAAACATGCATAACTCTCTAAAATGACTCAAAAATTCTATCTCTCAAAGGATGTGGCAAAATCATGTAGTGTTGAGCTTATGCATACTAGTAAAACATTATTTTGAATAATTTGTTAGAACATTGAATAAATGATTTATTACTTAAAGATTGATCAAATGGCTAAGAATATGACTGATGTCTTGATTTATGGCCAATAGAGTGAAACCATAAAGTAGTGAGAAAACATTTATGTAAATCTAAGGCATAGAACCAAAAATTCATGTGATATCCTACCAATCTTGTTGCACTTTCACTCAAATACAACTCAAAGACTCAAAATATTCACACATGAGAAAATATTCAAGTACTAATCTAAAAATAAATAGATAGCCCATATGATATTGGTGGAAAGCTTTTACAACTACTACAACAGTAGACTAACCAAAAATATCAACAAGCTAGCGAATGTAAGCCCTAAGATTTGTTAAATCCCTAGTAAACTTTCATTTTCTTGTATAAACACCAAAAGTAGTGAAAGGAGCAAAGACTAACTATTAGTTCACATCAAGTAAATACATATGTATTTTTAAAACATTTTTAAATCATCAAATGTATGTAATCAAGCCCTGGTGTAAGTGTACACATGTCAATATATAAAACATAAATCATTAAGCATGTATGTAATCAAGTCAGACTAGAAATGTCAATATATCTTGAACATAAATCATCAAACATGTATGTAATCAAGTTCTGGAAATGTCAATATATATCAAACATAAATCATCAAACATGTGTATGTAACCAAGTCTTGGAAATGTCAATACAGTGCAAACATAAATCATCAAACACATGTATGTAATCAAGTCCTGGAAATGTCAACATATCAAACATATATAAATGGAAATGTCTATATGCAATATCAAATGGAGGTCTCTAGGTGGCTGTAGCCTAATCATCATGTCGACTCCTAGTCGAGAAACCTTCTGAATGAGAATCTTGTTCCGATGCATGTGTTGAGTCCTGGAGATAAAATCAAGTACAATGTGTTAAATATATTTTATCTAGATATATAGAACTATTTAAAAATGTATATGTAATATTAAAAATAGATCTATATCTATATCTAGATATACATATATATACATGTATACAAAACTCACATGTCCACTAACAACAATATCATCAACAAAATCACATCGACGTATACGGTCTGACCTTAGGCTAGGAGTAACATGATGTATCTCCATCTACAATATATATATATATACATATATATACACATATATATACATATATATACACATATATATACATATATATACACATATATATACATATATATATACATATATATATATACATATATATATCATTTAGTTAAAACTAAAATCTAAATATTTTTAAAAAAAATTGAATTGAACATGCACATGCACACATACATATATATCTTATAGATACACATACATACCTGCATATCACCTGGTAGCACACGATCTGAGCCCTCTGCAATGTCTACCTCCACGAAATCATCCAAATGATCTAATGTATATGTCTGAGCCCTCTCATGTCATAGTAACGACCAGTGAAGGGGACTAACCAACTGAGATGGCATCGATATAGAATCTAAGTGCATTAACATTTCCATAAAACCTACAAAAGTCTGCATCCTCGCAAGGTCATGATCTAAAGGATCACTGTCCTGTACAGCAACCGAATGATCTGTAGGTGGATCCTAATGTGCACTGTTGTTGCCAAGCTTAGCAAGGTGATCAGAATGATGAGATCCTGAATGTGAATGAATAGACGTAGCTAGACGATCTCTAACCTGATCTATCGATATTCCTAGCTCTGATGCAATGAATGCATATGCCTCCAAGAGATCCTCCATGAAACAATGTAAAGTGCTACATGCCATCTCCCCTATGAGACCATCCAATTGTGCAGGTGTAGGGATGCCTACCATAGCATAAGGATCATAGTGAGTGCTAGTACACTGTGCTGTAAATGAAGCTCTAGATTGTGGACGTCGCACCATAAAAAACTGACCCACATGATCAATAGTTATCATAGTGGTGGCAACTACAATATCGCTAATACTATCAATTACCTCCCTTTGGGAAGCAACGATAACATGATCTGCTGAGGGGGCTACGGCTGGGGAGATAGAAGGATTCCTCTCACCAACCAATGCCCTATACGTTGGAGCCACCCAATCAGGTCAACAATAAGCATCCCTATCAGCAAGCCTACCATGGCCCTGACCACAATATGGAGGAATGTCACAGTAGTTGACTTTAAGGCCCAAATGAACCTCAGCATACAACTATTGTGCAAAATATAAGGGAATTTGGTCATTATTTGGATAACAACCAAAGATAGCAAGAAATCAAGGGTAGATCAATTTGACCATATCACCATCAACACATCTAGTTACCTGGTATCCCTTCACCTTTGCCTTATCCTGATAGAATGGAAAGCACTGGGATTTAATGGTTTCTTTGGTCACCACACTCTAAACATGAGAAAGGGGAACATCACCACAAACTTCTTCCCGCATGTGGGAAAGAATAATAGCTATAGCATTAGGGGAATAAGCACTTGTGTCTCAAATTTTATCTCTAATTTTTTCTAGGCTTTCCATTATGGACATACAAGTGTCCTTATATATTCCTATGTTCATACCATCATTTATGGAAAATCTCAATCTATCGATCTCATTATTAGTTCATGCAAATAGTTCCTGAGGTGGAACTGGTGCATAATTTGCCATGTGTGATGTAGTCAAAGATCTCTAGAACTGGATAAAACATGTGCAAAATTAGACATCTAGAGAGATATCATGTGCATGTAGAAATTCATAGTTCTCACATGTATAATATATTATATATAAATAAGAAAACAAGAAAGAGAATAAGTAGTACAGAATACACATGATATACAATACAAGAACATTTTATACAATAACATTTTATAAATTTTATACGCCTTAAGAAAAGCAAGGAAAGTACATATTATATGCCTTTGTTTGAGTATATGTTATCTATGAATCAATTTATTTACTATATATACTACATTTGAAATACATGTGCTTAATATTGTAACATATTATCAAAGCCATAAATCTCATTTTTTATCAACTAGAATTCTTGTAAGATTTTGAAACTTTATAAAGAAAAAGAGATGGTAACTGACTTAAATGTGTGAATCAAGAGATGACTTAAATTAGTAGATGATACATACAGTCTGTTGGCAAGAGACACTGCTAGGATTCATAAGTGTTGTCATTGATGGCAACAAAGTATATCCCACACATCCGCAGTGCATAAATTACTCATACCAGAAGTTAGATTGATGATAGGTTGATCCGGTATTCAAGAACAGAGCATATGATAGGGTCTAACAAATTGGGTCCAGAACTCTCTGATGGTGAAATCCAGCATGTTGTGGATTTGGGTGAGTAATAAGGAGTATCTGAACTATTGTATTCCAGAGATTTAGCCTCCGGTGACAAAGCATGTGAAAGATATGAGCATCTGAGTATCAAACTTCAATTAGATAGTGTAGACAGAGGAAGAACTAGCCAACAAGGTATCAGACCTCAATCTGAATGTACAGAAGGTATTGATCAAGTAACTTGAGGTGTTATATGATTTTGGCCAACTTAGGTAATGATTTCTATGCCTAAGTTTTTGGTGCGCATCATCTATCAAGTATGAATTCAGCTAACAGAATAGTATCTTGCAAATATCCTAAGTGTTCTTGTTGCCGACTAGAAAGTTGTTTGAAATCCTTGATGTAGATATATATACTTGATGGATTCAAACTTGTGAAAGGGTGAAAGTGATAGTAGTATGGATTAAGTGCAAAAAAAAGCAGAGAGAAGTGCGAAGGCAGTAATCCAAGCTCGGAATGTGACAGAAGAGTGATACTGAGCAAAGGAAGAATGAAATGTGCTAGATCGATATACTGAGCCTAACCAGAACTGAATTCTTGCATATGTGGATGTTGTTCATCAGTTCAAACACATTGTTATCATCTGTAAGTCTCTAGTAGGCAGTGAGCCTCTTGTAAGCAGTGTGCTCGGGTAGTGAACCCTAACTAGCAAGTGTCATTTTGTACTTCTTTATTCTTTTAACATAGAATACAATCTTGGGTTAATCACCCCGTGGTTTTTCCCTTAACAGGGTTTCCACGTAAAAATCCTTGTGTTATGTGTGTTGATTTCATTTCAGTTCTTATGGTTGCTTATTCTTACATGATTTGATATATCACTGAATGTTAAGATAAGAAAAGGAAGTAAAAGTAAGAAAGTTTTGAGATAACTGATTCACCCCCCCTCTTAGTTATCTGCCTTATTTCTAACAATTGGTATCAGAGCTAAGTTCCTTAGAATAAGCCTAACAGCTTGAGGAGGATTTGGGAATCTCAATGGATGCATATGGTATGAAAGAACAACTATAGTCTGCCTTAGAAGATCTTGATCAATCCCAGTCTGAAGTCAATAATTTGAAAGAGCGACTTAAGGAAGCTGATGATTCATCATTGAACTGAAAGAAAAATACAGTAATTCTATGAAAAAGAGAAAGGAACTACTTTAGAAGTTAGAAAATCATAATGAAGCCAATAATATTGATGAGGACCTGAATGAGAAAACAAAGCTATGTGAAAAGTTGTCAAAAGAAGTTGTCATGCTAAGACATGAAATGGAATCAGGGGCTATGAAATTTACTCAAGAAATTGAAGATAAGAGAAAGACTGAAGATAACTTAAAACAATCCCTCAAGGAGAAAACAAAATATTGCTACAAAATGGACAAAATGATTAGACATCTTGAGTCTGATCTTGGAGAAGCCAGATACAATGAAGAACAACTTGAGAGATAGATTGACACTCTTAAACAAGATCTTGAAATTGCAAATGAATACAAAGAGAAATTCAACATAAGCTCAGCCAAACTTGAAGTACTACTTGAAAGTCAAAAGAGGGTAGATGATAAGCATGTCTTGGGATATGAGAAAGGTGAAAGCTCTGGATCTGGTCAAAAGAATTTTGGGTCAAAAAGATAAAGAAACAGGCCTAGAAGACCTCCAGTAAGACAATCTAATGCTCAAAGATATCCATCCTTCAATGGAAGCTACTTCAACTGCAACAAATTTGGTCATAAAGTAACTCAGTGCAAGAGCAGAATGAATCAAAATAATCCATCCTTCTCCGGTCAATATTTTAATTGCAAAAGGTATGGTCAAAAATCTCATGAATGCAGAAATATGCAAATAAATAATTCTTTCAATGGTAGATGCTTTATATGTAATAGAATGGGGCATATGGCTAATCAGTGCAGATCAAGAGGATATCAATCAAATAAGCAAGGAAATGTTGTGTATTACAATTGCAATAAGTCCGGTCATATAGCTAGATTCTGCAGGAGCAGAAATCATGATGGAAAAGGTCTGGTAAAACATGATCAGAAACAAGACAAAGGCAAAGGTAAAGTGAATGTGGATGAGATTCAGAAGGAGATGAGAAAGATTTGGGTAAAGAAGAGTGTGATGAATATTGGTGATGGGTCCGCACCAGAATTTGGTGTTGATAATCCTTCTGGAAATTAAAAAGGGTGAGATCTGGCTCAGGGGGAGCTGCAAAGAAGATCAAATTCCCCCAGCCAGTTAGTAAGTGCCTGAATTTGGCACATTGAGTAAGAATCAAAGGTTGTGGATTAAAGAGATTTTGGAGGTTCATCTAAAAATTATTCAGTTAAAGATTGAGAAATCTGCATATTGATTTGAAGAAGTTATGAGTAGATCAGGTTCTGGTAGCTATCCGGTAAAAATAGAATTACACAAACAGATCTGGTATGATCTAAAAAAATTTATGGTCTGCCAATTTAGAGGCATGTTTTGAAAGGCTAATGTTATGTTGTCAACTCACTTAGATGATAATTTGAAGATCCGCACAATGATTCATGAGAAATTCACTCAATACAGGGTAACCAGATGACTTAAAGTGTGCATTTATTGCAATGGGGAATTAGGTTTTTGTGCAAGGATAAAAGGCTTTCCATTCATCATTTACAACACTTTACACTCACAAAGAAGAGAGAAGAGCTCTGAGAAGATATCCTATAGTTAAAGTTGAAGATCGAAATCAAGCAGAAATTTGCTCCAGCAATTGCAACAAACCCTAAGGCGAAAAAGGTATTTCTTCTCTGCAAAATTTCTCCAAATTTCATTGCTAGAATGGCTACTCCTGTGGTTGTGAATGTCACTAAGAGGCCAAGACCAAAATTAAAGAAACACCCTCACAAATCTATAGAAGTTGATCCCTTGGGTGCATTTTCCCATATCATGTACGGTGTTCTGCATGTAGAAGATATTAGGGTTTACATTCATGCAAACATTGAAGACCTTGGAGACTTAGAATTGATGGAAATATACCATAAATAGTTAAGAAGTGAGAATTTTGATCTCAAACTAGAATTCAAGGCCCTAAAAGACAAGCACTTTGCACATTGCATACATTTCCTATCTTTTGCAGAGGACGAATGGGTCTGGTATGTGTTAAGTAGGATGCATGATAACTTTATGTGGTTAATGAGTCCATTTAAGATAACCAAAGATGCCATCAGGGCTGTAACTAGATTGCACTCAACTGGTGGGTTGCCTGCACTCAAATCTGTGAAAAATCAAACCGTAACAAAAGCCACCAGATCAAAATATGACAAGAGGACAATGACTATAGACGATATTACTGATCTAGATGTCAAGTTTGCATCAATTGTAATTGGTTACAAGATTTACCACTCAAGTAGGGAAAATTTGGTATCTGGTACAACAATCTATACTGCATATCAGATGGTGAAAGAAAATGCAGATTATGATTTGTGTGAGCTTCTATTGAATCAATTGATGAAGAATCTACAGAAGATTAAGAAAGATAAGAAAAATTCCTTCAAGTATGGCAATATGGTGTTGTGTCTATTCTTCTATTACATGAATGAGTTACCAGGATCAAAAGGTTTGATCTGGACAAGTGATAGACCTATTGCAATTCAAATCAGAGATTATTTGTATGGACTTGGTAATGTACAAGTCCAAAAGATAGCTCTCTGGGGTTACTTCAAGAATTTCTAAAGCATGATGCATGCAAGAGAAAGAATACCAAAATCAATAGTTGAGAAATACAAAGACACAGTTTGCTTCATGGTTGACACAAATCAATGCCTAATGGAGGCAGTTGATCCAAGAACTGTATGGGTAATGCCCATGGGCTATGAAGTTGATGAAAACATATTGGAGGTACATGTTCAACACTTGCTAAGCCAACCCAAGGACACTCAAGCAGAGAGGTTTGGCACCTTTGATGAGCTAAACATAAAAATACATGTTGAATTAAGGAAGCCTGAGTCAAAAAGAAAAGTGAGAAGGGAAGTTGAAGAACTTGCTAAGAAGTTTGGCATAACAAAGGAGGCAGTAGATACAAATAGAGAAAAAATAGAGAAAATTGAAAGGGAAAGGGAAGAAGCAAAGAAAGAAAGCGTCTTGGTGGAAGCCTCTACCTGGACAAGATCTACCAGGAGCTCTGCCCCTGTCTCTCCTAAAAGCTCAAAGACTGCTAAACTAGTAACCAAACTATCTGTTATAGGAGAAAAGAGAAAGAATTCTAAGGCCACAAGAACATATGTGAGCCTTAAGGATGAAGAGACAGAATCAGATGTGGAGATTAGAGATTTGAAGAAAGCCAAGAACAAACCTTCCTAGAAGAATGAAAGGAATGATGAGGAGCAGAAGATATAAGAGTTTGTTGAGAGACCCACTCTCTCCATTGAAGACATCATTAAAGCAGTCACCGTGGATGGAAACCTGCAGCCGATAACAGAATTCTATGATGAGTACAATGATGCAGACAAGAAAATTCTTGAGGATGCAATAGTAAGGTACCTGAACATCTATAACAAAGCTTTCATTAAATAATTTCCTTGATTCCTAAAACCTTAGAAGAAGTTTTGGAGTTAAGAAAATTAAGTACAAAAGCAAAAGACTTGGAGATCAGGAACAGATAGTGATACAATTATGTCCAAACATCACTCAAAAACAAATGGGCATGGTTTTCAAGGATGCCAAAGAAGAATTCTGGAGCAAGTCTAGAATGAATAAGCTCATGCTTGGAGAAACTGACGAAATAGCTGATGAGACAAAAGAAATTCTCTGGAGTTCCTTAAAAAGGTTCAATCTTCCCATTGTAGAGGAAGCAAATGAAGAGCCTTCTGACATGGATGTTGAAGGATTAAGGAAAATTGATGAAAAGCCTTCTAACATGGATGTCGAAGGATATAAAATTGATGAAGAACAATCTGAGGCCTTAGACTCCTCTGTTCTGAAAGAGGAAGTGCAGAAAGAAGAAACAAATACTGTTGGTGGCAATAAGCAAATTAGTCTGGATGCCCCCAAAGGAAAGGAAGATGAGAATACAAGAGACATTGCAGAAGCAATGCAAAGTTTCTTGGACAAGGAAGTTGTGGAATTAGATGAACCAAAGTTGATACAAGGACCACTAAATCTGGACTCTCTCTCTGGTTCAGATAATGAAGATAACATCTTTTGCTAATGCCAAAGCCAAAGAAAAACTCCTAAAATCTCATATGGAGGACTGTGAGCTACTGAGTATTACATCTAGAGTGCTAGAAAAGATTATGCCCTCATATCAAAAGGATCCATTTGCCTCTCCATCCAATAACTTGAATAACTTAGTTAATTTTGTCAATACACATTTTGAGTCTTTAGAAAAATCAGCAGAAACTAAGGTCTAGAATGAGTTCTTGGGAAAAAGATTCAGTGAGGTACAAGGACTAATTGTTAATGATAGAAAAACCCTAGACATTGGCATAAAGAGCATTGAAAATGCTCTCAAGGATGGTGGAGACATATATAAATTTTGTTTATCCTGGCCCAAAGTTGCAGACGACATTGAGAAGAAAATGAAAGAACAAGGAGGAAAATTAACAAATCTATCTCAGAATTTTGATCCTCTCACTGTCTCTCTGGTAAGTCAAGAATACCAAGCAGTTGTTATAATAAATGAAATAAAGAAACTGGTTAAGGAGAAGAATAATATAATAGATAGAATGGGTGAACTCAGAGGGATAATCATCCCTAAGTTAGAGGCAATGCATGATGCCTTAGCAGATGCTCTAAGTACAGCCCGGACCAGTGATCCAACAGATTTGAAGAGGGTAGAAGCATATGCATTTTTGTTGAGTGGACACATCTCCATTTTGGACAGGATGAAGAGAAGTTGGGCCACGAGCTTGTACAATTGAAGACTACATTTGCAAATATACTTAAGTATATATAAGTTTATCTTATGGATTGTATTTACATATGCGGCCTTATATAATAATTTTTGCACATTTTTGGTTTGCGGATCCCACCCTTTGCCATTGATGTCAAAGGGGGAGTAAAGAGTAGTGAAAAATGAGGAATCCAGCATTAAGGGAGCACCGATAAGCAGTGTGGAGAAATGGAGCACAAACAAAGGAGGAGTTACAGTGACACTTAGTCATTTTTCACTAAGTGTTGCCATCAATGCCAAAGGGGGAGATTGTTGGCAAGAGACACTGCTAGGATTCATAAGTGTTGTCATTGATGGCAACAAAGTATATCCCACACATCCGTAGTGCATAAATTACACATACCAAAAGTTAGACTGAAGATAGGTTGATCTGGTAGTCAAGAATAGAGCATATGATAGGGTCCGACAGATTAGGTCTGGAACTCTTTGATAGTGAAACCCAGCATGTTGTAGATTTGGGTGAGTAATAAGGAGTATCTAAACTATTGTATTCCAGATATTTAGCCTCCAGTGACAAAGCATGTGAAAGATATGAGCATCTGAGTATCAAACTTCAATTAGACAGTGCAGACAAAGGAAGAACTAGCCAACAGGGTATTAGACCTCAATCCGGATGTGCAGAAGGTGTTGATCAAGTAACTTGAGGTGTTATATGATTTTCGATGACTTAGGTAATGATTTATATGCCTAAGTTTTTGGCGTGCATCATCTATCAAGTATGAATTCAGCTGACAGAACAGTATCTTGCAAATATCCTAAGTGTTCTTTTTGTTGCCTAGAAAGTTGTTTGAAATCCTTGATGCGGATATATATACCTGATGGATTCAAGCTTGTGGAAGGGTGAAAGTGATAGTAGTATGGATTAAGTGTGAAGAAAAGTAGAGAGAAGTGCGAAGGCAATAATCCAAGCTCAGAATGTAACAGAAGAGTGATACTGAGCAAAGGAAGAATGGAATGTGCTAGATCGGTATACTGAGCCTAACCGAAACTGAATTCTTGCATATGTGGATGTTGTTCATCAGTTCAAACACATTGTTATCATTTGTAAGTCTCTAGTAGGCAGTGAGCCTCTTGTGAGCAGTGTGCTCAGGTAGTGAGCCCTAAATAGCAAGAGCCATTTTGTACTTCTTTATTCTTTTAACAGAGAATACAATCTTGGGTTAATCACCCCATGGTTTTTCCCTTAATAGGGTTTCCACGTAAAAATCCTTGTGTTATGTGTGTTGATTTCATTTCAGTTCTTATGGTTGCTTATTCTTTCATGCTTTGATTCACTGAATGTTAAGATAAGAAAAGGAAGTAAAAGTGAGAAAGTTTTGAGATAACTAATTCACCCCCCTCTCAGTTATCTGCCTTGTTTCTAACACAGTCTACACATAAAATTAAATTGTTTTCAAAATATCTAGATACATATGTTGAATTATACTAACAAAACCTTATTTATACCTCTATAGTTGCATTAGGATGGCCATGTTGAACCAATTCCCTACACTTGATGACTGATATGTCTCACCAACATCATTGATAGTGTCTACTTTGGAAGTTGTGGAACAAATGTATCAATGTATACACACCTACATCAGAGTTGATAGGGATGTTGTGTTGCACTCACCTATCAACATATAATTTCTTACTTCTGACTTGTTGAGCTCGCTTATCCCTAGTGATTTAAACTCGCAACACAACATCCCTCTCTAATGTAGGTGTGTATGTTGATGTTGTTCCACAACTTCCAAAACTTAGACACTAGTTATCAGTGATGTTGGTGAGACATATCAGTCATCTTGTAGAGAATTGGTTCAACATGGCCATCCTAATGCAACTATAGCTTGATATAAATAAGGTTTTGTAAGTATAATTTAACATGCATAATTGTCTATTTCAAACAATTTAATTTTATGTGTAGACTGTGTCATCTACTATTTTTTTTGAAAATATGTACTTACAAAACCTTATATTTATACCTCTATAGTTGCATTAGGATGGCCATGTTGAACCGATTATGTACACTTGATGACTGATATATCTCACCAACATCATTAATAGTGTCTACTTTGGACTGTGGAACAAATGTATCAACATACACACCTACATCATAGTAGATAGGGATGTTGTGTTGTGCTCGCCTATCAACATACAATTTCTTCTCTGATGTAGGTGTGTATGTTGATGTTGTTCCACAACTTCCAAAGTAGACACTAGTTATCACTGATGTTGGTGAGACCTATCAGTCATCTTGTAGAGAATTGGTTCAAGATGGCCATCCTAATGCAACTATAGCTTGATATAAATAAGGTTTTGTAAGTATAATTCAACACATCATTGTCTATTTCAAACAATTTAATTTTGTGTGTGTAGACCGTGTCATCTACTAATTTTTTTTGAAAATATGTACATTTTTATGTGAGCATCTATATATCATCAAGTCACATGTCCTCTCAAAATTTGGCACATATATTAACACATATATGTTTTAATAGAAGTTATATAAATACCTATGTTAACCTTTCAATAACACATATATGTGTAATAAAAGTTATAATTAAATAAACATGAAGTACATTTCTAATAGCATTATCATATTCCAACACGTTAAATAGTTTCGAGAAGGAAGATTTCATTTCTAATTAAATGCATGGATGATTATTTTCCTTTTCAAAGCAGAGAGAGAGAGAGAGAGAGAGAGAGAGAGAGAGATTAACTTTTATCATAATAGCCTAGAAAAGGAAAATGAAATGAAATTTTTAATGAATTCAAAGGAGACCCTATAGAACTTATGGAACTAAAAAATCATACATATGATTTATGCTCATTAGATGTATCTAAAATCATATTCTAGATTCTAGTTAATACACATAATGACACTTCATGGTCCAATGGCTAGGAGCCTTTAACTTAGACCTTGATCCATCATTTCTCTAGTTTATAGTAGAAATTAACAAAAACCACAATTTATGTTACTATGTTACTTGAACAAATCAAATGATAGATTTTTGGTCTAAGAAAGAGACTTTTTTTCCTTTGTGATTTTCCCATCATAAATCTTATGTACACAATGTTATTTATGTTAACTATTTTTCTTTAAATTATATATTATTTAAATTTAGTTCTTGTATTCTATTTAAATCACAATTTCCTAACACCACCATTTGGTCATTGTACTTTATATAAATAACTTATCATGCATGTAAATGGATAAATATATTATTTTATAAATAAAATATTTTATACTCAAATTATCCTACAAAATCTTTATTTAGAAGCTAGCAACTTACCTCCTTAAAGATTTTAGAAGACTATAAATAAGGGAGAAAAAGTAAAAGAGGAGAAAGAAGGAATAAAAATAAAGGATATTTTAGAAATGAAAGAGCAAAATAAACTTAATAAGAATCATTTAGGAAAGGTTAAAATAAATTTAATAATCATCATTTACCTAATTTAGTAGTTCTATTTTAGAGGGTTTATGAGTAGTTTTAATGAAAGTATCTCTTTTTTGGATAGAGAAGTAAAAAAAATTAATTTAAATCATAGGCATGGAATTTGTATAGATATGTGTTTGATTTATTATTTAGTGAAGGTGGGATTCAAATTAAAGTCTATTTTGTTTTTTTGGATTACATTTTTAAAGATTTTTTTTTTAAGTTTGGTTAATAAAACTCTTTAAACCATACAATTTTATTTAATCTAACCAAAAGTTTCCTTAAACGAGCACCATATAACAATGATTATGCTAGAAACCTTCAGTACAAAGATGAAACCTGTTGGTTTTTTCCCTGACTAGATGTTCATTCCTAGATTTCCCTACAAGGTAGCCATTAGTGATCAACAGGATCTCTGGGCCAGGGGCCAACAGTGTAGGAGATAAACTCTATTTTTATCTCCTCTTCTTCTTCAGGCTCTGCAAAACCTAGGGGGGTATTCCCTATTCAACACCCATGAGAATATGCTTGTGGGTTGGCTTGAGGTGCTCATACAAAGCAGATAAATCCTCCTGTAAGTAGACCAAAACTATGGGATAAGTGTAAAGGGGCTAGCTTTGGGCTTATGTTCAGTTGTGAATTAGAGGATCTTGGTCCTAAACTACTTCTAAAGTCCTAATGGTTGTTTTGGAGTTTGAATTTGATTTATGTGTTCGGATGCAAACCAGGACCTGGTGTATAACCTCAACACAGAGCTAGATTGGTGCCTATCTAGGGCTTGGAGTCATAGACATACACATGTAAATGTTCGGCATAACATACTAAGATTGGATTTTAAGGGGATTTGTGTGATATCTGCCTTACAGATACATCCCAGAACAGAGTATCAAGTTATCTCTACTTATGATATCCTTACTACAATATATTCTTCTCAACACTTAACCGGAAAACACTTTAATCTACCCCTTGAGCAGAAGTTAAGAGATCAAGCATTCAATACAGTAAACCTATATCCTAGAACCCAAGACACCCCTTAGATATCCAAATTCAAAAGAAGAGTATATTCAATACAGGAGATAGATAACAAAACACATGCAATATAGCATTATTCATCTAAAACAACAATGAAACCAGTAAGTCTATGCACAATACATAAAACATGAGACTCATAAACTCATAAGATCTTCTGCACAGAGCAACCAAAACCAGTTGTATTTCATTATAGAGCCAGATATGTCCAGTTTTCAACAACCTAAAATGAGTGACATAGTTTGCTTAAATAGCAAAACTGTGTACTCAACGAATTAATTACAAGGGAGGCCAAAAATCTCGCCAGATACATAATATCATAAAAATGGCACTCAAAACAGTAAATGCTGCAGCAAGAAACAGAGGACAGAGCAGGTGAGATTGGGATATGGGTTGCCCCCTGAAGATTTGCATCATAAAAATGGTGGTTGACCTATCCATCATTGTCCCATACCTCTGCAACAATCACCATTAAAGTTTCATCTACCCGCAGCCTTGGGATGCAGCAGTTGCGTGCCTAAGAAGTTCCTCCCACCAAAAATGATCACAGATACTCGAGAAAAAACCCTCGCTGTAACTTTAAAACCTAGCCGTCGATATATCTCCTAGTCGCTAAGATCTAATGGCACCAGAAACTGCTGAAGAGTCGCCAACCAATGAGATCGTGCCACGTAGGCACTTTGCGTTTCAATCGCCGACCATCGCTCCTTCCGTTTTGCCTTTCAAAAAGGGACACGTGGCGGCATCCGCCGCATCAACCATCAGGACACGTGGTGGCCTCCGCAGTCTCCCCTGAAACACAAAGAAACACTTTGAAACCCTCATGGAGATTGACACCTGGCAGGTTCCGCGGCCACCAAAGAAACAAAGAAACCTGCCTAAAACTCCTACGGAAGCAGCCACGTGGCACCTTCCGCGGCCTCTTGAAACTCAAAGAAACTTTATAGAAACCACGGCAGAAGCTGCCACGTGTCGAGACCCATGATATTTTACTAAACTGTGTCAATAGGCTGAAGTAGCCTCCGCTCGTGACACATGTCACAACCCGCAGCACTAAAACTTGAGATACATAAAGAAAATGGGGCCCACAACCTCCTGCTCACCAAACCTTGAAGCAAATAGAAACAACGCGGAGGCTGACACGTGTCAGCTTCCACAGTAACCATAAGGGACACACAGTGCCTTCTGCCCCTGCATAGATACTTAAAGAAACTTCAGCGGAGGCTGACACCTGGCGAGATCCATGAAGCTTAGAAACTTTAAGGCCCCATTTTGAAACTTATGTGGAAGCTGACACATGTCATCATCTGCGGCACTTGAGACACTTCACTAGGACCCACCATCGTCTTCACTTAGCATCGAAACAAAAATGAAAAATTATGCGGAGGCTGACACTTGTCGAGCTCCGCGTTGCCTTGAGAAACATTAAGGGTCTTCGAAGCCTATGGCAGAAACTGTGAAACTTTTAGAAACATTGGCGGAAGCTGCCACTTGGCACCATCCGTGGGGCTCTTGAGTTACTTTTTCTGTGTCTCCCAGGTGCCTCCACGTGGAGCATTCCGCGGCACTCATGAAACATAAAAGAAATTGCATTGAAACTTTGGCAGATGCCGACATGTGGCACCTTCCGCGCTCAAGCTGGAACTTTAAGGGGCTGCTTCCGCTGCTGACACGTGGCACGCTCCGCGGGAAGCATAAGCAATGGTGTGGCAATAAACTGAGGCTCAACACATGGCGGTCCCGCGGCTGTGGCACAATTTGACCCTTCTAGCCACACTTAGAAACATTTAAGACCCAGAAACTGTAGCCCGATAAGCAGTGACCCGATATGCATTTTTTATGCATTTGACCCATTTTTTATCATTTTCAGGAGCCGATTTCAGCAACAGAACAAGATCCTACAACTCAGAAATTTTAGGGTTTGAAGGAGAAAATTAGCAAACATTCAAGTTTAAAACCCTAGACATAAATAATTACCAACATAAGCTCTGATTGGGAACGTGCAGGCGCAAGACTGTAGCAAGGACCAGACAAAACCCAAAACTCAAAACATGACCGGCCACACAAGGTATGTACAAAATATTTACAACTATTTTACATTGTGCACACAAGTTACTCATTTATGTGAAAAAGGCTTTAAGGAATTTGCTGTGTACTGGCAATTCCATTAATTCACCACTTAGGGTTTGGAGAAAGTAGGAGTCTCCTCCATAGATATTGCTAATTTGGTATGGGCCTATCCACAAGGGTTCAAATTTGCCATGTTTACCCTTATCCTGGCTCCTTGCATTCCACATAAGGACCATATCACCTATTTGAAAACCTCTCTCTATAACCCTTTTATCAAACAAGTACTTCACATTTTGTTGTTTCTTGATGTTTATTTTTTGTGCCTCTGCCCTGATTTCATCTAGCTCAACTAGTTGACTGATCCTTTCAGTCATTGAATCAGTAACCTCCCGCTCATTCTCTTGTATGAACTTGTAAACTGGCAGGAGGTTATTCACAGGCAATCTAGCTGCTGTACCATACACTAATTCATAAGGTGACCTTCCAGTGGCTTTTTTCACTGTCACCCTATCATCCCATAATGTCAACTTTAGTTTTGAATCCTAGGATTTCTTATTTTTATCCATTATCCTCTTGATGATTTTCATTAGGCTTTTATTGCTTGACTCTGCTTGACCATTTCCTTTTGGGTGGTATGGTGATGTGTGAGACAAGTCAATTCCATATTTATTGCAAAAATCAACAAATTCACCTGATCTAAAGCACATTACATTATCTGTGATTAACTTGACTGGTACCCCAAACCTGATAATAATATTCTCCAGGATAAAATCCATCACCACCTTACTTGTAGCCTTTTTAGTAGGGATAGCCTTAATCCATTTAGTGAAGTAATCAATGGCAACCAGAATCCAACTATGTCCTCCACTAGATTTCTCTGAAATCTCCCCTATAAAATCAATTCCCCATTGCTGAAATGGAGCATCCACAGTTACAGTTCTAAGGGGAAATGCACCTTCATATCTTAACTTTCCTGAGAATCTTTTGCAAGGGTCACATTTCCTTACCAGCCTTTGTGCATCTGAAAAGACAGTGGGCCACCAATATCCTACCCTAAAGATCTTATGAGTTGTTGTTTGGGCAGTATAATGTCCACCACACAATCCTTTATGCATGTCATTCAAAACATTGTTAGCTTCATCTTCATCCACACATCTCAGCAACACACCATCAGGGTTCTTCTAGTATAGCTCACCTTGAACAATAACATACCTGATTGCATGTAGTTTTAAGGTCCTCTTTTGACTCACTGAAATGGGAAGGACAATTCAGATTTTGCAAGTAATATATCATGTCCTTATACCATTCAGATTTTGATACATTGACATTCTCATTCTGGACTGCATTAACTTGGCATGCCTCTAGATTTGACTGTGTCATTAGCTTTGCTAACCCTTTTCCCCTTACCAACTTGGTAATCTGTATCTCTATATTGAATTCTTGCAATTTGTTTATCCATCTGCATCTCCTTCCAGTTACCTCTTGCTAAGTGAAGATATCTTTGACTGCAGCATGAGGCACATATGCAACTATCTGGGATCCTACAAGATATGGCCTGAAACTCTTGACTGCCCTGACTAGTGCATATGCCTGCTTTTCCATGATGTCATACTTTAATTCAGAAGCTTGCAAGGACATACTGAAGAAAGCAATAGGTTGTTCAAACCCTTCTTCATTTTTCTGTAATAAACATGCAGCAACAATATGGAAAGAAGCAAATGAAAACAATTGAAATGGCTTGGAAAAATTAGGAGATTTCAGCACAGGAGCCATCTTGATTGCTTCCTTGATGTTCTGAAATGATTCAATTGCTTCATTCTCCCAATTAATAGTTGCACCTTTCTTCAACATCTTGGAAATTTCTTTTGTGGTCTCTGCAAAGTTAGGAACAAATCTCCAAACAAAGTTAATTTGTCCAAAGAAGGACTGAACACCTTTTATTGTTTTAGGGATCTGAATTTTGTCAATTACAGCCACCCTTTCAGGATCAATCCTGACTCCATCCTTGGAAACAATGTGTCCAAGCAATTTTCCTTCCACAATCCCAAAAGCACATTTCTTTGGGTTGAGAGAAATGCCATACTCTACTGTTCTAATGAAAATCTGCTCCAAGTGCATACAATGCTGCTCTTCTTTCTTTGAAAAGGCAGTCAAATCATCCTAATAAATAGCCAAGATTGAATCAATCAACCCTGCAAAAGCAACATCCATTGCTCTTTGAAATGTAGCACCTGCATTTGTTAGTCCAAATGGCATCCTTACATATACATAGGTTCCCCATGGAGTAGTGAAAGTAGTCTTAAATTGTTCTGATTCTTTTACTTTCACTTGATTGTACCCTGAAAAACCATCCATCATAGATAAAAGTTCACAACCAGTCACTCTTTGCAACATGGCCTCCATATTTGGAAATGGATAGTTATCCTTCAAAGAAGATACATTTAGGTTTCTAAAGTCCACACACAACCTTATATCACCATTCTTTTTTCTGACTGGGACAAGGTTAGACACCCAAGTTGAATGTCTGATAGGCATGATTATTCCAGCCTCCCTAAGTTTTATAAGTTCTTCTTGCATTTTTGGAGCTAAGGTTGGGTTGATAGGCCTCTGTTTTTGTCTAAATGGTTTATCTCCAGGCTTCAAAGGGATTTCATGCTGAAATAGATCATCCTCTATAGGCTTTGAGGTCTTCATATGACCAGGCAAAAAAATGCTTATACCTTTTCAGCAATGCAATCAGCATGCTCCTGATGTGTGGTTTGAGCTGTTTGCCAATGTATACTTTTTTGGGAGCATGAGATGTTCCCAAGTTTATCTCCTCCAGATCATTCTTGTTTGTTGGAGATACTTTTGTAACAAATTGGTCCCTATTGTCAAAAGCTCTCTCTAAAGCTACCAGCCCTCTAGGGATTTTGTTTGTCTTGAGTTGAATTAGTTCCTTCCCTAAAAGAGTTTCTTTTCCATCTACAACTTCCACATAGTTCTGAAAATCCATTTCTTGGTTCTCATATTCATCAATACAATGCAGAAATCTCAGTAAATCCTTATCATCATCAAACACTTGCCAGCTGCATACATTATCTGGCACTGCAGGCCTAAGCTTGACTTCAACATTTGTAACATCTGACAAAGTTATATCATCTTGCCTTACGGCTACATTGGCTAGAAAATCTACTCTGACATTTTTTTATCTTTCTATCCAATTTATTGAAAAAGCATCAAACAATTCAATTGTATCCCAAACAACATGCTTATATTGTTTCAACCTTTTATTTTTTGATGCATACTTATCTCTAATTTGGGACACAATAAGCTTTGAATCACCAAACACTTTGAGCATCTTAATTCCATGCTTCAAAGCAACATTCAACCCTAATAACAGAGCCTCATACTCTGCAATATTATTTGTACAGGCAAACCTCAACAAGAAAGAAAATTGGAGAAGCTTACCAGTTGGAGACAGAAGAACAATTCCAGCACCAGAGCCTTCTTTTGAACAAGCTCCATCAAAATACATGGTCCAAAGACCTTGTTGATCCAATTCTTGAATGCAAATTTTTTCTCTTTTATCTTCCTTATCATCTGAGACAACTCTGAAATTTTCACAGTCAGTGTCCACAAAACAGATGTGTTCTTCTGAATCTTGATATTCAACTGACTCCTGTGATCTTTCTTCTCTAATCAGCTTGACATCCTTGCCATTCATTGGGATCATGGCATATGACAGGTCCAATTGCATACTTCCACCAATCAGTGCTACCCATCTTCTTGACAGCAACATGCCATACTGTGGCTTGATATCAACAACTGTTATGTTCATTTTGTAGGTTTTTTCAGGATATGCTGCCAATCTAAAATCAACATCCTTCATGATTCCAATGACAGGTACCTCCCTAGCATCCATTGCATAGCATTTCCCACATGCCTTATCTATTTTTAATCCTGCTTGTTGCATAATGGCCAAAGTCATGATATTCGTTGATGCTCCTGAGTCAAGCATACAATTTCTAATTACTTTCCCATTGATAACAAGGGAGACATAGAATGGTTCAACCTATGAAGGGCATTTTGTCATGGTCATCCCTAGATATACCTCAAGAATCTCATCCTCTTCAATACTCATAGCTTGTTTCTTATCCTGAGTCTCAATATTCTGCTTGGCTTGACATGGTACTCCTGAAATCAAGGATACAGTCTTATTTCTGAATTCTTCAACTTTCATTAGCTCCATTAGTGGAACAGAGACTTTTATTTGAGACAAGACCTGAGTGATGTCAAATGGAGCATAATTTTGAGTAACAGTTGGAGCCTGATCCATAGTTTTACCTCTATCCCGAGATGATCCAGCTTTAGTTTTTATGCCTCTCTGACTATCATCCTTGTTCTGAAAATTCTTATTTTGATCCTCAACCTGGGGAACTCTATTTTCTAGTCCTTGAAGATCATAACCTATTTTTTGCTTAAAATTTTGCCTATTATTGTTCCATTGCTTCTTTTGTGTCTCAGTTCCTTTATGACTGTGTACTGGCTGGTTTGTAAAATTATTCTCTGGTTGGTGTGAGTTACTTACTTGAGCTTTACCTCTTAGGTTGTAGTTGCTTTTGACTTGAGCAACTGCTGCAGCTGTGAAGGCCCTAATTTCTTCATCAGAAGGCCTCCTCAAGTTATTCAGAAAACTGTGTGAATCCTGAGCATAGGCATAGTTGTCTTCATCATCTTCATCATATGGGAACTATTGGCAGACCTGAGTTTCATCATTTGCATTTGCATCAGCATCATGAAAAGGGTATTCTCTATTTGTAGACAACATGTTGACATTATCATCTTCCATGCAATGAGGCTCATTGCACTCATCACAGGCCACGGCATTGTTATATAGAGACTGAGCAATCATACATTGTGACTGTGAATGAGGCATTTGGCATATTATACACCACGGGGTGTCATTAACAATATTAACAGCCTTCTTCAAAGGATCAAGAGTTTCCTTGGTATGTTGAGCTCTCTGATTTGTGTTGTTATGTGGCAATACAAGTCTACCATTATGCCAATTGGTATTATATGGCATATCATGCAATGATGGTCTCTTTTCCTGTCTTTGGTAAGCTTGCCTATCAGGACCTATTCCTTTTTCACTCCTAGCTAGTCTATAGCTTAGATCCTTAACAACATTTGCCAATTTGTCTATTTTATCTTCAGGGGCAGATGTACAACCTTGAGTGTTTTGAGGTTTGTTTGGATTCTGTAGAATTTTCACATCATCCCTTCTGTTTATTTTACCAGATGCCTTTCTATTATTTTCAATATTTGTTGCAACTTTGAAGGCATCTCTGAGGCTGTGAGGACCCTTGTCTCTTAATCCATAAGCTGTCTTGGCATCAAAAGCATTTATGTACAACACTATGCACATAGGTTCATTAGGCTTCAAGTCCTGTGGCAATTTGTTCAACACTTTAGTAAATCTTGCATTAAAATATGCAACCTGCTCATTTGACCCTTTAGTGATACTAGTGAACTCATTTACAAAAAATCTAGGGTCAGTTTTGTCACCATATTGCTCCTTAAACATCCTTTTGAAATCATCCCATGATGAAATGCTCCGATCAGGCAGATTTTTGTACCATTCTCTAGCCTCATCAACCAAAGATTGCATGAATGACTTCATAAAGACATCCTCATGCTCAACTTCAAAGATGTCCATGGTATTCTGAAAAGCTTTTAAATGGTCTTCTCCTCAGATAGTATTGTTTCCTAAAAATTTAGGCACTTGCAGCCTCACATGTTTGTCAACAAGGTTTGGAAAACTAGGAATGCCATAAAAAACAAGCTGTTTGAATCTATCCAACTGCATTGGGTGCCTCTCAAACTGATTAGCATTTGCATTTCTATTTACATTTTGATTTCTCACATTATTTAATGGAGCTCTGATGTTATTTGCATTGTGTCTTTGATCATTGTGTTGATTCTGGACTTCATTTCTTTGTTGATTTCTCTGCATATTTGTATTCTCAAGGGTAGAAATTGAATCATTTTGAGCAACTCTCAAAGCTTGCACTTTCTGTCTCATATCATCTCTAATTTTTACTGCTTGTAGATATTCTAACTCAGCCCTTAAGCTCTTAATTTCATCAGCTAGTTCTTCCTCTCTAGGCATAGAAGAGGATGGTTTTATCATATTCTGATCATCATTATCATCATCCCTTAGGGATTCAACCTCTTCAAATCTGTTGGGAGAATCATGAAAAGGACGTTCTTGAAACATCTTTGACCTTATTCTCAAACCATTACCTTGTTGTCTTTCATAGACATTCTGGATTTCAGCCTCAGTGTTTGAAAAATAAGGTACTATCTTCTCTGAGGATCCTAGATTATCTTGAATAAAATCCTTTTTCTTGGGGCTAGGAGAACCATCTTGACTGGCTCGAACAGTCCCCTTTTTTCTATACATCATTTTTATGGGTAACTCTTCAAATAGAGTATTACGCTGGGATCTTCTCCCTTGCATACAAATTTTTATTTTACCGGTTGGGAGATTGGTTCGGAGTCGCCACCTATAACTAGGAATTGGTTTATTTTAAATCAAGGTTCTTTCACTACACAATCCCCAGCGGAGTCGCCAAATCTGTTTAGTTTTTCCCTGACTGGATGTTCATTCCCAAATTTCCCTACAAGGTAGCCATCAGTGATCAACAGGATCTTTAGGCCAAGGGCCAACAGTGTAGGAGATAGACTCTATTTTTATCTCCTCTTCTTCTTCAGGCTCTGCAAAACCTAGGGGGTATTCCCTATTTAACACCCATGAGAATATGCTTGTGGGTTGGCTTGAGGTGCTGATACAAAGCAGATAAATCCTCCTATAAGTAGACCAAAACTGTGGGATAAGTGCAAAGGGGCTAGCTTTGGGCTTATGTTCAGTTGTGAATCAGAGGATCTTGGTCCTAAACTACTTCTAAAGTCCTAATGGTTGTTTTGGAGTTTGAATTTGATTTATGTGTTTGGATGCAAACCAGGACCTGGTGTATAACCTCAACACAGAGCTAGATTGGTGCCTATCTAGGGCTTGGAGTCATAGACATACACATGTAAATGTTCGGCATAACATACTAAGACTGGATTTCAAGGGGATTTGTGTGATATCTGCCTTACAGATACATCCCAAAACAGAGTATCAAGTTATCTCTACTTATGATATCCTTACTACAATATATTCTTCTCAACACTTAACTTGAAAACACTTTAATCTACCCCTTGAGCAGAAGTTAAGAGATCAAGCATTCAATACAGTAAACCTATATCCTAGAACCCAAGACACCCCTTAGATATCCAGATTCAAAAGAAGAGTATATTCAATACAGGAGACAGATAACAAAACACATGCAGTATAGCATTATTCATCTAAAACAACAATGAAACCAGTAAGTCTATGCACAATACATAAAACATGAGACTCATAAACTCACAAGATCTTCTGCATAGAGCAACCAAAACTAGTTGTATTTCATTACAAAGCTAGATATGTCCAGTTTTCAACGACCTAAAATGAGTGACATAGTTTGCTTAAATAGCAAAACCGTGTACTCAACGAATTAATTACAAGGGAGGCCAAAAATCCCGCCAGATACACAGTATCAGAAAAATGGCACTCAAAACAGTAAATGCTGCAGCAAGAAATAGAGGACAGAGCAAGTGAGATCGGGATCTAGGCCGCTGCCTGAAGATTTGCATCATAAAAATGGTGGTTGACCTGTCCATCATCGTCCCATACCTCTGCAACAATCACCATTAAAGTTTCACCTACCCGCAGCCTCGAGATGTAGCAGTTGCGTGCCTAAGAAGTTCCTCCCACCAAAAACGATCACAGATACTCAGGAAAAAACCCTCGCTGTAACTTTAAAACCTGGCCGTCGATATATCTCCTAGTCACTGAGATCTAACGGCACCAGAAACTGCTGAAGAGTCGCCAACCAATGAGATCGTGCCACGTAGGCACTTCACATTTCAATCGCTGACCATCACTCCTTCCGTTTTGCCTTTCAAAAAGGGACGCGTGGCGGCATCTGCCGCATCAACCATTTTGACACGTGGCGGCCTCCGTAGTCTCCCTTGAAACACAAAGAAACACTTTGAAACCCTCGCGGAGATCAACACCTGGCAAGTTCCACGGCCACCAAAGAAACAAAGAAACCCGCCTGAAACTCCTACAGAAGTAGCCACGTGGCGCCTTCTGCGGCCTCTTGAAACTCAAAGAAACTTTATAGAAACCACGGTGGAAGCCACCATGTGTCGAGACCCACGATATTTTACTAAATTGTGTCAATAGACTGAAGTGGCCTCCGCTCGTGACACATGTCACAATCCGCGGCATTGAAACTTGAGATACATAAAGAAAACGGGACCCACAACCTCCCGCTCACCAAACCTTGAAGCAAATAGAAACAACGCGGAGGCCAACACATGTTGGCTTCCGCAATAACCAGAAGGGACACACAACGCCTTCTACCCCTACATAAAAACTTAAAGAAACTTCAGCGAAGGCTGACACCTGGCGGGATCTGTGAAACTTAGAAACTTTAAGGCCCTATTTTGAAACTTATGCGGAAGCTGACACATGTCATCATCTGCAGCACTTGAGACACTTCACTGGGACCCACCATCGTCTTCACTTAGCATCAAAACAAAAATGAAAAATTATGCGGAGGCTGACACTTGTCGAGCTCCGCATTGCCTTGAGAAACATTAAGGGTCTTCGAAGCCTATGGCAGAAACTGTGAAACTTTTAGAAACACTGGCGGAAGCTGCCACTTGGCACCGTCCGTGGGGCTCTTGATTTACTTTTTCTATGTCTCTCAGGTGCCTCCACATGGAGCATTCCACGGCACTCATGAAACATAAAAGAAACTGCATTGAAACTTTGGCAGATGCCGACACGTGGCACCTTCCGCGCTCAAGCTAGAACTTTAAGGGGCTGCTTCCGCTGCTGACATGTGGCACGCTTTGCGCGAAGCATAAGCAATGGCATGGCAATAAACTGAGGCTCAACACATGGTGGTCTTGCGGCTGTGGCACAATTTGACCCTTCTAGCCACACTTAGAAACATTTAAGACCCAGAAACTGTAGCCTGATAAGCAGTGACCCGATATGCATTTTTTATGCATTTGCCCATTTTTTATCATTTTCAGGGGCCGATGAAGATTTCAGCAATAGAACAAGATCCCGCAACTCAGAAATTTTAGGGTTTGAAGGAGAAAATTAGCAAACATTCAAGTTTAAAACCCTAGACATAAATAATTACCAACAAAACCCATGGTCTAATAGTATTGAAAACCATATAACTTTTTAGAAACCCATAGTTGCCTTGTATTTTAAGAACTTAAAACTAGTGACTTTAAATAATTGATTGGTTTGCTTACCAAACCATGTTTAAATACTATTTTATGATGCTATTATGTGAGAATTGTATTGAAAAGTGTCCAGTTGAATATAAGAACTGTGGCCTTGGTTTCTTGTTGGATTGTAAGTAGCCCAAAATATTCTATTCTTAGCCCCTTCCTACACTTTTGTCCTATTGTTGGGTGCTACCCAAGGGTTTCATTAGATATCCAATATTTTACCATGTGAATTCAACATGTATTTAATATTGGAAAAAATAGATGAATAAATCAATAGGTGTTATGGGAATTTTTTATTAAGTATTGTAGGTAACATTGGTAGGTGATGGAGATTTTATCTAAGGGGTGGGAAAATGGATGAATATAAAATATAAGTTTAAATTTGTCCCTTCTTTTTTTGGGTTCCATGAGAGAACAAAGAGGAATTATTTATAGTATTTATACAGTGCTTGCAATTAGATTTGTTTATTTTTAAGTGGGCCTAATGATGAAAGTGTTTTTACTACTTATCAAGTAAATATATATTTGATTAAAAAAGACATATGTTATGTACACTTTGTAGGACAATATATAATTTATCTCCTGAAAGTCAACAAATTCTAAGTATTTTGCATGATTACTTGATGTTTACATTTGATCATTGTTTAAAAAGGTCAATTAAATCATATCTAAGGGTTTAACCATGTAGAAGATCCTTGTATAAAAAGATCCTAAGGGTATTTGTTGACACTGCTAGTCTTCAAACACAAGTCCAAATACTAAGGTGAACATGAATTTTAAGTCCAATGATAATTAGGTTGATTCTATAGAAGAGGGTCAAATCCATGTGTTAGAGATCAAACCCATGTGCAACATAGAAATGACCTAGATCTATAGAAATTGAGTTCAGTATATATATACTAGTTATCTAACCAAGTTTTGAGCATGAGTTATAAGGAAAAATCATAGTGTCATCTATCACATGTATTTAGAATTAGATCTATAGCTAAGTACATTTATCTTATTATTATTTTCCATGCACATTTTTATGAACATGTCTAATTATCATAATAGTCTCAACTATGATATCTAGGTGTATTTCTTTATTATTACATGTTTTCTTTGGTTTAACTAAGATAACATATGTGAGGGTGTTTTGTTTCCTTATTGGTGAACAAGTAACTTATCTTACACCCCCTAGGGTTTATCCAAGTATGTTTTATTCTTATTAGGGATTTCAAATCTAATGTTTCTAATTGTTCATCTTTCATTTCATATTTGATTACCTAGTTTGGGCTTTCATTATTTGTTATTTCTTTGAACCCCATCCACTCACGCTTGTTTACCTTAATTTTTGTAGGGTTTAGAGTTGGTGTATCACTTCCTTCATCCATTCTTCCTTGATTATATTATATCCTAGTATGAATTCTTATAAGGGCCCTTACCTTGGGATTACTTTCATACATATCTCAAGGATTGTAAGGTGAACATCTCATGCTTCATTGATTCCTACACTTTGATCCTTGATGATATCAGCATATTTTTTCTACAGGAGTTGTTTTCATATCTATCTAGCTTATCAAGTTCTCAATAGACTTTGTTAATGTTTTTCCATCTATCCTAGAGGACTTCATTTCATTTTCATGATTCAAAACATGTGTATCAATTTATGCATAGAAAGTGTAGAAGAATGTACTCCATGATCACTTAAGAATACATAATAAAAAGCATAAAAGAATCCAAAGAAGGGTCTCCATCAAAAATTTGTATATCATCATGATGCATAGAAAAATCAATGCAATCCACTAAGGAAGGGCCAATAGAGTACATATGTGATACAAAGAGTCATAAACTTCATTGTGGGAAGATAAAGAATTCATGTCATGTTCATCATGCAATACATATCAACAATAATCCATGATGCACAAGATAGCTAAGATGCACTAGTAACCTCATGTGAAGGTGAAACATGTGTATCAATTAATCATTAGGATCTTTAAGGTAAGATGAAGCAAGTGATCTACACAAGCAGGAAAATCCATAAGTGAACAAGGAAATCTATCATGAGATGCATAAAGGATATGTTCACTAGGTATACCATCATCACATGAAGGATCATCATCATCATAAGGCATATAACAATGTCATGAAAGATTAAGGAAGGTGTAGCTTCACCACATAAAGTATCATTCATAATTTTATTAGTAGAGGGTAAGGGTATATCATGTGTGTCCTTCTCAAACCATGTATCATGAATCAAATCATATGAAGGAAAAGTACTCAAAGGTAAATTATCACTATGCTCAAGCACATTACAAGCTTTATCCATGTAGGAGAAATAGAAACAACATGAGGTTTTAAGCAAATGCAATTGGAAGGTGTAAAGCCAAATTCGACAACCTTTGTCAGCATCCTCCCTGCCTGTGACAAAATGGGAGCTTTGGAACAGGGTATGGACATCCATCTAAGCATAATGGAAGGGGGATTTTTGTCAAATATTATAGTTGGAAATGCTCTGGTTGATATGTATGCAAAACGTGGAAGCCTGCACAAGGCACATGAATTGTTTGACAGAGTGACTCAAAGAGATGTCATCTCATGGACAACAATAATTGCAGGGTATGCACAAAATGGATTTGTTGAAAAGGCTTTAGAAACTTTCAAGCAAATGCAATTGGAAGGTGTAAAGTGAGACCACAACCTTCGCCAGCATCCTCCGCAAGCCTATGACAAAATGGGATCTTTGGAACGGGTATGGACATCCATCATAGCATAATCGAAGGGGGGTTTTTGGCAGATAATATAGTTGGAAATGGTCTGGTAGACATGTATGCAAAGTGTGGAAGCACAGACAAGGCATAATAAATGAGAAAGGGAGAAAATTATCTACATACCTGGAGGGTGGCTGGCTAGAACGTGGTGACGTTTGGCTGGTGGGGAGCTCCTGGGGTTCGGTTTGCTCTCCTTCGAGTTCAGCAGCACTAAAACTGTCAAAAATGACAGTTAAAATGCTTTTAAAAATAAATCCTAAATAGGGGGTTCGATCGAACAGGTATTTTATTAATAAAATAATAGGTCACTCGGGGGTTCGATCGAACCCTTCAATGACCTATGCTTACGTAGTGTTCGATCAAACAGGGGATTCAATTGAACCCATTTTATGGTTCGATCGAACACCCCATTCGATCGAACCTAGTCTTTTTTTTTTAGGCACGAGTAATTTTTTGTCCTCAATGCAAGCGTAACCCACTATTGTGGGATCACCTGGCTTTGTGTTCTTCATTTTCCTTATCTTCTTCTAGAATAGAGATATGCCTTTCTTCAATTTAGAGATATAATTTTTGTTCTTCCTCTTGCTTATTTTCCTCTATAGGTATTTCCTTCGTTACTTGTTCATTCACCTCTTCACTTTCAAAAACCATATTTTCATTTTCTTAATTAAGGACATTAAATGGATTTGAGGAAATGAGATCATTGAGTGGGGATAGTAGCTTTATGGTTGCTTCTAATATTTCTTCTACAAATCTACTTGAAGCCTTCATTTTTGTCTCTGTGCTCTTTGGTAGCCTTGTATTTTTGTTGGTGGTGATCTCTCAAGAAGTTCTCATGCTCATGGTAGTGGTTACACTTGAAAGGGATTTGTTCATAATCTAGCTTTTGGGTGAAGTCAACTTCCACACAAATGAAAGCTACCAAATAATTCTTCTCCTTTGGTTCAACCCAAAACTTGAATGCTCCAATTGTATTATCTATTTCTTTCAAAGCATCTTCATGACACATATAGAGGTAAAATAGAATCCTTACCCAAACCAAAATGTTTGAGGGGGTTTCTTCAAGAGGATCAAAGTTCAATGTGCAATGATTTAGGTATAACCCACAAAGGCCAAGAAACCAAATCGAATCTTTTTCTTTTTTTGAAGCAAATGTGGCAATAAAAAACCCTACTACACAAAGCAATCACAATGTTTCCTTGTGCTGGTGAAGACCAGGAATCAATAAACTTACCAAGGCAAGCTCCATGAGGTTAATAAACATATTTGTTGTTTGATCCTTTGGTATCTCCACAATGGGTACCTTTTCCCATCTTTTCATGATTTAGAGATCTTCTCTTTCTTTAATAGATTTTTTATTTGCCACTATTTCAAAGACAACATGTTTTAGAAGGGAATCTTCCTTTCCTCAAAGAACAACATTGAAGGAAAAACGGTGCAGGAGCACCAAGGAGACCATAAGGATCTATATCTTGTTTTCATGTTGTTCATGTTGTCTTGTTGATTCAATAAGGTCTTGAAGACCATTTTCATGCATTGTAATAAGGGCCATTGCAAATGGATGCCATGTTGATGTCAATAGTGTAGGTGGGGCAGTCATAAGTTTCTCATGATTGTAGCCTTTTTATGGCATATAGGAGGTAGTCATGGGTTGAATGCCTTGTCAAAGGCTTATCACTCTTGGAAAAATAGTCTAAACATCCCAAACAAGGACAATACACTTGTAAACACAATACAAATCCATGTCATTAAGTGACAAATGCTGACAAAACAGGGCAGCAATGGTTGAAGAGCAGTTATATACCTTCCCATCGATTAAAACTGTCTTCCAAGAGGTCTATCAAGATGTATGCAGCCTTAAAAATCCTTGAACATGATCATTGATGTAAGAAAAGTAAGTTGGAAGGAGAAATAAGGAAGAAAAACTCTATTTTCTGCCATTTTACTGTTTCAGTCGCTGTTCCAAGCTGCCTAGTATGACTATACGAATGAGTGGTGACTTCATGACATGATTGACTGAAAGTACTGTAACCTTTCAAATGCATGTAGTTTGAGTTCTTGAAACATTTGTAGAGCACAGATATTTGCACCTTTCTGAAAATGGTTTAATAAACCCTCATCTAGGGTTTCTAACAAAAAACTATGTATTTTGTACCATTCCACTAAATCAAACCCTCCTTGATTAGTGGAATGGATTCATTAATGTTTGTTTTAATGTTTTTTGAAGGCATTTTGGGCAGGAGTCTATTTTTGATGGAGATTTCTTGAGGTGACCTAGCAAGATCATGTGCTAGGCAAGTGTAAAGAGGAACAACATAGTCCAAAATCATAACAGTCGACTGTGAAGTCACAAAACTGGTGTAATTCCCCATTTTTACATGTGTCTAAGGTGTGCAGAGGGTTCTATTAGTATGTGGAAGGGCAGTTGCTTCACAAAACAAGCCTAATTGGTCATAGGCTACAAGGGGAGCAGTTATATGTTAGGCTATATCATCCAAAACAAAGTACCCCAAGTTTGTGATATGTGAAAGGGCATCAAAAAGGGTATCTCAAGATTGTCTAAGATCTAAGTTTGCAGACCACTATAGGAAGTTATTGCTGACTATTTCTATTTGGAGGGCTACAAGGTTTAGGACAGTCTTATGAAGGAAGTGGGTTTTGTAGTGTTGCAAGACTATATTGGATGGATGGGACATGTTATCCAAGTTGTCAAAAGACCTTGTAGATGTCTACCCTATCTTGGTTGAATGCTTTGATTGAGATTCACATTTGTGTCATTGGTATGGGGTATGGATTTGAGAACCTTGTCCTCAAAAAATAGTGAATTGTTTTGCTTCCATTCAATGCCTTGCAAAGCCAACTTATTGAGGGTTGTTCGGATCTCCTTGGACTCTGCATCATAGTGGTATCAGAGCCATAAAAGGTTCTATTTTTGGTTGTGAGAAGATCTAGTATATGTCAGCAAAGGAGAGTGAAGGAGAGGCTAGCAACATGCCTCCAAAAGGGATGACCATTGAGGTGGTTAAGAAATTCAAAGAGATGGAAGAGAAAATTAAGAGTGGAGTCAAGGAAGCACTCCAAGCTGAATTGAAAGCACTGAGGATAGGGAAGAGGATAGATGAAGGTTCTGATGAAGAGGAAGAAAAAGAGGAGGAAGAAGAAGATGAAGAAGAGGCAGAGGTACCTGCAGATCAGAAACATTTCCTTGAAGCCATCAAGGCAATTGGCGAAGATTCTTCAGAGGCTCAGTTGGAGATTCCAATGTTTAGTGGCAAGATGAATGCTAATGAAGTTATGGAGTGGATTGAGGCCCTAAATAACTACTTTGAATACAAAGAAGTTCCTGATGACAAGAGGGTGAAGTTTGCAAAAACTAAACTCAAAGGTGCTGCCCTCACATGGTGGAATTACACCCAAGGTGAGAGGGTGAAGAGTGAGAAGAGCATGATCTCTTCATGGAGCAGAATGTTGGAGAGGATCAAGTCCCAATTCCTTCCATCAGATTATGAGGTACAGATCTACAAGAAGATGCAAAATCTCAAACAAAGAGATTTGGATGTGGCCACCTACACCGAGGAGTTTCACAAGTTCTCTCTTCATTGTGGATATATGGAGAATAAAAAAGGTAAAGTGGCAAGGTATCTAAATGGTTTGAAGTTTAGTATACAAGATGAAATCAGTATACTAACCCCTAAAACCGTGGACAAATGCTTTCAAATGGCATTGAGGGTTGAAGAGAAGTTGAAGAGGAAAGGTGAGCAGCAAAATAGAGGAAGAGGTGGCAGAAATTTCAAAGGTAGGGGCAGTTTTTGAGGTAGAAATCAGTCCCAAAGAAGTTAATGGGAATCTAGTTCCCAAGAACAAAGTGGAGAATTAGGTTCTAGAGGAGGCTTTACAGGAAAGAGACCTAATGGAAGGGGTAGATTTGGTGCACCAGGAAGAGGTCCTAATGTCTTCACAGGAAGGTGCTACAATTGCAACCAAGTGGGATATCCAGCCTTCAAATGTTCTGAGAAACAAGCCTCAACCTCTCATGGAGGAGAAAGGAGGAACCAGTTGATCCAAGAGGAAGATTGCCAAAGTGTTAACTCTCCAATTGGAAGTGCAGCCCCAGTCCATGAAGGAGAAAGTTTGATGATGAGGAGAACCATGTTGAAGGTGCCTCAAAAACAAGAACCCCCTCAGAGGAAGACATTGTTCAGGACAACATGCAAGGCCTATGGTAAGATTTGCAAGGTAATTATTGATTCAGGTTCAACTAAAAATTTGGTTTCCATTGAGATGGTAGACAAGTTGAAATTGAAAAGACTTCCTCATGTTAGTCCTTATAAAGTGTCATGGTTGAATAAGGGGCAACAAGTCTTAGTTGATGAACAATCATGGGTAGAATTCGAGATAGGGGAATATAAGGACAAGATTTTGTGTGATATAATCCCCATGGATGCTTGCCATTTGTTGTTAGGACGTCCATGGCAATATGATGTACAATCCCAACATGATAGTAAATCTAACTCCATCATAACCAAGAATGGTAGGAAGTATAGAATGGATCCATTGCCAGATGAGAATGTAGAGAAGAGTGTTGGGTTAAGTCTCATGATTGTGAGTGGTAGAGAGTTTCTTAACACCCTTAAGGAGGAAGGAACCCAATGGTATGCTCTAATTTTGAAGCCTAAAAATAGTCCTAATTTGCATGGTCCTAGTGAGGAAGAAGTTCCCAAAGAGGTGCAGCAATTGTTAGCGAAATACAAGGATATCATGGTAGAGGAGATGCCTAATGAACTACCATCTATTAGGAACATAAGACATCAAATTGACTTCATACCAGGGTCTACTTTGCCAAACAAAGTAGCCTACAAGATGACACCTTCTCAAAATGAAGAGATTGCCAAGCAAGTGCAAGAGTTGATGGATAAGGGTTTGGTGAGAAAGAGTCTTAGCCCATGTGCTATCCCAATAGTCCTAGCCCCTAAAAAGGATGGTAAATGGAGGTTGTGTACGGATTCTAGAGCCATTAACAAGATTACTATAAGACATAGGTTCCCTATGCCAACGATTGAGGATTTAATGGACTGTTTGGGAGGGGCTAGATACTTTTCCAAGATTGATCTTAAGAGTGGGTATCATCAAATTAGGATAAAGCAAGGGGATGAATGGAAGAAGACATTCAAAACAAATGAGGTCTTTCTGAGTGGTTGGTGATGCCATTTGGCCTATCCAATGCCCCAAGTACTTTTATGCGTCTCATGAATGAAGTGTTGAAGGATTTCATTGGAAAATTTGTTATGGTGTACTTTGATGACATTCTTGTTTTCAGCAGGACTAAGGAAGAACATGTGCAGTACTTGGATCAGGTTTTGAAGAAGTTGCATGATGAACAATTGATGATCAACATGAAGAAGAGTGTCTTCATGAAGGAAGAACTCACCTATCTTGGTTTTGTCATCTCCCAAGGTAATTTGAAGATGGATCCAGCAAAGGTAGAGGCCATTTTGTCATGGCCAACTCCTAAAACAGCAGGTGATGTGAAAAGTGTTCATGGTTTGGCAACATTTTATAGGAAGTTTATAAGAGGTTTTAGTCATATTTGTGCACCTATTTTGGATACCATTAAAGGGGGGCAGAAATGTAAATTTTCTTGGACAAAGGCAGCCAATGATTCTTTTGAAATTCTAAAACAAAAGGTAGCACAACATCCCATTCTTGTTTGACCTGACTTTAACAAGTTGTTTGTGCTGGAATGTGATGCTAGTAACCTTGTTATAGGGGCTATCTTAAGTCAAGAAAGCAGACCAGTTGCTTTCTTTAGTGAAAAATTGAATGATGCTAAGAGAAAGTATTCTACTTATGACTTGGAGTTGTATGCAATTATGCAAGCTTTGAAAAAGTGGAGGCACTATCTTTTGCCTAAGGAGTTTATTGTTTATACTGACAACCATGCTCTTAGTTTTCTGAATTCATAGGAGAAACTCAATCACAGGCATATGAAATGGGTTGAACAACTCCAAGCATACACCTTTTCCATCAAACACAAGAAGGGGCAGGCCAATAAAGTGGCAAATGCATTGAGTAGAAGGGTGTGTATGGTGCAAGAAATTTAGTTGCAAAGTGTGGGGATTGATGCCCTCAAACATATGTACCAGGATGATGAGGATTTCAAGGAGGTATATGAAGTTTGTTCACAGTTTTTAGACTCTTATCATTCTAATTTTTCTAAGTTTTTGTTGCAGCAGGGGTTGTTGTTCAAAGGAAGCCAATTATGTGTTCCTAGGCGTTCTATGAGGGAGAACATCATAAAGGAAAAACATTGTGGTGGACTAGGAGGTCACTTTGAGCTGGACAAAACATTGGATCAGGTGAAAAGATTCTATTTTTGGCCTAAAATGCAATCAGACATCAGAAAATTTGTTGAATGTTGTAGTATTTGTCAGATGGCAAAAGGTACTTCATCTAATGCTAGTCTATATCAACCACTTCCTATTCCTAATAGGCCATTGGAGAGTATTAGCATGGATTTTGTCTTGGGTCTTCCTAGGACTCAAAGAGGCTCTGATAGCAATTTTGTTGTGGTGGATAGATTCAATAAGATGGCTCATATCTTTCCATGTAAATGTATTAATGATGCTTCACACATTGTTGGTTTGTTCTTCAAAGAAATTGTTAGAATCCATGGTTTGCCTCTTAACATTGTGACTGACAGGGATCCAAAGTTTTTGGGCCAATTTTAGTGTACTTTGTGGAAGAAGTTGGGCACTCAGTTGTCATTCACTTCAGCCTATCACCCTCAGACTGATGGCCAAACTGAGGTAGTGAATAGGTCCTTGGGAAATCTTCTTAGATGTCTTACAAAGTAGCATGGAGAGGCATGGGATATGATCATCCCTCAAGCTGAATTTGCTTATAATGACTCCACCAATAGAAGCACGGGAAGGAGTCCATTTGAGATTGTCTATGGTGTTCACCCAGGAGGTATTCTTGAATTGAGAGATCTACATGGATTGGAGAGGAAGAGTACTCAAGGTGAAGACTTTGCATGAGCCATGAAGGACATCCATGATAATGTAAGAGAAACTCTTCAAAAGAACAATGAAAAGTACAAGGACAAAGCCAATGAGAGAAGAAGGGATGTGCAATACAAGGTTGGGGATTTGGTCATGACACATTTGAAGAAGGAAAGACTTCCAAAGGGGCAGCCAACCAAACTCCTCATGAAGAAGATAGGTCCATGCCGGATTGTGCATAAATTTGGGCCCAATGCCTATGAGATTGAGCTTCCTCAAGGCTTGGCCATATCTCCTATCTTTAATGTCTCATATTTTTTTCCTTTTAGAGGTGGTAATGATGCAGATTGAGAGGCAGATGTGATAGCAGTAGGCAATGAAGAATGGGTTAAGGGTCTTCCACCCAATCAACCCTTGAAATTGGAATGCATCTTGGACACCAAAGTCTTGAAGAAGACTAGGAAGAAGATCTAAATTAATACCTAGTCAAATGGAGTGGCCTACCTACTGAGGATGCCACTTGGATGACTGAAGATGACATTTTGAAACATGGAACCACTGTTGCTGATCTAGTTCCTCAAGGGACTTGAGTCTTCTTCCACTCCGGGGAGTATGGTGCGAGAGTACCAAGGAGACCATAAGGATCTATATCTTGCTTTCATGTTGTTCATGTTGTCTTGTTGATTCAATAAGGTCTTGAAGACCATTTTCATGCATTGTAATAAGGGCCATTGCAAATGGTGCCATGTTGATGTCAATAGTGTAGGTGGGGCAGTCATAAGTTTCTCATGATTGTAGCCTTTTTATGGCATATAGGAGGTACTCGTGGGTTGAATGCCTTGTCAAAGGCTTATCACTCTTGGAAAAATAGTCTAAACATCCCAAACATGGACAATACACTTGCAAACACAATACAAATCCATGTCATTAAGTGACAAATGCTGACAAAACAAGGTAGAGATGGTTGAAGAGCAGTTATATACCTTCCCATCGATTAAAATTGTCTTCCAAGAGGTCTGTCAAGATGTATGTAGGCTTAAAAAGCCTTGAACATGATCATTGATGTAAGAAAAGTAAGTTGGAAGGAGAAATTAGGAAGAAAAACTCTATTTTCTGCCATTTTACTGTTTTAGTCGTTGTTCTAGGCCACCTAGTACGACTGTACGGATGAGTGGTGACTTCATGACATGACTAACTGAAAGTACTGTGAGTAACCTTTCAAATGCATGTAGTTTGAGTTCTTGAAACATTTGTAGAGCATAGATATTTGCACCTTTCTGAAAATGGTTTGATAAACCCTCATCTAGGGTTTCTGACAGAAAACTATGTATTTTGTACCATTCCACTAAATCAAACCCTCCTTAATCAGTGGAATGGATTCATTAATGTTTGTTTTAATGTTTTTTGAAGGTATTTTGGACAGGAGTCTATTTTTGATGGAGATTTCTTGAGGTGACCTAGCAAGACCATGTGCTAGGCAAGTGTAAAGAGGAACAACATAGTCCAAAACCATAACAGTCAATTGTGGAGTCACAAAACTGGTGCAATTCCCCATTTGCGCATGTGTCCAATGTGTCTAAGGTGTACAGAGGGATCTATGAGTATTTGGAAGGGCAGTTGCTTCACAAAACAGGCCTAATTGGCCATAGGCTACAAGGGGAGCAGTTATAGGTTAGGCTATATTGTCCAAAACAAAGTACCCCAAGTTTGTGATATGTGAAAGGGCATCAAAAAGGGTATCTCAAGATTGTCTAAGATCTAAGTTTGCAGACCACTATAGGAATTTATTACTGACTATTTCTATTTGGAGGGCTACAAGGTTTAGGACAGTCTTATGAAGGAAGTGGGTTTTGTAGTGTTGCAAGACTATATTGGATGGATGGGACATGTTATCCAAGTTGTCAAAATACCTTGTAGATGTCTGCCATGTCTTGGTTGAATGCTTTGATTGAGATTCCCATTTGTGTCATTGGTATGGGGTATGGATTTGAGAACCTTGTCCTCAAAAAATAGTGAACTATTTTACTTCCATTCAATGCCTTGCAAAGCCAACTTGTTGAGGGTTGTTAGGATCTCCTTAAACTCTACATCAAAAAACCCAAGGCCCACTCATAGTATAAACTTTGTCATCCTCTATTAGAACCTCCACCTTTGCAATCACCACCACAAAACCTTCGTGGTATCCTCCAACAACAAAATTGGCATCAAAAGATGACATTGTTTGGAAAAAAAGAAACAAGAATTGAAATCACAAAGAAAAAACCCTCGCCAAACCCCAAGCAAATCATCATTAACTAGAAAAAAACCTTAAAAATTAGGGATGTGTGTGTGTGTGTGTGAAGATATCTATTTAACTTGTGTGACAAATTCAATATAGGCACCTCTAGACATATAAAATATCTCTACGAGTAATATTCCTTTGTAGGACACTATATATTAAGTCGATGTGAAACATTTTGGCATTTGTGAGGTTTAATTATTGGTTATTATTGTAATACTAATATATACATAATCCTAATCATAGGTGTAGTAGGATAATATTTTATATTTAATATATAACAATGTCATGAAGGATTAAGGAAGGTGTAGCTTCACCACATAAAGTATCATTCATAATTTTATCAGTAGAGGGTAAGGGTATATCATGTGTATCCTTCTCAAACCACGTATCATAAATCAAATCACATGAAGGAAAAGTGCTCAAAGGTAAATTATCACTATGCTTAAGCACATTACAAGCTTTATCCATGTAGGAGAAATAGAAACAACATGAGGTTTCAAGCAAATACAATTGGAAGGTGTAAAGCCAAATTTGACAACCTTTGCTAGCATCCTCCCTGCCTGTGACAACATGGGAGCTTTGGAACAGGGTATGGACATCCATCTAAGCATAACGGAAGGAGCTTTTTTGTCAGATATTATAGTTGGAAATGCTCGGGTTGATATGTATGAAAAACATGGAAACTTGCACAAGGCACATGAATTGTTTGACAGAATGACTCAAAGAGATGTCATCTCATGGATGGCAATGATCGCAGGGTATGCACAAAATGGATTTGTTGAAAAGGCTTTAGAAACTTTCAATCAAATGCAATTGGAAGGTGTAAAGCCAGACACCACAACCTTCACCAGCATCCTCTCGCACAGGCCTGTGACAAAATGGGAGATTTGGAATGGGTATGGACATCCATCATAGCATAATCAAAGGGGGGGTTTTGGCAGATAATATAGTTGGAAATGCTCTGGTAGACATGTAAGCAAAATGTGGAAGCACAGACAAGGCATAATAAATGAGAAAGGGAGAAAATGATCTACATACCTAGAGGGTGGCTGGCCAGAAGGTGGTGACGTTCGGCTGGTGGGGAGCTCCTGGGGTCCTCTTGGGGTTCGGGTTGCTCTCCTTCAAGTTCGGCAGCACTAAAACTATCAAAAATGATAGTTAAAACACTTTTTTTAAAAACCCTAAACAGAGGGATTCGATCGAACACTTGTTCGATCGAACCCCCCATTTTATTAATAAAATAATAGGCCGCCCGAGGGTTCGATCAAACCCTTCAATGACCTACGCTTATGTAGTGTTCGATCAAACACCCCATTCGATCGAACCTAGTCTTTTTTTTTTGGAGGCACGGGCAATTTTGTGTCCTCAATGCAATTGTAACCCACTATTATGGGATCACCTGGCTTCATGTTCTTCATTTTTCTTATCTTCTTCTAGAATAGAGATATGCCTTTCTTCAATTTAGAGATATAATTTTTGTTCTTCCTCTTGCTTATTTTCCTTTACAGGTATTTCCTCAGTTACTTGTTTATTCACCTCTTCACTTTCAAAAACCATATTTTCATTTTCTTAATTAAGGACATTAAATGGATTTGAGGAAATGAGATCATTGAGTGGGATAGTAGCTTTATGGATGCTTCTAATATTTCTTCTACAAACCTACTTGAAGCCTTCATTTTTGTCTTCATGCTCTTTGGTAGCCTTGTATTTTTGTGGGTGGTGACCTCTCAAGAAGTTCTCATGCTCGTGGCAGTGGTTACACTTGAAAGGGATTTGTTCATAATCTAGCTTTTGGGTGAAGTCAACTTCCACACAAATGAAAGCTACCAAATAATTCTTCTCCTTTGGTTCAACCCAAAACTTGAATGCTCCAATTGTATTATCTATTGCTTTCAAAGGATCTTCATAACACATATAGAGGTAAAAATAGAATCCTTACCCAAACCAAAACATTTGAGGGGGTTTCTTCAACAAGATCAAAGTTCAATGTGTAATGATTTAGGTATAACCCACAAAGGCCAGGAAACCAAATCAAATCTTTTTCTTTTTTTGAAGTAAATGTGGCAATAAAAAAACCTACTACACAAAGCAATCACAATGTTTCCTTGTGCTGGTGAAGACCAGGAATCAATAAACTTACCAAGGCAAGCTCCATGAGGTTAATAAACATATTTGTTGTTTGATCCTTTGGTATCTCCACAATGGGTACCTTTTCCTATCTTTTCATGATTTAGAGATCTTCTCTTTCTTTAATAGATTTTTTATTTGCCACTATTTCAAAGACAACATGTTTTAGAAGGGAATCTTCCTTTCCTCAAAGAACAACTTTGAAGGAAAAACCCAAGGCCCACTCATATTGTAAACTTTGTCCTCCTCTATTAGAACCTCCACCTTTGCAATCACCACCACAAAACCTTTGTGGTATCCTCCAACAACAAAATTGGCATCAAAAGATGACATTGTTTGGAAAATAAAAAACAAGAATTGAAATCACGGAGAAAAAACCCTAGTCACACCCCAAGAAAATCATCATCAACTAGAAAAAACCTTAAAAAATGGGGATGTGTGTGTGTGTGTATGTCTATGTGTGTGAAGATGTCTATTTAACTTGTGTGACAAATTCAATATAGGCACCTCTAGACATATAAAATATCTCTACTAGTAATATTCCTTTGTAAGACACTATATATTAAGTCGATGTGAAACATTTTAGCATTTGTGAGGTTTAATTATTGGTTATTATTGTAACACTAATATATACATAATCCTAATCCTAAGTATAGTAGGATAATATTTTCTATTTAATATTTCCTAGATTCAATAGAAGTTGAATAGTCATATAAAAGATGAACTGAATAGTCATTTTCATAGTAATAAATATATGTACACTTTGATTGAATGGAATAAATTTTTCATAAAATATTTCTAATTCCTATCCATTTCAAAGATCAATCTTTTGCATTGCAATCGGAAGCCTAACATTGGTATCAGAGCAAAAATTTTTGGTTGTCTGTGCTTGTCCCCCAATTCTGCTTACCTCCTTATTTGTTCAACCATTTCTCAATGTGTTGGTATCTAGGATAAAATATTCTTCAAATTCCTGTTCACATCATTTGCCATTATTTTGTTCATGTTTGCATACCTACAAGCAAGGCTTGTATGGAAATTTCATTTTATTTCTCATTTATGAGAAATCAAGAGATCACGCACAATATGTTACAATTGTATGGAATATAGTGAAGATACCCAAAAATTATTATTACAGGGCCAGAAATTGTTCTGTAGCTTCTAAGTTGTCAGATTTCGGGCTTTTGCGCTTGCGTGCGGATTCAATTTTTGCTCTGCCCGTCAAGGCTTTAGCCTGTGAAAGGTCCAGCGTTCAAATCCCACCATTATGTTTATATTTTTAGATAGCTTTAATAGCCTCTCTCAATTTAGCTCGGAGCTTCAGCGAAATCTGTCTTTTTGCTGAGCCTTGAACAAAATTTTGCAAGGTTTATTTGGAAAAAATTTGCTATAAATTTAAGGCCTTGCGCGACTATTTCCAAGGGTTCATATTCCATGTAGCGGCGAAGTGAAGCCTGACTATTGAAGGCCATTGTAGCTCTTGAAGAACAAGCAGTAGCAGAGCAGCTCTGATTCATTGTTCCTGAGACTTTATACGGACATCATTTTGGATCGTTGCCTCCATTCCTGTTCACGGCTCTTCAACAAACCTTGCTCGCCATTAAAAAGCCCGTTCCCATCTCTGCTGATGTGAAGCCCCAAAAAGTATAAATATTTGCACGAACAAATATGGATTCTTCTGAAGTTCTGCAACGAGGAATCTCTGTTCAAAGTGCTATAGAGATCTCATCTTGAAGAAAGTGCAGGCCATCTCTACCATGCCCGTCGTCGAGAAATCCTTTGTCACGATCCCTGCCGCCAATGCCTCTAGTTCAACATTTTCATTCCTTTCGACTCTTCCAAAACATTTAACACTAGCAGTTGCAGGGATTTTACGCGCAACAGATTTGCCGATAGGCTACGGATTTTAGAATAAAATATAGATTTGTTTTTAAAAAATTTTACTTATAAAGAACAATAGTTGGTAAAGATCAAGTAGAAGAATAATAATGTATGAATAAAGAATCTAAAAAGTTTGAGAAACAATGTAGTTATTTCAATAATTTTGTAGTTATTTCAATCATTTTGTGTCCCTATTGTATCCTAGATATTAGTAGTCTAGAATGGCTAATATGTTAATTTTTTAAGAGAGTTTTCTCATTTATGAAATGTTTGGAGGCTTTACACTGTAGAGCTAAAGAATCTAAAAAGTTTCAGAAACTATCTAATTATTTCAATAATTTTGTACTCCAATTGTATCCTAGGTGTTAGTAGTCTAAAATGGTTACTATGTTAATTTTTAGGAGAGTTTTCTCATTCATGAAATGTTTGGAAACTTAACATTGTAGAGCTAAAGAATCTAAAAACTTTGAGAAACAATGTAGTTATTTCAATAATTTTGTGTTCCAATTTTATCCTAGGTGTTAGTAGTCTACTGATTGTATCCTAGGTGTTAGTAGTCTAGAATGGTTACTACGTTAATTTTTTAGAAGAGTTTTCTCATTCATGAAATGTCTGGAGACTTAACATTGTAGAGTTAATTCAACTCTGAAGAGATTAGTTTAACGGTGTGAAATCTTAAGCAAAAAAAAGTGCAATTACAATGGGAAGCAGCGGCAAGTGGTTCCAGCAGCCGCTACTCTTAAAAAAATAATAAGAAGAAAACTATGCTTTTAGAGTCAATTAAAGAAGGATGTCTTCTATAGAAAAGGTGCACATCAGCCGCTACTCCTAAAAAAATAATAAGAAGAAAACCATGCCTTTAGAGTCAATTAAAGAAGGATGTCTTCTATAGAAAAGGTGCACATTTGTGAAAATAATATTCACTCGGCCAGATAATTAAGTATTCTCCACATAATTTGTAAGTAAAGTAGGTGTTTGAGTTTGTGTTTTAACATCCAACAAAAAAAAAATTAAATAAACTCAAACAAAAAAAATAGAACATTTTGATTTGACTACATAACTGAGATAAATTCTACACTTCCAATAGTTTTCCATTGGAATATTGTTGATTTTTTGAGACAAAAATTTGGCCCAAAACATAATAAGACTATCAATTAGCAGAAAAATAAATCTATGGAAGAGAAATTAAGCACAACATCAAATAATAATAATAAACTATATTATCACCTAAAAATGACTTCTAATTTGGACATTTGGGCTTGGATTTGCCTCTATGTAGCTACCGAATTTCCGCAACATGTTTAATTGTCACATTTGACTAGTGTCAAATAAAGCCCACATCTTTTGATCATCTTGTGTCAAGCGTCCTAGGGCCTTAGTCAACATTATATTTTAATGTTTATCGTTATTGATCTTCGATTTCAATTTTGATTTAACTGAATTGTTTGTATCCACATCCTACATTGTCTCAAGTTCTTTGCATCATGAGTATACTAAATCTAAATCCGCATCCAAGATGCCCATATATTGGTTGGAGACCCATGCTAAGGATAAGAGATTGTTGATATATTGAGGCATGTTGTGTAGATGTGGTAGTTGTAATTCTTATAGAACCAACATGTGTTCACTTCTTCATTTGCTACTACCACTTTTCATCTGCCAAAGTTTTGTCATACATTCATCACCTCTTGTTAAAAGTTTTCTCCCAAATCTCTGCCACTTGTAAATTCATCTTCCTCCACCATATTATATACTTTTAATATTTTAATCTTGTCCTTTTACTTTCGTTTTGTTTGCTGGCTGCACTACATACCATTGGAGCAAGATTACTCTTCTTTTATCTTCCATTTTGACCTAGGAGCCTCTTTTTGCAAATAAGGCATATGTTTAAATCTGTATATATAAAATTCAATCATTAATGAAAAGAACAGTTGCTGCAGCAGTATTGATGTCCATTGTTATACTTATTTCCTGTGTCATTTCTGGTATCTATTATTCACGTATCAAAATTGTGTTGATATGCTTTGTTTTATATTATGTTTTTATTGTACCGGATATGAAATACTTTGTTTTACATTTGTGCTCTCCACATTAAACTATGCAAATGGCCTACACCTTATGAATGAATCCATCATATGGGACCTCACTTGTTTGTCTTGATATCTTTGTAGGAATGTATCAAAAGGTAAAATGAAGTGTTGGAAGGCCAAGCAAGGTTGAGATTTGAAGGCAAATATAAGGTGTTTAAAATATGGTGTAATATATGTAGCTTGTGCAGCAACTAACTATCCAATGGTTTAGACGAGTTCTGGCATATGGCAGGGTCCTCCTCCACATCAGCTTCTTCCACACCAATAGCGCACCTGTTTGTAAGAACTTCTCTGACAACTTGGAAAGGATGTGCTGGGTGTTGAATCGAGTTTCAATCAGATGGTTCCTCTATTTTGCATCATGCTAGAGGCTATTTTTAATGGCTGCGTTGAATTGGAAGCTTGCAATGATTTTACTTACCTCTGCCATTTTTTTTGGAAATGGTGTATCATCTTTTGGTTGTGTGGACTTCTAATGTTGCTTCCATTATTTGATGTCTTCTGCCTTTCAATGGCTTGCACCATGTTCATTTTGGCCACACATTTGATTTTCAATGGTTGTGTGGAGCTTCAAATGCTTGTGCATGGTATTAGTTAGATCTTAGCACCTAGTTTGTTGGCTACATAATGCTCCACATATATGCACAACATCTAGTATGCTTGCATCAAATTTGTCATGTTTTGTGAGATACTCTCATTACTTGGAACTTAACACAAGCAGATTTCCATGCCAGTATGGTTGGATTGTTGGTTCTTCTAAAATATGCAGCCTGTTGTGTGTGTCACGTTGATCGAGAGCTTTCCAAGGCTGATTGCTCCATTCCTACGTTGGCTTCATGGGTTGTACATTATAATTCTATGGATACATGTTGCCTTGCACTATGTTTCAATGTGTTACACTGTTTCAAAAGGTGAGCGGAAAAACAAAGGTGGCGAACTTACTCTGGTGGAAGCACACTCCCAAGCAGGCAGACAATTTTCTGACATCAGAAATTTCCCGGGAGCGAAGCTCGCACAAATAAGCCTATCAGCTAGTTAGGTCATGAGTTTTAGGTTTTGTTTTTTCAATATTGATGGGGGAAAAAATATATTAGGCTTTAGCTTTAAAGTTAGGGATTTTTCATTTGAATAGTGGGGGGTGCTTTTATATAGTTGGGAATATTTTCATTGAAGTTAGTGAAAAAATTCAATTTAGAAGGTAATTTTATTCATTTTAGAATATTTTGGGAAAGGGGATATTTCAAGTAATAAGTCATCTTTTATTTTTAGTGTACAAAATTTAAAATTTAAAATAAATTTTGTAAATCTAAAATAAACTGTATTCAATATATTTAATGTCTCTAGGTCATTTTTATAGGTCAAGTCATCACAATTGAACCACTGTACATCTAACGCCTAACATAGTTGTAACAACATTGTCTATGGCTTCGTCCCTATAAATTGTCGAGGAGAAATAATGATATTGTCATTTTCATTTTCATTTTACCCATTCATCACTATCGTTAAGCATAAATTTTGATAGAAAGGAATTATGATTTCTTTCTAAGCAAGTGTTGTTGTTAGGATGAATCATTTTCATGTGCTGCCTAAGTGCCATACATGTACCTCTCTGTTGTCACATGTTTTAATGTCTCTTTAATGTACCAACAACTACATCGAAAGGATGGACTTCTTTCGCATACCTGTAGGTATGTCAAAAGGGCAAGCATATTGAGAGGTTTGGTATATCGCTCTAACGATATATAGAAAAGGAAACATTTTGGAGTCACATAAGGAACCAATCCATCTCCATTTGACAATAGAATTCATTAGGTGTTGTGAATTGTATTGTCTCTAAGCATTATCAGTGGAACCTGACTTGGACGTGTTTTTAATATTTGTAATCATGTCTACATTATACACCAATGGCATGTCATCCTTGAAAATTAATGTCAATAATAAACAAGAAGCGAAGATAATATCATAGTGTTGGCATCAATACAAGCCTCTGTTTATGCAAAGTTTGCAATCAATACAAGATGTTGTGGCAAGAAATCAATAGATTGCAAGATCAATTACAAAATTAGACACACAATGCCTCAAAGAAAAAGAAAGATGTCAACAATGATGTTCCTTCTTCAAGTAGTACAACTCATAAGGCAAGAAAAGACAAAAAGTCATTGAAAAAAGTGTAAAGCCCCCTCATGTGTCACAAAACAATGTTGTTGGTTCTAAGTCAAAAAATATGTTGTCAAAACCCATCATGGATACAATACTTGTTAGTCCAAATTTTGAATCTCCACCTGTTGTGCAAGTTTTGGAGACAATAAAACCCAACAAACATCAAATTGGTCTAGGGTATACAAGTGTTGTGAATTTTCATATACCAAAATATTCCAAACCTATCAAATTTGTATCTAGAGGTATCCTAAACAAAAGTTGAGTCTTCACATGTTAGTTAGCCCTATGAAATTGACAAATTGCCAAGTCAATCAAAGTCAACTTGCACTAAAACCCATTAAGTCCAAATATGTTGTCATTTTGGATGTCGACACCATACCTCCAATGATTTTTTGATCTACATCATTGTCTATCATGTGGTCAACACACACATTTTGTAAAACAATGTTGCGTAAGGGATCTACCTACCGAATCAATGAGGCTTGTGCATTTTGGATGGATAGTTCATTCCAAATTGGCAAACTAAGGCTCGCCTATTATCAAACTCATATAGGAGAGTCCAATCCACCACTTCATATGATATCTCGTCTACTCCTAATGTGAATATTGATGTTGATCCAATTGATAATAAACTCAAGCATTATAGATATTGTTGAGCATTAGTACGAAAGCTTTGTTGCACTTGTCTACTAATGATGCAGATGCTGTCAATCTAGTTGATGATGAACTTAGTATTACAGATATTGTTAATACTTGTACTTCTGAGCAACAACCTACTAATAAAATTGTAGAGTTGCGCTCAATTCCCACAGAAGATAATTATGCACTTAGTCTAAATGGTGTTGATAGGAGCAATGACTTTTTGTACCTATGATTTCCCATTATGATTGGTATATTGATAATGAGTACACTAAGAACACTAGTACAGATTATTTGGGGCTATGGAAATTGTCTCTTGTTGATTATACTTTTACGCTTAAGTTGTAAGTTGAAAACCTGGAAGAGCAACTTTTAAACACTTCCCATTAAGTTGAAAACATGAAAGGGCGGCTTAATGGAGACTCATGATGAAAACATGAGAGGACATCATTGAGTTATGTGTCTCTATACAAAGCTTCATATATATTGCTCTCTTTCTAGGGGCCTTTGTAGCAACTCTCCACTCTCATCTTATAGGGAGGACATCAAGATTCAAATTGAATTCTTCAAGCATAGTACTTGGAGACTTCTCACATTTTCCATTAATGATTTGTCACTTATCATTACAACATTTTAGCAAGCAATGTTCGACTCAGCACCTAAACACCTCAAATTATACACTTTATTTTGGTTTTTGATGATTATGCATGAAACAAGATCATCATATGCCTTCATTTTTATGCAATTTTATTGCCATGGGAGCAATTTTTTATGTTTCAACATGTGTCTTCATTGTGGATAGTAAGTGGTTCACATTTTTAGATTAACAAAGAGTCAAGTCATTTAGTGCATGCTTTAGCACACTTTTGGGTTACTCATGGGCACAATCGGTTTGAATTATCCAATTTTCATGTCATGCAAACGCAATCAACCTAGAGACATAAGTGATAGAGACAAAGGTTGAAAAGCCTTCTTCATCACTAAAAAGTAATATTCAGTTTTCACTTAACACAGAAAATGATGGTGAAAAATTTCACAACAAAGGGGTGCAGTATTCTATCAAAATGGGATATTGTATCATGAATAGTTGATTCAATTTGAGAAAACAAACTCAATTCTTTACCATGTCAATATCTTGGTTCTTGAAAACTCTAAAACTAAATAAGGGAACAAGATATCACTCAAGAAAAACATTTTGGAAAAGATTGGAGCTTTGTATCAAGCAAATGAGGTGTCATAAACAAGTAATCTAATGCTCATGTAATGTCTCAAACTAGAAATTTGAAACACTTGACAAGTTTTCAATAAGAATACATGGATTCCAGTACATTATAATCACTAAGATCCCAGTGAAGGCCAATTGAGAGCACATGGTGGTTGGGATGTGAACAATAAGCCAATTTATTTCACTTACTAGTGGCAAGTCATACAGTTTACAATTCATGCAAATGCAAACTAAAAAATAAATACATTGATTCTAGTGACAAGTGTACCAGAAAAATGCATGCAACTACCAACTAAAAATGATGTGTGGATCTTGGCCGCTACACCATCCACTCTCCGTTATAATGCCAATACAAATATTAGAATGGATTCTAGCAGTAAATTGCATATAAATTTATAGAGCAATCTTAAATAATGTTACATCCCAATTTTTTTTCTTTGATTTTACTATTTACTTTTATGTGATTAGAAGTGAATTTTATGAAGAAACGTTTAGACCTTATGATATAATGTCAAAGTAAATCCTTGATTTCTTAAATATTAGTTCGTTTGATTAAGTATAATACATGTGATTGAATAATTCATAAATTTATGTTATGAGGTTTTGATTTGTTATTCATAAGCTTTGTGAATGGACTAACGATGCACTAATCACGATTTGGTGATTGCAAGTTGTATTTAGGAAAACAGGTTTCGACCACTCTCTGAGAAAGAGAGTATCTTCTGATGAGAGGAGAATAGACATTTGGTTATGGGGTAAGTGCAAGAAGATGGGGGACCAAAAAGGGGTCTTAAGTGGTCACTTTTTTTCTAAAATCAAGAAATGTTGGTCTTGGATGAGAAATTGAGCATAGTTACACTCAAAATTTGGAGATGCAACCAAAAAAATGTTTGTAGTGCTCCGAGTCTACTTTCTAAACTACTAATTTTTTTTAAATGGTATAGATTAAGGGGTTCAAAAGAGGGAGCCACAAAAATTGGTGTTGTTTCTGTTAAAAAAATATAACATAGCATGTTTTGTGGCTCCCTCAAAAGGTTAACTTTTTTTTGGTATTTTTAAAATCGCTTTGGTGAGAAATTAGCTAACAACATGTAGTTTATGCCCAATTTTTTTGATAATTTTTTAATGAATATTTGATTTTTTACTAATTCTCAAAGTGGACACATCCTGAAAAATAGAATTTTGGTCGTGCTACCCCTATAAATTTTGAAAACTAATTGAAAATCAATTTTTTTTATATGTGTAGAATGGAGTCTAGTTTTAAAAAATGTAATTTTTTTGAAATTTCAATGAACGGTTAATCTACAATGAAAAAAAAAAACACTGGTTTTTGCCCAAAAACAGACACAAACAAAAGAAATTAAAGATGAAAGGCTTAACATTGTCAAAATGTGAAAAAAATTACATCATTAAATAGCTACGAGAAAGCCTAACATTACCCAAGTGTTTAATTTGTTTGACCTTGAAACACATGCAAATCTGAGGATTAGCACGAACGAAATTATGTGAAATCCTAAAGAATATGTAAAAACACGTCTCTGGACATTGGGAAGGCACTCCAAGCCTTTGGGTTGGAAATCTAAAGCAAATCCCAAGCCTAAGGCTTGGGATTCCCAAAGCAAAATATAATGCGAGTGCGTTATAACCCGTTCATGTTATGTTCTATTTTGCATTTTTCCCTTTTTTGCAAAAGTTTGCTCAATGTTTGTCGTGCTTGACATAATGCGAGGGCGTTATAACACGCTCGCATTATGTCCCCCTTGGATTGTTTTATGTTCAAGGTTATTAAGCATGTATGTATGTATGTATGTATGTATGTATGTATGTATAGTGTCAAGGGTAGATGAGGGTAGAGATGGAGGTGAAGCAGATAGGGGAGCAGAGAGGTGGATAAGGGTTGAGGGTTTAAGGTCAAGAGGGATTATGGTTTAGGGTTTAGGGTTGAGGGATTAAGGTTTAAGGTTGAGGGTTGAGGATTTAGGGATAGGATTTAGAGTTTAAGGATAATGGATTAGGGTTTATGACCTTGAGGGATTAGGGTTTAGGGTTGAGGCTTTAGGGATAGCATTTAGGGTTGAGGGTCGAGGGACTAGGATTAAGGTAGAGTGTTGAGGGTAGAGGGATTAGGGATAGGGTTTAGGGTTCAAAGTTTAGGGTTGAGGGATTAGGGTTTAAGGTATAGTGTTGAGGGTTTAGGGATAGGGTTTAGGATTTAAGGTTTAAGTGTTGAGGGTTGAGGATTTAGGGATAGGGTTTATGGTTTAGGGATAAGGGATTAGGGTTTAGGGTTTAGGGATGTACAATTAAGGGGTACCATAAATAAACTGGAATTTAGGCAGGATTGGAAAAATTTTGTGAATCATCATGGGCTAGAGATTGGAGATTTGCTATGTTCAAGTACATATCCAAGTCATATTTTAAGGTTAAGATATTTCAAAGAATAGGGTGTGTAAAAAACATCAATGTTCTTTAGCTTATGAATACCAACATTGATACAGATAAAAGATGCCCTTCTTCTAACAAAGTATGCAGTTCAAGTCAACCAATGGACAGTAAGTTATTGAATGAATTGGTTTAATAGGTGTGCCTCCTTCAAAGTTTTGCTTGGAAACTTTACACAAAAACTAGTAACTCTATACATTATTTTTCATTCTTTTATTTCCTGTACACTATTAAGACCTTGTAAAATCTAATTATGTAATGTGTTTATGGCAGTGCATTCCTCCTACATTTGTTTCACAGTTTATAGACAACACAAACAAACATATGGTGTTGCAAGGCCCAAGTGGGGAGGAGTGGGATGTGCAATTAGGGGGTACCATAAATAAAATGGAATTTAGGTAGGGTTGGGAAAATTTTGTGAATCATCATGGGATGGAGATTGGAGATTTTGTTGTGTTCAAGTACATATTCAAGTCATATTTTAAGGTTAAGATATTTCAAAGAACAGGGTGTGTGAAAAATATCAATGCTCTTTAGCTTATGAATACCAACGTTGATACAGATAAAAAATTCCCTTCTTCTAACAGAGGATGCAGTTCAAGTCAACCAATGGGCATCAAGTTGTTGATTGAATTGGTTTCTGATGAAGAAGACAATGATGTTGTTGAAGCAATGGAAGAAAATCAAAATTGTAAGTCTAATTTAATTTATTTCAACTTTCAAAGCCGGCATTTGAATTGTAGCTTTACCAGGAGGATTGGTATAACAAAAACTTAATTCTGTTATAGGCCTTTCTTTGAAGAACCCTAGACATTATGGACCCTATCATCTAAAAAATCACATAACAGTGAACTCTGTCCCACCTTTCAAATCAGATAAACCTTTTTATTCAATGAAAATGAAGTCAGGGAATGTAAACCAACCATGCATACTAGTAAGATCAAATTCTCTACCTTATATTCTTATTACACTTACTTTATTAAGAGAAGAGTGTCAAAAAGATTGGGTTTAATTGTAAGCTAACATAAGGCAAAGCAATTTTGTTATTACATTTTTCTGAGGGATCTCTAGAATAGTCTAATATAATGCAGTCTTCTATAATATGAACATCTGCATTTGTGTGAATGCTAAGCTTTAATAGTAGAGTATTAAATCAATACAATCAATTATTTATTGGGTTAAAATAACTTAGTTTTTGTAATGGTTTGGTAATGCAGGAGTTGCCAAAATAGGTGAATGTCCTTTACAATTACCAAGAGAAAAAAGTTTAGTAGTTCTTGTGGATAGAGCCAGTAAACAATGGGAGATTATTTGCCTGTTTCATAACAATATACCTGCCCTAAGTGCTGGGTGGGCATATTTTGTACATCATAATAATATCAAGGAAGGAGACGTTTGCATCTTTGAGTAGGTGGACAATAAGAAACATAGATTTATGTTTAGAGTTCATATAGATCGAAAGATAAAATAAGGAACCTTCTGAAAGAACTTCTAGGAGGGAAAAGACACGCCAAAGATAAAAGGAGAAAATTATACAAGAAAAGATCTTCATGAGGATTGTAATGTTTTGTCTAAAACAAACAAAAATTAGTTAATTAAAAATAGAAAATCAAGAAAGAAACGGTACTAAAATGTATAGTTACTAATATCTAAAATGTATAGTTACTAATATCTATTTTTAAAAGATTGGTTGATTTTTATGGCCAAAGTTGTTTATTTTACCTAGTTGATGGTTTTAATTACACCCAGGTTATGGCCCTGATTTAAATTCAAGCAAATAGGTGGAGAGTATGCTGATCTTTTAAAAAATCTTAATAAAAAAATGTTCACTTAATGTTGACCAGGGGTTCTGATTTCAACCATTCATTGCCCACTGCAGATGTACCCCAATGCAAAGATTTTCTCATAATGATCATCCTTCTGATTTCAACTATTAATTACTAACTGTGGATGTACCAGACGCAAAGCTTTTCTCATAGTGTGTACACCTATTGGCATAATGAACCCCAGATGGGCCAGAAAAAACATGCCATATAATTTGAATATTCACTTCAGCTAGAACGTTTTACTGATGGAGCTAGAAACTCAGAGAATTGACAGGGCACAATATGGCCCAAGATGTGAGATGCAAGCAAGGACAACTCATGAATCTAAAGAGTTAAGGTGCACTTCAAGGATCTTTCCTAATATCAATGGATGACATTTGCTCTTGCTAGTTGATGGTAAATACTACAGTTTTGCAGACTTTATTTTCATTATCCAAGATAGAAGCATTAGGGTTTAGGGTATAGTGTTGAGGGTTTAGGGATAGGCTTTAGGGTTGAGGGATTAGGGTTAAGGGTTGAGGGATTAGGGTTTGACATTGAGGGTTGAGGGTTGAGGTTTGAGGGTTTAGGGTTTAGGGATAGGGTTGAGGGTCAAGGGATTAGGGTTAAAGTAGAGTGTTGAGGGTATAGGGATTAGGGATAAGGGATTAGGGTTTAAGGTATAGTATCGAGCCCGTTGAGGGTTTAGGAATAAGGATAACATTTAGGGTTTAGGGATGAGGGTTGAGGGATTAGGGTTGAGGATTGAGGGATTAGGGTTTAGGGATAGGGTTTAGGGTTGAGGGTTGAGGGATTAGGGTTTAAGGTATAGTGTTGAGGGTTGAGGTTTTAGGGTTTGACGTTGAGGGTTGAGGGTTGAGGTTTTAGGGTTGAGGGTTTAGGGATAGGGTTGAGGGTTGAGGGATTAGGGTTAAAGTAGAGTGTCAGGGGTATAGGGATTAGGGATAGGGTTGGAGGGTTTAGGGATAAGGCATTAGGGTTTAAGGTATAATATCAAACCCGTTGAGGGTTTAGGAATAGGGATAGCATTTAGGGTTTAGGGATGAGGGATTAGGGTTAAGGGTTGAGGGTTGAGGGATTAGGTTTTAGGGTTTAGGGTTGAGGGATTAGGGTTTAAGGTATAGTGTTGAGGGTTGAGGGTTGAGGTTTTAGGGTTTGACGTTGAGGGTTAAGGGTTGAGGTTTTAGGGTTGAGGGTTTAGGGATAGGGTTGAGGGTTGAGGGATTAGACTTAAAGTAGAGTGTTGAGGGTATAGGGATTAAGGATAGGGTTGGAGGGTTTAGGGATAAGGGATTAGGGTTTAAGGTATAGTATCGAGCCCGTTGAGAGTTTAGGAATAGGGATAGCATTTAGGGTTTAGGGACGATGGATTAGGGTTGAGGGATTAGGGTTTAGGGTTTAGGGTTGAGGGATTAGGGTTTAAGGTATAGTGTTGAGGCTTTAGGGTTGAGGGATTAGAGTTAAGGGTTGAGGGATTAGGGTTTGACAATGAGGGTTGAGGGTTGAGGTTTTAGGGTTGAGGGATTAGGGATAGGGTTGAGGGTTTAGGGATAGGGTTGAGGGTCAAGGGATTAGAGTTAAGGGTTGATGGATTAAGGTTTCGCGTTGAGGGTTGAAGGTTGAGGTTTTAGGGTTGAGGATTTAGGGATAGGGTTGAGGGTTGAGGGATTAGAGTTAAGGGTTGAGGGATTAGGGTTTGACATTGAGGGTTGAGCATTTACGGATAGGGTTGAGGGTCGAAGGATTAGGGTTTAATTAGAGTGTCGAGAGTATAGGGATTAGGAATAGGGTTGGAGGGTTTAGGGATAAGGGATTAGGGTTTAAGGTTTAGGGATAGGGTTTAGGGTTTAGGGTTGAGGGATTAGGGTTTAAGGTATAATGTTGAGGGTTTAGGGATAGGGTTTAGGGTTGAGGGATTAGACTTAAGGGTTGAGGGATTAGGGTTGAGGGTTGAGGGATTAGGGTTTAGGGTTTAGGGTTGAGGGATTAGGGTTTAAGGTATAGTGTTGAGGGTTTAGGGATAGGGTTTAGGGTTAAGGGATTAGAGTTAAGGGTTGAGGGATTAGGGTTTGACGTTGAGGGTTGAGGGTTGATGGATTAGGGTTTAGGGATAGGGTTTAGGGTTTAGGGTTGAGGGATTAGGGTTTAAGGTATAGTGTTGAGGGTTTAGGGATAGGGTTTAGGGTTGACAGATTGGAGTTAAGGGTTGAGGGATTAGGGTTTGATGTTGAGGGTTGAGGTTTTAAGGTTGAGGGCTTAGGGATAGGGTTGAGGGTCAAGGGATTAGAGCTAAGGGTTGAGGGATTAGGGTTTGGCATTAAGGGTTAAGGGTTGAGGTTTTAGGGTTGAGGGTTTAGGGATAGGGTTGAGGGTCGAGGGATTAGAGTTAAGGGTTGAGGGATTAGGATTTGAAGTTGAGGGTTGAGAGTTGAGGTTTTAGGGATAGGGTTTAGGGTCGAAGGATTAGGGTTAAAGTAGAGTGTCGAGGGTATAGGGTTTAGGGATAGGGTTGGAGGGTTTAGGGATAGGGTTTAGGGTTGAGGTATTAGAGTTAAGGGTTGAGGGATTAGGGTTGAGGGTTGAGGGATTACGGTTTAAGGTATAGTTTTAAGGGTTTAGGGGTAGGGTTTAGGGTTGAGGGATTAGAGTTAAGGGTTGAGGGATTAGGGTTTGACATTGAGGGTTGACGTTGAGAGATTAGGGTTTAGGGATAAGGTTTAGGGTTTAGGGTTTAGGGTTGAGGGATTAGGGTTTAAGGGAAAATGGTGAGGGTTTTGGGATAGGGTTTAGGGTTGAAGGATTAGAGTTAAGGATTGAGGGATTAGGGTTTGATGTTGAGGGTTAAGGGTTGAGGTTTTAGGGTTGAGGGTTTAGGGATAGGGTTGAGGGTCGAGGGATTAGAGTTAAGGGTTGAGGGATTAGGGTTTGGCATTGAGGGTTGAGAGTTGAGGTTTTAGGGTTGAGGGTTTAGGGATAGGATTGAGGGTCGAGGGATTAGAGTTAAGGGTTGAGGGATTAGGGTTTGACATTGAGGGTTGAGGGTTGAGGTTTTAGGGTTGAGGGTTTAGGGATAAAGTTGAGGTTTGAAGGATTAGGGTTAAAGTAGAGTGTCGAGGGTATAGGAATTAGGGATAGGGTTGGAGGGTTTAGGGATAAGAGATTAGGGTTTAAGGTTTAGGGATAGGATTTAGGGTTTAGGTTTGAGGGATTATGGTTTAAGGTATAGTGTTGAGGGTTTAGGGATAGGGTTAAGGGTTGAGGGATTAGGGTTTGACGTTGAGGGTTTAGGGTCGAGGGATTAGATTTAAGGGTTGAGGGATTAGGGTTTGACATTGAGGGTTGAGGTTTTAGGGTTGAGGGTTTAGGGATAGGGTTGAGGGTCGATGGATTAGGGTTAAAGTAGAGTCTCGAGGGTATATGGATTAGGGATAGGGTTGGAGGGTTTAGGGTTGAGGGATTAGGGTTTAAGGTATAGTGTTGAGGGTTTAGGGATAGGCTTTAGGGTTGAGGGATTAGAGTTAAGGGTTGAGGGATTAGGGATTGGCGTTGAGGGTTGAGGGTTGAGGGTTGAGGTTTGAGGGTTGAGGGTTTAGGGATAGGGTTGAGGGTCGAGGGATTAGGGTTAAAGTAGAGTGTCGAGGGTATAGGGATTAGTGATAGGGTTTAGGGATGAAGGTTTAAGGATTAAGGGTTGAGGCTTTAGGGCTAAGGGTTAAGGGATTAGGGTTTATTGATAGGGTGTAGGGTTTAGGGTTGATGGATTAGTGTTTATGGTTGAGGGAATAGGGTTTAAGGTAAAGTGTTGAGGGTTTAGGGATAAGATTTAAGGTAAAGTTTTGAGGGTTTAGGGATAGGGTTTAGGATTTAAGGTTTAAGGGTTGAGGCTTTAAGGTTTAGGATTAAGTGAGACCTAGATGGCTAAGGATGGATAGAGAGGTAGACAAGGAGTGACTGAGAGACATAGAGAGGGGAGAGGTAGAGAGGTGAGGGGGAGAGATAAGTGAGATATAGAGAGGTGAGAGATAGAACATGAGCTAATGGAACTAGAAGTGAGATATTGCAAAGGTGATATCAAAGGTGAGATAGGCACAAATATTTATGGATCAATCTATAGCGGGACAAAATGCGAGTGCGTTATAACACGCTTGTGTTTTGTCCTACTATAGAAACTATAAAAAGGCCTAGACCCCCATGATCCAGGCCCACATGCTCTGTTTTCATGTTGATTATGCTCGTGTTCTGACAAAAAATAAATGTTTTCATGTTGTTGGGAAGTTCACATGCACAATTTACACATTCTACCACCTTTACATGATCTTTCCACCACTTTTTCTGCTTTCCCAACTTGAGAAGGAGGAAATAACATAGTTTTCACATCAAATTTGATATATATCTATTCAAGTTTAGGAATTTAACATTATAGATTGGTTAATAGTATTGTTGTTACTAATTATATTTGAGTGTTATTCAATTTAACATTGAAAAGGAATCAAGTGGTGAAAAACTCAAATTGTTGAGGAGTTTGATGCAAGAAGAAAAAAAACACTACATAATTGGGTACTCTCTCCATTCGAATCTCTATTTTTTAGGTATGTCAAGTCTTTACATGCATGTTCTTTACATTTTCCTTAATTCTATTTGAATTACTTTATCATGCTTTATCATACATGTTTATATCACTTGTATCCAATATGCATAATAAAAGACTATGTATACATATCTTGTGTTTATATAATAGACTATGTTTTAAATTAGTTCATGGTATGCATAATAAAAGATATCTCAAAGGTCAACATTAATTAAAATAAACACATTCCCAATCAAGAAAGTAGCCTACAATCTCACATGATGCTGTGTATATTTTCTACACTTGGGCTCTTTAATAATTATGTGTAATAAACAGACCTTAACATACCATGATGTCAAACTATACAAGAATAAATCCTTACAACATAATAAAAATACAATCCCACTATTATCTTGTCATATTAACAAGTTAAAACACAAATGAATAGGTGCCAAGATCATACAAGTATGCACATGACATGATGATTTGTATGCACATATCTTGGGCTAGGACATTCCTTATGCACCTATTCATGATGATTTGTATGCACATGACAAAACAATATTTCAATATTTCCTAATTGTCCTTTGTTAGCACATGATGGTGGTTACGTTGATCGACTATATACCATTCAATACCCTAAATTACAAAGATTAGTCTAATGATTTTTATGACAATCCTAGGTATGTCATAAATTTGGTGTCTTATCTTGTCCTCCTTGGTTTTCTCCATGGATCTCCATCATTGTCTTCATGAATCGTATAATTCATCATGTCATAGTGCCTTCATTATTCCATAATTGACTGTCCCACTTGACAAGAGGCCTAATTAGGCTTGTGCAAATAGGTCACTATAGGTTTTTTGATCTCCAGGCTTCCAATCTTCAAACTAAGACAACAAACATGTCAAATTGGGTCTGCCTCAACCTTTTCAAGCATGAAGTCCCATATACTCTTCACTTGTAGCCTCAATAGGTGACTCTACTTTGACCTTATCCTCATCTAGGACTGAAGTGAACTTTGTACCATAATGCTTTGTATGGCTGCAATAATTTGCTTTGTATGCTTTGTACCTATTTTGGTTGAGTAACATTTACTCTTTTACATGATGATTGTATGTACATTTACTATGAAGGGTTGAATGACATATATTTTAGTTATTTGTATGGATTCATTTCTTAGGAACTAATATTGGTCTCTTTATCATGCTACAAACAAATTCTCTATCATGTCGAGGAAACGATCAAGAATTAAACCAACATAGGAAGAGATAGAAGCTAAGAATGCAAAGAAAGTAGCGGCTATCAGGGAACTTTGTGAGAAGAGGAAATTGGACACAATAAATGAAGACATGCCAATTGAAGAGGAACCACAACCATCACAAAGAGATATGGCATTGGCAGCACAAAAAGAACGAATGTAAAAACTTCGTGCTATGAGAGATTTGAATACCATAGTTGGAGACACGTCCTCTACCGCAAGTCAACATGTAGAGACACCATCTACCGCATCTCAAGTTGAGAGTACATCATCACTCACATGTGATGAAGGAGGTACGCCATCGTTCCCACCTCAACCTCAAGGTATGTCATCTATTCCATCTTCGATCAAAGGTATGCCATCTAGCCCATCTCATTTAAATATTGATGAAATTCCTAATGTTGAGATGAATTTACCTAACTTAACACCACCTAGAATTTTGCATAGAAAGTCAAAGTATTTGATTGATATTGATGAGAATATTTTGTAGCAAATGGAAGGTAAGATTCCAAAACGCACTTGTAGAAGATATGCTCATAAGATTTGGAGATTGTTCATTGAAAAGTTAAATGAGACCGCAAGATGTCAACTATTCGTTGAAATGATGCGAAGTATAAAGTATAGGTCCATCATGAAGATTCTTGGGTTGAGAACATCAGAAGCTTCAAGTGAAAAATCTATTGTCAAGAATCTAATGAGTGCGTATAAGAGTGTGGGTAACACCTCACACACAAAAGATAGTAATGCAACACGGTGTGTGATTACATCAACTATAGTAAGTAGTCAAATGAGGAAAGCTCGTCTCATTAGAAAAATGAGTCAAGCATTGAGAATTAATAGGAAAACTTTATCAAGAGTCGTTGGAAGATGCTAAAGAATTGAGGACACTAATGCCAATGAATTATGGGCATTCTCGGGGAGACTACCAGGAAAAGATAAACTAATTGTTGAAGCATTGAGATCACTAATTGAAGACTTTTGGAAGAATTACACAAGGGTATCTCTGAATCAAAGGGATGTGGTAAGAAGGAGAATCGATAGTCGAAACTGTGAGCCACATCCAAAACATTTTTTGGATATGACTCAAACACAGTTTTTTGCTAAATTTCTAGAGAAGTATCCTCAAATTAAAATTTGTCAAAGATATTTTAAAATGCTAAAACCTTTCTATGTCAAGATAAATCACACACGCACTACTTGTTGTTGTAGATTACATATTAAATTTTCTAACCATTTTGATGTTTATCATTCTATATGTTTAGATTTGCATACTAACAATGTTTTGCAAGGTTGTGGCATACATGCCCCACTAACATCTTCAAGAGACTTCATATCAAGAATTTTATGTGAAAGAGAGGAAGGTCAAATATTCTACAAGAAATTATGCTTGGATGACACATGTCATCATTGTAGTGGCTTGCAACATATGCCAATATGTGAACATATGCAAAGAACACATGCAGTTGGAAACAAACTAGTAGAGTTCAACAAGTATAAAATAGTGGCATTCAATACAAAAGATGGTAAAGAAGCAAAGAGGTGTGAATTGGTTATTGAAAAGATTCCAGTGTATCAGTTTATGCCTATAAATTGTGACAGCATAGTGTATGAGTATGCAAGACATGCCCATAGAGCTCGATAGTTGGACTTACAATTTAAGTTATGCAAGGACACATTTCTGATTGGTAGCATCATTTTAGTTGTCGACTTTGTAGAGAACTATAGTCTACAGCCACATCGTGAAGTACAATCACAATATTACAACTCCACATAGGTTTCTATATTTGTGCACATCGCATTCATTCATGCGAATGATAGTACAAAGGATGACAAAAAGATCATAAGGGAGTATCAATTCTATATCAGTGATGATCGTACGCATTCTACGGAGTTCGTGCAAGGTTGCTTTCAGGTGTTCTACAATGATTTGGCTAGAAGGGGCATATCGTTCAGTTAGTATATCATATGGTCGGATAACTGTGCGTCACAATTCAAGAACTCATGAAATTTCTATTGGTTGAGCAAGAGGCATAATTTTATAGGTATTCAGCATATGTGGAACTTTTGCGAGGTCAGGCATGGAAAGGGGGAGCATGATGGTGCAAGAGCATGTATCCAAAGAGCCATAGCAATCTTTGATGAGATGTTACTCAAAAACCGCGTCACTTAGAGATATTCCATCTAAGGAAACGCGATCATGTAGGGTTCCTCTACAATAACTCTCTCAGATTTTTATATCTCTGAGGCATTTTCCCATGGTGAAAAGTTTTTTGTTGTCCCAAAAATTATCAGAAGAAAGTAGTGTAAAGTTGCAAAGGGGTGTAACTTTCATCCTACTTCCGATGCGACCAAATTGACTATTCCAACGCATCCGTATGGGTATGTTTAGGCTAGGCATGGTCTTTTTTTTCACCCAAAAATACAAAAACAGTCCAAGCTACATTGTATCGACGATATCCCTGAAGAGTCCAAAGTGCAAAAAGGTAGCAATCTTTGATGAGATGTTACTTGAAAAACATGTCACTTAGAGACATTCTATCTGAGGCAACACAATCACGTAGCATTCCTCTACAATAACCTCTCTTGGTTTTTTATATCTCTGAGGTCTTTTCCCATGGTGAAAGGTTTCGTGTTGCCCCAAAAATTGTCAGGAGGTAGTGTAAAGTTGCAAAGGGGTGTAACTTCCATCCTGCTCCTGATGCGACCAAACTAAATTTTTCAATGCATCCAGATGGGTACATTTACACTAGGCATAGTCCTTTTTTTCACCCAAACATGCCGAAACAATCTGAGCTACATTGTACCAACGATATCCCTCAAGAGTCCAAAAAGTGCAAAAAGGAAGCAATCTTTGACGAGATGTTACTCAAAATGGTGTCACTTAAAGATATTTTGTTTGAGGCAACACGATCATGTAGAGTCCCTCTATAATAACCTCTCTCAATTTTTTATATCTTTGAGACATTTACCTGTGGTGAAACATTTTTTTACTTCCCCAAAAATCATCAGAAGGAGGTAGTGTAAAGTTGCAAAGGGGTGTAACTTTCATCATGCTCCTGATGCAACCAAACTAATTGTTCCAATGCATCCAGATGGGTATGTTTAGGCTAGGCATGGTCCTTTTTTCCACCCAAACATGCCAAAACAGTCCGAGTTACATTGTATCGACGATATCCCTAAAGAGTCCAAAGTGCAAAAAGGCAGCAATCTTTGACAAGATGTTACTTGGAAACTATCTCACTTAGACACATTTTGTTTGAGACAATATGATCATGTAGGGTCCCTCTACAATAACCTTTCTCAGGTTTTTATATCTTTGAGGTGTTTGCCCATGGTGAAAAATTTTATGTTGCCCCAAAAATCGTCAAAAGGAGGCAGTGTAAAGTTGCATAAGGGTGTAACTTTCATCTTGCTCCTGATGTGACCAAACTGACTATTCCAATGCATCCGAATGGGTACATTTAGGCTAGGCATGGTCCTATTTTTCACTAAAACATGCCGAAACAGTCTGAGCTACATTATACTGATGATATCCCTGAAGAGTCCAAAGTGCAAAAATGCAACAATCTTTGACGAGATGTTACTCAAAAACTGTGTCACAGACATTTTGTTTGAGGCAATGTGATCACATAGGGTCCCTCTACAATAACCTTTCTCAATTTTTTATATCTCTGAGGCGTTTGCCCATGGTGAAAGGCTTTCTGCTACCCCAAAAATCATCAGAAGGAGGTAGTGTAAAGTTGCAAAGGGGTGTAACTTTTATTCTTCTCCTCATGTGGCCAAACTGATAGTTCCAACATGTCTAGATGGGTACATTTAGGCTAGGAATGGTCCATTTTTGCACCCAAATATGTCAAAACAGTCCGAACTACATTGTACCGGCGATATCCCTGAAGAGTCCAAAGTGCAAAAAGGTAGAAACCTTTGACAAGTTGTTACTCAGAAACTATGTCACTTAGCTACATTATGTCTAGGGCAGCGCGATCACATAGGGTCCCTCTACAATAACCTCTCTCAATTTTTTATATCTCTGAGGCGTTTTCCTGTGGTGAAAGGTTTTTTGCTGCCCCAAAAATCATCAGAAGGAGGCAGTGTAAAGTTACAAAGGGGTGTAACTTTTGTTCTTCTCATCGTGCGGCTAAACCAATAATTCCAACACGTCTAGATGGGTACGTTTAGGCTAGGCATGGTCCTCTTTCGCACCCAAACATGCCAAAATAGTTTGAGCTACAAACACTAACTACTCTTCAATCTTTAAACACTACAAATACCATGATATCCTACATAAAGCTGTCTTTTAGCCTTTTATAAAGGCATGCCCATTAAATTCAACCACATAGCAATGACTATTTGTATTCCAAATTCCTTTTAAATACTACCTTCCAATATTTTTTCTTGCCCTCATATCAATTAAATATGACCTTCGATTATGATATGGTGCTCGAGCTTATGAGAGTTTACCAGAGAGGCTGGTTGAGTTAGGTTGAAGGGTCAGTGAACTAATGAATTAAAGACCCTTTAGTAGGTTGATTTAAGTGATAGTAACTTGTGATTATAAGTCAATATTAAATTAAAATAAAAGTGTACTTTACACATGACAGGCAATTGAGGGTTTTGAAATCTTAAGAAAAGTAAATTCTTTTTAAGGTTTAATGCCCAATATGCAAACCCTAACTATCAATAAGAAAGACTTAAGCATTCTAACTTTCATCAAGAGATATCTAGGACATTTCAGAGACCTCAGGGACATCAGAAGAAAGACATTAGATTATGACACTTATCATAGGATTAGGGTTCTAAGACATGAACAACTTCACATTCAAATCAAACTCATGACTCCCCTTGATAAATATAACTCTCTTTGATGATGACATTGAATTATGATTATGAAATCATGTGTCTTCTCTGACTTCTTATTGCATGAACAAAACCACATCCACCATGAACTTGAACCTTGCATCATATCAACCTTCCAAGATAGACCTTATCATGAAAACCATATTCACAACAAAACCTTGCTTGAACAAAACCACATCCACCATGAACATGAACCTTGCATCATATGAACCATGTTTGTCTTGTGCGGCATCAACATGAACTGAGAGACCTTATCATGAAAACCATATTCACAACATCATGCACCTCATGACCATCACCTACCTTGAATCACTGTATCACCTTATCAACATCATGGCATCAACCTTGACATCAATGACAAACAAACTTGACCCTTTGACTTCAATGACAGCCTTGAACCTTGATTGTTGATTACTTATGGAAGCCTATAGCCCCAATGTTACGTTGCATACTAAAATTAGGTAAGACTCAATGTACTCTCATAACCTCACCTTATATGCAAGAGGAATTACATTTAATAACCATAATGGTCATCAGGTGCTCATAAGCATATGATTTTGACTATCTTATTCAAAATAACAAACATACTCTTTGCATCCCAATATGGTATAATAACAAGAAATTAAGAAATATTTTTAATTGACCAACTCATAAAGAATATGGATCAGCCTACTCATTTGAATATTTTCAATTGAACAACTCATAAAGAATATGAATATTTTCTATTCAACATGATGATTCATTTTTATTTTAAATACAACTTTTATCTTTTAGTTCCAAAATGAGGTTTAGGTGATACTTGAATAACAATAGCTGGCTTATTGGATCAACAAACATCTTATGTAATACAATTGGATTTTAAATATTTGAAGTAACCATGTACAAATATCCATTCAAACATGGATTTATAATGCAAATATGGATGCCATCAATAAAAAAGATTTGTATTAACCAAATACCCATATAGGCATGCATCAATATCTGTTGATATAAGTATAACATATGTACAAAATAGCCATATAGGCATACAATGTCTCCTATATGCAATACAAAATATATATCCACAAATTTCATATAGGCATACAACAAAGGACCTCAATAAGCATTCATTCCCCTCTGTTCGGTGAAGGGAATAGATCACGAGTAGCCTTTGATCTTCAGGAGGATGGAGACGTGTATGAGGGTGGTCTACTACGAACCCGAGGGCTGCTCCTCTAATTTAGTTCATGCATCTGTAGTTGTTACAATAAAAAGCATAGACATTAATATATAGAAATTACATGTTATAAAAAATGAAACATTTAACAAAATAATCACTTACCGCTACCATATAATCTGCCTCCTCATTTACCTTAGTAGCAGGATTAGGTTGTGGTGATGTCATGTCCTATAGAAACCATCCAAATAGAAATTAAACTTCAAATCAATAATCATTTGATTTTTCAAAAAATAAACAACTATAACAATGAATGTAAATTAAAATTTACTAATCTGCCTCATACCCCCATCAATGGCATGGAGCTATGAATCGCAGTGGACACACCATGCTCCATTGCCCTATGGACTTCGGGAGGTGTCTCCGCAGCCGACATCATCTAAAAATAAAACAATATTATTCAATTATGAAACTAGAATAGTGATGCAAGTCATGGTTCCTAACATACACACATGTTCACCTAAACATAGAAATACACACAATAAAGCACACTATGATATTCATTATCAACAATGCATCACTATGATACAACTAGACACATAATCACAGTGAAGATTTTGCTCTCTTGGTGATATACTATAGCTCTTTCTTATAGATGTAGGGATGGAAGAAATTGAGCCAGTACGATTGACATAAGTTTGTGGAGGAAAGGGTTAGTGTAGATTTGAAGATTTTGGTTAGGGGTATCTTGTTGCCTCCATAATTAATACCTAAAACCTAGATGATGTTTGAGTCAATCATATGCTATATAAGATGTCATAGGTTGATACCCCTCTTTGGTGTCATGTCCTGTGGTCTAATTGGTGGTAATTGGATGAGATTATTAGAGAGAATTTGTTGATGAATAGTGTGGAGGGGATCAACAAGCTTTGGTAGACATGTATGGAAAATGTGGTAGCATAGACAAGGCAGTGAGCTATTTGAAAAGATGACTCGAAGAAAAGTGATCTCATGGTGATGTCCTTGTCTATGCATTTGCTTCTCATGGCATTCCATGAGAGCACATTTCTTTGAGCCATTTTTTCAAATTTAACTATATTATAATTAAAATTTTGTCATCTATCAACATCTAGCTATTAGTTATGCAATGTTTAATAATGTTTTGAGTTTGAAAAATGTGCAATACAATGTAATCAATGATATGAATATAAAATACAAAAATCTAATAAGTACAATTCATTAGTTAAACTATTTATTTTATTACCTCAGTGAATCTTTGAACTACACCACCACTGGTAGGTGTTGTGAAATCTCCAAGATTAACCTATTCAACATCCAAAATTAGATATTAGAATACCATTCATATAACAATGCTATTCACATGTAATATTTATAATTGTTGACTAGTTGCATACCCCGACAGTAGATGTTGTAGTGTATAATGCAGGTGGAGTACTGTTGAGAACTGCATCAATGCTATGACCTTGAAATTTCATCAAAATCATCAAACTAAATTAGTTAATCTTGCATTTCAAAAATGAAATTTAATAAATTAAATTCAATGAACTTGCTAATATTTACCTAAGTATCAAGGCTGAAATTCTCACTCGGGAGGGTATCTATCATCACCATCTACTCAGCTGTAGATGTAGCCTGTGCACCTGCATCTTGACTATCCATGGAGTTATAACCACAAGCTAACTTACAAGTCTGACAAGTATGGGGTGGAACCCTACTCCGCACACTATCTCCCAACCCATGCTATGTTGCAGGACTAGCATGCTCTATGATGCTTTGGGTCAAGGCACTAATGGACTGAAGTGTCTCAACCTCAACACTCTCCTTCACAATGGAAGGGATAGACACATGCTCATGGGATGGTCTATTGATTACTCGTCTCAGTGGCCATTGTGGGTCAACACGTGCCCCTAGTTTATCTTGTGTTGACCCCCCACCTCTACCCTGAAACTCTCGCATATCAAAATAGTTTGGCACTTTATTGAGGACAAACTCGCATTAGAGTTTCGTCAAAAAGTATTGCGGGACCTGATTATTGTTGCATGGAGGATGGTCAAAAACCATCCACCACCTCTGCCCAAAATTGTCCCTTATTGCTTGGTTGTTGCACCAATGGATAGGGAACCTCTTGCATGTAATGGGTGGAGGTTGATTTGTTTGTGGGTTTGTGAAAATAGAACACAAATCTAATTTTGTAATTTGTAACTTTTTCACATCTTCATATGATAGCTTGTCTGCACAATACTCTCTAAACTCTCTCCTCTTATTTGACCAACTAGATATTTGCTTGCTAATTGAATCTACATTTGATAACATAGATTCAAGAGATTGAGCAAGGACCTATGCAAGGTTGAAGTTGAAGGATCTTTCAACCTTGCAATTATGTCTTCAATTTTTTTTTATTGTTTTCAATTTGCCTGATTAGATTTTCTTGTGTTCCATGGGCATGTCGAGGAATGGATGGAGGAGTTTGTTGTTCGGGTTGTTCTTTGGTAGGTATTTCTTGTTCAGGATTTGGTGGATTTTGAGGAGGATGAGGTGCATTAACATTTCCTAACAATTAAAGAAATTTACATCAAAACTCAACTCAAACCTACCTATTTAGAAACAAATTCAGACAAAAAAACAAATAAAACTCACTCCTTTGGCCTGCTCGACGTCGGGACGGCATTTTGGCGATGAATCAGTGAGATTTTGGTATTGAATTGGGTCTTCAAAAATGCGAGCGCACTCCTTAGGGTTTGCAGGCTGCAGTTGTAGAGAAAATAAAAGAAATCAAATGAGTAGAAATGCTCTTTTTTTTAATATATAATTAAACATAATGCACTCACATTATAACGCGAGTGCATTATGGTTTCGTTTTGCCTAGCCTTAGGCTCGTCATTACCAAACCATAATACGAGTGCGTTATGTCTTAATTTTTTTTCAAAAAAAATTGGCCACTTTTTGGCCCCCCAACTTTTCACACTTACCCTAATATGAACAGTTCATTTGTTGTCTGAGTATAGTGTACCTTCAGTTAGTGAACCCTTGTCAATTAAGGTAAGTCATGTTTAATCAAGTTGGTTTAAGTTTATTTCTTGACTCGACAAGTTTTTGATGTCATTTAGAGTCTTTTTAATGTCTTTTTAACGTCAACCTAGTCATTTTTGTGAAATCAACGTCGTCAAGGTTGAACGTTAGTCATTTTGCGACGAAGGCAACTTTTTGTCAAAAATGTCATTCTTTGCATCATAAACAAGAATATGTTTGCATTTGCATTGATGGAGGAGGAAGAAATTAATAGTGTGTAGTTTTCAACGTCAAATTTTTGTATTTGTCAAATCAAAATTGACTTGATTTTCTTTTACATGTGAAGGGGAGATTTTCTCAACCCTCTCACATTTTGCGTGTAACATATGAGGTAATGTAATTATACATGACATTATTATAGTCCCTATTGTTATTAATATTGTTACAAAGATAGTTGTCGTTGTACCAAAAGACCAACCTGTTAATGTCTGATACAACCACCAAAGTTAATGAATCCAAGGAAGGCGGTTAAGCCTTGTCACGAACCCAAGCATTGTGTTGCACAACACAAGGAGAACAAGGGAACACACCTTGTAACAATCCCCCCAGCGCAAGCGAGGGGTTTGAACCCATGACCCAGGATCCAATACTAATTGTTATAAAGACAGTTGCCATTGTACCAAAAGATCGACCTGTTAATGCCTGATACAACCGCTAGAGTTAATGAATCCAAGGGAGGTGGTAAAGCCTTGTCACAACCCCAAGCATTGTGCTACACAACACAAGGAGACCAAGGCCAGACACCTTGCAACAAATATCTATGTTTTTTTAGATTATTATACATAAATATCTTGAGTAGAGAGTATGAGGTTGTTAGTGGGGTTTAAAAGTTAACAACCTTCTTTTATGAAGAGATGTTATCTCATATTCATTTTGACAACATATGATACTATGAAGGGGTTGATGAATGCATGAGGAAGTGGTGCTTTAATGACCATGTTACCCTCTACTTTGTATGCTTGACTTAAGAGCATTCGCTGGCTTAATAAGTGGAGATACCTGCAGCGTATGGGAAGTCTGATAATGACTTTATAGTTAGTCTTAAATGGACTTGAGGCATGGGTTTTTAGAGAAACAAGTGAGGAGGGAGTAAAAAGAGTCGATAGTGATAGCATGGTTATCAGATAGGAAAGAACAACTTTGTTATCGACAGGAGGATAGCATAGCTATCACAGCATATATAGAAAGTATAGTTATCGTGGGAGTCATATAACAACTATCTTCATGAGTCGAGAGGGTAATAACAACATTGTTATCACGGGATAGATGAAGAGATAGTGAACGTAGTTTAGAAAGAAGATGTTTTTGAATGCAGCATAAAGAGATAGAGGATGGAAAATGAAGCATAGAAAAGAACTATAGGCACAGGTCTAAGGAAGGCTAGCAGTGTGTTTTAGAAGGATATTATATATCATTTTTCCATTATTGATTTGGTGTGACGTTCTCAAGTATGAGCTGAATCTTTATTTTTTAGTTTTATGATTTCTTTTTAATATCAAGTTCAATTGAATACTTCTTTATCATTAATTCTTCCTCTTACAAGAACATAGAAACATCTTTATGAGAGTATGATATATCTGAGTCAGTATTGTTGAGTGATATCATAGTTTTGTATTCATGACGTAGAACCCATGAACTCATAGTTGATACTATGTAAGTTATTGTTCTAGTTTGTTAATTATATGTGTATTGAATCTCTGACAAACTAGAAATATCATCCTATGTGTAGAGTGTCTATACAATATCAAAGGTTTATATAAACTTGAATAGGATGCTTATGTCGTGAACTTTCTATGTTCATAAGTGGATTTTTATATATCCATTTTATCGTAAGATAGGATTCTATAGATATAAAAGTATGATATAGATGCTTTCTATCTTATGTGGTAACTATTTAAGCAAACAACTATATAAGTCATGTCGAATGATAAATAATATCTTAAGGAGAATACTTTGTGTAAATAATAAATTTGGGATATAATGAAAGATAAAACAATGCATGCAATAACTTTTACCCAAATCTTTCAAATGCCTCAGATGTTGATGCATGCATGTTTGTTTTGTTTGAATTATTGGATGTTGATTGCTCCGATCTGCCGCATAACGATGATAGGATGAAGATTTGATGGATGAAAGATAGGTAGATGGTGGATGAAAGATTGATGGATGAGAGAGGGAGAGGAATTTCAGCAGAGTAACTATGCTTGAAAGTTCATCCATGCAAATGGTTTGGTTGAGGACTAATTTATAGGCAAATGTGAGAGGATGGAGGGATAAAACTTCCATTTTGCGAGTGATAGGGGAATTAGAAAGTTGCTTGTGCAACTTGGGAGAGAAAATAGAAGGTGAATAGAGTTAACTCAAGAGATGATTTGAGTCATCTCGAGAGATGGGAATGGAAGGTGAAAGAGTGATTTGAGAGATGAGATGGAAATGGAAGGTGGGCAAAGTCATAATTAAATAATTTTAAAAAATATTTAAATTATGAGGCATGTGGAGATGAAATTATTTATTTATAAAGTGATAAATAAAATAAAATAAAAGATTCATTTTATTTAACTCAAGAGGAAAAGGGGATTAAATAAATAAATAAAATTTATTTATTTAATATTGTAAAGGAATGGGATAAATGTTAGATTTGTTTAATTTATTAGAGGAAGTGTTAGGATGGAGAAGGGTTTATGATGGCGACAAGGGTACCTAGGACAAAACATAAGGTGTTACAAGAGATGGACATTTTTGGGTGTCTACATTTTGCCCCTCTTTGAGATGATGTTCGAGATGATGAGATTTGTGTCGAGTAACATAATTTCAAAGAAGCTAAGATATGGATAGAGGAAAAAGATGATAATGGAAAGATAGGATGAGGAAAAGATAGGATGAAGATGAAAAGATAGGATGATGATGCCCCCTCGAGAGGATAGACGGGTTGGACAAACACAGGTAGGCTCTCAAAATGAAATGGATGAGTCAAGGAAGAAAGATAAGGAAATGGATAGAAGAAAGGATGATGCATTATGCTACAATGAAAGTGAGCAATTATCATATGTTTGATTTAGAACTAGACATTATGCACCAAGGTATGAGGACCAAAGTGACGATGTGTCACGTGCCCCAACATAATACAACCTTGTCTAAGTACAAGATATGAATATTAGCTAGGTTGGATATAGATGCAAATGCAAAAATGATAACACACACAAGAAAGCATGCACAAACGATTCAAAAACAACAAGGTATTACCCCTGTCAAGCTATAAACCAATGATTGATTGATTGATTGATGATGATGATGATAGTGTTGTCATGGCAGGGAATGATATATCCCTAGAACAACACAAGGATGATTTGATGATTAATTAATTGATTAATTGGGTTTATAACAAGGATAGGATCAAGACCATTGATTGTGATTGGATAATTTGACAAGCTTGATTGACTTAATTGGTATGGATTTAAGGATTGATTTGCATTTGAGTTTATTGGATGGAATGATTTGATAATAAGATTGATTAGAAGAAGTGATAGATTGAAGATTTGAGGAAGTGATTGATTGGAAGAATTGTTTTGAAAGATTGATGAATTGATAAAGATAGATGATAGAAGAAGATGAGAGATGGAAGAAAGATGAATATTATCTGTGCCTAAATCTAGGTACTTCCTTCATATCCCATATTGCCTACATACCCGTGTCCATGGGATCAAGGTACTTAACGATAGAGATGAGATATAGTTCTGATGTGTGATGATAATGATGATGGTGAGATGAATGATGAGTGGATAGATGTGATTTTTATTCATTGATTGGATTGATTTTCTTTGAAAGATGTGATTGAGTGGATTGATTTGGATTGATGATTTTGATGATTAGATGAATTAGAATGATTTGATTGGATAAGAAGAAATGATTTGATTAGATTGAGTGGTTTGACTTAGAAGAATTGATAGATGTGATTGATTGGATGTAATTTATTCAATTTGTTTGAGTGATATGATGTGATTTACGTGATTTGATGATTGGATTGATTTGGAAGAAGTGATTGGATGGATTGATTTTATTGCTTGGATTTTTCTTAGATATTTTATTTTTTTGTATTTTGAAATATTGTAATTTTTTGGATTTTTTGCAAATAATTTTTTTTTTTTTTGTATTTTTTCAAGACTTTTTATGGTTTTTTTGGATTTTTAAATTTTTTTTTTTTTTTTTTGTATTTTGCTATGTTTTGGGATGTCAAATGGATTTACAATTTGTACAACCTTTATGCTAGATACCAATGACAAGGGAGGACCAAGTCTAGGTGCCAAGATGTAGGTGGGATGGATGGATAAAAGGATGGGTGATAGGATAAGGGATAAAAGGCTCATGGTAGTTGGATAGATAAAAGGATATGCTATAGTGGATGGATGTATGCATAAGAGAAAGGATGTGATCTCAAAAGGCTATGTCACATAGGAATAAAATGCCCCATTCTAGATAGTATGCTTAGGATTTTTCATGACAACGCTTATGATAATAAAACTTATGATAGGATTAGGCTTATGACAATGGGATGATGATAGGATTATAGGATAGATTGGAAGGGATGAGGTATATCAAGATTTTTTCCAAAATCTTGTTTCAACATTTTTGCCCCCATATCTTTATCAAGATCAAAAGAGGAAGGGTGGATGGATGGACTCAATATGATAGGTATATGTATGTGGAAAAGATAAGGATGATAGGATAGGATATGGCAAGATAGGACATGATAGGATAGAAAATGATAGGTTGGAAAATGATATGGTGGACGAGACAAGGTGCCCCCAAGTGTAGGTGACATAGAAGATCAAATTACACATGACGTCTGTTTCCCAGGTTTTCATCATGGTACTTATCTAAGGTGTCTATTTACCAGGTTTTCACTGTTGGACAAAGGGATTTCTCTTTACTTTTTTTTCATTTTTTTTCTTTATTTCTTTTTGATTTTTTTGACCTTTTTTATAATAGGATAGGGGGGATATGGATATGAGGGACTCAAGTGTCTAGTTCCACGAAAGGTGATAGTCTGATTAGAAATTAATGTCTTCACATGGACCATGTCAAGTGTGCGCATAGATGTTGGTAGGGGATGACATGAAAGCGAGACAGAGTAGGTAGATAGTAGATTATGGAGGGTGCGATAGTGGGTTATGATGTGGATTTTGTAGGACTTATGGATGGAATGATAGTGGATTATGATGCAGATTATATAGGACTTATGGGGAGGCTTAAGCAAAAGCATGGACCATAGGAATAGGATGAGGAAGATATGTAGGTGTTAGAGGAAATATTCTCAACAATATTAATCTACTAATAATCCAATAATCTTAATGAAATATGATGCAAATCAAATAAACAAAGACATTTTACCTTGAAAACTAATTTACCTCGAAGCTTCCATTGTTCACCTATCTTGTATTGATCTTGTTTATGAATAGAGCTCTCAAAAGCGTTCTTCCTCGCTGTTTGAAGATGACAATACTTGAATGGTTGTATGTTGGATAAAATGCAATGAAGATTACCTACAATGCAACTATTGTAAGGATGAGGGATGGATGATTGAAGCCATGGTTGTATGGATATGAAGATAATGGATATAATGCAATGAGCAATATGGATGCTTTGCCAAAGGCACGCTGGAATTTCTGTAGAGTAACTTTGCTATAGCTTGTAGATTGTTGAAATGAGGGAATAATCTTCCTTTTATAGGCCAAGGAGGGGGCAAATCCATGTGTCACAAGATCAATGGTGGAGACTTAGTTTTGAGAGGTGTACAATGAGGATTGAGTTGGTTGAGATGAGGGAGAGAAAGGGGGGAGATGTTCCTCTCACCTTGACATGGTGGAGGGAAAGGTGTGACATGAGTCCACATGTCACAAGCCTCACAATGACCAAATAGAGAAGGTCAAACAAGGAGATCATGTTTGTAGGGAGGTTGGAAATATTCTAGGGACTATGGAACAAGTGTCACAAAGTGCCCCTTTAACCATGGTGACATGGAGAGACCATACCTTTTGGAATAGGGATAGTTAGAGACATAATAGGACATGTGGGTGAGGGAAAATGGATTAATTAAATATTAAAATATTTAATTACGTGTGCAAGATGATGAGGTGGATGTGTGGCATGGATTAGGTGATGCGGAATTATGAATGAAGACTTTGGAATAGGATGATTTGGGATTAAATAATTTGATTATTATTTAATTAGGGGATGACATTAGAAGAATAGGTTTAATTGACTTAATTAAATAAATTGATATTTATTTAATATTTGGACTATTAATGATGAACGTGAATCAAATAGATAAATTGATGAATTTATTAAATGATAGAAGAATGGGAATTAAATAAATAATAAATATTTATTTAATATCTTTGCCATTTTTAGGTGTATACATTTTGCCCCTCTTTGAGACAATGTGTTTTAACATGTTTCAAAGAATAAAAATTTTCTGCGATTGACCTATGCCCCAGTTTGCCCCTGGTACAAGTTAATGATGATAACATAACCCCTCAGGAGATTGGACGAGAAGAAATTGACAATAGGATGACATAAAATCTCACGATGAGATAGGTTGAACAATAGGTTGATTGGATAGATGGGTGAAGAAATTGGTTGACGTGGAAGAAAAATTAGATGAAAGAGTTGAATGATATGTTATGCAAGATAAAATGATAACACACATAAGAAAGCAAGCAAGTATGCACAAATGATACAAAAAACAAACAAGGTATTTCCCCTGTCAAGATGTAAACCAATGATTAATCGATAATGATTGATGATAGTGTTGTCATTGCTGGGAACAATATATCCCTAGATCAACAAAAAGATTAAGATAATGTTGTCATTGTGGGGAACAATATATCCCTAGATCAACACAAAGATGTGGGAAAGACATATCCCACCGATAATGATGATTGATTGATTGATTGATTTGGTTTACGGCAAGATTAGGATCAAGACCATTGATTGCGATTGGCTAATTTGACAAGATCAATGTACTCGATTGGTATGGATTAAGGATGACTTGCATTAGGATATTGCTTGATCTAATTGAATTGATTTGATGATGGAAGAAGTGATTAAGGATTTGATTTGAAGGATTGAAGAAATGATTTGGATAAATGAATAAATGGATAACTTAGATCCTGAGACACTTGGAATTTTGATAATGATGAAATGCTTATAATGAAATTAAATGCAATTTGAAATGTATGGATAGTGGATTTTGTCATCTTCTTGTACAAGTTTTTGAAGTACTTTGTTTCATCATTAATCTTTTAAAATGTTGTAAGTAAATACAAGCATCTAGGTATAATTAAACCATGATGACCTAAGTATCTCTTACATGGATTTTGATTTAGCAAGTTAATACAAGCATCTAAGTATAATTGAACCTAGATGACTTGAGTATTGCTTGCGTATCAATAGACAAGGATTACACCTATTTCATGTTTAGACCTCTGATGTCCTTGATGATCATTATGTTGATCATGTCTTTAGACAAGGCCTAACCTTACTAAAGATAAACCCACAAACAATGGACAAATAAAATAATCATGTTCCATCATAGCATCTCTAGTTTTTGACATCCTTGAGTAGCATAGGAGACATAAGAACAAAAATCCTGATAATAAGATTTTAAACAACCATTAAAAACCTTCTTGTCATAGATATATGTTTTCTTGCAATAACTTGATAAAGTCGCGTTTGATGTTTTAGGCAAGCTGGGATTTGTTAGGTGCAGTTTAAATGTCTCCTTGCCAAGACAATGTTTTAGAGCTTGCTTTGTTGCGTTGTTTGTTGCCTAGTGATAAAACCATGATCTGATTTGTTATTCTCTAAGTTGTAGCATTCAAAAATCAAATTCACTAACTAGGTTGAGGATTTGCCCCCAGTCAAGTAAAGGATCGACATATTATGGATGAACTGACAATAGACATGAAGAAATAGGCCCTAAGGGATTGACCTAGTGCCTCGAGGGCTCATTGATAAATGGCCTTGCCTACATGATGACGCAGAGGCAACGTAGTTTCAGGGTGTGGACTATGTGGACCTAAGACCCAAGGGTTGGGAAGCCTCGGGGGATCATCAATTGATAGCCTTGCCTATGTGATAGCTCAGAGGTGACGTAGTTTGACCTTGAAGGCTGACACTGATGAATGGATGAGTGAAAGATATGTAAAGGCTTATGATAGGATTAGGGATATGGATGGAAGGGAAAGCATAAGATAGCAAGGATGTGATCTCAAAGGACTACATCGCATGGGAATAACATGCCCCATTGTAGGTGTAAGGCATCGGGTTTTGACATGACAAATCTTATGATGAAGGAGGATGATAGGATTGGATTGAAAGGGATGTGATATGTCAAGAGATATCCAAAATATTTGTCAACATTGTGCCCCCACTCTTCATCGAGATCAAAAGGAGGAAGAGAGGATGAATGAAAAACAATATGATAGGTATATGTAGAATAAGAATGATAGGATGGTATGGTCAGATAGGGTGGAAAATGATAGGGTTGATGAGACAATGTGCTCCCAAGGGTAAGTGACATAGAAGATCAACCTACACATGACACCTGTTTGCCAAGTTTTCATCATGGTACTTATCCAAGGCACCACCAAGGGTGGTTTTCACCATTGGATGAAGGGATTTTTCTTTACTTTTTTTTTAATTTTTTTATTATTCTTTTTTTTTAATATTTGGATATGGACGAGAGGGACTCAAGTGTCTAGTTCCATGAAAGGTGATAGTCCCATTAGAGATGGATGTTGTCGCATGGACCATGTCAAATGTGCTCATAGATGTTGGTAATGAATTGCATAAGAGGGAGTTGGGGTAGGTTGATAAAGGGATTATGATGTAGATTATGTATGGAAGGAATATGCAATGATTGACGAGAGATAGTGGATTATGATGTGGGTTATGGATGGAAGGATAATGGATTATGATGTGGATATGGAAAAGCATGGACCATAGGAATATGATGAGTGAAATATGTGGGATAATGGATGAAAGATGGGGAGATGGAAGTATGTGGAAATGTTGTGGAATGGAAAGGAATTGAGACCAACGGTTGCACACACCATGATAAACATTGAAGCTTTTGATGTGGAAGTGGTGTAGGAAGCAATGGTAATGTTTTCTTAGGAGATGGCTGACATAATAACTTAGGTACCCACATAAACTTGTACTTTTTATTATTTTTGTTTTGCTTGTGGGATTTTTGGAATTTTTGAATGGAATAGGTGGATATGGAAGGGGATGGTTGGGATTTTCGAGATGTGGATGCTTCATTTGAACTTCTTTCTTTTGTCTTAGGTACCCAAACCATTTTAGTTTTGGAATTTTCTTGTGAAGATATGGTCTGGGTACTTTGCTTTGTCGCTTTGTATATGGGCTTTAAAGCATGAGGATTTTTAGGATATTTTTCTCTATAGAAGGAGGTATCCACATTTTTATTTTTATATCCCTTGGGGTTGGTGGAATGAGTGAAAGCTTCATGTTTAGACAATGTATGCATTTGTTGGTCATGATTAGGATTTTTAGGGAATTTATGGATAAGTGGTTAATTAGGCGTTGGTAGAAGTGGAAGCAAAGTGGATGGAGGGACAATAGGAGTTGGAAGTAGTGGAGGTAAATTGGACGATGGAAGGTGTGTGGTCACATGCTTTTGGGATTTGTATGATGGAGGTGGAATGGCAACATATGTTTTGTGAATGTGATAGGATTTGCGGTGGAAAGTGGTGGACTTAGGAGGAATGGAGGAAGTATCAACATCTTTAGATTGTTCACCTTGGGGTATGTATCCAAGTCTATACAAGAGAGGAGGGACACTGACATCAACGGGCTCCAAAATACCTTGTTTGTTAAGGCCTAAGCCTTTACCTTGGTAGTTCATCTTTTGGAGCATGCAATGCACTATGGGACTAGGTGTAGTTTAGAAACTACTCTTGAGTTATTTATTGGATGGAGAAGTGGTGGACAATGGTTGTTATTGTTCCAAGGAGGAACATTCATGAATGAAGGTAGATAGACCAAGTGGATATGTTGGATTTGTAATGGAGTTAATAGTGGATGATGTGGAAGGATCATTAGGATCTTGATTGTGCTCATTAGGATCCAAGTTATTCATTTGATCTTCTATGCTTTCTTGGGAGGCAAGTGTCTCATCATGACAGGTGGATGGTATAGGATCATGGATAGGTGGAGAAGTTTCTAGGAAGGCCATGAAATGGGGTGAATGTTCAAGTAGGTCAACAAGGCTTGCATTAGATGGAGCATGTAGGTCTTGGGTATCTTTCTCATGAATGGTTGTGGAGGTATGAATAGGATCAAGATTTTCATGGATATCATCTTGATCATGGAAAAGATATATGTTATGGATGGGTTGAATGAAAGTGATTTGATGATCTTGATTAGAAGGGGGACTTGATGTTACCACATGCTTAGGATTATACCCTTGACATATCTCTTGACTTTGGGTGGAAATGGAAATGGAAGACTCTTGTGTGGACTTGATAGGCTCTTAATGGTTATCGACATGAGAGCATGAGGGAGATTGACTTGGACTCAATGGGGGAGACTCTTGAATAGGGTCAAGGGGTTTTGGTTTACATGATTGGTTTGTAGGAATGGACATGGTGTTGGAAGGTTCTTGGATATTTTCAAGGATAGTGATTTGAAGGCATGAGGGTGGTTTACTCCTTGCTAATAGCCATTGGATCACATCCTTCATGAGTATATGGGTGGATGGACAATATAACATATGGAAAATAATGGTAGATGGCATAGGCTTATGATTAAAGTTAGGATTGCTTGTGTTAGATGAGGATGAAATTGGATGAGTGAATTTGGATTTTGCCATATCTTTTCTTTTGCTTTTAGATTTTGCAAAGAGTCTTTGAAGAAAATCGTGAACAAGGATTCTTGGATTGATGGATTAGAGCCTGGGAGATTTAATGGAGGTGTTGGTGGAGGACTAGCATGCTTTGGGATAGGCATTCTATGAGATGGTGATGGAGGACTAGTAGATGGAGTGGTATATGATTCCAACCTTAAGGTGGTGTTTCCCTTATCAATAGTATCATTAAGATGGGTTAAGGATGTGTGATCTTGGTGTGAGGAGTGGCTAGTACTAGCATGCTCATGTTGTGAAGGATTTGGTTCATGTGGATCACTTTTTTCCCTATATTTGTCAAACTTGGGCACTTCAAAACTAGAAGGGAAAGGTATCCTAACAAATCTTTTATCAAATGGATAAGAAGATATGTCCTCTAATGAATATCATTTTGTGGAAGATACAGTTTGTAAATCCACAAATTATTGTTGTAAAGCTTGGATTTGTTACGTAAGTATATATAATGGGCTTGATACCTCCCTAGCCTTTTTAGTTTTAGAAGCTTCTTTTTCACATTTGGAAGGTTCCTTTCCACCTTTTGAAGATTCTATTTCATTGGATGAGTTTGTTTCTCTTAATTTTTCTATGTCAAAATTGGAAGGTAACTTTGCTCCTTGTTGTGCTAGCATAAGGAAGTACTTGTGTGGATCTATTGATATGACTTTGTCCATTAGTTTTTGAAATTTGGGGTCTTGTTGAGCACTAATAATTTCTTCTTGGGTGATGTCCTCTTCCTCATCACTAGAAGTATAGTGACTACCATGTAGTGAACCCATTTCTTGCTTTTTGTTTCACTTGGAACCTAGTTTGAACCATGCAAGCTTGAGATGTGATGACATTCGATTATGAGATTCGTTGGATTTTGATTTTGATTGGTGGTGTGATATGGTAGAAGGTGAGTTTGATTGGAATAGATTTTGCTAAGGTTTTTGTCAATTCTATGGTTTCCTCAAACAAGGTAATTCTTGAGCTATAATGTCTAATAGCTATCAAAGTGTCGATACAAGGAGTAGTCTAAATAGGGATAGATCAATACCTCTATTTGATGAAGACTTTTCTCTTGTCAAGGTTATACTAGTATAGTTTTATTGAGAAGGATGATTTGAAATACTGTTATAAAAACTAACTAGCTCTTGTTTGGATTGGTAGAGTATCAACTAGGTCCTAGAAGCAATTTGTGGTTTGATTTTGAGGTGTTTTGACAGCAAGGCAATGATGTGAAAAGAAGATGTTTGTGAAAATGATATGGAAAGGTGTTTGCATGGTTTAACTAATTTTTTAGGGTGAAACTATAGCAAAAAGGGTACCTAAAACTGATAATGTTTTTATCCCACACTGTATGAAATATCTCTCTGTTTTGGATGCGCAGCTTCAAAAGCGTAAGATAACGGGTCAAATGCATAGCTCTATGGGTCAAATGTGTCTATCTGGCTGAGTTTATATGAGCAGTACTGTGTCTTATATGCATAACTCTGTGTGTTAAATGCATGGTAAGATTATATGCACAGCAAAATGGTTCAGATGTGCAACATAATGGGCTAAATGCGTAGCAAAACTGGTTATATGCACAGCAAAATGGTTTAAATGCATAGAACTACATGTACTTGGTTTTCTTCTTCAGTTTGATTTGTTTGGAATGTTTTCCTAAGTTAATCCAAGGTTTGCAATGCTGATTTTGGTTCAAGTTATTGCTAGAAAACACAAAGAACAAAAGGTTTCCATGATTACTTAACAAAATTAAAAATAAACAATTACAATCCTAGGGATGGCCAAGACAATATTTGATGAGTTCTAACTTAGTTTTTACACCAGCCACTTGCATAAAGGCAGACAACTAGTAACTTGGTAGCACCGGTTCCCCTCCATGGCACTCATTTCTCATGCATACCAAGTTACAGTTCCTCTGAAGAGTTAAACTTTTCTGTCTCTACACTAAATGAGTGTATGATGTTAGACGGCTCTAGAGGTTTCTCCTCCTATGTCACCAAATAGGGGATTTTGTCTTAATAGAACAAAAGGATTTTAGTCAAGGCATCCATTTGGGTGGTTACACATGTGGCCATTCACTTCGATAGAAGGCTTCCCAGCCTACAGAGGTTACACTCCACAAGGTTTTGGGGGAAACATTGGTCGGTGTAACACAACAACACCCATCGCTTGCAACTTTTGTCACAAATGCAATTTATTTGTAGTGACTTGGAGGTGGCTTGGCTTTAGCCCGTTATCACTTAAGGTCGTCCCACTTGGAAGGAAGGAATTCTAAGGGTAGGCCTCTCTAAAGGTAAAACATGAAAAATGATAAGTTTGGCATTTTGGTCACCCGTTTAAAGGGAGAGCATAGGCCTATTATCATTTTTCAAGCACAGAAAACAGTGGTTCTTTATCCTCCTAGTTAAAAAAAAAATAACTAAATGTGTTAACTCTATCAAGCACAGAAGTTCTTAACAAGATAGCAATAACTTGGAAAAAAATTGTTAATTTTAACCTTCTAACAAGCCTAGGTGTAGATTGTTGTTTGAAGAAATAAACAAGTGTTACTTTCCCCTATTAAGCTATGTGATGGATTGCAGTGCAAGATAGTAAAAACATAAAGAAATTATTTAATTTTAACCCTAGGTTGGCACTAGATGCAAGTTGTGATGCAACAAAATGATTTACTTTCCTCCTAGTTATGTCTATGTGATGATTTGCATGAACATATTAAGTTACTCTCTCCTAATTAGTTCTAGGTGGCTTAATAATGCAGCTAAAATGACTAAGTCCGGCTCCTAACACCTGCAAGAACCCATTGTCAGTAGTTCAAATATGTTACTTTTGACAATTGATGATGCCTGCAACATGAGTTAGCATCAAAATTATCAAAAAATATACTAAAACTTCACAGAATTTAGATGCGCAGGAAGATTTATCATGTGCACAGGAAGACTTATCATAGGTGCAGGAAGACTTGTCATATGCACGGAAAGACTTATCATATGTGCATAAAGACTTATCATATGCACAGAAAGACTTATAATATGCCCGGAAAGACTTATCATATGAGCAGAAAGACTTATCATGTGCGTAGGACTGGTTATTTTGCTCCTATAGGTTTTGTTTTTGGCATGGATGCGCAAAACTGGAACCCGTATGCGCTAAAACGGCCTGTTACGACTTCAAGTGCACCAAAAACTCAAATTTGATGTTAAAAATGGGGCAAGGCCCCACGGTGGGCACCAAAAATGTTAGAAAAAATATTGTCGACAGTATTAAACTACTAATAATCTAATAATCTCAATGAAATATGATACAAATCAAATAAACAAAGACATTTTACCTTGAAAACTGATTTACCTCAAAGCTTCCATTGTTCGCCTGTCTTGCATTGATCTTGTTGATGAATATTGCTCTCAGAAGCATGCTTCCTTGTTGTTTGAAGATGACAATACTTGAATGGCTGTATGTTGGATAAAATGCAATGAAGATTACCTACAATGCAACTAATGTAAGGATGAGGGATGGATGATTGAAGCCATGATTGTATGGATATGAAGATAATGGATATAATGCAATGAGCAATATGGATGCTTTACCAAAGGCACGCTGGAATTTCTACAAAGTAACTTTTCTATAACTTGTAGATTGTTGAAATGAGGGAATAAGCTTCCTTTTATAGGCCAAGGAAGGGGCAAATCCATGTGTCACAAGATCAATGGTGGAGACTTAGTTTTGAGAGATGTACGGTGAGGATTGAGTTGTTTGAGATGAGGGAGAAAAAGGGGGGAGATGTTCCTCTCACCTTGACATGGTGGAGGGAAAGGTGTGACATGAGTCCACATGTCACAAGGCTCACAATGACCAAAGAGAGAAGGTCAAACAAGGAGATCATGTTTGTAGGGATGTTGGAAATATTCTAGGGACTATGGAACAAGTGTCACAAAGTGCCCCTTTGACCATGGTGATATGGAGAGACCATACCCTTTGGAATACAGATAGTTAAAGAGATAATAGGACACGTGGGTGAGGGAAAATGGATTAATTAATTATTAAAATATTTAATTACATGTGCAAGATGATGAGGTGGATGTGTGACATGGATTAGGTGATGCGGAATTATGAATGAAGACTTTGGAATAGAATCATTTGGGATTAAATAATTTGATTATTATTTAATTAAGGGATGAAATTAGAAAAATAGGTTTAATTGACTTAAATAAATTGATATTTATTTAATATTTGGACTATTAATGATGAACGTGAATCAAATAGATAAATTGATGAATTTATTAAATGATAGAAGAATGGGAATTAAATAAATAATAAATATTTATTTAATTTGTCTTTGCCATTTTTAGGTGTATATAGTAGGATAATGGATGAAGGATGGGGAGATGGGAATATGTGGAAATGTTGTGGGATGAAAGGGAATCATGACCAACAATTGCACACACCATGATAAACATTGTAGCTTTTGGTTGGATGGTGGGGTAGGAAGCAATGGTGATATTTGTTTAGGAGATGGTGATGTAGTGCTTTGGGTACCCACATAGACTTAGTATTTTTATGATTTTTGCTTGACTTGTGGGATGGAGGAATTTGAGACTTTTGGATGAAGTGGGATTTTTGGATGGAAGCGGATGATTGGGATTCTTGAGGGGTGGATGATTCATTTGATTTGCTTTCTTTTTACTTAGGAACCCAAACCATTTTGATTTTAGACTTTGCTTGTGGAGGTATGGGCTTGGAGGGATTTTCTTTGATTCTTTGTATTTGTACCCTAAGGCATTAGGATTTTTAGGATTTTTTGCTTTATGAGTGTAGGCATCAAATTTTTTATTTTTGAATCCCATGGGTTCGATGGAATGAGTGGAAGCTTTATGTTTAGACAATATGTGCATTTGTTGGTCATGATTGGGATTTTTAGAAGATTTATGGATGGATGGATAAGGGGATTGGGTAATGGGGATATTAGGTGTTGGAAGTAGTGGAGGTAGATTCGATGGAGGGATGTTAGGAGTTGGAAGTGACGGAGGCAAAGTGGATGGCAAAAGGTGTATGGTCACATGCTTTTGACATTTGTAAGAGGATGGAGGTGGAATGGCAACATATGTTTTCAGAGTATGATGGGTTTTGTGATGGAAAATGGACTTAGAATGGATGGAGGAATTACCAACATCTTTAGATTGTTGTCCTTGGGGTGTGTATCCAAGGCCATGTGATCTTGAGGGGACCTTGACATGGATTGGCTCCAAAATTCCTTGTTCAAGAAGGCCTAAGCCTTTACCTTGATAGTTCATGTTTTGAAGCATGCGATCAACAATGGGACTATATGTGGGTGGAACACTAGACACGAGCTCTTTATTGGATGGAGAAGCTGAGATAGAGGATAATGGTGATTGGTGTTCTAAGGAGGAACACTCATGAATGAGGCACCTGGTAAGACTAATAGGACATGATGGTGGATGTGGAAGATGGTTGATGGTGGATGAGGAGGGATCATTAGAATCTTGCTTATGTTCATTATGATCCAAGTTATTGGTTTGACCTTTTATTTTTATGTGTTCTTGGGAGGCACATGTCTCATCATGAGAAGTGGAATCTTACACGTTAGGGCTAGATGGAGGATAGATGGGAGCAATTTGGATATCTTGCTCATGGATGGGTATGGGATTATGGATAAGATCAAGGTGCTCATGGGTAGCTTCTTCATGGATGTCATCTTGATCATAGAAAAGATAGATGTTATGGATGGGGTGAATGGAAAGGATTTGATCTTGACTTGAATGAAGGCTCGATATTTCCACATTCTTAGAATTATGTTCTTGACATACCTCTTGGGTTGCTTGAATGGAAGTAGGAGACCCTTGGATGAGTTTGATGGGTTCTTGATATTCATCCATAAGAGAGTATGATGGACTTTGACTAGGACTTATGATAGGAGGCTCTTCAATTGGCTCAATGGCTTGTGTTTCATGTGATGGTGTTGGAGGGATAAGCATGGAATTTGAAGGCTCATTGCTAGGTGCTAAGATAGATGTTTGACATGGGGATAAGTTGTTCCTAGATAGTAGCCAATGGATCACATCCTTCATTAGGGTATGTGAATGGACAATATAGGGGATGGACAATAATGGTGGATAGTGTTGTAGGCTTATGATCATGATAAGGTCGAGGGCTAATTAGATTGGATGAATTGGGATTTGGATTGGATGGAGGGATAATGGGATTGGATGGATTAGGATTTGGATTACATGGTGGTGCCAAGATAGGACTAGTAGGCTCATGTGTTGGCATGTGATTGAATGATGGAGGGATAATGTGATTGGAAACTGTAGGCTTTGGGATAGGATTGGGATCACATGAAGGTGTTAGGAGAGGGCTAGTTGATTCATGGATTGGCATTGGAATGGATGGTGATGGAGGATGCTCATGGGGTACATAACCTAGATTGGTATCTTTGTCATCAAAGGATATTAAATCTTGCTCCAAAGATTGACTTAAGGACACTTGATTTATATACAATGGGCCACTTGGAGTAGGATTACATGAAACATAGGTATCTCCCTCATCAAAGGATATTAGATCTTGCTCCAAAAGTGGACTTAAAGACGTTTGACTTATGTACAAGGGGCTATTTGAGCTTGCATGTACCTCTTGTGAGGACACTTGGTTGCCTTGTGGATAGGTTTGATGGTGAGGTGGCATGTTGGAAGAAGGAATTGGATAGGTTGATATGGTATTGACATGATGTGTAGATAGGTTAGGTGATACATGGGATTGAGATTGAATGTGGTGAGGTTGAGCTTGTTGGGATGGGATTTGATGTTGAATGTGTTGATGTTGGATAGGTTGATATTGTTGATGGTGTGTTGGTGGAGGGAATACATAAGATAATGGTTGTTGAGATGGAGATTGATATGGATAAAGGTTGATATTAGAAGAAGTGGGATAGGTTGATGGAGGATTGATGTGGAATGTGGATGAGTAAGGTTGACATGGTGGGATAGCTGACACATATGATTGATTTAACATTGGTTGAGGATGCGCCTATTGGATTTTATGAGTGGCCAAGAGGTGTTGGATTTGTGCTATGAGGTGTTGCATATGCGAGGATTGGCTTGTTTGTAGTTCTTGGATCATGTTATGGACACTTTGAATCATTTGTTGGCTTAGAGGTTTTGGTGTCTGGTGAAGTAGGTGAATGAGTTCTTGTGCTAGGTCTTCTAATGTTGACATGGTGTAAAGTGTTTGTTTAGGATGTAGTTGCTTAGATGATAAGGAAAGATTGGTAGTTTGACTTGGGGAATATCAAACATAATGTAAATGCATAAACACACACGTCAAGCATAGTGTTCAAATTTCCTTTCAAGATTAGATGTTATGATTAAACAAACACTTGCAAACACAACAACAAGCCCTAATGATTAATCAGGTAGGGTATGGTCAATAAGTATTAAGCTAGGTTGTACAAGGGTTAACTAAGGGTGTCCCTAATATACACAAGGTACGAGGGGCCCAAATCTATGAACACTAGCCCGTTGAAGGGATGTGGCATAAGCGTAAGCGAATACCACTTCACCTTGTGTCTAAAATCACCTGAGGCCACAAGGTTGTTCCAATGATTATGTAGCTAGATTGAGGTACAGCTTTCGTTGTCCCCCTTTGATATACCCTGCCAGAACACATGGTTGAGGTCTGTTGATAACTGAGAGGGGGGGGGTGAATCAGTTATCCTAATTATTTCCCTTATTAAACTTTCCTTTTAATTGAAGCAGCATAAAATCAAACACAAAACATAAACCATGAAATAAGAAACACATGACACAGTATTTTTGACGTGGAAACCCTGTTAAGGGAGAAAACCACGGGGTGATTAACCCAAGAATTATTCTCTGTTAGAAGAATAGGAAATTACAAAAATGGCACTTGCCAATTAGGGCTCACTGCCCGAGCACACTGCTCACAAGAGGCTCACTGCCTACAAGAAGACACACTGTCTTACAAAGTGATTAGAATCACAGTCTTGAACTGATTGGAAGCATCTGCATATGCTGGAGTTCAGTTCCGGTTAGGTTCAGTATACTGATCTGCTGCACTTCATCTTTCCTCTGTTCTTTAGTCTGCTGTCCTTTCACATACCGGATCTTTCTTGTTACTTCTGCTCTACTCTGGACTTGTTCGCATATCCTCACATTCATTCACACACTTTACCACTAAATCCATCCTCTATATATATCCGCACAAGTAATTTCATCATCTTTCTAGTCGGCATCCGGAACAGTCTAGTTTCTTACAAACTTAGTTCTGTCGGCTGAATCCTTGCTCACCAAGCAATGCGGATCAAGCATATACTTGTAGATATCATCAATTATGTCGGCCAAACATGATTCATGCCTCCGCAACCTTTATCATCATCTGTAACACATCCGGAAAGTAGTTTGATACTCAGTCAGTCAGTTCATCCTCTGTTTTCACTGTCTCTCAGGAATCCGGTACTCAACTATTCATATCTTTTTCCTTGTCCATCTCCGGAGGCTAAATCCTTGGAATATACTACTCAAGATAGTCCTCTTGACTTCCCCAGATCCGCACTGCACCAAGACACTTCCTCTGAGAGATCCGGACCAATCTGTCGGACCTTGCCACATGCTCTGTTCTTGTTCACCGGACCACCACAATCTTCAATCTGACTTCCGGTAGAGACATATCATGACTTGCGGATATGTGGGATGACCTTTGTTGCCATCAATGACAACAACCATGAATCCATATAGTGTCTCTTGCCAACAATCTCCCCCTTTGGCATTGATGGCAACACTTAGTGAAAAATGACTAAGTGTTTACACTATGCTCCCCCTTTGCTGATGCTCTGTCTTTATATACAATTTCCGGAACTCCCCCTGAGTTGGATTCCTCATTTTTCACTGCTCCTCACTCCCCCTTTGACATCAATGGCAAAGGGTAGGGTCCGCACACCAAAATTTTCAAAAATTTTCTATATATGGCCGCATATTTACATACTCACATATACTGCAGAATGTCTGCAAAGGATGTCTGCAGTTGAACCATTTCAGTAGCCCAACTAAGCTTCATTCTGTCCAGGATTGAAATGTGACCACTCAACAAAAATGCAAAAGCTTCTGCCCGCCTGAGATCTGTCGGATCTTTTGTATGGGCGGTGGTCTGGGCATCACTGATGGCCTCATGCATCGTTTCCAACTTAGGGACTATAATCCTTCTAAGTTCTCCCATCCGGTTGGTAATGTTCTTCCTCTCCTTCTCAAGATTCTTTATTTCATTCAAGACTGCAATAGTCTGACATTCTTGATTTATTATAGAGGAAGAGAGAGGATCAAAACTTTGAGATAAGCTTTGAAGCTTGTCCTGTTCCTCTTTTATTTTCTTGTCAATTGCTGCTGTTGCCTTTGACCAAGATATACAAAATTTGTAGATGTCACCGCCATCCTTAAGAGCATTTTCTAAGCTCTTTATTCCAATGCTTACAATCTTCCTATCCTTAGAGATTAAATCTAATATTTCAGAAAATCTCTTATCCAAAAATTCCTTCCGGACCTTGTCTTCAGCTGATTTTTCTAGAGAATTAAAATGTGTATCAATACTGCTGACTAAGGTTTTTAGATTACCGGAAGTGGAGGCTGTCGGATCTATTTGGATTGATGGCATGATCTTTACAAGTACTCCGGAAGCAGCCTCTATCAACTCACAGTCTTCCATATGAGACTTCAGGAGCTTTTCATTTGCCTTGGCATTTGCAAATGAAGCTATCTTCATTGTTTGTACCGGAGAGAGGGAGTCAAAATCAAATGGACCTTTTAGAAGCTCCGGTTCATCAATCTCTAGAGTTTCTTTGCTCAAAAATTGTTGAACAGTTTGTGCAGTGTCTCTTGCCGGAGACAGATGTTTCTTTTCTTCTGCAGTCTTAGAACTGTCAACCTCTTTGTCTGTCACCACTGCTTCCTTCTCCTGCAATTGCTCTTCTTCTTTGGATCCGGAGACTGTAGGGGACACCGGAGGAGAGATGCTTGCTTGTTCATGGGCCACTTCTTCTGGAGCAGAGGGTCCCAAGTCCTCACTTGTCTGTTCAGGGCTCACTTCTTCCGGAACAGAAGATTCCAAATCAGCAGCTGTTTCTGCACCTAGGTCCTCTACAACAGGAAGATTGAACCTTTTGAAGGCCTTCCGGAGGATCTCTTCTGTCTCTTGTGCCACTTTGTCAGTCTCACCAAGCATGAGCTGATTCATCCTGGCTTTACTTCTGAACTCATCTCTGCAGTCCTTGAAGATCATGTTCATTGTCTTGGGATCAATTTGAGGATATAGCTGAATAGCTATCTGCTCCCGGATCTCAAGATCTTTGGCATGAGCATTATTCTTTCTTACTTCCATTTCCTTCTCTAGGCTTTTAGGAATGAGAGATATGATCTCAATGAAAGCCTTATTGTATGTGTTCAGATATTTAACTGTGGCTTCCTGCAGAGTCTTTTGGTCTGCCTCACTGAAGTCATCATAGGATTCAGTCATTGGTTGAAGGTTTCCATCCACCGTGACCGACTTGATTATGCTCTCTAGTGACAGAGTGGGCTTTTCAACAGTTACCTCTGCCATTTCCTCCTTGTCTTGGCCTGTGGAGGGCTTACCGGATCCTTTCTTTTTCTGTTTCTTTACTTCTCTTACTCCTTCATCTGATTCTGTCTCCTCTTCATCCTTTTGGCTTTCATAAGCCCTTGATGCTTTTGTCTTGGATCTTTTACCGGATGCCTGGACTTCCGGTTTTGAGCTTTTGGTTGTGGAAGGTGCAGATCTCTTTGATGATCTGGTCCGGGTGGGGGTTTCAACCGGAGCACTTTCTTTGCTTTTCTCTTCTTCCTCAGCCTTTCTCCTCTTTTCCCGACTGGCATCAAGTGCCTCTTTTGAGATGCCTAGGCCTTGAGCAATGTGCTCTACTTCTTTTCTCACTTTTCTCTTAATCTCAGGTTCCCTGAGTTCTACATGTAATTTCACGCTCAGCTCCTCAAAGGTTCCAAACCTTTCTGCCTTAGGATCTTTGGGCTGACTTAGCATGTGTTGAACATGCAGCTCTACTATCTGTTCATCAACTTCATACCCCATGGGCATGATCCAGACAGTCCTTGGCTCCACTGCCTCCATTAGGCACTGATCAGTGTCAACCATAAAACATACTGAGTCCTTGTATTTCTCAATGAGTGACTGGGGAATTCTCTCTCTTGCTTGCATCATGCTCTGAAAGTTTTTGAAGTATCCCCATAGAGCTGTATTTCTCGCTTTTGCATCCCCAAGTCCATGCAAATAGTCTCTTATCTGGACTGCAACAGGTTTGTCATTCTGCCATACCCATCCACTTGTTCCGGGTAGCTCATTCATGAAGTAAAAGAATAGACATATAATGAGAGTACCATACTTAAAGGAGTTCTTCTTGTCTTTCTTGATTTTCTGTACATTTTCCATCAATTGGCTCAGTAGTAGTTCACAAAGATCATAATCTGCATTCTTTCTTAGCATTTCATATGCTGTGTATATTGCAGTTCCGGATACAGAATTCTCCCTGCTGGAGTGATAGATCTTGTATCCTATTATCATTGATGCATATTTGATATCCGGATCCGAAATATCTTCAATGGTCATTGCCCTCTTATCATATTTTGATCCGGTGGCCTCAGTTACAACGTTGTTCTTGACAGATTTGAGGATAGGTACCCCCCCGGAAGAGTATAGACCAGTTACTGCTCTAATTGCTTCTTTTGTGATCTTACAGGGTCTATCTAGCCAAAGGAAGTTGTCATGCATCCTGCTCAGTACATACCGGACCCATTCATCTTCTTCAAAGCTAGGGAAATGAATGAATTGCTCAAACTGTTTCTTCTGGATACCCTTATACTCTGGTTTGAGCTCAAAAGCATTATCTATCAGTTGCTTGTGATAGAGGTCTCTTAATTTGAATTCCCCAAATTCCTCAATGTTTGCGTGTATGTAAACCCTAATATCTTCAGTATGTAAGACTCCGTGGGGAACACTAGAGAAGGCTCCTAGTGGATCTACCTCCAATGATTTGTAGGGATGTTTCTTGAATGAGGGGCGAGGTCTATCAGAGATCTTAACTATGTTTGGAGTAGCCATTCTTCAAAGATTTGCAGTGAGGCAGTGAAAAACGAAGAATACCTTATGCGCCTTCGGTTTGCACGGAGTGGTTGGATTGATTTCTTTATGCAATAGCTTCGGCAGGAGATCCTTGGTGTGCTTGATGAACCTTGTTGCAGAGCTCCACTATTCGCTTCTTCTCAAGTGTAGAATGAGCAGATAACTTTTGAGAAATCCCTTATATTGCTTCGCAAACCCTAATATCTGTCTGCAATAAATGCTTCACCTGCATTATTCCGGTTTACCATGTCTGGACAGCTTGGAGTATCCCGGATTAGTCCTGATCACTGAATATCATCCGGATCTTTAAATCATGAATAAATCTAGGTAACATATTACAAGAACATCCCAAACACTCTGTCCAATCCGCAAGACAAGATCGTGCACTTCCGGATCTCTCCGGACCTTTTTGTAATCCTTTATCATACCGGAGCACCTTCCTGAACAGGTCTAACTTAGTCGAACACAGCTTCTTCATAACTCCATGCGGACCTCTGAAAACTTGAATGAAGCATCTCAGGACTTATATCTACAAACCCTTTAATCCGCATCTTGTGCCACATCCGGCACAACTTGTTTGGTTGGGGGAACAGAATCTTCTTTGAGTCTCCCCCTGAGCCTGAGCTCACTTTTTAATTTCCGGAAGAAATATCAGCACCAGAATCTGGTGCGGATCCAACCTCTACATTCTCTGAGCTTTTCTTCACCCAAATCTTGCTCATCTGATTCCTAACTTCATCCGCATTCATCTTTTGTTTACCCTTGTCTTGATTCTGATTATACACCGGACCTCTTTTGTCCTGATTCTTGTTTCTGCAGACTTTAGCATTATGACCGGACCTATTGCAGATTTGACAAATAACATTTCTTTGCATATTTAACTGATATCCCCTTGATCTGCATTGATTAGCCATATGACCTACTCTATTGCATGTAAAGCATCTACCTTTGAATGATTTGTTTATTTGCATAATTCTGCATTCATGGGATTTGTGTCCATACCTTTTGCAGTTGAAGCACTGTCCGGAGAAGGATGAATTAATCTGATTCATTCTCATTCTGCACTGATTAGCTTTGTGACCAAAATGGTTGCAGCTGTGGCAGTATCCATTGAAGGATGGATATTTTTGAGCATTTGGCTGTCTTACCGGAGGTCTTCTAGGCCTGCTCCTTGGATTTTCTGATCCAAGATTCTTCTGACCGGATCCGGAGCTTTCTCCTTTCTCATATCCCAAGCCATATTTGTCATCTGTCCTCTTTTGACTTCCAAGAAGAACTTCAAGTTGAGCAGAACTTATCTTGAATTTCTCTTTATATTCATTTGCTGTTTGAAGGTCTCTTTTGAGAGAGGCAATTTGATCCTCAAGTTTTCCTTCATTATCTTTGGAATCTTCAAGATCAGATTCAAGGTGTCTGATAATCCTGTCCATCTGGTGGCATTCTTCTGATTTTTCCTTGAGAGATTGTTTTAGATTGTCTTCAGCCTTTCTTTTTTCTTCAATCTCTTGAGTGAACTTTATAGTTCCTGATTCCATTTCATGTCTTAACATAATGACTTCTTTTGATAACTTTTCACATAACTTGGTTTGCTCAGTCAATTCTTCATTTGTATTGCTTTCTTCACTTTGTCTTGCCAACTGTTGGAGCAGCTCCTTTCTCTTTTTCATAGAGAGACTTAATTTGTCTTTTAATTCCCTCATGAATTCATCAGCCTGTTTGAGTCTTTCTCTTAATTCACTGACTTCAGAATTTGACTGTTCAAGATCCTCAAGGGCAGTCTTGAGTTGCTCCTTTAAACCATATGCATCCATTTGAAATCCCAGATCTTCCTCAAGCTGTTAGGCTCTATTAGGAGGAACTTGGCTCTGATACCAATTGTTGATAACTGAGAGGGGGGGGGTGAATCAGTTATCCTAATTATTTCCCTTATTAAACTTTCCTTTTAATTGAAGCAGCATAAAATCAAACACAAAACATAAACCATGAAATAAGAAACACATGACACAGTATTTTTGACGTGGAAACCCTGTTAAGGGAGAAAACCACGGGGTGATTAACCCAAGAATTATTCTCTGTTAGAAGAATAGGAAATTACAAAAATGGCACTTGCCAATTAGGGCTCACTGCCCGAGCACACTGCTCACAAGAGGCTCACTGCCTACAAGAAGACACACTGTCTTACAAAGTGATTAGAATCACAGTCTTGAACTGATTGGAAGCATCTGCATATGCTGGAGTTCAGTTCCGGTTAGGTTCAGTATACTGATCTGCTGCACTTCATCTTTCCTCTGTTCTTTAGTCTGCTGTCCTTTCACATACCGGATCTTTCTTGTTACTTCTGCTCTACTCTGGACTTGTTCGCATATCCTCACATTCATTCACACACTTTACCACTAAATCCATCCTCTATATATATCCGCACAAGTAATTTCATCATCTTTCTAGTCGGCATCCGGAACAGTCTAGTTTCTTACAAACTTAGTTCTGTCGGCTGAATCCTTGCTCACCAAGCAATGCGGATCAAGCATATACTTGTAGATATCATCAATTATGTCGGCCAAACATGATTCATGCCTCCGCAACCTTTATCATCATCTGTAACACATCCGGAAAGTAGTTTGATACTCAGTCAGTCAGTTCATCCTCTGTTTTCACTGTCTCTCAGGAATCCGGTACTCAACTATTCATATCTTTTTCCTTGTCCATCTCCGGAGGCTAAATCCTTGGAATATACTACTCAAGATAGTCCTCTTGACTTCCCCAGATCCGCACTGCACCAAGACACTTCCTCTGAGAGATCCGGACCAATCTGTCGGACCTTGCCACATGCTCTGTTCTTGTTCACCGGACCACCACAATCTTCAATCTGACTTCCGGTAGAGACATATCATGACTTGCGGATATGTGGGATGACCTTTGTTGCCATCAATGACAACAACCATGAATCCATATAGTGTCTCTTGCCAACAAGGTCATCCCTAGGGCTGGTGAAATCCCCTGGTAGGCCTCCTAGATAGGGTTTGAAAAATTGCAATTGTTAATTAACCCTTAGAAACAAAATATGTGATAAGAAGACAATGCATGCGCTTGTTTGTTTTAGGATCCCAAAGCCAAATGTTGAGGAAGACAGTTGTTCATTTTAGCTCAATTTTAACGATGTGATAGCAAACAAGATTGATTTTTAAGCCCAAATCGAAGTGTGAAGGAAAGCAATCTTTAGAGATATGAGATGGATTGATTTCACCTGATTGATTTTTGTCTTTTTATCTGTTGTTTATATTGATGCCACTATTGTTCCAGCTCCTTAGATGCCCCTGAAAATCACTAAGACAAGAAGAAAACCAAACTTGGAAGCAAAAAGGGGATTAGGTCAAAAATATGTGATTTGTTAAAAGTATGTGATAAATGACCTACTACAGCAAAATAAGTTGCACAGACAGAAAGTATACAAAATTCTATGCAGTTTTAAAAAAATTCGTTGAAATTGGATAAATTTTGGAAAAGATATGCTTGATTAAAGTTTTAAAAGAAGCTGGCATTTGACCATAAAATTACCTGATAAAACCTTTATAGCTGTGAAGTTTGTCAAATTACCTTTCTGATGAGTATTCGTTTGCGCGATTACGAGTTCATATGACCAAGTTATGTCAAAAAAGAAAAAAATGTCTCCTTTGGCATGTTTGAAGAAGATAGATTGAATAGTTTGACCAGAGGTTGACTTTTGTAGTTTGATTGTTTTTATGGTTTTGTAAAGATTCCTTTGATGGCAAGTGTCATTTGTGTGTTTGGTGGTTACAGTTTTGTGTTGGGTTGGCAGTTTAGGCTTTAAATTAAACCTCACCCCTCTTTGATAAAAAAAAACTAAGATTAAAAGCCCCCTGACCTTAACCCACAAAAGCTAAACATTAAAAACCCTAAATGCCAAATTTAAACCTAACACCAAAATCTAAATAATTAAATGCCATTTCAAAAAAGACAAAAGGTTAGGTTTTTTTTTCCATGGTTTGAACGTGGTCGAAGGGGAAAAGCCAAAATCGACGGTTAGATATGCCCTACAGGAGATAGTCAACAAGGACCATTCGGCAAAGACAAAGAAACAAGGCAAAGTCGAGGGTTTTGTGGGTGTGGTCGATGATGCTAGGTCAACGGGAGGCCAATGGATGAGAGATATCGACCAATCAAAATAAGAGTCAACGAGGTCAAAGTTGAAGGTGGGAGTGGTCGATGAGACTAAGGCAGGTGGTGGTTAGCGAGGTCAAAGGTTCTATGCAACAGAGAAGTTGAAAGGCAGGCAGCGACTAGAGTGTTTTGCAAGTAGCGACGAGTATTAAATACAACTGTTATTTGCAAAGGGTCGATGGATCGTTTGCAGGTCGAAGTTTGGAGGAGGCAACAAAGTTTAGATGTCGGTGGTGACTGCAAATCGTGGTGACGACCAAAGGTAAAGATTGGTAGCGACAGAGAAGGTAAGATCGATAGAAATGTGACATCCAATGACCATGATAGAGGTCGACAAGAGTAAAGGGGTCTACTATAGTTTAAATCTTTGATTCTCAGCAATAATTCCTACCAAAACTTAACAAACTTTGAAACCAAACATGTAGACAAAAGACCATCCAACCCAACATGCAGAAAGGTACGAAGGTCTATACGGTATGGATCTGTACCGTATAGGCTGTCCTACCAAAAAAATTCAAAATTTTACAAAAAATTTTCCCTTGAGCAAACCCTATCAAATTTATAGTCAAAAATCATGTAAACGGCCTCCTGAACAATGGCATAGTCAATTTTTGTCCCAGAGATCACCTGTGATAGATCTTCTGCAAAACTTACAAATGAGGGTTAGAAAGCACACAATTTTTTATAACAAAAACCTACAAAAACGATCAAGCAAAGTGAGTCCCACCGGGCGTACTAGAATGTAAACGAAAAATTTGGGATAAAACGAAATATAAAACAATGCATGCGATACCTTTTACCCAACTCTTTTGAATACCTCAGATGTTGATGCATGCATGTTTGTTTTGTTCAAATTATTGGATTTTGATTGCTCTGATCTGTAGCATAACGGTTATAGGATGAAGATTTGATGGATGAAAGATAGGTAGATGATGGATGAAAGATTGATGGATGAGAGAGCTAGAGGAATTTCAGCAGAGTAATGGTGCTTGAAAGTTCATCCATGCAAATGGCTTGGTTGAGGACTAATTTATAGGCAAATGTGAGGGGATGGAAGGATAAAACTTCCATTTTGCGAGTGATAGTGGAATTAGAAAGTTGCTTGTGCAACTTGGGAGAGAAAATAGAAGGTGAATAGAGTTAACTCAAGAGATGATTTGAGTCATCTCGAGAGATTGGAATGGAAGGTAAAAGAGTGATTTGAAAGATGAGCTGAGATGGAAATGGAAGGTGGGCAAAGTCATAATTAAATAATTTTAAAAATTATTTAAATTATGAGGCATGTGGAGATGAAATTATTTATTTATAAAGTGATTCCTTAAATAAAATAATAGATTTATTTTATTTAACTCAAGAGGAAAAAGGGATTAAATAAATAAATAAAATTTATTTATTTAATATTGTGAAGAAATGGGATAAATGTTAGATTTATTTAATTTATTAGAGGGGTCATCCCACAATAATGGGTTACACTTTTTGGCCAAACTTGACATTGAAATCAACATTTTGAACTAAATCTTCACTTTTTGACACATGTAGTTGCTAAACCATTAAGAATTTGAAGATTATGTGAACTAGTGATTTGTGAGATTTTGTTTGTAGATTCTAAATATATTTTTTTAAAAAAATTTGGAGTTAAATTGTAAAAAAATTTGTACCTCCTTTGATAACTAGTTTTTAATAGTAAACAACATTTTTTTTAAGTGATGTGTATTCTGTAGTACATAACTTTTTTTCTACAAAGGATAAAATTATGATTCTTTTGAATTTAGATTGGTAACACCAATATATAGGGCATGCATTTGGTTTCATAATGTTTTGTTGAATATTTATTTTTTAATTAAATTTTCAAGTCAAACCAATTATAATTTAGACATAGGCGTATTCCGTAAAACATAATTTTTTCTGTATGTATCGAAATTTAATTTTTCTTTTTTTGTTGAAACAAGGACATCAATACCTAGGGCATCGATATTTTTCAGAATTTTTTTTCACTATTTTACTAATTTTTAATGTGTGTAGAACAGAGAACTTGATGTTCGGTGGAAAACCTACATTCACAAGAAATAAAAAATAAATATATAATCAAATTAAATATATTTAAAATTATACTATTTGGGAAGCTTATAATAAGGACTACATACTTACAAAACATAAATTTTAAATGAATTCATTTGATCCCCCAAAAGGTAAATCAAAAGTGGTTTTTTATCAGCATTTTGATAGGTGTAGAGGAGACTCCATTATAGGTATGGTTTAAAACTAGCGGGGTTCTATCCAAGGGGGTTTGAATCTAAGGGGGTTTGATCAAACCCTCTTTAATTAAAATCCTTTAAATGGAACATTTTAAGGCTTAAATCATTATATTTTCTAAAAATATGTGATTTCAGCAAAAATTAGGATGTCCCAGAAAGTGTAACCCATTATTGTGGCAGCACCCAGAGGAAGTGTTAGGATGGAGAAGGGGTTATGATAGTGACAAGAGTACCTAGGGCAAAACATAAGGTGTTACAAGAGATGGACATTTTTGGGTGTCTACATTTTGCTTTTGAAGGATGTTAGGGTGAGTTGTTCCCTACAACAAAGTTAGATGAAAGCACTCATATAATAATGATCAGATATAGCATAGTATGTAAAAGAAAGAGCAACATTAGACATTGAATTTAAGTGGATAGCAATTTGATATAGTCTATCACCTTTTTGGAATCAAACTAAACTTAGTTGATGTTTAGACATGATTAGAACCTTTGGTTTAGATATAACTGAGGATATACATATATATTATACTAGTCATGGTTTGAAAGATTAAAATGACCACGTAGTTAGAAGAAGACTAGAGGTTGTCGTGGCCATTCTCTTTCTTACGATATTACTACTTTTCACTTATTTTTGAAAACAAGATTATTTATTATTCCATCATGTTGGAATAGGGAAGATAAAACCCTAGTTTTGACCCAGTGGGGTTAAGAATAATTGATAACTCCTTTTTGGTTATAACTTGAATTGGCTATTTTATATGGGTTGACAACGAAGGGTTGAGAACCCTAAAGTTTTAATGTTGTATTAAACTTGTTCAAGGAAGTTTTTTTTAGTTAATGGTGATTTCCCTTGGTAGAGAAACCAAATTGTTTTATTACAAATCAACTTAAGTTATAGACTCATAGAGTAGATGTTGATAAGTCATAGACCTCCGATTGTGCAAGTATGCAAAGAGGTACTCTTTGAATGGATAGTCATTCCATAAAGTCTTATAGTATGAAAGACAGGATCATGAGAACTAACTTAAGTTAGGTAGACTAGATTTGAGCTAGACAAAACTCTATTGTTAAACCATTTATCAATAAACCAAGTTGACCAAGTCAAACTACAAGATGTGATAGTATCCAAGTCGAGTTAGAGGTGGGTGGACATTACAACTATGTTTACTTTAAATGTCTATTTATATAGAATCTTTGGTCAAAGTAATGCATACGTCTCTACATGCATTAGTCGGTTCACCGTGTCCAAATTTCATAACTTGTAGGTATGATCATACTTAGCTAAAGGATTGTCTAGAGTTGTGTGATCGATAGCGTTATGTAGGATACAACATCAATACTCAGATGACAAATAGCAGTTGGTTACCTTATGTCTATACTCTTCGTGAAGTGTAGGGCCACTTCTAGTTGGAAGGTGAGCGGGGAACCGTAAGTCTATGGTTGGAGGTAAAGTACTCGAAAGATGCTCTCTCTCCAACAGAAGACTTGTCGAGACTTGTGATATGGATATTAGAATTCCAGATGCATCATACATATTTGATATGTGACTTGTACTTCATAAACTATGTAAATTGAATTGAATGCATATTATTGTAATGGAAAGACAAAATATAGATTTTGTATATTATTATATGTATATTTAGAAAAGATGGTTGGTTTATATGATGTAATTTGTTTCCTTGAGAATATTTTAATTCAAAAAAAAAGTTCAATCTTTTTCACTTAATGCATTTTATCTCTTGGTAAATATTTGTTTTAAGTCTTGTTTGAGATTGAGTATGTTACAAATAAACTGAAATGATTAAATCAAATGTCAATCAACAATCAACAAAATTCAATTTTACCTCCAATCACTTAATTATGAGACTAAAAGAGCTTATCATATATATGTAGAGATGTTGCAGCAAAAATCTATATTGTACAACTCTTTGTAAAGGGACATGCTAGTAGTAAATAAATAGTTTTACCAACAATATGAAATTATAGCAGTGTACAGGTTCCTCACAGGAATCATAGTAACCAATAAATGATTACCCAACATTTAAGTCTGTATGTATTCCCTTTCACAATGCTACAACCCACTAAATGTCTTCAATATGTAGCAATTCAACATGGTAGAGCTATTCTTTGTGGAATGACAGGCAACATGTCATATTGTCAATTTGCAACAGACTTTGTCTCCTCTTAAAACTATCGCTCCTTATTGATATGTTATGGTAGCTTAATGTTGTATGGAAGCCCCTTAGACAAGAAAATAAGCTACAATCTTCCAAAGTCTAGTATGGTAGTTCTATTTGAGATCTTCCACAGTAGAAAAAAGAAAGATTTGTGCTAGAATTTGTCCCCTATAAAGGGTGTGGCAAATTCTTTAGTTTCTACAATAGCCAAAATAGAGATAATAATGTGTACAATAGCTTATTCCAATAATATATCACAACTTAGAATGATAGGGTTCTAAATTAGTACTATCCCCACAAATAGATAGGATTTGGTAAAACAAATAAACAAACTAACATCTTCACAAATCTGGAAAATCACTAAGAAAATAAAATATGGAAACACACCAAACTAAAATATATTTTAAAAATTCACAATACAAATAAAATTCTAGAAACCTTCAACACACCAAAAACTAAACATACAGCACAACCCAAAAATCGTCCTTGGGAATGTTCTAAATTCCCCATGTGATATAGTGCATTCTTTAACTACATATTAGTTGTTGAGCTCTGTTTATGAGGTTCGTTTATAACTTTGTCTTTATTACTTTCAATTTGCTTTGTTTACCGATCCATAGTCCCTTGCAAAGATTTCTCATTCATGCCCAACTTTGTTAACTACTCTATTCTTGCAATTTCTAGCTTTCCTAACCGCCATCCCTTGTGAAGAATGAGCTCACCATTCAACTTCCACTATGCTACTCTGATATTATTATGAACTAGAATCTCCAAATGATTATTAGTAGCTTGTTTCAAAACCTTAGAAAGCTCTATCATGGTTTCCTTGGCTCACTTGTCTCCTTCTTGAACCAAATCAAATTCCTCTTGAAGCCTTTCAAGTTCTTCAATTGCCTACTTTATCTCTTTAGCCCTTGCTTCAGTCTCTTGTTCCCTAAAAAATTGTTGTAACAACTTACTATTAATAGCCCTTGCTTCAGTCTCTTGTTCCCTAAAAAATTGTTGTAACAACTTACTATTAATCTACCTCCTAAAGTGCAATATGGTCCATTTCTAAAGAATCCTTGATGTAAATAATCGCAAAGGTGAGTTCATCATCATTTTCCTTCATTTCCTTAGATGCATTGGAGGCCTCTTCTGTAAATCTAATGGCAATCTTTGTCTTTTACCAAATGTAGATATTCTAATTTCATTGTTTCCAATTCATTATTTATTGCTTGCAAATCTACAAGAGTGATATTTTGCTTAGTCCTAGAAACACTTACTTCACCCTTTGTGCCTTTCTTCTTCTCCTCAATTTGAGCATTCTTAAAACTTAGAGTTAGATCTTCAATGAGCTTTTCCATGTTATCCAACTCCGTTAGTGCTTACACCTCTTGTTTTTGTTACCAACAGTTGTTTCTTCAATTCATGCAACTCGTGCCTCTGCTCAATTTCTACAAAATGAATCTTCTTCACTTGCTCTTGTCTGCAAACTCCAACATCTCCACATAAAAATTTATTTTCAAAGTATCTCCATTGATGGGAAGAAAATTTCTTGTACGTACAACATGATCTTCAAGACTTACAAAGATATTTTTCCCTTTGTGAGAGTGATCTATATATCCTAATTGATGAAATTATGATGTTACTGATTTCTCATAAATTATTTCTTCTTGAATGAATATAGATGCAATCTCATTTGTTGTATTAAATTTTACCATCCCAAGAAAATTCTAAATCATTAGACATTGACTCTCTTTTATGGAAGACTATACTACTTGTAGACGTATTGCTTTACAAGCATCATACATTTGGCCATCAGCTACCTTCTTCAAAATATCCCCCTTCACATCCTTGAGAGTTGCCTTGCAAACTCCTCTAATAGAAGGAACAATGACACCATGAACTAGGAGTGAACCAACAAAATGAGACATTAAGTGAGAACCCATTGTCTGCTCCATTTCAAACTTCAATATTAGGTGTCTCAAAGTGTCACCTATTAGGATTAAGGTGTCATCAACCTTGTAAATCCTATGTAATTAATTTCTCCTAATATTGTTTGTAAATTTCCATAAGGGAAGAAGTATTCACCAAGTAGCGATCTTGTTTTTAGCTTCATGTTTAATCCCAGTACCTAATGGATGTAGGTTATTTGGGGGTTCGGGGGGTACCCCCTACAGGGTCTGAGAGGCTCATCCCCCTAGTGGGGGGTCCAGAGGCCATGTATCCAATGGGGATTGGAGGGAAACACCCCCAGAAGCCACATTTTATATATAAATTACCATTATAAATCTGGACCATTCATCATTAGATCACAGATCTGACAGTAGAGGTTATATTGGCTTTTCTTACCATAGAAGGCAACCCCTTTATGAGGATATCATATTATAGATGTGTTGTTGTAGAGAGTTGAGACTGGAAAAATAGGAGTTGTTGGATTGAAGATAGAAGAGAAGATTGATAGTGTTGTATTGTAAACTATATTGAAGTTAATATAGACCGGTGCATCTCTTCTTATGTGGAGTTTTTCCCAAAAGGGTTTCTCCACGTAAACACAGTGTTATGTGTTTGATCTTTTGTTCCATTATTTCTTTGTGGTGATTCCATACTATCTCCATTTTGGTTTTGTACAATTATATTTGTAATCAGTTTTTCATTAATAGTTTTTTACCTTCATTTCTAACATCACCCAGATCCCACAGTCTTATGTATAAACAATTTTGGACTTGCACAAAAGCAACTATGTGCCCTTTGCTACAAGTTGTGTTATTTTATTTTTCTCCCTCCTTATGATAACAAATTTGTATAGAATGGAAGAATTGTAATGATGTAAAATTTGTGCTAGCATCATTACTTTTGTATCTTGAGCTATAGTCATGGATATTGTCAAATTCCTTATCATTAGTGTTGATCTAAAAATTTTAACAAGCTCAAAACCAACAATAATATTTATTGAGACACTTTTCTAATGTGCATGCCCTTCAAAGTGTTTGTCTTCCTTGGTTGATGCTTCTGATAAATCAACACCATAATTTTGGTGACTCAAAAGAGTCTTTTCACTTTCATTTTTATAGATATCTTGCAAATCACCCTTATATAACATGGACTCAATCTTTCGAGGATTGATGGGTACATTCTAAATAGGAACATCTTTCCCCCTTGTGCATTCAACCAAAGATGTTTTCTCCTTGACTTCATTAAAATGAAACTTTTATTGGTCTACAATCTCAAAAGTCAATAACATATTTTTTCTTCATTAAATTCCATACTTCCCACATGTATGGTGGATTTCTCCATGGTCTACTTCCTTTCAATTTCTTACAACTTTGAATTTTCTTCTTTCTCATGCTCCACCATCTTCCTTCTTCGCTCTTTATCTGGTATTTCTAATTCTTTATCTAACAACACTTCCACAAAGTGCACTTGTCCTTTGCCTAAACATTTGTGGCTTGACTCTTAGGGTCCTTTGCATGAGAAACAATGTTTGTGTCTTCTAAGTTCATTCTTGTTGTCATTTTTTTTCATTAGGAGAGCTCTTTTTCTGCTAATCACTTGCAATAAATTCTTCAACTATTATTTCTACTATTAAGTGTCGCTTCAACTTCTCCTCACTCTCTTCAACAACATTTTTAGCTAGTGTATAGGCAGCTAGAGAAACTTCCCACCCACATCTAGCCAATAACATATAATAATTGTTGGAAAATACCATCACTCTTATTCAGAACCAAACTCATAATTGTCTGCATTGAGGCCACTACATTTTCTGCATGATTCTTACTGACAGTTGTAAATAAATGTTGAAACATTTCAAGAATGAGATCACATTCAAGATCCAGCATCACAACACGACTTGACTTTTGCAACAATTTCTAGAATTGTAACCCTTCTTGCAAATGAAGGACTTCTGATTTCATCTAAACCTTGAAAACTTCCAACAATAAACAAAAATATCTCCTTCATTGTGTTGTCCTTGTGAGGAATTTTAGGTGTTGTTATTCTTGTAATTTCACTAATATGAGTGATAACAAGTCTCACCTCTTTGTCTCAGTGTCTCAAAAGCTCGAGCTTAACCAAAGAAATCATTAATGGATCCATAGCCTATTGCATAGTCTCATAATGTGACTGTTCTACCATGGATAAACAATTTTCCACTTCTTCCAAAATATTAAGTAGATCATATTTCAATTGAGGTAGATGCTCAAGTTTTTTCCCTACTCTGTAAATCATTTTTCCCATATCTTTTTCTCTTATTAATGTCATGATTCACTGTTATGGGACTTTTCCTCAAAATGGAAAAGAAAGTTATTTATGGATAATGGTGCAGGGACACCTAGGTATATATTGTAAATAGAGGTCAAATATTGAGTTTTGTGTTGTTAAGTCCAATTTTGGTGTAATAAGGTCTATTTATACCATTTTCAATGTAATAAGTTTCATGGGGTCAGTTTATGTAGAAAAAACAAGTTAAAAAGCTACAAAACTAGCAATTTTTAGTGTGTTTTAGGGAAGTTGAAAGGTCAAGGATGTGAAAAGACATTGGAATCATTTGTTTTTTGGTAGAATGTATGTAAATATGGCAGAGGATGTTTGAATTAGGTGGAGAAATGATAAGTTTGAAGAAGAATCAATAAAATATTTGTTTTTCTTGTTGTTTCAATGTTTTTTGTTGTTCTAGTGACTTGTACGGCCTGGTACAGTATGGTCAAGTCTCAAAACTAATTGCATGTGATAGAACTATGAACTAGATTTCATTTGAGCTTGGTTTGGTCAATTTTCATTGGATTTTGAATAAGCTATAGCACATTTTGTGAAAACTGCCTATAAACCTAGTTAGCTAGGGTTTGAGAGGGAAAAAATAGAATTTTGAGCCATTCCACGAGTGGAAAATTATGAAAATCAGTGGAATGGAGGGGTTTAGTGTGTTCTTTAAGATTTTAAAATTGGGTATTGCAAGAAATGGAGTTTTGGGTAATTCCAAGCAGCCCTAGCCTAATATTCCTATGTTTTAGGCTTGTTTGTGTAGGTAGAGGTAGGGTTTTGTAAAAAGACAAGATGGGTTTTTCTCCAGTTGATGAAATATGCATTTTTAGACCCCATGTGACCTAAGAAAAGTCTTGAAGTTAGGTTTTGTGTTGTGGGTTTTGGATTTTTCATAGTTGCTTTGTAAAAGAGGCTTAATTTGGCCTAGTTGCAGAATACCAACAAATTTTTGAGGGTGTTTTTCCAAAATAACCACATCCCAAATCTAGCTATGTTGAAGACTAGCCAAAAGGGTATCTATAATGATGTTTGGTTTTTGGGTTTCAAGTCTTGTTGGAAAGTTATGCTTGAAAAACTAGTTTTGATGTCTTAATTAAGCCTTATGAGCAACGTAGCAGCAAGTTTTTGAGGTGTTTGTTCCAAAACAATCATACCTGCACTCTTAATATGTTTTGAAACTCCAAAAAGGGTATCTAGATTAGTCTCCAAAAAGTGGGTTTGAGTTGTTTATTGCAAGTTATGGAAAAAATATGTAGTTTGATGTCCTACTCGAGAAATAGTGGATTTGTGAAGGAAATCATTGTATTTGAGATGTTGAGACTTTGTCAAAGGTTTGTTTGAGTTAGTTTTTGTATTCCCCTCCTCCTTTGCATCGGATAACCCTTTAAACTTATAAGAGGATAAAAATTACTTAAGCCTTTATAATTAAAAAATAAAATAAAAAAGAGATGAAAAAATAAAGAATATTATGATCATTTGATTAAAATGGAGATAATTAAAGAATATTTATAAGAACCCTTTCAAAAGGGAGGAATTATTGTGTTTATTAAATAATTATTAATGACAACCTTTGTGAAATGGTGTGATGGTTTAGAAACCACCCCTTAAAAGGTTATATAAGGCATTTATGTGAGACTTGGAAAGGGCATGGAGATCACTCGAGGAAGAAGAATGTGGTTTTGGTGGACAATGGGCATGTAATGTACCTTTTTAGCCAATTTTATATTTGCTATAAATTTGGATAAATGTGCAGAAAATAATTTAAATATTTAAAAAGGAGACATTAAGTGACTGAAGGGTTCAAAAGCAAATTATAAAATAGTCACTTTATAAGGAGATAAACTATTATTAAAGTGATTATAAAATATAAATTCTTGAAAGTTCCATGAGGGTTATAAAAGGAGGATGAGAGGAGTCTTTTCCTCACTCTTGGTATTTGCATTCTATTGAAACCCCAATTGTGGAGGTTGAGTAGGTTTGTTCAACAATAGTCTAGGATGAAAACCCTAAGACGAGTTGGTTTCGAAGAAGGATTTCTCCCTAGCCAATATAGAGTGGATTCATATAGAGTTCACCGTTGTGTTGAAGGTTTGTGTTGTTTGATTTTGTAGTGTTTGGTTATTGTTTCATAGAGTTTTGTGTTGCAACAGAGAGTTATCATTTCCATGTGTGAAATATCAATCCAGATTTGTTGTTTGCTTCCTAGTATTTATAAAGATAAATTTATTCTGGATTTGCAAGCAAATATCATTAATTTTTGGTTCATGTTGAATAAGAAGATAATATTATTCTTCCAAATTTTTGATAAATTTCATTATAAGGGTTTCTTGAAGATTACCAGAAAACAAGTGTGTGAAGTACTATGGTGAAGTGGTTTGATAAAAAGAAAAAAAAACAAATCAAAAAAAAATTATATTGTCAGTGATTGAGTATTTTAAATCCAAATGTACCTTTTTCAAGTTTGTCATACCAAATGAAGTCCCATTAGCTGTCGTACTAACAGAAGAGTGATTAACAAAAAAAGTCAATAAATATTAAAAGGAATGTGTAGAAGTTCTTGAGACTATAGGTCCCTCAAACTTCAAGCACTCACATATATTAAGGCCTAAAGCCTTGACTAAATTCAACTCAACCTTTAGTTTATGAGGTAACACCAATCGCAACCATTTTAGGAGCTCATCCTTGGTGATGTACTAAATATGAAGGAGTCGAACAAATTTATGGGGTGCTAATAATCACAAATTAGATATTAATTCTGATATATTACAAATTTCTTATTGGTATCAACAGTTCAGGTCAGCAACATTTATATTTTTGATTTTGTATTTCTGAAATTATCAGTTGGTATTCATGTGGATATATTAGTGGCTATTATTTGCATAATTTATTCATTAAAAGAAGAATGGGTTTTACTACCATCATTCTGATTTGTGGTATCTTGTCATGCATTGTTGAAATACACATATATTATGTTGGAGTACAGGACAACACTGAGAGGGAGGGTTAATCAGTGTTGTATAAATTTTAAAATCTTTTTGCACCTTTTAATTTACAAGATAGAGAATGAAAGACACATCAATAATCTATCAAACACATATGCACAAGTATGATGATGAATAGTGTGAACAGGACCTTATGAGCAAAACATTAGGATACACACACATAGAAGCAAACAACATGAACCATAACACAAGTTTTTCATGAGTGGAAAACCCTCATAGGGATGAAAAACCACTCAAAAATGCCTCACTGGCTTAATCAAAATGCCTCACTGGCAAGTACAAATACCTCACTGGTAAAATGTCTCACTAACAATACAAGCCTCACTGGCTACAATGTGCCTCACTGATAGTACATACAATTTCCTTGGACACAAGAAAACAATTCAAAGGGTTACCCTAATTCTCTATACCACAAAACCTTATATCTCCATAACAAAGATTATCAATCTTCAAATTGATCAATCACCCTGTATTTCATCACCAAAACTAATAAACTCAACATCTACATGAAGATCTGATCCTGGTCATGATTAATCATTGAACAAACTGAATAGGAACATCATACAGTCTCTGAAGCAAATTTCTCTGGCCTTCTGCAAAATCATTTCATTCATCTCTCAATTCTCAAACAAATTTTCATCTTTTAATCACCTAATTCACTTGCATTTTTTCTTTAAAAAACCTCATCAAAAATTGGCTTCAATGCTGCATAGTGTCAGTCCTCAAAAATTAATTAATCAATGCAATTGTAATATCATTATATATGAAATGACCTTTCATATTCCTCTTCTCTCTACACATTCACTTTCCCTTTCTCAAAAAAAAACCATAAAAGATTTCCATCACTTTTCATTAAATGTCTTCAAAAAAAATTTATTCAATCTGCCCTATTATCTTCCATCCTTGGATTCTCTATCTACAATAAGAAAGTTCTCTAAAAGAAAATCATTTAAAGACCCCACAAGGTCTACTCATAACAAGCATTTATAAAACCCGCTAAAAGCATCTCTCCTTATTTTAGAAAAAACAAAAAACACTCTCCTCTTTAATATCTTCAATTACACGAATGGGCAATAAAATTAGAAATAATCTCCTTAATATACTTCTTTAAAATCTATCCACAAATTGCCTTTAAAAAATGACTAAAATTAGCCTTTAAAAAGTAAATCCTATGTAGTAATGCAGATATGATGGCCACAGGCCCGTTAAATAAGGAACAAGGGAGTGGAAGGTCAAGTTTAAATAACAGCCATTGATAAATGTCTGCGCGCCCATCAATTTTAAAAGAAGACCATTGATATGTGTTTTGGCGCCCATGCACTCATAAGAAGACCGTTGCCAAAGGTAAGGAAGATTGATGGGGCCGGTCAACAGTATGTATTAACACCCCTCCAACAGGTAATCTTAAGTGATATGACCTGTGATCATAGGTCAACTAACAAACATAACATAAAGAATAAATGTCATATATGGTTAGCTTTAGGTCATTAGAAAGGTATAGAATTTTAGGGTTTAAGTGCTTATAAGAATGAATTTAGGAAACCCTAACTTCATCATTCATTAAATGTAAACCCTAAACCATTGACTAAGGATAATCTGACAGAAAATAAAGGATAAACAGAGACTTGTGAGATTCTGTAAACAAAATGCTGTAGAGAATGTCATAAGGAGGCTTTTTTGACATGATGTTGACAATAATGATGAACAAATAACCTATTCATAAAACTTGCACTACACTTCAAGATCTCAACGTTCAACACTGCCTTGAAACAACTTGAACACCACTATGAGATGAAGGATGTGAACTGATCCAGTGAACTAGAAGCATTATATTCTCAAGACCAATCTGAAGACTACTTTCTACAAACACCATGGATGCCATCATAACATCATAAGATTGGCATCAATCCAAACCAAACATCTTCAACACTTGTAATATGCAATTTATACCAGAACAACTGAGTTTAAAGAAGATCTTAATCTATTTCAGTGCAATGACCTTTGATCTGACTTCTTGAACATGCATGTGTGAACTCTTGTATCAACAATCAGTGAGATCATTAACACCATGTAATACCCTTGTCTCCTTGTCATGATCCTTGTCATCTGACATCTGCACATGCTTGAATATGATCAACCAATCTTGTGAACTTTTCATTCTTATGCCCTGATGGCAAACATAATAAGCCTTAAATCAAACAACAAAGAAAGACATGAACTCCTCATGAAGGCAAACCAACTACACTCCTTAAATACAATGCACATATCAAGCATAAACTGATGAAACAACTTTACATGAAGATACCAAGATGAACTATGAAGCATGTAGGCACTGTGAACATGATGATAAACTTCAAGACATACTATATCAGCAATTCCATAACAACTCCTAAACCAGAATCATAACATGAAGCAAGAACTCATGACACATCAATTCCTTTTTCAAATTAAGAACAAGAATATCATCATAACACAACCTTTTTTACATCAATGACAATCAACCTCCATCAATCTCCCCCTTTGTCATTGATGGAAAAACTACATGATGCATTCTCTCTCTCCCCCTTTTTGACATCGGATGACAAAGGACAAATTAACTCCCCATGTCAAAATACCTTCATGAATTGATTTTGTGAACACAAACAACACTGTGAAAAAGAAAATTTTATCTTACACAACTCTATTATGCATCTTTATTGTCTTGATGTCTCTAACAGATTAGCATGAATGAATGATTGCCTGCAACAATTGTCCTGGTCCTCCCTACATGATATACTTGCACTATACCAACTCCTTAATTGGCACAAAAGCATTTGCAAATGAATCACCTGCATCATACCCTGCAGTCCTGAGATTTGCCCTGTACATAATCATTGTCCTTGTTGACAATACCTTGAAACAACTCTTCAACTTGAGAGCAACAAGTCACCAAGAAGCGCACATCTGAAGACATACATCCTAAAGCATAGGACCTGAGGGCAACATCATGTGAGGCACACCAAACAAAGCACCAAACCACTGTTATAAACTACCCATAGACTGTACCATACTCTACATACATAAAATAAGATCAGCTACATCATAAAGTCTACACAAAAGAGCATTGTCCTGCTAGTATGAACTATACATGTCTACCTCATCATGATACCACTTCTTGTCACAGCACCAATATGAAGATGAAGATGAAAACTAACATCATTGAGATCCTTTGATCACTTCTTTTGACAAGATGAAAACTGACATATCTTTACTATCAAATACAAGCTCCTGATGACATCACTTGTGGTTGCAAAACAAACTTTTCATGACAAACAAATCTTTCACAATCATCAACCCTTTTTGACCTAAATGACAAATATTCAAGATCTCCTAAAGCATAAAGTATGATGTATGATTATGATGGCATAAAAATGACTCTTAGGTTTTAGAAAAATCAAGTCTTTGACATGACACATATGAACTTGAACTCCATGCAAAGATATCATAAACACTTCAACACCCATGATGAACAACAATGCAGGCCCAACAAGAAAGATCCTGATAATAATAGCATGAAGACTACTCATCACAATATTCACAACTGATGATGACATGATGACCACTCTAGAGATGACCTCGCCAAGACTTCCATGATAGTGACAACAAGATACATCTTAATGAACAATCAACCTGCAACCAACCTAATCCTGCACACACTTATTGGCATGATAAAGAATGAAGACCATTCTGTAAGGAATGAAGACTATCCTGATGAAGACCATCCTCCTAATGACCATGAACAATTACCAACACTGAAAAATATCTTGATGGGAATAAATCTAAATCATGACAGCAATTTATCTCTGTCTGATATTACCTTGCAAAAGCAAATAGAGTAGACAGTCCTTCTCACTCCAATACTTGAATATCACCATTATCATCTTGACTAACTTCAAAAGACTCTTGAATACTTCATTGCATTAGTCAACTCTGCCTTTGAATAAGAAGCATATCACTATGATCTACACTTGTGGTTTGCACTATACTTTGCATTATAAGGTGGTCTTGCTAGACTATACTGTGGTGTGTATCATTGTCTTCAATGAGACTGCAGTGAGAAACTCTATCTACTTAATCCATTCCATATGCTTTTGTCAATCTCTTCATGAGACTTCAATATTTTAAATGTAACCAGACCTTTGCAAATACATGAGCTAGAGACAATGAACACAATCTATCATTTCTTCACTTGCTCCTAGATTGTTGCAACTTCCTTGGGGGTATGAGATAGGGCATTTGAACAACACCCCCTATCCTCATACTATATCTTATGCAACTGATGATGTGACTTGTGCATTATGCACAAGTTTAGGATCCTCCATGTTTTGCTTAGTCTCCATACTTTTATAGATTCTCTCTTTTGATCAGGTTTCTTCCTCTTCCAACCTTTCAAACCAGGTGAAGCTTTTCTACAACTGTGTGCTTTGTGTCCAAGAGAGTTACATATATAACAAACTATATTGTAATCCAGATCAAATAAATGAAAGTTCCTCTTTGACTTCCTATGATCATGTATCCCATGCATTCTACAATTTCTTTGTATGTGACCAACATTGTTGCACTTATAACACACTAGATCATCATTAGATTGACTTCTACAATCAACTGCTTTGTGTCCAAAATGATTACAGGTATAACAATAACCAAAAAATGAGTAATTATACCTATACATATATGCTTTCCTTGCTGGAGCAGTTCTTATGAGACTTCTCCTTTGTTTGTACATTTTGACAAACTCATCTTTGATTTTCATCTCAGCTTCATTCTTCACGGCTTGCTTGAGTTTCTCTTCTGAACCTTTATCATTCAACTTTGATGTTCCAACAGTGAATTCAATCTTCTTTTTGCCTCCAGGAGCAGTAGCATGATAACCTAGATCAATTTTCTTTCGAGGAGTCTCTCTAACCTTAGATGTCTGCCCCTTTTCATATCCAAGTCCAGTAGTGTCCCTATGTTGTTTTTGTTTACCTAGCATCTCATGTAACTTGCTTGTACTCTCTTCAAATTTTAGATTCTTTTCCAACTGCTTCCTAATATCTCAAGATCTTTCCTTAAAGAGATTATTTCTCCTTCAAGATTTTGGAATTCAAATGTTTTAGATTCTAAATCAAACTTTGCTACATCAACTATCCTTTTAGGTTCCTCAACCTCTATCTTCAGGCTGATAATCAATTTGTATGATTCATTAATTTGTGTCCTTAAATTCGCAATCTAATTTCTTGGCTCCTCAAGAGCAGAAAGTACTTTGTCTTTGGAGTCTTTTTCTTGTTGTAGATGCAACTCTAATTTTTGGTTCTTTTTGTATTTCTTGATCTCACCCAGAGCACATATGAGTTCTCCTTCTATATCAACTTCACATTCCTATTCATCATCCTTCTCATCATAATTACTCATAATGTGATCTTCTTCTTCTGAATCAGATTAGATCTCATCTCCTTCATGTGAATGTCTCCTTTCATTGTCACTTTCCTCAAACACCAAGCTGTCCTCTCCTTCAAGTGCATCATCTTGATAGATTATAATCAACTACTTCCACACATCTTGAGTTGTTTCACAATGCATAACTTTACAAGAAACTTCATTAGATAATCTGGACAGAATAGCCTTCTTTGTTGTATGATTGCATTCATAACCCTCTTTGTTACTTGTAGTATTAGGTGATTGAGAGGAAATAAAATACCCATTTTCAATTGACATCCACACACCATACCCTAAAGATGATAGATAGACTTGCATTCTAATATACCAAATAGAAAAATCTAAACCATCAGAGAAAGGAACTTCAAAAAATTCTTCCTCTAATTTAATACCTAACTGAGCTTGTAATACATTTCTATCAACCGGTTGCAGATCAACATTTGAGTTTGGTATAGGTGGTGCCTTTTGACCAGTATGTGACTTGACATTTATCCTACCCTTATTTCTTCTACATTTTCCCATGGTACTCCACTATCAGGACCTACCCAAGCTGATTAGACTTCAATAGGTAACCTATGCTTTGATACCACTTGTCGGAGTACAGGACAACACTAAGAGGGGGGGTGAATCAGTGTTGTATAAACTTTAAAATCTTTTTGCACCTTTTAATTTACAAGACAGAGAATGAAAGAGTCATCAATAATCTATCAAACACATATGCACAAGTATGATGATGAATAGCATGAACAAGACCTTATGAGATAAACATTAGGATACACACACATAGAGGCATACAACATGAACCATAACACAAGTTTTTCATGAGTGGAAAACCCTCATAGGGATGAAAAACCACTTGAAAATGCCTCACTAGCTTAATCAAAATGCCTCACTGGCAAGTACAAATACCTCACTGGTAAAATGTGTCTCACTGACAATACAAGCCTCACTAGCTACAATGTGCCTCACTGGCATTACATACAATTTCCTTGGACACAAGAAAATAATTCAGGGGGTTACCGTGATTCTCTATGTTAAGGGAAAATTGAATCTAAATGAATAATCAATATAATATATCAATAATACCTAAAACTCAATGAAATAATGAACAAAGAAGGTCAATTTAACAATGAACAATACAAAAGCAAACCTCCTTTAATTCTCAACTTCCATTGATCGCCTATCAGAAATGATCTTGTCTATGAATATGGCCCTCAGAAGGTGTACTTCCTTGCTATGATTCCAAGATGTTCAAATGGGAATGGCTATGATAGTTTCGCCATGAAGATGAGCTTCACAACAATGACAGTAGTGTGTAGTAACAAGTTTGATTGCAAGCAATGAAGGAATTGGTGCCAAAGGTGTGTTGTAATTCCTACAGAGTAAGTTTACTTAAAGCCTAGATGAATGAAATGAAAGAACAGGTTTCAATTTATAGACTTGGGAGAAAGAAGATCAACGGTATAAAAAGAATAAGAAGATCAACGGTTGAGAAAACTTGAGAGAATGTGCGCGAATAGGAAGAAGACAAGTGTCTTGCTCTATTTTGCATGAGAGGAATTAATAAAATGGAAGAATGAGTTAACTGAAGAGATTAATCAATTAAAAGAATAGATTAATCAATTAAGAGAATAGAACTAGAGAATAGAAAATTGCATGAGGACAAGATGTTTTAGCTCAATTAAATATTTAGAATATTCAATTACATGTGCATATTTGATTGAATTATATTTAGAGATAACTCAATTTAGAAGAAATAGACAACTTAAATAAATAATTGATTTATTTAAATTTAGAGAATATATTATTAGAAGAAACAATTAAATAATTGGTATTATTTAATTTAGAATGATTTTGGGAGAATTAATTAAATAATTGGTATTATTTAATTTGTTGGAGGATATTAGAAGAATTTTAGGAATTTTAATTAAAAAAATTAATTTTATTTAATTGTTGGAAGAATGTGAATCAAATAAATAAATTGGTTTATTTATTTATTGATAGAGGAATTTGACTTAAATAAATATTAAGAATATTTATTTGGACAGAGTCGTGTCATTTTAAGCGTATACATTTTGCCCCTCTTTGATGTAATGCAGTTTATGGCGTTGCTTCAAAGAATAAGAATTTCTGATAATGATACATGCCCCAATTTGCCCCTAGTACAGGTTACGACGATAGGATGCCCCCTCGGGAGATTAGACGGGAAGAAGCCAAAAGAACATGAGATGGACAATCTCACGATGAAAAAGGGAAAACTAGGTTAGGATTGAAGAAATTTTTTGAAGAAAGAGTCGAATGATACGTGATGCAAGATAGAATGATAACACACACAAGCAAGCAAGAAAGTATGCACAAATGGCACAAGAACAAACAAGGTATTGCCCCTATCAAGTGGTAAACCAACGATATACTGATAATGATATACAACAGTGTTGTCATGGCGGGGAACGATATATCCCTAGACCAACACGGCAGCCGTGTTGTCATGGCAGGGAACGATGGATCCCTAGAGCAACACGAAGGATAGTGTCTAGTTTCAGGAAATGAAGCATGTCATGTAAGACATGTGTGTTGGTCTGATTTTGACAATGTTACATCCTGTATAAGACCATTGATTGATTAACTGATCGAGTTGGTTTATGACCAGACAAGGATCAAGACCACTGATTGTGATTGGATCATTTGACAAGATTGACTTGACTTGATTGGTATGGATTAAGGATGGACTTTGCATTTGGATCATTGCTTAGATTGACTGGACAAGGATGAAAGATATGACAATAGATAGAAGATTGATTGAGAGAAGAAATGTGAACGAAGGAATCACAAGCTTTTGTAAACATTAATACTCTACATAGAATTTTTATTGCATGGATAGTATGCGAAATGTAATTGGATACGGATATGGATATGGAATGCAATTGGATACGTTATGGATATGGATACGAGAATGGTTTGGCCATCTTGATTTTGCAAGTATTTGAAGTGCTTATTTCATCATTGGGTGATTTAAAATGTTGTAAGAAAATACAAGCATCTAGGTATAATTGAACCGAGATGACCTGAGTATTTCATGCCTATCAATAGACAAGGATTGCCCCCTTTCATGTTAGTCCTCTGATGTCCTCGATGATCCTTTGTCGATCATGTCATTAAACAAGGTGTCACATTACTAAAGATGAATCCACAAACAACAGACAAAGAAAATGATTATGCTCCCATCATAGCATCTCTAGCTTTTGGCATCCTTGAGCAGCATAGAAAGACATAATAGCAAAAATCAAGACCCTGTAACTTAACCATGATTCTAACCACAAAACATTCTTGCATTTAGATGTGTTTGTTTCTTGCCATAATTTAGGTAAAATCATTTAGAGTGCTTTAGGTACTTGCTTGCTTTGCTCTGGATAGGTTGAGGTGATGCGTCAAAATTTTTGCATTGGAAGCGGGCATTGCTTTGCGCTTTCTTGGCTGGTGAAAGATTCCACAATCCTTTTTGGTGAGACAGACCCTAAGAGACTGACCTAGTGCCTCAAGGGCTCATTACTAAATGGCCTTGCCTACATGACAACACAGAGGCAACGTAGTTCAGAGTAAACCCTAATGGACCTAAGACCTAGGTGATAGAAAGTGGCATGGACTCAAATAGATAGAAGGACTAGACATGTGATGGATGGGAGAGTGGAGCCTTGGGGGCGCATTGAAAATGGCCTTGCCTACGTGACAACGCAGAGGCAACGTAGTTCATGGACTCTGACCATGGATGGACTAGACGATAGACGACAAGATACGGGATGGACAGGGAAGCCTCGGGGATGCATTGAAAATGGCCTTGCCTACGTGATGATGCAGAGGCAATGTAGTTCATGGACTTTTGACCATGCGGATACTGGCGACAGACACTATGCTAGGCTGACACTATGGATAGGATACTAGATAAAACCTTGGTTGACAAGGCAACAAAGAGATAGAGTGTCGAGCCATGATAGGTTATCGTTAGGTATTTTTATTATGAAACAGATATAGATTGAATGGGACATGAGTGAAGGAAGAATGGACACAAGGTGATTGGTTTCCTAAAGATGGAGGAAGTTGTTTATCACAAGTAATGCCTTTTTACCAGGTTTTCACCTCTTGCTTTTATTTGCACAAAAGCTAGAAAGTATGCATGATTCCTGTTTGCCAAGTTTTCATCATGATACCTATCCAAGGCGCCTATTTTCCAGGTTTTCACCAAAGGATGATTTTTTGTATTTTTCTAATTTTTTGATTTTTTTTGTATTTTTTGATTTTTTTTGTATTTTTTTATTTTTTTGTATTTTATGCCCCACTTACATTGGGTTTCTCTTAGGTATAGAACCGGCGAAGATGCATGCTGTTGATTGGGTCATCGAATAGCTCACCCTCTGATGTTGCTAAATGATATGCCCCCGATCCATAAGCTTCTACGATCACATAAGGCCCAAGCCAGTTGGGTTCAAATTTGCCTTTCTTTTCTTGATCTTGTTGATTGCAGGGGTTCTCCTTAAGTACTAGATCTCCAACTTTAAAGAATCTTGGGCAGACTTTGTGGTTGTATCTTTGTGACATCATTTGTTGATATGCCTTGAGATGATTGAAGGTTTTTTGTCTCCTTTCCTCTAGTAGCTCTAGCTCTTGTATTCTAGAAACTCTATACTCTTTATTAGTTATGAGACCTTTTAACGACACCCTTAGAGATGATAACTCGAGCTCAATGGGCAAGATGGCTTATGACCCATAAACAAGGGCATAAAGGGTAGCACCTATGGGAGTGCGTATGCTGGTTCGATAGGCCCATAGAGCGGGATTGAGTTGGATGTGCCAATCACGGCCAGCATCATTAACTGTCTTTTTGAGGAGTTTCAAGATGGTCTTGTTGGATGCTTCTTTTTGGCCATTACCTTGGGGGTAATAGGGTGTGGAGAAATGGTGTTGGATTTTGAATTGGTCACAGAGTTCTTGGACATCTTGGTTCTTAAAAGGTCTTCCGCTATCCATGATAATGGATGAGGGAATTTCGTATCTGCAGATGAGGTAATTAAGGATGAATGAGGAGATTTGTTTACTTGTGACAGTGGTGAGGGGGACAGCTTCAATCCACTTGGTAAAGTACTCAGTGGTAGTTATTATGAATTTGTGGCCATTGGATGAGGGCAGGTGGATTTTTCCTACAAGGTCGAGTCCCCATTGACAAAAGGGCCAAGGTATCATTAAAGGTCTCAACTCTTGAGTTGGTGCATGTATCAGGTTCCCATGTATTTGGCACTACTTGCACTTCTTCAAAAACTGATATGAATATGTTTCCATGTTTGACCAATAATAACCCAAATGCATGAGTTTCTTAGCTAAGGAAGGACCGCTAGAGTGTGTTCCGCAGATCCCTTTGTGTACATCTTGTAAAGCGGTTTGGGATTCTTCTCATTCTAAACAACAGAGTAAAGTACCATCTAGACCACGTCGATATAGGGTGTCGGTAATAATGGTATAACGAGAGGTTTGGCGTATAAAGGTTCATTTTTGGTTTGAAGATAAGTCAGGTGGGAGGGTGTTGTCCTTGAGGTAAGTGTAAACCTTACCGTACCAAGGTGAATCAAATCCAACTAATAGGCATATGGAATGGGTTTCAGGAAGATCATAAGCTAGTTGCTGAATTCATTCCACTAAGAACTCATACCGTGACTCATTCTCTAGGATTTTGAGGAGTGAAGCAATGGTTGCCATGGCATCTGCTGCTTTATTTTCAATGTGAGGTATTTTCTCAAAGGAAATGATCAAAAAGTACTCTTTAAAGTAATCGACCATGCACTTGTATGGGATAAGCTTCTCATCTTCGGTTTGGTAGTTGTCACTGACTTGGTTGATCACTAGCTGAGAGTCACCATAGACATGTAGCTCTTTGATTTTCCATTTTGTTGCCATTTTGAGACCAATGACCAAGGCTTCATACCCTGCTATGTTGTTTGTGCATGGAAATAATAGACAATAAGACTTAGGTATGGTGTTTCCGTGGGGAGTGACCAATGTGATTCCTACCCCCGATCCATGGTTTGTGTAGGACCCATCAAAGTAGAGTTTATAGGAATGTGTTGATATATTGAATAAGGATTCATCTAGAAACTCAAAGTGCATTGGTGTGGTGTCCTGTCGTGGTGCATCTGCTAATTGATCCACAATGACTTGCCCCTTGATAGCCTTTCTCTCTACATACTCAATGTTGTATTCACTTAAGAGTATTACCCACTTGGCTAGGCGACCTGTTAGAGCTGCTTTGCTTAGTAGGTACTTCAGTGGATCTATTTTTGCAATAAGTTTGACTAAATGTGCTAGCATATAATGTTAGAGTTTTTGGGAAGCAAAAACTACTGCAAGGCATGATCTTTACATCTAAGAGTATTGCAACTCATAGCCCACCAATGTGTGACTGATGTAGTAGACGGCTCTTTCTTTACCTTCATAATCTTGTTGTGCTAGAAGGGCCCCAAGAGCTATGGGTGTAGCAAATTTGTAAAGCAATAGTGGCTTCCCTTAGATAGGAGGCATGAGAATAGGTGGATTTATCAGATATTCTTTTAGTTTCTTGAATGCCTCTTCGCATTTCTCATCCCACCTAAATGGAATGTTCTTGTGCAGGAGATGACTGAATGGTTAACACTTGTCTACCAGTTGTGATATGAACCTACAGATTGCTTGTAGCTTTCCCTATAGAGATCTTAGTTGAGTAAGATTCTTGGGTGGTGGCATGTCCATAATAGCCTTGACTTTGGCAAGGTTCACCTCTATTCCATTTGCCAATACAATGAAACCTAAGAGCTTGTTTGAGGTGACTCCAAACACAAATTTCTTTGCGTTCAACCTGACTTTGAATTGTTCTAGTCTTTGAAAGACTTTCTCTAACACATCCAGGTGTGATTCTGTTGTGAGTGACTTTGCAAAGATATCATCTACATAGTCTTCCATTGTGACGTGCATCATATCATGGAATATAGTGGTCATAGCACGTTGATATGTGGCTCCTACGTTCTTTAGCCCAAACGGCATGACATTCCAGCAGAAAGTGCCCCATGGACAAGTAAAAGCTATCTTATGCTGGTCTTCTAGTGCTATCTTGATCTAATTGTATCCAGAGAAGCCATCCATGAGAGATAACATGGTATGCCCTGTTGTTAAGTCGACTATGATATCTATATTTGGTAATGGAAAATCATCCTTGTGGCAAGCTTTGTTTAGATCTCTAAAATCATTGCATAGTCTGACTTGGCCATTAGGTTTGGATACTGGTACTATGTTGGAGACCCATTCTAGATAGTCTATAGCTCTAATGAACCCTATATCTAGTAGTTTCTTGAGTTCCTCTTTCACTAGCAGTGCAATGTGTGGATGCATCTTTCTAAGCTTTTGTTTCACTAGTTTCACTCCTGGATCTAATGGAAGATGATGTAGAATCAAATCTGGATCTAACCCCGGCACATCTGCGTATGACCAAGCAAAATTGACTTGCTTTTTCTTGAAGAATGGTACAAACTTAGTCTTTTCTGGTGGGGTTAGAGACTTAGCAAAGTGAATGATTCTAGGTTGTCCCTATGTTCCAATGTTAACAGGTTCTGTAGGTTCCACAATAATCTAAGACTTCTCCCGGTGCATGTCATCAGGGAGAGTGTCAAGACTTCTATCGTCAGGTGCCACAGTTGGGTTTTCACCATCGGATGTGTCCTTTCTTTTTACTATTTTGGGATCTGACACTATAGCAGAGCGGTTTTCACCATCAGATCTAGTTTTTATTTTGATATTTTTGTGACTGGAAGGCTTGGCACCCTCTCTGAAATAAGCCATGGTATTAAGTTTAATGGTGAAGCCAGCTTTATGATCTCCTTTAGGTAGGTGGTCCCTAAGTTCCATGTAGTCAATATAGGCATCATCATTTTGGAACATATCTAGTTACAGGGTTCCTTGTAGATCCCAGTCAATAAGTTTAGGATGCACAAGGGGGAGGGAGTCAGAGGATAGATCTGATTCATTGATAGTTTGAATGGATATGCTAGGGGTATTGATAGGGATAGGGTTCAAGATGGTACTTTCCTCCAGATTGTTTGTCGCGATAGAACTTGAACCTTCCTCGAAAGTCGTATTCTCGGGGATTGGCGAATCACACTCTAATGGTCTATGCATTACTGTTTGTCCCTCATGGTAGGGCCTATAAGTTTGAATGGTGTCAACCTCTTTGTCATCATATGAATGCTCTGTCAGCTCATCCCACTCATACTCATTGGAATCTATGTCACTGTCCTCTTGAAGGGTATGGATCATTTCCACTAAACAAGCATTTGCTTTAGCTTTGCCCTTATCCTTATATCCTAGACCTTTTGTAGTTCTAGCAAATGAGGACAAAGAGAGTTGAATGGGTTCTATAATTCCTTATTTTCTTAGGCCAATGGGGCCTTGTCCTTCATAACCCATTCTTTGTAGGATGGTCTCACCGTACCCATAGATTTCTGTTGGGAGCTTAGGTGGTTCTTGTTGTATGTTCTCTTCTTCTATGTAGAGCCATTGTAAGATATCTCTTTCTTTTGTTTCATTTGATAGGGTCCCTCATTTTACAAAGGGAGTTGTTGGAGGTGTAGGAGGAGCAAATGGCTTTGGAAAATGCCTAGGTCGCCCAAAGGATCTAGGAGATAGAGGTAATTTGGCCAAGTTGAGGCTGTGCTCGATGGAGTATTCCCCTACTCCCATTTCTTTGATGGTAATTTTCTGTTCTTTGGGCTTGGATGAGGAAGCTTCGGAGGTAGAATCATGTTGTGTGGTAGGGGATGTAGATGATCTATTATTGGGTATGATGCAATTGGGTTTTGAGAGGACAGAGTTGCAATGTTGAAAGGGGTCGAGATCACCTTGGATGGTGACTTGCTTGCTGTTATGAGGGAATTTTATGCATTGGTGATAGGTAGAAGGCACAACTTTCATGGCATGAATCCATGGTCTACCAGGAGAATATTATAGGTTCGCTCCCTATATAGGACTTGGCACACATCTTTTATCACCGGTCCCACTTGTATGGGTAATACCACTGTTCCTTTGGTAGTTCTCTCCTCTTATCATAGGTTTTGATAGTAATCTTATTCCTTGGATCAACTGCATTTTCAGAGAACCCCAATGTAAGGACTAGCTTGAGTGTGCAAATATTTAAACCAGCTCCCCCATCAATGAGAACCCTCTTGATACGGTCCTTATGGATGAAGGCAACGATATGTAAGGGGGTATTATGAGGCTGAGACACTAAGAGATCATCTTATTCGGTAAATGATATGGTATTGGAGGAGGCTAGATTTCCTACCATGGCTTGAAACTTCTCTTGGGCCAAGTTTGTGGGTACAGTTGTTTCCACCAAGGCTTTATCGAGAATCTCCTTGTGGGAAGGAGATAGACGCAACAACTCTAAGATAGAAATGTAGGTAGGAGTCTTCGTAGTTGGTCTATGACACTATACTGATGGGAATTGGACTGAGAAGGTGATGACCTTGGAGGGAGGGTATTCAACGTGACCTTACCGCTGTGGGTGATGATGCTGCAATAAATTTTGTTGGGTCCTGATTGTTGGTTAGATGTAACCACATTGACTTGTGGGACATGCTCTAATATACAATTGATGGTATAATAAATGGTACACTTGAGTAATTGGCATTACTATTCCCATTAGTCTGATTTTTCCTGTTGCATTTGTTGTTGTTGTTGTCATCATTGTTGTTGTTGTTATACGGCCTATAGTGATTGAGAAGTGGATCTTTGTAAGCCACATGCGTCTCATTAGAAGTATGTTGTTGAGCACCTCCTTGATTTTGATCAAGTATGTCTTGAATAACATGTTTGAGATGGATACAATTGTTGGTTGTATGTCCTCTTCCTCTATGATACTCACAAAAATTGGTGTCTTTCCAATAGTGAGGTTTGATTTGAGGTTCGTAATCACTAGTGGGCAGGAGAGTGATCTCATTGTTGGCCAATAGCTTTTGTAATGCAGATTCTTGGGACTCACCCAGCAGTGTGAACTTTCACCTTGGATTTGAGTTGAACCATGGTATTGGCTCCCGAGAGAATGTTTTGTTGGGCATAGCATTGTTTGTCTCTCCTTTGAGAGTGAATATTGGTTGTTGTTTGGGAGCTGCCACATTAGCATCAACTACTCCATCATTGATGACATTTTTAGTCTTGGTCCAAAACTTTAACTTGTCTATGGTGTAGTTGGAGTTAGGGGTGTCCTTGTACAACTTAAGTGAACCCTTGGCAATCATAGCTTTCTCGATGAATAATCCCATCTCAATGACCTTCAAGAATGAGGAAGGGCATTGAATTTGGATTTGATAGCTAAGATCAGAGTTGAGGTTATGGACAAAATGCTCCATCAATTACTTCTTAGGTACATCATATGGGCATTTGCTAGCTAGTAGTCTCCACCTCTGTAGGAAGGAGACAAATGATTCACCACTCTTTTGTTTGGTATTGCATAGATCAAGCATGGAGACTTCATGTTCAATGTTGTACGAGAAGTGCGTGATGAACTTGTTGACTAACTCATCAAAGGTCTTGATACCTGGCGAAAGTCATGAGAACCACTCCATGGCTTGACTACCTAGAGATCTAGGAAATAGTCTCATTAAGAAATTCTCATTGTGAGCTACTTCCATGCACGCGGCGGTAAATTCCCTAATATGATCTCTTGGGTCCCCCTTTCCTTTGTACTTGTCAAATTTAGGAGCTTCAAACTGAAAGGCGAAGGGGACCATGTCCAAACTTTTATCAAAAGGGTATGGTGCAATTTCTTCCAAAGAGTAAGTTTTAGTACTCGTTCCCATCTTGAAATCTGTCATTTGTTGTGTTAGACCCTCAATTTGTTTCCTCGTTTCTTCCATAGGTATATTCAGGTCTGCGAATTTCTTTCCTTTATCACCCTCAGTGTGATTTTTGTGCATTTTCTCTGTGGTCTTTTTCAATGTATTGAGATCAAAGTCAGAGGGGAGTTTGAGTCCTAGACTCACAAGATACATAAAGTACTTGTGAGGGTCCTCATGGAGCACTTTTTCTAGTAAGCACTAAAATTTATGATCTTGGAGGTGCCCTTGATAATCTTCATGAGAGATATCCTCATCACTATCATGAGGAGTAACAATGTGATTGGATGATCCAGCCATTTCAAGTTGTGCTTTGTATTGAGATCTAGTAAGAACCATGCAAGGTGACGTGGGGTGTCGTGGGATGAAACTAGAGATTTTGGCAAGATGCCGATGGAGACTGCTGAGAATAGGACACTTATAACAAGATTTGGACAAGGGACTCTCTCAATCAATGATTTCAAGTAAGACAGCCGATACAAGATGATAGCCACTAGTAAGGGTATTTGATACATGTCTTACTATGTAGGGACTAATCGTGCACCAAGACCACTAGCGAAGTTCTGCGACTTACTAGGGTTCCTTGAATCCAAAATGATTTGATATGGGATACTTTGACTTTGCTTAGGAAGACCTGGTAGAAGGTGGACGAGATAACTAACGAAAAGGAGGGTATGCTATGGAATGGATCAGAAAAAATGACTGCAAGGTGAAATCTGATCTCAAAATCCTGAACAAGACTAAAATGAGTATCCGAAAATGGCAAAATTTTCCTCTCAAAGACTGTGGAAGTACTCACTATTGTGCATGCGCCAGAATAGATGCGTAGCATAAGCTGGTAAATGCGCAAAATTTGATATATATGCGCAATACTGCCAAATTTCAAATGCACAGTAATAGGTGGTAAAAGCACAGTAGGTCAGCACAAATGCGCAACAAGTTAATACAAATGCACAACAAAAAAGGATAAATGTGCCACTTTGGTTTTTCAGTGTTTTTGCAAATTTTTGGCAATTTTTCTGACATTTTTGGTCTCTTTGATTGCAAAATAGTCTCTTTTGATCTGATTTTCTATATTTATGGCAAGAAGACACAACAAACACAAAGAATGTTTTGATGTTTTTCCATTTTTTTACTCTTTTTGGACTAAAAGGAAAAGTAAGTACAATCCTAGGCTTCAAATGGATTATAGGGGTTTTTGCCCACTAGAAAAAAAGGCATTTAATGAAGGCAACCATTCAAGTGGTTATACATGCAGTAGCACTACTCTCCATTATGGAGTCTCCCAGCCTACAAGGGTTGTGCATTAGAGGGATTTGGGGGAGGTTGGCTGTCGGTATAACACAACTGCACTCATTTGAAGCTTTCGCTTCAAACACCATTTATTTATAGTGGATTGGTAGGGCTTGGCGTTTAGCCTATTACCACTTAGGGTCGTTCCTACTTGGATGAACAGTATCCAAGAGTAGGCCCCTCTAAAGGAAAAACACATGTGAAAATGATATGTCTGGCATTTTGGTCACCCACGATAGGGGAGAGCATAGGCCTGGTATCATTCCCAAAACATAGAAGACACTGGTTCTTTTTCCCCCTAGTTAGAAAGAAAAAAACTAAATGAGCTATCTACTTGGGCAAGCACAAAATTTTGTTAACTTTGAAGTGATAACAAGATAGCAATGGTTTAATTTTACCCAGATCGCAATGATGTGTTCAATTTTACCCAGATAGCATGGATTTGTTAACTTTGAAGTGATAATCGAGATAGCAATGGTCCAGTTTTACCCAGATAGCAATGATGTGTTTAATTTTACCCAAATGGCATGGTTTTGTTAACTTTGAAGTGATAATTGAGATAGCAATGGTCTAGTTTTACCTAGATAGCAATGATGTGTTCAATTTTACCCAAATAGCATGGTTTTGTTAACTTTGAAGTGATAATCGAGATAGCAATGGTCCAGTTTTACCCAGATAACAATGATGTGTCCAATTTTACCCAGATAGCACAGATTTGTTAACTTTGAAGTGATAACGAGATAGCAATGGTTTAGTTTTACCTAGATAGCAATGTGTCTAACTACAAAAGATAGCAATATAGTAATGATTCAATGATATGCAAGATAGCAATGATTCAGTTACCACTTTCCTAATTAAGACTACGTGAGATTTGCATGAGCATCCTTTTACTTTCCTGTTTAGAATTTTGAAGTGTGAGTTAACAAGTGTAGCTATATGATTCTAAACCAGTACCTAGCCTGCAAAATAAATCCAAGAACTTTCCTGTGAAAAAGTGTTAATCATTAGTGAAAACCTCAAGGAAACCCTAAAAATCACTGCCTAAATCCGATGCGCAATTTCTAACTTTGAATGCGCATAAATAGAGCTCAGAAGCGTCGCAGTACATATGCGCTAATACAGAGGTCAAAAGCGCAGGAAAATAATACATATGTGTTGAACTGACAAATGCGCCGAATCGGAGGATAGATGTGTCGGAACAGAGTCTGTATGTGCTGGAAGAATGTATGCACAGGAACAGACAGCAAATGTGTGTTAGGATACGTCAGATGTGTAGTTTCCTCCTGGGTACAGCTTTCTAAAACACAAAAACTCAGTTTTGGGGTTAAAAATCAGGGCTAGGCCCCACGGTGGGCGCCAAAAATGTTAAGGGAAAATTGGATCTAAATAAATAATCAATATAATATATCAATGATACCCAAAACTCAATGAAATAATGAACAAAGAGGGTCAATTTAATAATGAACAATACAAAAGCAAACCTCCTTTAATTCTCAGCTTCCATTGATCGCCTATCACAAATGATCTTGTCTATGAATATGGCCCTCAGAAGGTGCACTTCCTTGCTATGATTCCAAGATGTTCAAATGGGAATGGCTATGATAGTTTCTCCATGAAGATGAGCTTCACAACAATGATAGTAGTGTGTAGTAACAAGTTTGATCGCAAGCAATGAAGGAATTGGTGCCAAAGGCGCGCTGTAATTCCTGCAAAGTAAGTTTACTTAAAGCCTAGATGAATGAAATGGAAGAATAGGTTTCAATTTATAGACTTGGGAGAAAGAAGATCAACGGTATAGAAAGAATAAGAAGATCAACGGTTGAGAAAACTTGAGAGAATGTGCGCGAATAGAAAGAAGACAAGTGTCTTGCTCTATTTTGCATGAGAGGAATTAATAAAATAGAAGAATGAGTTAATTGAAGAGATTAATCAATTAAAAGAATAGATTAATCAGTTAAGAGAATAGAACTAGAGAATAGAAAATTGCATGAGGACAAGAAGATATTTTAGCTCAATTAAATATTTAGAATATTCAATTGCATGTGCTTATTTGATTGAATTATATTTAGAGATAACTCAATTTAGAAGAAATAGACAACCTAAATAAATAATTGATTTATTTAAATTTAGAGAAGATATATTATTGGAAGAAACAATTAAATAATTGGTAATATTTAATTTAGAATGATTTTGGGAGAACTAATTAAATAATTGGTATTATTTAATTTGTTGGAGGATATTAGAAGAATTTTAGGAATTTTAATTAAATAAATTGATTTTATTTAATTGTTGGAAGAATGTGAATCAAATAAATAAATTGGTTTATTTATTTATTGATAGAGGAATTTGACTTAAATAAATATTAAGAATATTTATTTGGACAGTCATGTCATTTTTAGGCGTATACACTTTATACCACAAAACCTTATATCTCCATAACAAAGATTACCAATCTTCAAACTGATCAATCACCTTGTATTTCATCACCAAAACTAATAAACTCAACATCTACATTAAGATTTGATCCTGCTCATCATTAATCACTGAACAAATTGAATAGGAACATCATAAGTCTCTGAAACAAATTTCTCTGGCCTTCTGCAAAATCATTTCATTCATCTCTCAATTCTCAGACAAATTTTCATCTTTTAATCACCTAATTCACCTGCATTTTCTCTTTAAAAAAACTCATCAAAAATTGTCTTCAATGCTACATAATGTCAATCCTCAAAAATTAATTAATCAATGCACCTGCAATATCATTATATATGAAATGACCTTTCATATTCCTCTTCTCTCTGCACATTCACTTTCCCTTTCTCAAAAATAAAACCATAAAAGATTTCCATCACTTTTCATTAAATGTCTTCAAAAAAAATTTATTCAATCTACCCTGTTATCTTCCATCCTCGGATTCTCTATCTGCAATAAGAAAGTTCTCCAAAAGAAAATCATTTAAAAACCCCACAAGGTCTTCTCATAACAAGCATTTATAAAACCCACTAAAAGCATCTCTCCTTATTTTAGAAAAAACAAAAAACACTCTCCTCTTTAATATCTTCAATTGCACAAGTGGGCAATAAAATTAGAAATAATCTCATTAAAATACCACTTTAAAATCTATCCACAAACTGCCTTTGAAAAATGACTAAAATTAGCCTTTAAAAAGCAAATCCTATGCAGTCATGCACATATGACGGCCATAGACCCGTCAAATAAGGAACAGGGGAGTGGAAGATAAGGTTTAAATAACAGCCATTGATAAATGTCTGCATGCCCATCGAATTTTAAAAGAAGACTGTTGATATGTGTTTTGGCGCCCTCGCGCTCATAAGAAGACTGCTGCCAAAGGTAAGGAAGATCGATGGGGCCAATCAACAATATGTATTAACACCCCTCTAGCAGGTAATCTTAAGTGATATGACCTGCGATCATAGGTCAACTAACAAACATAACATAAAGTGTAAATGTCATATACGGTTAGCTTTAGGTCATTAGAAAGGTATAGAATTTTAGGGTTTAAGTGCTTATAAGAATGAATTTAGGAAATCCTAACTTCATCATTCATTAAATGTAAACCCTAAACAATTGACTGAGGATAATTTGATAGAAAATAAAGGATAAACAGAGACTTGTGAGATTCTATAAACAAAATGTTGCAGAGAATGTCATAAGGAGGCTTCTTTGACATGATGTTGACAATAATGATGAACATATAACCTATCCATAAAACTTGCACTACACTTCAAAATCTCAACATTCAACACTACCTTGAAACAACTTGAACACCACTATGAGATGAAGGATGTGAACTGATCCAGTGAACTAGAAGCATTATATCCTCAAGACCAATCTGAAGACTACTTGCTACAAACACCATGGATGTCATCATAACACCATAAGATTGGCATCAATCTAAACAAAACATCTCCAACACTTGTAGTATGCAATTTATACCAGAACAACTAAGTTTAAAGAAGATCTTAATCTATTTCAATGCAATGACCTTTGATCTGACTTCTTGAACATGCATGTGTGAACTCCTGTATCAACAATCAGTGAGATCATTAACACCATGTAATATCCCTGTCTCCTTGTCATGATCCTTATCATCTGACATCTACACATGCTTGAATATGATCAACCAGTCTTGTGAACTTTTCACTCTTATAATGACGAACATAATAAGCCTTAAATCAAACAAAAAAGAAAGACATGAACTCCTCATGAAGGCAAACCCACTACACTCCTTAAATACAATGCACATATCAAGCATAAACTAATGAAGCAACTTTACATGAAGATACCAAGATGAACTATGAAGCATGTACGCACTATGAACATGATGATAAACTTCAAGACATATCATATCAGCAATTCCATAACAACTCCTGAACCAGCATCATAACATGAAGAAAGAACTCATGAGACATAAATTCCTTTTTCAAATCAAGAACAAGAATATCATAACACAACCTTTTTGACATCAATGACAATCAACCTCCATCATATTCCGCTGATCACAAACTGTTTGATGAAATGATTGTAAGCTTACATTGTGAAAATTTACAATTTTGATCAACTATTTTTATAGACGCATTACAATTGCATGATTCATTGATTCCATTTGCAAAAATTTACAAAATATTCCATTTGGGATATTACAGTGGTATCAGAGCTAGTGGTCTTGCTAGCCTGTTGGGAGATTTTTAGTTTTGTAGTTGCATTTCACTGTCAACCATTGCATAACAGAAATTTAGTGACAGAATATGGCAATTATAGAAAAGAGGAATGAAATGTCAAGTTTGGAATTGATTATGAATGATCTTACTTGGAGCCAGCAACAGTGGACTAATGCCTTATCACATAATAAGAGTGTACCTAGAATAAATCATAACAAGAATCCCCTATCAAAACATTTCAGTGACTTGTCCAAGTTTCTCCAGCCTAGGTCTTCACAAAAAGAAAAGGAATTGGGAAATATGTTTTTTTTATTAGGAAAAGATCTTGAATTTCTGCATCTGTCAAAAGATGTTCTACTTAGCAATTTGAAAGGAAGTAGAAAATTGTTTATCTAAGGTTGACCAATCAAATTTTGAGATTTTGAAAGGGCTCTGAGTCCATCAATGATTGTTTTGGTCTATCCCAAGCTTATGATACATCCTATTGAATATGTGAAACTTGCAGTCACATCTTGCCTTAGTGAAATTACAAGAATTGCAGCCCCTGTAGTTTCATACAAAGATGACATAATGAGGGAGATATTTTAGTTGATTGTGGAAAGATTTCAAAGTTTGGATGATATTAGAAATCCTTCCTTTGCTAAGAGGGAAAAAATTCTAGCAACATTTTCAAAGGTTAAATTAGGTATGGTGATGCTTGACCTTAGCCCAAACAGTCAGATGAGGAAATTATCCTATCACCAGGTTCCCGTAGGCTAATGGCTTTGGTTAGGGAGTCTAATAGGATTATTTGACTAGGACTTACTATTTATAGTAAGTCAGGTTGGAGGGTTCACGGGTAGTGTGGACTGACATTCTATTTATAGCATTGCCGGATTGGAGCACCTAGCACTTGGTTTGTGGGTTCAAGATGGCCAAGGAGTATTTGTTGATGTATAAGTTAAATTAAATATTTAACTTATAATATTTATATGGCTAAAGTAACTTTATTTTATTAAAGTAACTTAACTTGTGAAATACAAGTTATAACTTAAATTGATGTTGCTAGGAGTTGGGTGCCCTCATGGAGGAATGGGGACTTAATGAAATAAAAAAAAATTAATAAAATATTCCCCCTTGGGCGTTGGAGGAGAAGGGGTAAAAGGAAAAGTGAATGCTCATTTGCATTATTCACTGACTTTGCAAACTAGATATTGTCATGCAACACTTTGAAGCTTTGGCTTTGAGGGTTTGAAATTGGATTCTACTAAGACAAAAACCTCTTCAAGATCTCTCTCTTCGTGCTTGGAAGAAAGCATCAGGAGGGTCTTTGGAAGTCTCATCTAGGGGCTTCATTTGGGCTTCAGTTTGATTCATTTTGGTGGAGATTTGGGATTAGAAATGGACACATCTTATTTAGTTTTTTGGTGCATCTGAGAGCAGATGTTAGACGGTAGATTGTGCAAATTTGAAGGTGATTTAGTGATTGATTTTCTCTTCCTTGCTAGGCTGTACTTTCCCCTTTGTTGGTCCTACTGCAACAGACCAGGTCATACCTCATTAGGAGCATATGTACAATGTTTGAGATAGATTTCTTATCTAGTTTGGTTGCTATTGAAAAAATAGGGATATTCTAATTATAATAGAGGTATTACATCAAGGTTTGCAGCTGATAATCATTGGAGAACACCTACAACAGGTTGTACTATTCCAGCCCTGGTCGTACCATTTGGAGGCATAAATTTGGGGGTTTGATTTGGAGTTTCCACTCACTGTTGGGGTCGATTTGGATCATAGGGTTTATGTTTATTTGTTGTTGATCGATACGCCTTCATTGTTGATGGATTGGATATGATTTCTCATGTGCATGTTGCTGGCCCATATATAACAGATGTATCAAGTTGAAGAACTCAAAATGGGTATGTCATTGTAATTCATTTTGAGCAATAATATAATCTAGGTCTTTGTTATTTTGCTTGTATCTATCATAGTTTTTCTAGTTTATTGTTATATGCTTTATATTCTGTGGATTTCAATGCAAAAATAATACATGCAAAACACACATATAAACCCTAAACCAGAACAGCAGTCAGTATCAAAAAAACATTGGCACAAAACCCTATCCAACAGTGTATATTACAGTAGTATCAGAGTAGAAAATCTTGCCATCCTATGAGGTTATTTGAACATATAGTTGGGTCTTGAGTGATGTAGCTAGGGACTCACCACTATTATCTTAGATAGAATAGGTCACAACTAGATCTTGAGGTTCCTCATGTTGCAAGTATGGGCCTAACCGGCATTGTCATTGATGTCAACATATTCTTGTTGCATTGATGATAAGGATTGGATGAGCTGTGCACTGAGGATATTGTGAAAATTAGTCCTAATCAGGAACAGAGAAGAACAGTGAAGACAATGAGGTAAAGATCCCAGTTAAGATGAAGATCAGAGGATGCACTTCAAAGGGTTTGTAGATATGTGTCTTGAGATGATCCAATAAAGATTTCAGAGGTCCGCATGAAGATTTGAAGAAGTCATGGCCACTTAAGTAAAACTAGCTCTGGCAGGTGTTCAGAGGTGACAGAGTGATACAGATAGGTCCGGTGACATCCAGAAATGAAATATCTTGTTCTATAGATTTGGTGAAGTGTTTAGAAAGTCAATGTGAATTGACAACTCAATTGGTTCGTGGTCTGGAGGTCTGCAAGCATCTATTCCATTGTGACAGTGATGACAGACTATGCTCTTGAGGTTCCAGATGAAGGAGAGAAGGATTTCAGTAAGCAAATGTAGTGTGGATGTTCTTGGTGATTCAGGTAAGCTTGTGGAGGTCTTTGGATCATGTCTAGTTCGTGTTGGTGGTCCGCATTAGAGTTTGAGCTCGCAATTGAAGAATAACTTACGGATGATGGTGTTCTTCCTAACTCTGGCCGACCGGATGAGCTACACATCCTGCAAATGATCTTGAAGATGTTATGTGAAGATTGGCGTGTTCCTAAATGAAGATTGAAGTCTCAGATCTGTGTGGCTGACAGTGTGTTGATCCGCGTGAAGTCTTTTTGTAATAAGTCATGTTGTATTTATGTATTTTCTCTGTAATGTATGCCGACTTGGATGATAATTCCTAAGTCGATGTCTTGTATAAATAAGGAGTTGTAAAGTCATTTCAAAGTGTATCTTGTGGAGATGAGAGTGTGGTAGCGAGGAGGAGAGCGAAAGGCAGACCAAAAGTTTTGGGCTTAAATGGAACTAACTCAAGCATGGTGAAGATGCTATTCTTCAGTTCAAGTATGTAATACTTATTATTTTGTAGATAGTGTGTCTCCTGAAGGCAGTGAGCCTCTTATGAGTAGTGTGCTCAGGTAGTGAGACCTAATTGGCATGTACCATTTGGTTCTTTCTATTCTTCTAACAGAGAATACAATCTTGGGTTAGTCACCCCGTGGTTTTTCCCTTAACTGGGTTTTCCACGTCAAAATCTTGGTGTCTCATGTGTTAATGTGTTTCTGCTCTTGATTTAATGCATTGTATTTCCATGATTGATTTATTATTATGCTGTTGAATTACAAAGTGAATTTAAGTGTTTAATTGGAAGAAAGTTTTGGACAACTGATTCACGCCCCCTCTCAGTTGTCTGTCCTGAATCTAACACCTCAACATATAGATCCTTTTATAGGTTCTGATACAGTTATCATTCACGTAGAAGTAATGGGGGATAGAGACCTGGAAGAGCCTAGTACCCAAGAGATGCTGAATGATTTGTGTAGAGGATAGAGAGAGATGCAACAAAATTTTAATCAAATAATACAGATGATGACTAATCATTTTCTCAAGAATCCTGGTAATAATAACAACAATAACAATAATGAAAGGAACCGGAACAACAATGGTGAGAGGCACATTGGTGATAGGGACATTCATAATAGGAACAATGGTGGCAGGCATAGATACAGGGATGATGAGGAGAGGAGACCTGAAGGTGAGGCATCAATAAATAATAGAAGGGCTTCTCAGCATATAGGATATGACAAACCAGGGATACCTACCTTTACTCCTAGGAACAATGCACCAGAGCCTAAGCCTACACAGTTGGAGTTCTAGGATGTTATAGTCAGGGATTGATGAGCATCCAGTGATGAGTTCAGAGCAGAGATGTCATTTCGTGAGTATTCAGACTTGCGGATGAAACATAGACCAAAGGGTGGTAGGCAAAAAAACATAAAGCTATAGAAGAAGATCAATAAGCTCAATATACCTTAATTTGATGGGTTAGGGAAGACCACTGCCAGAGCATGGGTGCAGAAGCTTAACAGCTTCCTATAGCTCAGCCCTATGTTTGAGGAGTAGGCTATTACATATGCAACCTTGCACCTTGACGGTATTGCCCATGAGTGGTGGCACCATGGAAAAGGTGACATTCAGACATGCCCAGATCACAGCATATGTAGAGTTCACTATTCATCTCATAGATAGATTTGACAAGAAGGACCCTGAATTGCAGTTTAAGGAGTTGACATAGCTCAGACAGTGGGGTTCAATAGAGAGCTACATTTCAAAGTTCCAGAAGCTGTCGGTGATGGTGACAGATATATCAAAACTCAGGTTACTGGTTCTCTTCATCGATGGACTCATTAATCCATTACAGAGTTGGATCAAGGGTCTTAACCCACCTTCTCTCCATGAGGCTATGAAGAAGGCTAGAGATATGGAGTCTTCATCATTGAGAAGCAAATTCCAATCAAAGGGATTTCCATACAGGAAGGACAAGGACAAAAAGGCTTTCTAAAAATAAACCAATCAGCCAAGAGGGAGAGAGAACTAATCAGTTAAACAATGACCAACTCAATGAGTATAGAAGAAAGAAGCTTTGTTTTCACTGTAGGGAGCCTCAGGATCCTTTACACAAGTGTCTTAACAAGCCTAAAGCAAAGCAGATAGAATATTTTTCAGCAAAGGAGGCAAATTCAGAGCGATCAGATCAGCCATCAGACAAGGAGGATAGTAATGATGAGAATGCATCACAAGGTCCCAGTGACAGTGAGGGAGTGATGGCACAACTCCTTCAAAGTTACAGGAGTCCTTAGCGGACAGTGCATCATCACCCTAATAGATACAGGGGCGACACATAACTTTATTGATGAAGGGTTGGTGGCTAGACGAGGGCTTAAGACAGAAGAGTTTCAAGGTTTCAAGGTAATGGTAGCAGATGGCTTCAAACTCACATATACCAGAAATATTTATGAGCTAAGCATACCGATGGGAGAATATGATCTTAAGGATGATTTCTATGTTGTGAGCATAGGTGATAGTGATGTGGTATTGGGCATGCATTGGATGATGACCATTGGGGAGTTCACCATGAACCTGAAGAATATGAAAATGAAATTTGAGTCCAATGGGAGAAAGATAGTACTTAGAGAATTGTTAGATGGAGGACCTTGAGTGGTTTCTCTTAAGGGGATGGAGAGGATGTTGAGACATGACCAGGTAGAGTGGGCAGCTGAATGTTTAATCATGCCAGAGAGTCCCCAACAACCTAAGAGCAGTTATCATCTAGACATATAGAAGTTGTTGACCAAGCACAGCAAGGTGTTTGGTAGTATACCACAAGGACTACCACCTAACAGGGGCATTGAGCATGACATTGAGCTCGAGGATAGGTCTAAGCCCGTGATTACTATTCCCTATCATCATCCTAAGAGGCTTAAGGATGAGATAGAGAATACTATCAAGGAGCTGTTGGAGATGGGTCACATTAGGCCAAGCAAGAGCCCATCTGCATCTGCAGTAGTATTGGTCAAGAAAAAAGATGGGACCATTCATATGTGCATCAACTACAGGGCCTTGAATAAGAAGACTAAAAAATAGGTATCCTATTCCCCGCATTGATGAGTTGATAAATGAATTGCACCGGGCATGTTACTTTTCAAAGATAGATTTGAGATCAGGATACCATCAGATTCAGATAAGGGAAGAGGATATAGAGAAAACAGCATTCAGGTGTCATTACGGCCACTTTGAGTTTTTGGTGATTCCATTTGGGTTGACCAATGCTCCAACGACTTTCTAGAGTTGCATGAACCAAATCCTCAGGAAATCAATTGAGGAACTTTGTATTAATCTTCTTCGATGACATTCTAATTTTCAGCGGGACATGGGAAGAGCATATGAGACATCTGGAGGAGGTTTTGAGTATCCTTGAGAGTGAGTCTTTATATGCCAAGGAGTCCAAGTGTGACTTCGGCATGACAAATTTGTTATATTTGGGTCATATAAACATTGCAAATGGGGTGAGGATTGATCCAGAGAAAATCAAGGCAATCATGGAATGGCCTCCACCGACGAACCTCACTCAGCTTAAGGGGTTCTTTGGATTGTGTGGATTTTACAGGAGGTTTGTGAAAGGCTTCTCACAGATAGAAGCACCACTGATAGATTTCACCATAAAAGGAGCCTTTGTGTGGATAGATGAAGCATAGAAGTGTTTTGAACACTTCAAACATTTGATGTATAACTACCCAGTCTTGGCAATCTCTGATTTCTCCAAACCTTTTGAGTTGGAGTGTGATGCCTTAGGAGAGGGGATAGGAGCAGTTTTGATGTAGGAGAAACACCCAATTACATTCAATATAAGAAAGCTTAGGGGTGTGGAGAAGAGCTACTCGTTATATGACCTAGAGATGTTGGCCATAATGCATGCATTGACCAAATTCAAACCTTATCTGGTTGGTGGGAAGTTTATCATCAAAACAGATCATAACAGCATAAAATATTTTATGAACTAGAAGGATCTGAATGATTGACAATAGAAGTGGGTCAATAGGCTCCAGGCATAGGACTTTGATATCGAGCATGTCAAAGGCAAGAAGAATGTAGTTGCAGATACATTATCCAGGAGACCCCACTTGTGTTTGCTTGGAGAGATATCTGTTGATTGGAGAGAGTCAATTTTAGCAGAGTATGTTAAGGACTCTTGGGCAGCAAGAGTCATTGAGGGCACCATTCATGATGACAGATATTCTATGGTGAATGATTTGATAATCTATAAAGACAGGATATTTCTAGTGCCTAACTCTCAGTTCAAAAATAAAATTCTAAGGACTTTCCATGATACACCTATGGCTAGCCATCCTGGGTTCTTCAAGACTTACAGGTAGCTACGGGAGAGATTTACATGGAAAGGACTTAAGAATAAAGTCCTTAAGTATGTTTGAGAATGCCCAATATGTCAACAAAATAAAAATGAACATACTTACCTAGCAGGGCTACTACAGCCTTCGTCGATTCCCAATCAAAAATGGGAATATATCTCCATGGATTTTATCACAAGGTTACCAAAGGCTCATGGGAAGGATTGCATCTTTGTGGTGGTTGATAGATTGACCAAGTTTGCACATTTCTTCGCCATCTCAATGACACATACAGTAGTATAGGTAGCTAATTTCTTTTTCAGGGAGATATTCAGGTTACATGGGATACCTAAGGGCATTGTGAGCGATAGGGACAGGAAATTCCTAAGCTTGTTTTGGCAGGAGTTGTTCAGATTGTGTGGCACTAAACTAACTCCCAGTACCAGTTACCACCCACAAACTAATAGCCAGACAGAGATAGTAAACAAATGGGTGGAAGGGTATCTCTAAAATTATGTGTCAGGGATATAGAAGGCATGGATTAGATGGTTGTACCTGGGGGAGTACTATTACAACATGAACTATCACATGTCCATCAAGATGACTCCATTCAAGGCTTTATATGGGTATGATGCCCCTTGCCTCACAGATTTTCTACTTGGTGATAGTAGGGTGTCGAAGGCAAAAGACTTGTTGCAGGAGAGCCAGGACATTATGAAAGAGCTTAAGGAGAGTATGCAACAAGCACAGAATCAGCAGCAACTCTATGCTGATCAACACTGAGTAGAGAGGAGTTTTGAGGTTGGAGATATGGTTCACTTGAGGCTCCAACCCTATAGGCAGTCCACTCTAAAAAGGAGTGGAGTAGAAAAACTAAAACCTAAGTTTTATGGTCCATTAAGAGCAACCAGGAGAGTGGGGGAAGTAGCTTATGAGCTTGAGCTACCAGCAGATAGTCGAGTGCATAATGTGTTTCATGTTTCTAGACTTAAGAAAGCACTTGGTCATAATATGGTTCCTTCAACTGAGCTTCCACCATTGGATGAGGAGGGGAAGCTAATCTTGGTTCCAGAGCCCATCATTGACATTCATGAGAGGAATTTCAGAGGTGGATCATCAAGGAGTACTTAGTGAAGTGGAAGAACTTGTAAGTCAAGGATGCAACGTAGGAGAGTGAGCAAATACTTTGCATCCTGAGCTAAGATTGCTTGAGGACAAGCAATTTTGGGGAGGGCGAACTGTAATGTCCCCTACTTAGCCCAAATAGTCAGATGAGGATATTAGCCTATCACCAGGTTCCCATAGGCTAATGGCTTTGGTTAGGGAGCCTAATTGGATCATTTCACTAGGACTTACTATTTATAGTAAGTCAGGCTGGAGGGTTCACTGGTAGTGTGGACTGACTTTCTATTTATAGCATTACCAGATTGGAGCACCTAGCACTTGGTTTGTGGGTTCGAGATGGCCAGGGAGTATTTGTCAATGTATAAGTTAAATTAAATATTTAACTTAGATTTATATGGCTAAAGTCACTTGACTTTATTAAAATAAATTAACTTGTGAAATGCAAGTTATAACTTAAAGTGATGTTGCTAGGAGTTGGGTGCCCTCATGGAGGAATGGGGACTTAATGAAATAAAACAAATTAATAAAATATTCTGTCTTGGGCATTGGAGAAGGGGTAAAAAGTAAAAGTGAATGTTCATTTGCATTATTCACTGACTTTGCAAACATGATATTGTCGTGCAACACTTTGAAGCTTTGGCTCTAAGGATTTGAACTTGAATTCTGCTGAGACGAAAACCTCTTTAGGAACACTCTCTTTGTGCTTGGAAGACAACATAAGGAGGGTCTTTGGAAGTCTCATCCAGGGGCTTCATTTGGGCTTCAGTTTGATTCATTTTGGTGGAGATTCTGGATTAGAGATGGACACATCTTATTTAGTTTTTTGGTACAGCTGAGAGTAGATGTTAGAGGGGAAGATTGTGCAGATTTGAAGGTGATTTAGTGACTGATTTTCTCCTCCTTGTTGGGTCATACTTTCCCCTTTGTTGGTCTTTGTTATTTTGCTTTTATCTATCATAGTTTTTCTAGGTTATTGTTATATGCTTTATATTTTGTGGGTTTCACTGCAAAAACAATACATGCAAACACACATATAAACTCTAAACTAGAACAACAGTCAGAATCAAAAAAACATTGGCACAAAACCCTATTCGATGATGTATATTACAAGATATGGCCTCGCGGCTTGGAGGATAGCTAGAGACAGCTATGAGGTATGTATGATCCAAGTTTCAGAGCATAAGAGTTACCGCAGAGTTTTCCAGAGTTAGCAAAGTGAGAACAAGTCATGTTATTGTGTAAGGTTATCAGAGATAGAATAGAAATCCATTGCATTCCACCATACTTTGATGTTTAACTTTGTTGTTTGAAGATAAGTTCAGATGGTCAGTATATATGCTCAGTTTAGGTTTCAAGTGTTTTGGATCACCGCAGATGTTTCTGGAAGCTACAGTGTGAAGACTATGTTGTTGCGCTCTGAAGGTTCAGTCAGATAATTGGCTGAATGTTTACGTCAGCAAGTGGAAGCATGGACCTGAAAGGGGAGTCTATGGGAAGTCTTTCTAGGTACCAAAGTGTTCATTACTTGAGCCACATGATGATATTTCACCTCGTCGGTACTGCATTGTGTCTAGAGTTAGTGTATGAATGGTTAAGTGTTTGCTAAGCTGACTTGGTGTATTAGTGTGCATGTGCCATGTGTCTGGAAGTGTGCGCCAACATAGAATTGTGTGTAAAGGCAAATTAGCCCCAGTAGATCCTTTGGTATGAACCGCATGGAAAGATTCTCTCCGCAAATGATTTAGAGCTGACATGTAAGACCAGTTGCACGTTTCATGTTACACATTATCCTAAGGCCGATGAAGATGTTGTTTAGAAGGCTTGCGAAGGATATATATATATATATGAAGGTGAAAGACTGCTACAAGTGGGGGTACGATGAAAAATAAATGATTAGAAATGAGACAAGTAACTCTATAATCTATAATGCATAATCCATAGCAGAGTTAGTATTGCGGAGGTATTTGAGCTATCAAAATTAGTCAAAAGATCAAGAGGATATTAGAGATGATAGTGCAGAGTTGTCTGATTTATTAGAACAAGTCAAGGATGTCAACGTGTTAGCAGAGATATTGTTGACGAGGTAATTGAGCCATCAGTCCAAAATAGCATAGTAGAGGTTGGAGCCTCATCATATAAGTGTTGTAGCACTTCAGGGAGTTGTGCTTCCTTTGGTTTGGTGCCCATAAAACTTTGTTTTAGAGAGTTGGTGCTTCCTTTGGGTTGGTGCCCATAAAACTTTGTTTTAGGAAGTTGGTGCTTCAATTGAGTTGGTGCTCATAAATCATTGTTGCAGGGGAATGGTGTCTCCTTTGGGTTGGTGCCCATAAAATTCATTGTAAACTAAATTTGGACAATAGATCCAAGCAGCGGGCTCACCGTGGTTTTTCCCATCTTGGGTTTCCACATAAATCTGGTGTTGTGTATGTGTTCTTTTGCTTTATGTGGTTTGAATGTTTACATTGAACTGATTACATCTAGAGGGAAAGAATTTGAATATATACTGATTCAACCCCCCTTAGTATATATGTGTGTTCAACAGATAAATCTAATGAAGCTTATTCAGAAATTGAAGGAATTAGCAAGGCTGACAATGGAGAGGTTGCTAATTTTAAAAATCTTGATTATGAAGATAAATCAGAAATCCAAATGTGTGGTGTTGATTTTGAACAAGGGCCTAAAGAGTTACAAGTTTTGAAGAATCAATTTTTGGTCTTAGAAGAAAAGATTGTGCAAGATTTAAGTAGATTTGATAGCACACACAACTTCCTCAAAAAACTCTATTGGAAGGCTTGGATTGAAGAGAGGTAAAAAGGAATTAAGGATGGAGCCACCCTTACTTATTTGCAGACCGTCAAAGAAGCTTTACAAATAATGAAATCAGATTATTTGCATTTGCTTTCTAACAAGGATCATGCCATCAAGTTTGTAGAGGAGACTATGGATACATACAAAGGGAAGGAGAATGAGATTGATGAGCTCAGCCTTGAACTTAGCCTAGTTCACTACTCACTCTACCAAGCTAAAAATCAAATGAATGTTGCATCCATACCTAATAAGATGAAATCTAAAGCAAGAATAGAGGAAATCAAGCAAATAGTTGAAGGAATTGCTAAGCTTCAAGAAGAAGAAAAATTTGACTCAAACTTCTCTAGGAGGCATGAAGAAGAATGCAAGAATGAGGGAATACCGCACAATGAATTCAATGGTTCTAGTACCATAGAGGTTCAGCACGTTGGTAATAATTAGGAAGAACATCAAGAGTGCAATCTCATGGGGCTAGAAGAACAATTTTCTCATGATGGTATGTTTTCTACTTTGGATCAGAATGATAGAGTGATAGACTTTGTATTTGCAGGATCACCATAGGGAGATGAACACTATCATGAGTTAGATTTTGGTTGTGTGGGAAGTATTCTTCTTAGTGAAGAAGCCACAAGTGCCATCAGAAGATCTCAAGAGAAGGATTCCATAAATATCAAAGTAGCGCAGCATAAGCATGGTGGTTAATCTGTTCAGTATCAAAAGCAACCTCCTTGAGATGAAGATGTACATACAAAATTGGGTAAATCTGAGGTTATGGACCATCAAACAAAACAACTTCAAGATGTCACATCTGTGAGGGGATCAAAAAGAATGGTGTCTAAAGGTTATACAGGTCAACAGAAGGAATGGTCTAACCACGGAGCTAATTTCCAAATTGAAGATGGGGATGATTTTCAAACTCTTTCTAGATTCTAGTCAATTCATAATCAAATATCATGGAAGAAAATTCAGTAGGTGCAGAATTTTCCGAAGCACAACAACATGCGACTACATCATACCAAGAACAAATGAAAGAGAAATGTGAATCCAAGAATGAAATGGGATTCAAGTGTTTACAGAGAGACTCATTCAAGTGGAATATAAGGAAACTGACATTGCATGAGGACAAGCAATCTTTGAGAAGGGAGGACTTGTAATGTCCCTTTTTAGCCAATATAATATTTTTCGTAAATTTGGATAAATGTGCGGAAAATAATTTAAATATTTAAAAAGGAGACATTAAGTGACTTAAGGGTTCAAAATAAAATTATAAAATAAAATCACTTTATAAGGAGATAAAGTATTATTATTTAAGTGATTATAAAATATAACTTCTCAAAAGTTCCACAAGGGTTATAAAAGGAGGTTGGGAGGAGTCTTTTCCTCATTCTTGGTAGTTGCATTTTATTGAAACCCCAATTGTGGAGGTTGAGTAGGTTTGTTCAACAATAACTTAGGATGAAAACCCTAAGGCGAAGATTGGTTTTGGGGAAGGATTTATCCCTAGCCAATAGAAAGTGGACTCATACAGAGTTCACCATTGTGTTGAGCATCTGTGTCATTTGATTCTGTAGTGTTTGGTTATTGTTTTGTGAATTTTTGTGTTGCAATAGAGAGCTATCATTTCTAGGTGTGAAATATCAATCTAGATTCAATGTTTGCTTCTCAAGATTTGTAAAGATAAATTTATAGTGGATTTGCAAGCAAATATCATTAATTTTTGGTTCATGTTGAATAAGCTGATAATATTATTCTTCCAAATTTTTTATGCATTTCATTGTAAAGGTTTCCTGAAGATTACCAAAAAACAAGTGTGTCAAGTGCTATGGTGAAGTGGTTTGATAAAAAGAAAAAAACAAATCAGAAATTTTTTATATTGCTGGTGACTAAGTATTTTAAACCCAACCGTACCCTTTTCGAGTTTGTCGTACCAAATGAACTCCCATTAGTTGTTGTACTAAGGGAGGAGTGATTAACAAAAAAGAGTCAATAAATATTAAAAGGAATATGTAGAAGTTCTTAAGACTGTGGATCCCTCAAACTTCAAGCACTCACATAAATTAAGGCCTAAAGCCTTGACTAAATTCAATGCAACCTTTAGTTTATGAGGTAAAGTTGATCGCAACCATTTTAGGAGCTCATCCTTGGTGTCGTAACAAATACAAAGGAGTCATATAAGTCTATGGGGTGCTAATAATCACAAATCAGATACTAATTCTAATATATTGTAGATTTCTTATTGGTATCAACAATACATGGAGTCCGATTTGTCCCCTCAAGTTCTGGGGTTGTTTAATTTTCATCTGTTGTCTGACAATTGTCTGTCTATTGTCCCTGTTTTGTTTCTATTATGTATGTGGCCTACTTTGGCCTCTTCTTCTGGGTCCTTCAGGATCTTGTTTGTAAAGGGATCAACCCCTAGTTTGTTGACTTATCATTATCAAAAACAATATAAGTTAGCAACATTTGTATTTTTTATTTTGTATTTCTAAAATTATCAATTGGTATCCGCATACATATATCAACAATTGTTATTTGCATAATTTATTCATTAAAAGAAGACAGTGGGTTTTAGTATCATTATTTTGATTTGTGTAAATTATTACAAGCATCTATTTGTGGTATCTTGACATGCATTGTTGAAATACACATATATTCCATTGATCACAAACTATTTGACGAAATGCCTTTGAGATTACATTGTGAAAATTTGCAAGTTTGATCAACTATTTTGATAGACACATTACAATCGCATGATTCATTGATGCCATTTACAAAAATTTCAAAAATATTTCATTTGGGATATTACATGGCATTAGGAGAAGGGGCACATGGGATGTGCAACTCAAGGTATGGGGTACACCCAAGATTGTCCTAGCCAGGGCTTATGTTTGGGAAGCATGTGTGTTGGTTTTGAATAAGAATCGGTTCATCTATAGTGTACCATAGCTATGAGGGCCAAGACCACTAAAATCTTCCTAAAGTGAGAGTGGCCAATCCAAGTGCTCAGATTTAGACAAGTGCTAAACTTATTGTTAATAAAAGATATTAGAATTATTACATATGTGGGTTATGATGTTAATATGATTATGTGATAATGATATCCAATTTGTTTTGTTAATGATTTACTTTAGTGTTCTTATTAAATTATCACGTGTAATTTACCTTTGTTATTTACTCATCATTTAATATTTATAATTAACTTAACTCTAGTGTTAACTATAATAAATCCAATACAATAGACAATAATGGCTTCGAGCGAGAAAGTGAAAGTTGGATCCGAGCGGGACTATGCAAATTTGAATGGTGTTGTGCAGGACGCGACTGAGTTGGTTTCGCACGCTGGGTTGGTCGATTCACTTATGCTACACGAACAGACCCCCAAGATCTGGTTTCCTTTCTTGATGGTGTCTTGCAGGGTTTATTAGCTTCTACTGGACGGGACAAGGATTTGGGCTCACAATCGTTTTCTCCATGAGAGACTAAGGTTTCGACAGTCTCTATGCCGATAAATCTTGTGCAGAAGCCACCTGTGTTGACTCCTGGAGTTAAACATTCATTTCAGGGGGTTTATGGTGTTGGGCCCAATGCCTCTAGCCACACCCAAAAATCCTTTTCTAATGTTGTTAATAGCTCAACAGCTCATGTACGCCCTTCTCAAGCTAGGGTTAGGCCTATGCCTTTTGCCAGTTCATCCCCTATGGTGATGTGTGGCCCTAAGGTCTCAAAAAATAAGTGTTTTTATATGAAGCATGGAGTGATCTATGGATTCAATGCTTTTTGACCCTCTCTCTCTAATCTGCATAAGTAGGTCAAGGAATCTTGGAAACCTCTTGTTGTTGGACAAATTGAGCTTTATCCGAGTGCAAGGGGGTTCTTCATAGCAACGTTTGCTTCCTCTGAGGAAAGAGACTTAGTGTTGGACAGGGCTTGGATGTGGGGCGATCATTCGTTGTCCATCAAACCATGCGCTCGCTCCTTCAACCCTCTCACTGAGTTGCTTAATACCAAACTAGTTTGGGTGCAACTACTGAATCTCCCTCTTCAGTTTTGGGAGGATTCTTGTTATGAAGCCATTGGCAACACTATAGGGTGCTTCTTGAAGGTTAACTCTACTGTTAGATTTAGGAAAGACAACTGAGAGGGGGGGTGAATCAGTTGTCCAAAACTTTATTCCAATTAATCACTTAAATCCATTTCTTAATTTAGCAGCATAATAATAAATCAATCATGGAAACATAATGCAACAATTCAAAAGCAGAGACACATTAACACATATGGCACCAAGATTTTAATGTGGAAAGCTCGGTTAAGGCAAAAACCACAGGGTGACTAACCCAAGATTGTATTCTCTATTAAAAGAATAGGAAGAACAAAATGGCACATGCCAATTAGGGCTCACTGCCCGAGCACACTGCTCACAAGAGGCCCACTGCCTACAGGAGACACACTGTCTATAGAATAATAAGTATTACATACTTGAACTGAAGAATAGCATTTTCACAATGCTTGAGTCAGTTCCATTTATGCCTAATACTTCTGCTATGTCTTTCGCTCTGCTCCTCTCTACCACACTCTCATCACTACCAGATGCTCTTGAAATGACTTTACAACTCCTTATTTATACAAGACATCAACTTAGGGATAATCATCCAAGTTGGCATACATTACAGAGCAAATACATAAATACAACATGACTTATTACAAAAAGACTTCACATGGATCAACACATTGTTGGCCACACAAATCTGAGACTTCAATCTTCCTTTAGGAACACGCCATTATTCACAAAACATCTTCAAGATCATCCGCAGGATGTGTAACTCATTTGGTCGGCCAGACTTAGGAAAAACATCATCATCTGGAAGTAATTCTTCAATTAAGAGCTCAATCTTCAATATGAACCACCAATATGAATTGGACACAATCCAAAGACCTCCACAAGCTTGCCTGAATCACCAAGAACATCCACACTACTTCTGCTTACTGAAATCATTCTCTCCTTCATCCAAAACCTCAAGAACATAGTTTTTCATCACTGTCATATTGGAATAGATGCTTGCAGACCTCTAGACCACGAACCAATTGAGTTGTCAATTCACATTGACTTCCTAAACACTCCACCAAATCTGCAGAACAAGATATTGCATTTCCGAATCTCACCGGACCTATCTGTGTCACTCTGTTGCCTCTGAACACCTGCCAGAACTGGTTTTACTTAAGTGGCCATAACTTCTTGAGATCTTCATGCAGACCTCTGAAATCTTTACTAGATCATCTTAAGACACATATCTACAAACCCTTTGATGTGCATCCTCTGATCTTCATCTTAGCTGGGATCTTTACCTCACTATCTTCATTGTTCTTCTCTATTCTAGAGAGGACTAATTTTCTCAATATCCTTAGCATACAGCTCATCCAATCCTTATCATTAATGCAATAGGAGTATATTGACATCAAAGACAACACTGGTTAGGCCCATACTTGCAACAATCTCCCCATTTGTCATTGATGGAAACATATGATGTGAAAAATTGTTTTAACCATCAAGACAAGAACTTCTCACTAACATAACTCCCCCTATCAACAACAACCATTCACATGTCTTCTCTTCCTTTATTGTTCCCCCTTTTATTAAAAACTACTTGTTTTTCACATGTCTTCTCTCCCCCTTTGACATCAATGGCAAAGGGCACATATTTGCATCACTTCAGAATCATACCAGTTGCTCCCCCTGAGTAGCAACTTCCCATCATCAATCCAGACCACAAGATATGACTATGAGATCCACCGGACTGATGCACATCAGTGCACCTTAATTCAGAACTGGAGGGGTAATAAACCCTAACTTCTCCCTAAGATACTCAAGAGAGTCCTTAGGTAGAGGTTTAGTAAAAATATCTGCAATCTGATCTTTGGAAGGCACAAATTCCAATCTGACTTCATTCTTGTTCAGTTGCTCTCTCAAAAAGTGAAACTTGATGGATATATGTTTAGTCTTTGAATGCAACACCGGATTCTTTGATATATCTATTGCACTTGAATTATCACAAAAGATTGTGATAGGTTCCTCATACTCCACTCTAATGTCTCTTAGCATTTGCTTCATCCACAATACTTGAGTGCAACTACCTGTTGTTGCAATATATTTTGCTTCTGCAGTGGACAAAGATATTGCCTCTTGTTTCTTGCTCAGCCAAGAAATCAATCTCTTTCCCAAAAAGAATGCTCCACCACTGGTACTCTTCCGTTCATCCACATCCCCTGCCCAATCCACATCTGTATATGCATGAAGAGATAAATCATGATCTCTAGGATACCACAAACCATACTCAACTATCCCTTTTAGATATCTAAAAATCCTCTTGATTGCCATGACATGAGATTCTCTAGGATCCGCTTGGAATCTAGCAACAACACCAACAGCATTCATAATGTCAGGTCTAGTTTGAGTGAGATACAATAATCCTCTAATCATTGACCTGTACTTTTTCTAATCAACCTTAGGAGAGTCATCATCTTTGCTCAATTTACATCCGGTTGCCATGGGAGTACTCATTGGTTTTGAGTCTTCCATCCCAAATTTCTTCAACAATTATTTCACATATTTGGTCTGAGAAATGAAGATTCCTTTCTTTGTTTGAATGATTTGCAAACCCAAGAAGAAATTTATTTCCCCAAACATGGACATCTCAAATTCACTTTTCATTTGATTTGCAAAAGTTTTGCACATACTATCTCTTCCTCCAAAAATAATATCATCAACAAACACTTCAACAATCAAGATATTTTCATGATCAATTTTGAAGTACAAATTACTGTCAGCATTACCTTTGTTGAAACCAATCTTCAAAAGATGCTTATCCAGTCTTTCACACCAGGCCCTTGGAGCTTGTTTGAGTCCATACAGTGCTTTCTTCAACTTGCAGACCATATCACCATGATCAGACAATTGAAATTCATCCAGTTGCTCAATGTAAACTTCTTCTTCCAAGTCACCATTCAAGAAGGTAGACTTGACATCCATCTGATATACTTTGAAATCCTTGAAGGCAGCAAAGGCAAAAAATAATCTGACTGCTTCAATTCTTGCCACCGGAGCAAAAGTTTCTTCAAAATCAACTCCTTCTACTTGGGAGTAACCCTTGCAAACCAATCTTGGCTTTGTTTCTGACTACTTCACCATCTTCATTCAGTTTATTCCGGAAGACCCATTTGGTTCCAATCACATTCTTATTTTTAGGTCTGGGAACAAGATCCCAAGTGTGATTTTTCTCAATTTGCATCAGCTCTTCCTCCATTACTTTAGTCCAGTTTTCATCATTGCATGCTTCATTCACTGTCTTAGGTTTAATTTTTGAAATCAGACAATACTCTTCTGAATCTTGAGCAATCCTTCTTCTTGTTTGAACACCTTTTCTTTTATCACCTATGATCTGGTCTTCAGAGTGATTCAGTTTTACATACCTAGGAATTTTGGGACTTAATTGCACTTCCATTTCTTGCACAGGTTCATTTAAACTTGTCTCTTCTTCTTAATTCACCGGATCAGTTTGAATCTAAATTTTAGAAGGGGCTTGGACTCCTTGGATCAAAACATCATTCTGATCATCTTCATCATATTCATAAAACCTTGAGGGTTTTTCAATACCTTCATCAACCTTCACATTTGTACTTTCTATAATCTTTCTCAATCTCTTGTTATAACACAAGTATGCTTTGCTTTGAGTAGAATAACCCAAGAATATTCTTTCATCACTTCTAGCATCAAATTTGACTAGATCTTCATCTCTTTTAATGTAACATTTGCTACCAAAGACTCTGAAATACTTCACAGTGGGAGTGATGCCAAACCAGAGTTCATAAGGAGTCTTACCAGTATTGCTTCTGATTTGAACTCGATTAAGAGTGTAGACTACAGTGCTTACAGCGTCTCTCCAGTAGATCTGAGGAATATTTTCTTCCATCATCATGGTTTTAGATGCCTCCTGGATGGTCTGGTACTTTCTCTCCACTACTCCATTCTGTTGTGGTGTCCTTGGAGCAGACAACTATCTTTTTATCCCATGTTTCTCACAGAATTCTATGAACTCGTCAGATGTGAATTCTCCACCTCTGTCAAACCTTAGACATTTTATGTTCAATCTGGTTTCATTTTCTACCATAGCCTTGAATATTTTGAATTTCTCAAGGGCCTCAGATTTCTCTTTCAAAAAAGTTACCCACATCATCCGGGAGTGATCATCAATTAATAACGTGAAGTATCTATCACCTTGCACATTCCTAATTCTTGCCAAACCACATAGATCAGCATGAACTAAGTCTAATAATCCGGTAGAAGATTGTTCTTTACTTTTGAATGTGACTCTGCTCTGCTTACCCAACTGACATTCTCTGCACAAACTATTAGTAGGTTTCACCAGTCTTGGAAGATCTCTTACAGCCTGAGTGTTGCTTATCTTGATGATATTATCAAAATTCACATGACACGTTCTCCTATACCACAACCAACTTTGATCAATTTAAACAAATAGGCAACTTTTACCAGTACCAACCAAGTGGAAGATATTACCTTTAGTTTGAGTACCGGATGCAATCTCTGTTCTGAAACTTTCAAAGATCTTGCATTTTCCATTTTTGAATCGGAGATCATAGCCTTTGTCCACCAACTTCCCAACACTGAGAAGATTGTGCTTCAGGCCTTCAACATACAGTACATTACTAGTTTTGTTCTTTCCATCAAAAGAAATAGTTCCTCTACCTTTGATTCTGCAACAGAATTATCACCCAATTTTACCACTCCTCCTTCATACCTTTCCAAATCTATGAACTTATTTTTGTCACCTATCATATGGTGGGAGCATCCACTGTCAATGACCCAATCATTATTTTCTTCAACTTGGGCAGCCAGAGCTCTTTCTATAATTTTATGATTGACAGATTCAGAGGGCATTGGATCTTCTTCCTTGATGGCAATAAACACCCAGTCACTTCCGGATTTGTTTCCTGTCTCTGATTCATCATATGTTACTCCATCATCATCATCTTCATGAACATAGTAACATTTCTTTTGGGACCTTGATTTGTTAGGATTTGGCCTTGAAAATCTTTCTGGACACCTTGAGGCAAAATGACCAATCTTATTGCAGTGAAAACATTTAAAAGGCAATTTCTCCGCATACTTACCGAATCCTCTTGGCAGTCTTTTTGCAATAAGGGCTTCAAGTTGAGCAGATTCTGCTTCATCTTCTTCCAGGTCTTTTCTTGCTTTTTTATACCATGATAGTTTCTTTGAAGAGTTCTCTCCCGAATCAAACTTTTGTTTTCCTTTTACATAGGCACTAGCTTTGAATGCAAATTCAGTCTTGGGGGGGCATCTCCAAACTCGGTCAATTCAAATGCAGTCAGTTTACCAACCAATTGATCTCTTGTGATAGCTGAAAAGGATCTGAATTCTTCAATAGAAGCAACCTTATATTTGTAAGAATCATGAAGGGATCTAAGAACTTTGCCAACAATCTCATCTTCATCCAAGAGTCCACCAGCACATCTAATGCCACAAACAAGCTCATTTACTCTTGGCATAAATGTAGTGATATTTTCATCTTCTCTCATCTTCAGATTTTTGAATTTTCCTTTCAAACTCTGTAGCTTGGCACATTTAACATACTTGTCTCCTTCATGCAGAAGTTCCAGTTTTTCCCAAATCTCATAAGCAGTTTTTAGGTCAATAACATTTGTCAGCTTTGAATCAGATAAGGCACTTCGTAGAGCTTCTCTAGTCTGAAGATTGTTTTCAACATCTCTGATCTCATCTATAGTTCTCGAACCATTATGTGGAGGAACATACTTCTTTGAAGCCATGATCCAATACTACATTCCCATACATTGCAAGTGACATTCCATGCGACTTTTCCAAAAGTGAAATTGGTTCCACCGAACCTCGAACTATCCTTCTTGTAGGACGACATCCTAGATCTCCTCAAGCGGTTAAGCTCTTTTAGAGGAACTTGGCTCTGATACCAATTGTTAGATTTAGACAAACAACTAAGAGGGGGGGTGAATCAGTTGTCCAAAACTTTCTTCCAATTAATCACTTAAATCCTTTTCTTAATTCAGTAGCATAATAATAAATCAATCATGGAAACATAATGCAACAATTCAAAAGTAAAAACACATTAACTCATATGACACCAAGATTTTAACATGGAAAACCCAGTTAAAGGAAAAACCACAGGGTGACTAACCCAAGATTGTATTCTCTGTTAAAAGAATAGTAAGAACAAAATGGCACATGCCAATTAGGGCTCACTGCCCGAGCACACTGCTCACAAGAGGCCCACTACCTACAGGAGACACACTGTCTACAGAATAATAAGTATTACATACTTGAACTGAAGAATAGCATCTTCACCATGCTTGAGTCAGTTCCATTTAAGCCCAATACTTCTACTCTGCCTTTCGCTCTGCTCCTCTCTACCACACTCTCATCACTGCCAGATGCCCTTGAAATGACTTTACAACTCTTTATTTATACAAGACATCGACTTAGGGATAATAATCCAAGTCAGCATACATTACAGAGCAAATACGTAAATACAACATGACTAATTACAAAAGACTTCACGTAGATCAACACACTGTCGACCACATAGATCTGAGACTTCAATCTTCCTTTAGGAACATGCCATTCTTCACATAACATCTTCAAGATCATCCGCAGGATGTGTAACTCATCCGGTCGGCCAGACTGAGGAAGAACATCATCATCCGGAAGTAATTCTTCAATTATGAGCTCAATCTTCAATGTGGAACACCAACATGAACTGGACACAATCCAAAGACCTCCACAAGCTTGCCTGAATCACCAAGAACATCAACACTACTTCTGCTTACTGAAATCATTCTCTCCTTCATCCAAAACCTCAAGAACACAGTCTGTCATCACTGTCATATTGGAATAGATGCTTGCAGACTTCCAGACCATGAACCAATTGAGTTGTCAATTCACATTGACTTCCTAAACAGTCCACCAAATCCGCAAAACAAGATATTGCATTTCTATATCTCACCGGACCTATCTGTGTCACTCTATCACCTCTGAACACCTACCAAAACTAGTTTTACTTAAGTGGCCATAACTTCTTCAGATCTTCATGCGGACCTCTAAAATCTTTACTGGATCATCTTAAGACACATATCTACAAACCCTTTGATGTGCATCCTCTGATCTTCATCTTAGTTGGGATCTTTACCTCACTGTCTTCACTATTTTTCTCTGTTCCTGATAGGACTAATTTTCTCGATATCCTCAGCATACAACTCATCTAATCCTTATCATTAATGCAATAGGAGTATGTTGACATCAATGACAACACCGGTTAGGCCCATACTTGCAACATCTACGACCTCAGATTTAGGGCATACTACGGTTGCCCGCATATTAGTGGACATTGACATCTCCAAACCCCTTCATGGAGATGTTTTGATGGTTGAGGATAGGCTATGGACACAATTGTTGGACTATGAGGGTCTCCCTTTTAGATGCAAGAGATGTTTCTCTACTAGTCACTTATCCTCTAGTTGCCCTCATTCTCATCGCAAGGGTGCGACAACTTGGTGGAAGGATGCACTCACTGATCATTTGATTGTTTGTGCTTCCCCGATGAATGGTTCTTCCCAGGAAGACGAGTCTTCCCTTAAGGATGATTCTCCCCAAGAGAATGACCTCTCCTAGGCTCTTTGCCGGTTGTCCCTCTTATGGAACCTATGGCAACTAGGCCTGTTGTTGTTGTTCATGTTGGGTTTGCCCGATCCCCATTGTCTCTAGCTGCCTTTGTTGGGCCTTCAGCTCCCCTCTTAGTTCCATCCGCCATGAGCCAGGATGCTTCTTCGTCGATTCTTGATTCTTTTTCTGCACTGTTGGTTTCTTGCTCAACGCATGATTTTTCTTTGGATGTGATTTCTGTGGAGGGTCCCCTCCTCTCACCTCGATCTGAGGATTTTGACTCAAAGTTAACTTGGATTGTAGTGCAACGAAAGAAGAAAGGACTCCCCAGATCTATTGTTGCTTCGCGACAGAGGGTTAAGGGAGTTATAATTTTGCCTTTGGGATCTGGTGTTGTTTAGTTTATTTTGCAATTAGGTTGTTGTTTGTCTACAGTCTATGTATTGCTTCTGTGTTAGTTTGGCCTGTTTGAGGCATGTTTTATTCTGCCCTGGGGGCCTTGTTTGTAAAGGGTTCAGCCCCTTGTAAGTTGCTTATCTTAATCAGAAACTATAATAAATCCGTTGCTAATACTTCAATAACTATGGGAGAGAAGTTGCATTACATTCACAGACAAGCAAAATCAGGCTCTGTAAATAATCTAATTTTTTGGTCACTACTAAGCATGAAGTTTGTTCGCATGAAATTGTTAACTCTTTGAACAGGTTGGCAAGATCACCAGCTCTAATTCCACTGTAATGTCCCAAACTAAAAATTCAAAACACTTGATAAATTTTCAACAAAAATACACGAATTCCAACATTTTTTATCACCAAGATTCTAATGAGGGCAAGGTGAGAGCATACAGTGGTTGGGATGTGAACAATAAGTCAATTTATTTCACTTACTGGATGCAAATGCAAACTAAAAAGATAAATATATTAATTTTGATGGCAAGCCTTCTAGACAACGCATGCAACTACCAACTAAAAAATGGTGTGCGAATCTTAGCAACTGCGCCATCTGATTCTATTACAATGCCAATGCAAATATTAGAAGGGATTCTGGCGGTAACCGCAAAGAAATTTACAAAGCAATTTTAAATAAACTAGAATGATTAAATCAAATGTCAACCAACAATCAACAAAATTCAAAAAAACTAGAAGAGCTTATCAAATATATGTATAGAAGTTGCAACAAAAATTATATTGTACGGCTCTTTGTAAAGGGACATGCTAGCTATAAATAAATAATTTTACCAACAATATGAAGTAGCAGCAGTGTACGACTTCCTCACATGAATCGCAATAACCAATAAATGATTGCCCAACCTTTTAAGTCTGTATAGAATCCCTTTCACAACAACCCATTAAATGTCTCAAAATGCAGCAATTCAAACACAACAGAATTATTATGTGGAATGACAAACATGTTAGACTTTGTCAATTTGCAACAGACTTTATCTCCTCTTAAAGCTATGGTTCCTTATTGATATGTTGTGGTAGCTTAATGTCATACAGCGACTCCTTAGACAAGAGAATAAGTTGTAATCTCCCAAAGTTTAGTACAGCAGCTCTATTTGAGATCTCCCACAGCAAGCCAAAGATTGATTTGTGTCAAAATTTGTCCCCCAAAAAGGTGCGGGAAATTCTTTAGTCTATACAATAGCCAAAATAAAGATAATAACATGTTCGATAGCTTATTCTAATAAAATGTCACAACTTAAATTGACAAGATTTTGAATTAGTACGATCCCCACAAATAGATAGGATTTGCAAAAACAAATAAAGATAATTAACATCTTCATAAATCTGGAAAATCACTTAACACAGAAATATGGAAATACATCAAATTGAAATATATTCTAACAATCCACAATACAAACTAAATTTTGAAAACCTAAAATTGAATTACAACATGACCCAAAAATTTGAAAATCTTCAATACACATCAAAACCATCTAAAATTATAATACTTCAATTTTTTAACACACTACCAAACTTTGGATGGAATCATTCTAAAGAAGAGTTTTTGTCCCCAAATTCAATCTCTGCAACACACAGATAATCCCTATATATAATTACTCATATGAACAGAAAGATTTTTGTCCTCATATCCATTTGTCAAAAGAATTTTTGTCAATAAATATTTGTTCAATCCCACAAAAGAGGGGGGTTTGATTTCATAATTGGATTATTTCCTCTTTGCCCAACTCCTTATATAGGCTCTTGAAAAAATATAATTGAATGTTATATTCTTTTCCCTTTTCCTTCCAAATGTTTATTTAAAAAGTGTATAAAAAGTCTCATCACTTTTTGGACCTCAATCCTAACAACACTTTATAACATAATTTTATGCCCTCTTTTAAAAATATTTTTAAATAATATAACATAATTTGTCTTTTAAGAGTACAACATAAAGTTACTTTTTGGACAACTTAAATTAAATTATTAATTATTTCCTTGGCTCGAAAAGAGACAGCTCAAGACAAATAGTGGTTTTACCACTACCCTTGAAATTAAAAGAGAGATGTAACACTAATGTACATAATCTTAGATGTAGTAGGTTAAAAATTTATATTTTATATTTCCTAGATTCACTAGTAGCTGAACAATCATCTAGAAAATGAACAAAGTTGTAATTTTCATATTGGTAAATATGTATATATTTTTTTGTTAACCTTAGAGGTATCCCCGCGACCCAGCCCAACTACCCAACCAGCCTTACCTTGGTCTTACATAGTAAATATGTACATTTTGATTGAATGGTTTTTTAAATATTTTTATGGTTGCATAATTTTTATCCATTTCATTTGTCAATTTTTTTTACATTTCATTCAGGCCTAACAATTATTAGTTCGTGTGGATAAGTAAGTAGGTTATTAAAGCATTCATGAAATTTTAATAGACTTTTAATTGATCAATCAAATGTTTAAATTTCGGACATTACTAATGTTTGGTGCCATGTCAATAGTATTGTCAATATTTTAATAGATTTTTTAAAATTTATGTATTTTATTTCTTACTTCTTATGAGTCGTTACCTTCTTTCTAAATGAACAATCTTATTATATGTTTAATTTATATAAAACATAAAATATAATTTACATCAACCATTCACTGTAAGATATTTTCCCTTCCCTATTAAAACATAAGGTTAATAACCATCTTGGAAGCTATCACCTTTCACACAAGCTTCTATACACTTCCTTTCTAAAATTATAATCTTTAAATTAATCAATCGCTATCAAAAAAAAAAAATCCCTACACTAGAGAACATAAGAAACAAAAGTTTATAATTTTTGGAAATTACCCAATGTTCTACAATCTTCCAAGGTTATAAACTCTACTATTCCACATCCACATCCTTTGTGAGTTATATCCTTTTAGGAGCACAAACCAGCGTGTTAACCCATCCTCAAGTTCACCATGGCATCTAAGCCAAGAAAGTTGTTACATGATTCCTTAAGAAGACTTGTCTACAGATCCAAATATATTGTTGTTTCATGGGTTTCTTTAATCTAGTATTCATGGTGCCCTCAAATGATTATCATAGCAAATTTAAGATTTCATTCAATTGCTCATGACTTTAGAGACTATGCACTCTCTGATCAGCCTTCCAAAATAGCGAAAGGCAAGCACGTAGATCTTGTGGAAGACATGGTTGGCCTTCTCAATGCCTTTGTCATTTAGAGAGTAAGTACCCAAAATAATGTTCCATAAAATTATAGGCCCTTCATAATTTACAATCCCCAACTCATATCCAAAATATCCATTTCCTCGAGTTATATAGGTATTTGTTGGGGCCAAGGCAGGTCTGACTTTGCAGATTCATTGCCAAAATGAGAAAGTTGCCATGGCGCTTGTTTATTTTGGATGGTGTGGATTCTCACTTGCAATATAATATAAATCAATTTATATATTTAGACACAATTTGGTATTCATTGTATATATACAGAATGTGATTTTTTGTTGCATGTGTAGAGTCAAGGCCTATAATAAGGTACTTTGTTGAGAAATATGCAAGGTAGGGAATCCAAATATTAGTTTGAATTTCTTACCTTGATGGGTTGATGTCCATGCCTCTAACAAGGCCCTGGTGTCCAAGGCTATCTCAAACAATGATCCTTTTTCCAATAGGTATTGACCTTATAGGTCTATATAAAATTCCAAAGTTGAATTATGATGTTTTTGCTTAGTGTGCATCCCATTAAAACATATGTTAAGAAGAACATATCATCAAAATATACATCAAAGATTGCCTTTGATAAAATAAAAGAATCTGATTTAATTTGCAAAGCATCACTTGTAAATGCAGATTTGTATAGCAAAATAATAGACATTTATTTGATATCTCCCAATAAGTGCAAAAGATTATAGAATTAAAATAGGATTGCATATGGGGGATGAATCCCAGAACAGTCTCCAAGAAACTCGAACGAATATTTCCTAAGATTAGCCATCCATCTCATTCAATAAAGCTTATATACATGTTATAATGGTCATGTTCTCACATTCCTTCTATACAAGGGATAGAAGTAGACCTATGTGACGTTATGCACATATCACCCATGTGTCTAAGCAGATTTGGAATTTTCCCAAGCAATAAATTAGTAAAAACATGTCTTTAGCTTATAAGATATCAAAGATTGAAGTGCATGGCACAATATACAAAACACAAAATAACCAATGATCCTACAGAGATAAGAGATTTGGGCATGTATATTTTTTAAGAAAAAGTGGCACTTGTATATAAAAAACACCAACCTGTGCCTTAAAATAACCAATGATACTACAGAATTAGTTTTTTGAAAATGTGCTCCGGGCGCACTCATGCTAACAGCTCTCTGCCTGCTCGTGATTTGGGCATTGTTCCGACTAATGGTTCGATGCCTACTCCTGGTCCAGATGCGCTTCCGCCTAGTCATTTGGCTATTGGGGATTCGGCTGATGGCGGGGTGAAGATTAAACCCCATGGTTTTCTAGGTGGTTCTCTACATCCGGCCTCTGGAACAGCGGTGGGTTTGTCTACTGGTTCTTTACGTAACAATGCTACTGGGATAGCTTCAAGACGTTCCTTTTCTAAAGTTGTTTGCACATCATAGTCAAAATCCAAGTCCTTGTCTTGCAACCGCTCCTCACCGCTGGTGGTTTGTGGGCCTGAAGTCTCCGAAAATGAGGATTTTTATTCAAGAAAAGGTGCAATCCATTGATTCAATGGGTTGTGGCCCTCTCCCCAACCTGCACAACTGGATTCTTGAATCCTGGAAACCGTTGGTTGATGGGAAGATTGAGCTTTACCCCTGTGCTAGGGGGTTCTTCATTGCAACCTTTGAGTCTTCTGAGGAGAGGGATTCTTTGATGGACAGAGGTTGGATGTGGGGGATCATTCTTTGTCCATCAAGCCTTGGGCTCGCTCCTTTAATCCTCTCACTGAGCCACTCAATATTAGACCAATATGGATTCGCCTTCCCAATCTTCCCCTCCAATTTTGGGAGGAGTCCTGCTATGAAGCCATCGGCAACACGTTGGGGCATTGTTTTGAAGGTTGATGCTTCAACCTTAGATATGGGGCATACTACAGTTGCTCGCATACTAGTATATATTGACCTCTCTAAACCCCTCTTTGGAGAGGTGGTTCTGATGGTAGGGAACAGGCCATGGACACAATTTTTGGACTATGAGGGTCTCCCCTTTCGGTGCAAGCGATGTTTCTCTATTGGTCACTTAGCTTCTAGTTGCCCTCAATCCCGTCGAAAGGGTGTTGCAACTTGGTGGAAGAATGCTCTTTTGGATCATTTAACTATTTTGGTGTCTTGTTATGATGACTCTTCTCAGGAGGGCGAGCCTTCCTTGGAGAGTAATTCTTCTTTGGTGCCTGCTGGGGAACCCGTGGTGGCTGCATCAGCAGACAATGCTACTATTGTTCTGGCTGCCAGTCCTGTTCTGGATGTTGTTGTTAGGGATGATGTCCTTGTCGTTGTTGTCTTTGTCAGGTTGGCGGCTCCCATTTATTTGGGTCATTCTACTTCTTTATCGATTCCGGATTCCTCTTCTACGTTATTGGCCCCTTCTTCAGTGCGTGACTGCCCCTCAGCCGCAGAGCTGGGAGAGGGCCCCCTCCTTTCTCCCTGCTCTAAGGACTTTGATTCTGGGCTCTCTTGGACCGTTGTCCATAGAAAGTAGAAAGATCTGCCCAAGTCTATTGCAGCTTCACGACAGAGGGTCAAGGGTATTAGGTTGCTACCTTCAGGATCAAGTTTTGTTTAGCTCCTTTGTTTTTGTTTGTCGTTAGTCGGCCATTCTTCTGCTGTTTTTGCTCTATTTTGCTTTGTCAGGCCTGTTTGTTAGCCTTTTTTCTGTCCTTTGGGCCTTTGTTTTGGGTTCATTCCCAGTTCTTGTTCTTGTTGCCCTAGGGGTTGTTTTGTAAAGGGCTTTGGACCCTCTTTTCCAGCTGATCTAATCAAAAACCAATGATACTACAGAGATGAGAGATTTGGGCATGTGTATTTTTTAAGAAAAAGTGGCACTTGTATATAGAAAACACCAACCTGTGCCTTAAAATAACCAATGATACTATAGAGGAGAGATTTGGGCATGTATGTTTTTTAAGAAAAAGTGGCACTTGTGAACATACATTGGGATATTAATGATGGATACCAAATATGCAATAACAACTCATTCAAACAACATTCTGTCTTTTGGGAAAACATTTGATCATGGTCTACCAAATCTTGTAACTGAGAAATTTGTATCTAGTTCACTCTCCCCATGCAAAAAATCAAAACACAAGCAATTTTAGCCTAGAAATGGTTAAAGCAAGAACAAACAAAAAGAATAAAGAGGAAAAGTAGAGAAAAAGAAAAGAGCCTTGCTCATAAATTCCATTTTGTGCATGCAAAGGGACCAATGTAACATGGGCATAGAGTCCACCCTGTTGAACTGTTTTTGCTAACTTTACCAAATCAAACCTTCTCTCAAAGTTGTACTACAAAACATGTTGAAAATGATAAAGCCTTCATCAAACTAATAGTGCAACCATATTAAACATGAGCTTGGATTTTAATTCCTATAAATGTTTGAAAATATTGAACATATCCAATAAGACAATTTCAAGACCTGTTGGAACAACTTATAGAACATTCTCCAGGCTTAGATATTCCACGGAAATTAGGGCTATAAGCACCTGATTTTGTGTGGGCTCATGGACATTTCAAAACAATTAAGTCTCAACAACATACAAGCTGAAATTAAGCTAAACATCAAACATTCAACAAATAAATATCAGACATTTAATAATAATTATTAGATATTTAGAAAACAATAATATTTTCATATTAAATTGCCGCTAAGAGAGTAATAAAACGGAGCCTTTCAAATTCCAAGAACAAAATTACATCCTAAATTTCCACTAGCAGTCATATTAAATCATCAAATTTCAGATTTACACACAAATACTACAATTTCATGCATTTCATCAATTGCATTACTATCTTTCATTTTACCTTTGATAAATTAACTCCTAATGCAATCTAAACCACCAGCGTGTTTTTATTTGTAATGCTTTTACTAAGACTCTTGGTTATTACCTTGATTCTTTGTTATTCAACAAAACTATTGTGTCATTGGTAAATACTACAATTTCATGCATTTCATCAATTACATTATTATCTTTCATATTACCTTTGATAAATCTACTCCTAATACAATCTAAATCACCAGCTTGTTTTTATTTGTAATGCTTTCACTAAGGCTCTTGGTTATTACCTTGATTCTTTGTTATTCAACAAAACTATCGTGTCATTGGTATATTGTTTACTACCGGATGAGTCTAATGAATTCATACAGAGTAAATAAAGAATATAAACTGAATGATCACATCATACGAGAATACACATTGAAATGATACTATGAAACTTAGATGTATATATTATTAATTCAAAACTGGCAATTACAATCAACACCCAAAAACTCTGTCTGATACAATGAAATGAAATACATATATAGGTGTCGACAGTTGCCTGGATGGCCAATCGTCACCAACGACACCAATCGGGAGGTAACTACTCATCGATCCAAACTACAACTAACATAACAATTATAAAATATGCCTAACATCATCCCCCCAAAAAAACTTGTCGTCTTCTAGACGACTACAAAACAAGACTCAGAAGAACTACTGTGAAGTATGAGGGGCAGTGGACGTCCCTAGAGGTGTGGCCACTGTCGGAGCTGAAGCTGACGTCTCTGGTTGTAGTGAAACTAACCGTCGGAGTCGGTATACCTCCTATGTTCGCTGCTTCAAGTGGCTGACAGTGATGATATGCTTGTCCCTCGTCAAGCGCACCATCTGGACAGCTTCCTCCAGATGCTTCTTGGTTTTCTCGTGCGCTGCCTGGGAATCGGCCAATTGTTGGACCAGCTGTTGTGTGGTACTGGCATGAGTACTCGTCAACTCTTGTAACTCCTCCATCACCTCATGAGTGTGTTGCAGCTCATTAAAATCCTTTTTCTTTGGCTGCCAACTCTGTCCTCAGTGTAATTGCCTTATTCTTTTCTGATTGTCCTATTTACTGCTGAAAATGACATTATGGCCTTTTTATATTGCCTAACCAAAATTCAGTTATGACGTTTAGGGTTAGATTTTTCTTGCTATGTTGATTATGACACTTGGACAGTGATGATCAATTTGTAGGCTTGGCAATTGGAAACCCTTCTCAGAATAACAACTTGTACGGCCCTGAAAAATAAATCTTCGAAACTTAGCTTCCAAAGACTCAGCAATTCATGTGTATGGTGATGATGAAAGAATCATATTGTACGGCTGGAAGAGAGAAATCAGATTCGTACGGTTGAAGTGACAACAGGAACTTGTACGGCTGGTAATGAATTCGTTCGTACGATCAGGGGAAAAAGGACTAGTATGGTGACAACCATAGCCCGTACAGCAAGTTGATGAAAAACTCGTATGACTAGCCACAAGTAATACTTGTATCGCAGGATAGAAATCAGTTTCGTATGGCAAACAAAAACTCGAGCTCGTATGGTAGGATGGAACTCCCGTACGGCGGCTGCAAGTTGGATTCGTACGACAGGGATTCGAACGGCAACAGGCAATTAAGTTTCGTATGGCGGCTAGGGAAATCTAGTGATACTTCAATTTGTATGGTACTTTGAAACTCAACAGAAACAAAGACTTTGTACAGCCTCACAGTCTGATTTCGTACGACTACCACAAGGACTCCTTAGCTCGTACGTCCAAGTCGTAAGGTCTGGCGAGAAAAAGACGGCACTGATTTTTTCCTTGGCAAAAACAAAACTGATATGTTGAAATGGTACGGTTGGCTTTTATAGGTTTAAACAATACTCTATTATTTTATTTTTTCCAATTTCTAATTTTTTCCATAATTTCTCAATTTTTTACCTTTTTCTATTTTCACTTTTTTTTTCAATTTTTTTTTAATTTTTGTCACTATAGTCTAATTTTTCTTTCCCTTTTATTGACTTGGTGATTTCTGCATTTTCGAAATCCGTCCATTCACTTTCCCAAGTTTCTTTCTCCTCTTCTTCTTGCAACACCTCTATCTCCGTCATGTGTCGAAAGATGCAATTTCCATATATTTTCCATAAGCATTCATTAGAGCAACATTCCTCCACTTCCTCCAATTCATAAATTTGATCAAGTATCATCGATGGATCTTTACTGCTTACCAGGTCAAGTCCCCTGGGTTCTAGTGTCCATTGGAAAGTTCTGCCATCTTTGTTCATTCTGAGATTTTTAGTTCGATATTTTCCCTTCCAGAGTCTACTTCTCGGAAGCGGTACACTCTGAGGTGCCTCGTCTGGCAGGTTCCTGTCTCTAAACTCCCGGATGTGATCATAATGGACCGATCGTTCCACAATGAACATACTCTCCACCAAGTACTTCATCTTCATTGGACTTTACTTTGGCAATAGAAATTCAAATTTCTCCTTCACCTTATTGCAATCTCTTATCCACTTATCCCAACCTATTTCCTCGGCACCCTGTTTGTCTTGATTCGCCCAGGGATCGCAGTGGTCATCATCGACTATGCCTTGTCTCACCCCAGTGTAGGGTGAGTATAGCCTCCAGTACTCATCTTCGATCCTCATTGCTTGTACCCTTGGCGCAAAGAACCCAGTAAATGGTTCCAGATGTGAAATCGGCAATACCACTTCATCAATCTTGGAATTCACATCTCTTTTCACCTGACATACGTCCACACCCTCAAATCTGAACTTGCCTCATACATTGGTGGTATCTTCATCTTGGTTCTGTACTCCATGAAGTTTATGGCTATGGTTTCCTATCTTTGTCTGTAGATTTTCAGTTTAGACCCGTTCACCGCGTCCTTGATTAGAGTTCCATCTAAATTGTCGAGCTTTACAACCCCATTATCTAACATTTCTCATACTCAGAACAGTCCCAACCAACGAACTTTAAACTTCCCCGGCTTAATTTCGTTGCGACCATTATATTTTAAAACTAACTAGCCAGGTCGAAAATCCATCCTCTGGAGGTGTTTGTCGTGCCAATATTTTCGTCGTCTCTGCATGACCTCTGTCAACCATTGAGTCATAATTATCTTCTCGTCTAATTTGTTCAACTAGAATAATCTTTCTTTTCAACTCTCTGTATCTCCCAAGCTATTTTCCATGGCTATCCATAAACATGGAACAAGGTATTCTGCTAGCACTACGGCTTCTTGACCATACATGAGTTGAAAAGGTGTGTGTCCAGTCGTCACTTTGTAGGTTGTTCAATAGGCCCATAACACTACTGGTAACCTTTCCTCCAAGTCCGACCCTTCGATGCCACACGACTTGTGAATCACCGATACTAGCACCTTATTAGTGGACTCTACATGTTTGTTTGCTCTTGGGTAGTACGGGCTTGATAATGTGTGAAAGATTTTGAATTCCGACACCATGAGCCAAATGATGTGGTTGACGAAGTGTCCCCCACGGTCAATCGTCAGTTGGATTGGTATTTTGTACCTTGTCAGTATATGCTCGTATATAAACCTGGTTGTGCTTAAGGCGGTATTGTCTTCCAGTGCTCTTACTTCTGCCCATTTGGTTAAGTACTCGGTGGCTACTACAATGTATCAACATCGATGCAACTGGCTAACTTTCAATGGCCCTATGAAGTCAATTCCCTACCTTTCAAATAATTCATGGCATTGTGATGGCGACAGGGGCATGTAATCTCTCTTCAGTGGTTTTCCTACCCTTTAGCAGGTGTCGCATCCTATCACCCATTCCCGAGAGTCTGTGTGTAGTGTCAGCCACCATAGTCCGGCCAACAAGACTTTTCTTGCCGTGGCATCCAGACCCATATGTCCCCCGGCAAGTCCTTCATGGTCTTCCACCAGAACTCCCTTTATTTCCTCTTCCATCACACATCTTCTGAGAATATGATCTGGCCCCATCTTATAGAGGAACCCATTTATCAACTGGAATGTTTTGTTTTTGAGGGCAAGTTTCCTCCTTTCACTTGCCAACATCTCCTGAGGGAAGGTTGACGTTGATAAATATTGGCCAATCTTTTCGTACCATGGTGGTAGGGCTGCTATCTGAAACAAGTGAGCATCTGGAAAGTCTTCATTTACTCCTTCCACCGGTTCTCCTGACTTGATAAGCGACAATTGGTCGGCTATTATATGACTATTTCCTGACCGCACGATGATTGTGAAAGTGAATTCTTGTAACAGTAATAGCCACATGTTGATCCTTCCTTGAATTATAGGTTTATTTATCAGGTACATCAAGGCTTGGTGATCCACATAGAAGGTGAATGGTGTTGCCAACAGGTAATACCTGAACGTCTAAACTGAGTAGACCATCCCAAGGGCCTCCCTCTCGATCGTACTGTAGTTCCGTTAGGCTTTTGAGAGTAGTCGGGTGGCAAAATACACTAGGTGGTCAAGACCGTGGAGTCCCACCTATGCCAAGGTGGCTCCAATTGCAAAGTTTGACACATCTACATGCACATGGAACTCTGTCCCAATTCGGATAGGCCAAAATCGAAGCACTGATTAATCTCGTCTTCAACTCTTCGAATGCTTTTTCTTTCTCGTCAGACCACACAAATTGTACTCCTGTAATAGCTGACATGGCCGAGGAATGACTTTACCCCGATAACATCTCCCGAAGCTTCCATCTCCACAATTACCCGAATCTTATCAGGATCTGCCTTTAGTCCTGCCTTGCATACAATGTGGCCTAGAAGTTTGCCCTACGGCACCATGAAATGACACTTCTTTGGATTTAGGACCAACCGTGCAGACCTGCAACGCTCCATACACTCAGTGAGAGCCTTCAGATGTGTTTGTTGGTCGTTGTAAATTGAGCAGTCGTCCAGGAATGCTTTAAAGTTACCCACTGACATTTTGTCAAATATGTAAAGAATAATCCTCTAAAATGTTGTTGGTGCATTGCACAGACCAAACGACATTCGATTGTATGCGTATATACCATCTTCTACCACAAATGTTGTTTTGAGCTTGTCCTCCTCAACGATGCTAATTTGGTTGTATCCAAAGAATCCGTCCATGAAAGAGTATATCTCGTGTCCGGCTACTTCCTCAAGGATCAAGCCTGTGAATGGAATGGGAAAGGGATCTTTGATTGTGACTGCATTGAGGCACCTAAAGTCGACACATATCTCGATCTATCCCCCTTCTTTTTTCAGTGATATGACAATTGGTGAAACTCATTCACTTGTCTCCACCTTGAAAATTATCCCGGCCTCCAACATTATTTCTGTTTCTTTATGAACCTTGGCGGCGTAGTTTTTGTTCGTTCTGTACGGCCTTTTCCTCACCGGTCGTGCTCCTGGTATCAGTGGGATTCTATGGACACACAACTCTGGTGGTATCTCCTTCAAGTCCTTGTAGGTCCAGGCCAAAACATTCTTGTACTCCATGAAAATTTTGAAGGCCACTGCTTTAAGTACTAGATCCCAGTCATCTCCGACGAGGATCACCTGAGGGTTACTCTCCTCATCAAGATTAACTTTCCTCGTACATGATCTTTTCACCTTCAAATTTATGTGTCGGCGTACTATCTATTTCAACATCCCCTTCCTTGTATTCCCCATAGGCAGCTGAAAAAGTGTGAGTTACCTAGTTATTACCTTCCTCCCCCTTGTCACTCGTCAATTCCTTCTTACCAAGTGTTTCACTTGTCCCAATGTTGTCGAGTGTTTCACTGGTCAGCTGAGAATTGTTGAGTGGTTCACCAATCGCTTGAGAGCATTCGCCGATTTCTTTTATTGAAATCATGTTACATTCTGGTTGGAAGAATTCATAGTCTTCCATCTGCCAATGGAACAACCCGATGAAGGAATCTGTCTCGTCTTCCGAGCATTCTTATAATTTCAGTACACCTTCATCGTCTGGCTTCATGGGCCCTCTTTCTCCTTCGATCACTGTATCGCCACCGTCTGAGTCGAAATCCGATACCATTTTTTCACTAACGTTCTAAATTCTCAAATCAATGACAAATTTCTTACCCTTGTTTTCTATTGATAGGGTATTCTTCTTCCAGTTGTGATTGGCCTTGGCAGCTATTAGCCACCCTCGGCAGAGTAATGCATCATAAGATGCATTTTGTGTTGTAACGACTACAAAATTTAATAAGAATTGTTAAGTACCAATCTTTACCTTTTGAGCTATTAACACTCCCAACGCTTTAATTTTGTGCTGGTTGGCTCCCACTAACTGGAAGTTATGTGGCCACAACATAGGTTTCCTGAGGCTTTTCCAAGTTTCTTCTAGAAGTATATTCACTCCAAATCCCCCGTCCACTACTGTGCTCGTCAGGTTCCTTCTGAGGATTTCCATGTGGACTACCACGGTTTCTTTCCCATATCAATTGTCAATAGTCTTGGGTCGACTACTTACTCACCACTCGACGGTGGTTCCACTATGACGTTCTCATCTCCCTTGCCCTCATTTGGGTTTTCTTCCACCATCTTGGATATCGCCATCCTTAACTGTGGCATACTCTGGAGAAGATTAGCTCTCTTGATTGGTACGGTAGTTTGTAGTACCTGACTTGCAATGTTTCTGTCCAACTCTAACCATAGGGTTGTGGTTGCCTTTTTGTTTGAGTCCCTCGGTTTTGTTTCCATGGCAATCTCCACTTCCTTCCTAGCGTCGCAAAGTTTTTCCTTCTCTGTTCGGGGGTCTAGCTAATTTGCCTTCTTTGTTTGCGCTCAGGTGACGGCAAAGACTTCGTCATCCTCCTCTTCAATGTGGACGAGATTCACCGTATATTTCTGTTTTGGGCAGTCGTCCTCATGGTCACCGGGCCCACACCATTTGCATAGTGCATTTGGTTTGTTTTGGTTGTTAGTTTGGCATTCCCTCGCAAAATGCCCCCACTCATTGCATTGACAACATTGGATCATAGGTCATCCTTTTGCATCATACTGTATACGGCTTCTTTCTCCACCGTTATTATTATATCTGTTGTTACCTCCTCTCCGATTGTTACGGTATCCGTCAGGTGATGCATTTTGATTATTTGGTTTAGGCAGCGTGGTCGGCGGGGTAGATTGCTAGCCCTGTGTATAGAGCACTTGGGTGCTCCTTGTCTTTAGATTGTACGAGCACTCTTTGATAGAATGGCCCATTACTTGGCAGATTTCGCAAAACATCGGGCAGTTTGCTTCGACGTGGCCTTCATTACTACATTTGGCACACCAAAATTCCTTGCTTTGCTTGATAGTTTCTTTCTCAACTTTAATCTCCCTCATCATTCTGATCATATCTTTTCTTAGTGCTCGTACAGTTTTAGATTCCTCCTCATCACTGCCATCCGAGCTTTCGTCGCCATCTTTCTACTTCCCTTGATTGGACATCTTATCTTCACTCTCGATGTCCATCGCCCAGTTGTAAGCCTCAACGTACAACGTTGGCGATACTATCTTCATTTTCTTCTTGAGCGAGTGGATCAAACCCTCGATGAACCATCTTTTCTTTAAACCGTCAATCGGTTCCTTCTCTAATTTCACCAAAAATTCCTTCAACCTTTGGTTGTATACTCGAACATTCTCGTGTTTACCTTGCTTTGTATTGTATATCTCCGCCACTATTTCATTGTCATCCCGTAGTAATTTAAATTCTTCCTGGAATGCTTTCTTCAGTGCATCTCAACTGCCTCTTGATGTGATGTCGAGTTCAGTGTACCAATCTATGGCAATCCCTCTTAAGGTTGCTGGAAATGATCTTAGTCAATAGGACATGTCATCCTATCCGTTGGCTATCCAGATAGTCTCACAGGTTTTGCAATGTTGGACCGGACCCTCCGATCAACTTCCAAGAAATTTTGGCAGCTTCTACTTCTCCGTACTCGGACTTCCCATATTCGGACTTCCCGATGGAGTCACCATGTTTCTTCCTCGATGCCCTTCTTGTGTGTTAGACATGTTGATTGTTTTTAGACAGGTCAACAATAGAGTAAAAACACTAAGTTTCCCACTCTCTTGAATAAAGCTCTTCACAGGTTGAACTATGTGATCCAGTGAAGTAACTTCAAGGATCCTTTTCTTATGACTTATGGTGGATAAACTCAGTGATTACATGTGATCTTGCTAATGATCACAAAGGGACTTACGTTAGACTTTTTCATACTTCATTTAGCTTATCTCTCTTTTAATGTGGATGATATATGTACAATACTTCAATGATAAAGAAAATGAAGAAAAATAAGGGTTTAGGAAACTAATCTAAGGTCAATGAGGGAATGATGATGTACGAATAGACAAACTTCTGAATTAACCTAACTCCACTTCGCCAAGGATGCCTACAACTACATGAAGTTGGTGCAATCTCCTAAGGTAAACGAATGGTTTTCAAATCATGAAGGCTCATATAAGCACCCTTTGAACGGCGCAGCTCAAACAAGCATCCACAATCGAACTTATGCAAACTATGAGGCTCAGACTAGCTTTACACAACACTTCACCGGCGATGAATGTTAACAGCATGAGCTAGGAGTTGATCAAATATTCAATACAACATGCATAACATCAATGAGCTACTAATCTACTTCTAATCTACTTGAAACATCTGTCCACTTCATCAAGATACAAGAAACCATGTTATTCCACAAGACAACACTTAACACCAAGAGAACTCGAATGTCTTTTGCATCAATCTTGAGAAATATTTACAACTTCAAGTCCTCTCAGAGAATTCTGAGAGTCTCCTCTACTCTACTCTACTTTCCTACCAACTGAACTACTGATTTACAAATGAGGCAACAAGGCCTTATATAGTGGTCCAGAAATACAATGAATGGCTAGGATCAATCCAGATAGCCAAGGGCCATAATCATGCCACCTCAACAGGTAGTTACAACAAATTGTTATTTTTAGTATATGAGAGAGGCAATGAAGGCACATTTTCCAAGATAAGAATAAAATAGAATCTTTTGAGCGTCTTCCACATGGACGTCCTCTTTGGCTTCTTGCTTGTTATAGATACATTGAATGTAATTAGGCAATGTGGCAGACTGTGATTAGCTTGATAATAGGTACACGCCACATAGGCACCACCTCAGCAAACTTGTGGATTTCAACTATTTATTCACTTTGCTCTGTAGGCATATTCCCAAATTGTATCATCTTCTGATGTCTTCAAATGTGATTGCTTTGAATTTGAACACTTGTATGTCTAGGAATGTATCTTGTTGATCTTGCCTTGTTCATTGTAAATAGAATGTATATGAGATATGTTGCTCACTTGCTTAACTTTATAATGCTTCTTCTTTTCTTGTAGGTAAGTTGATGATCTTCTTGGATGATACTTCCTGGAGAGTAGATGAGGATAATGATGCTCCTTCATGTAGAGTAGATGATGATAATGATGTATACATTGATAATGGAGTAAGAGACTCTCTAAGACTTGAAGATTGTGAAAGAACTTGAAGCTAAATAGATGAAGTGCCCTTGATATGATGCTATGATGAAATGCTCCAACTTGAAAGGGTCTTTTAGAGTGTGGATATTGATGATAACACCTTCCTTATATGTAGGGTAGCTGATGATGATGTTTCTTTAATAACATGGAGTAGGAAACTCTCTTCTCTATGACTTTGAAAGTTCAGGAGGAACTTGAAACTGAATGGAGGAATGTCTTTGCTTGATGACATGATGAAGATGTCGTACACTTGCCATGTTGACCTTGAAGCAATGATTGATGAAGAAGCTAGTTGATACTTGAAGATGAATGGAACTTGAAGTGATAGATGAATGTCTTCGGACATGATGCCATTGACGATGAAGTATTCCAGTATGATGATGGTGAAGTGTTCCTCCAAGAGTGGTGAGCATGATGTTTCTTTTCACTTCTTAGAAATGGCCTTCTAGCTTCATTCCTCACTTGAAGAAAACTCCGAACGGCTGGTTCCTTGAATGACTTCATAGCTCCATCCCTTCTCCTAGAACACAGAGGAAACCACATATTAAATTATTGACAAATATTGAATCATATAAACACATAGAAATCATTTTAAAGCATAAACTAACTCCTCCAAGTCAAGGCGCAAATTGAGGTATGTGAAAGTGGAAATGTGCGCCTTGCTCTAATTGACCTTATATTTGTCATTTTAATGATTCAAGCAATGGGATAGATCTTAAAATGGTTATATCCCTTAGGGAAATCATTCAAAGATGTCATTTCGTGCACCTTCCTCCAGGCGCCAGAATAGGTTGACATTAATGAAAAATGCGCCTAGGCTTAAATGTCTTTACTCTTGCAATTTTGCAATTCTAAATGGTTAAACATGTCTTAGAATGACTTCTTCCTTCTAAGTGCCCACTACCTAAGGGAAATTAATGCATTTTTCATAAGGCGCAAATTGAGGTTTTGGGAGATAAAAAGAGCGCCTCATATCACTTAGTTGATTTCTTCAACATCAAAATTCATGGTTTTCAGCTTCCTTATGCTTAGGCGCAAATATGTGATGTTCTGAGTAGGAAATGGCACCTAGATGCTAATAGGTGTTCTCTCCAAGTTAGGCGCTCATCAAAGGTAAAATGAGTAGGAAATTGTGCCTAAAGTCTTCATGCTTGTTACTCAATGCTTAAACGTTTAAGAAAATCCCCTTCATCTTAGGCGCAAATATAAGGTTGTTCAGAGTTGAATGGGCGCCTAAGCTTGATGAAGACCTTTTTCACCCACCTCATCCTTCAATCATTGTAATTGTTCTCAAAAGACATCATCAAAACATGAAAAACCTCCAAGACTTGTAGTTTTAAAGTTGATTTCCTCCAAGGCACCAATGTGAGGTTGTTCTGATGGCAAAGGGCGCCTTGATTCATGATGTTGAATCTCCTTCCTCCAAGAAACACATTTGTGATGTTACAAGTGACAATAGGCGCCTAAGTTCTTCATGCTAAGTTTTAGTCATTTGGAGGTTTCTAACACTAGGCGCTATCATTGGAAGTGATTTGAAGCTCATTCTCCTCTAGGCACCAAAATGGATAGTTTAGATAAGAAAAGGCACCTCACTTGAACTTAGCTTACTCTATGACATTTTTAAAGCTCTCAACACTTGTTTACACCCTTGTGAGACTAGATCATCCTTGGACGCTATCTATCATTGATTTAGACCTCATCTCACATCAAGGCGCCCAAAAATGACAAGAACAAGGAATGGCGCCTAAACTCATTCACTTCAACCTAAGGCGCAATTTGATGATCATTTGAACATGAAAAGGCGCCCAGACTCTTGAATCATTTCTTTGTCAAATTTTTGACGTTTAAGGGTTTCTTACTTCAGTTTCAATCAAGGCGCCATAGTTTGGAGTGGTTCAAAGTTTATTTTCCTCTAGGCGCACATATAAGTCTCCACCTAAGGCGCACTTTTGGGTCTCTGCAAGTAGGAAAATGCGCCTAAGATCCTAGAGCAACGCCCAGAACTAAAAGTCCCCGAGGTTAGGTATATTGAAAAATATATTTAAGTATAAGTCATACTTTAAATATTTTTCAATATACCTTTCAGAATGTTTGAGATAGGTCTCAGATCCACTGAATTTAACATGCAAATTCCAGATTTTGAGGATCCACCAGATTTCAGACTTAGCCAATTTCCAAGATTTTCAAGATACCAGACTTAGTCATTTTTCAAGATCTCAGAACATCAGGATTAGGTCATCAGGGGACTATAGGACTTAAACACTATAGACTTCATCATGAAACAAGACATCATCCAAGACTCAAGAAAAGCACTGGAGCTCAAAAAAAGGGGGGGGTCCCCATTTGCAATGGGGCGATCTGTGATTTGGTCACAACAAGACCTAATTGGACTGGTTCTCCCACAATGTTCCGGTGCCTTCCTTGCACTCTTGGCCACGTATGGGTCTCCTCCACGTACTTTCTCAGCGTCCTTTGCACATCGAGTCTCTTCGGATTCTTTACGGTACTTCCTCTGCTCGAGAGTTTTGGGCTCAAGGCCTCTAGTCCTCGGCTCTTCGTCCTCTGCTATGGATAGCTCTCGGATGCGGAGTATTTTGTTTTCAAGTTCCTTTGTCAATTCATTTTCATCATCTTTTTGTTTTTCTTTATTTGTTACTGGTGTCCTGAAAGTTACTTCGTCGGTTTCCTCACGACATCTTGGTGTGACTCAGCGGTATCTTGATTTATTTCATGATGTTCGTTTGCTTCTTTAGCAATTTGTTTCAATCTTTTTCTTCGGTCTTCTTGTTCTTTTTATCTCAATGATCTTCTTATTCTCTCCTCAGGTGTTTCTTGCCCACTTGGTACTCGATTCTTGTCTTTATTGAGTTGTATGGGCATTAATCGACAATCGTACGGGCATTAATTGTAGGGCGTCCGATGGCAATTGGCGTCACACTCTTCTACTTCACGTTTCATTGTTCTTCATACCTCCTTAATATTTGCTATCAGAGTTGTTCTCTATCTCTTTCTTCCCGAAGGTCTTGTAGGATTAGCAAATTCCATGCCAAAACTCTGGGCATGTGATCGAGAAGATTATCAACCTCCCTATTGACTTCTAATTTATCTACAATTATTTCCTCTAGAATGTCTCTGTAGATGGCTTCGTTCCGCACATGTTGTCCCACCGACAAGTACCGCAAGAATACGAGATCTTACGTTAGATCGTCTTCCCGATCATTTCTTTCTCGTTCATTATCTTCTCTGTCACTCTCCTTTGGTTGTTCTTGTATTTCTTCTTCTATCCTTTCTAATTGTCTTCTAATTTGTGTTTCATCGTCGATTTGAATAGGTTGCCCCATTATATTGCCATCGCCATTGTCTCATTTACTTGTCACCAACTATTCAATCTCATTGGCAATTCAACTCATCATTGATTATTTATCACCTTTCTAGCCTGACTCCATATCGGCAACGGCGCCAAATTGTTTACTATCGAATGAGTCTAATGAATTCATAGAGTAAACAAGGAATATAAACTGAATGATCACATCATACGAGAATACACATTGAAATGATACTATGAAACTCATATGTATATATTATTGATTCAAAACTGGCAATTACAATAAACACCCAAAAACTCTGTCTGATACAATGAATTGAAATACATATATAGGTGTTGACGGTTGCATGGATGGCCAACTGTTGCCAACGACACACCGATCGGGAGGTAACTACTTGCCGATCCAACTACACCTAACATAACAATTATAAAATACGCTTAACATATATCTCTTCAATTATTGTTGCTTAATTATGTCAAATGAAATTTTAGCATACAAAGACAACAACCATTCATGGCCTAATTAAAATTTATCAAACCAATCAATATAAAAACCTACAAGAAATAATACAATGTTTTTTTAATGTTATTAAACACATCACTCGTAACACATACCTACCTATAGCCCCACCCCCACACACCTACACATGCACCCTACTGCTTGCTATATACTAAATGAAAAAGCAAATATGCAATACCCAACAATGTTGAAAGCACCTATTCTTACACAAACTAACCATGAAGAAAATGACCTTGGCTGTTTGAGGATATCCACTACCCCCACCCCACACACCTACATATACACCCGAGCACTTGCTATAATGATTGAAAAAGCAAATATGTAATACCCAACAACATTAAAAACACCTATTTGTATGCCGATTAAAAGGTGTCGCAAGCTGACCATGATAAAAATGAGCTTGGCTGTTTTGAGGATAGCCATAACCCACAAAGGGCAAGACATGGCAAGGGCTTCCTCTACAAAAACTTGAATTATGTTTTTATTTCTTATTTTGCAAAAAATGCTTCAATCAAGCACTAAAGTGTTAAATTTTTAACTTTATAAGTCAGGGTTTTATTTTTTAGAATTTAAACTCTAATTAGGGAAATAGGCAAGGTACCCAAAAAACTGTAGGAATTGTTCAAGCCAAATATGTTTTATTACTAGCTGTATTAGAGAAGCAATCATATGCAATTACAAAACCAGCAAGAAAATGGCCAAGCCTCAATGTTCACAATAAAACTATCAGATGTCTGTGCACAAGAAGTAGCAATCTAATAATATTAATAATACGAAGCAAAAAAAAGCAAAAAAAAAAAACCACTTAAAATCAGTTCTAAAATCTAAAAGACCACATTAAATACCATCCAAAATGCATTCACCTCTGCAGTTTTCTATCAACTACTAGACTGCTTACAGTATAACTCATTTAAATTCATATAAATTATGTATGTCTAGAGCATCTTGAAAGCCCTAAACTTAATGAAACCCAGAATTCATAGTCTTTACTTATTGCCAAATCATACCCATGCCCATGATAGTTTTGATGATGATAGCCATTTACTCGTAAAATCAACCCTGGATTAGTTTTGCATAACCACATAACTGCATCCAGAACATATTCTACACATCATGATAAAACATCTTACCAAGAGCAGTTCATTTTCTCATTGACTCATTGCTCATCATCGATACTTGAAAAGTACTGACCCTCCTATTAACAAAGTCAATAATTTTTTTTAAAAAGGAACAATTTGCATGCAAAAGAAAACAAACTCTCTTCAAGTTACAGCTGATTTCATGTTATACTTTTCAATCTCAGAATTTAAGAGTGCTCAGAAGCGAACAGTCCAGAGGTTAATGACCAGCATGACTTCAAAGTCCAAGGAGAAACCAAAACTAACAAGGAGATTTATTCGTCTCTGAATCATGCTTTCGAAAACATATTCTTAGCACATGAGCAACAGAATTATGGGTGCAACAGCATTATGGGACATCTAGTAACAATGTGAGCATTTCTCAAAAACAATAAAAAATATAATCAGAAATGTATTTTATTTGATGCCAGATAGAGTCTATGAGAGCTCTGAATCTTTAGACGATTAAAAATTCAACAACACACCAAGAATTTTTCCTGCCAAGCTCGAGTTGCAGGAAGAATTAGTAGTAGAAAACTAATAAAAACAAATTTTAACAACACAAAATCAATATCTATCCTCTCCTACAAGCACTCCTAGAGAATTTTTATTACCATTATTCAGTAATAAATGGTAAGCATCACTCAATCTCAAAACATATAGAGTAAGCTACACGAAAATGAATGAGAATGGAGATACAATATCTTGACTTGCTACAAAGCCTTGCAGTTGTCATTGCTCTTTACTGTTATTGTACAGTGCACATCCACAAATGAATTGGGCAAATATGTCACATGAATAGTTCCAAGAACACAAATCCATTCCACAAACTATGCACGAGCACTGATGCAAGAAGATTGCGGGAACGTACAAAAACAATGCCCATTATAAGACCCAAGAATGTAAGGGGAAGAAAACGCTGCACACTGAAGTGTGCTATTGCGAATGCAACAGCACTAACAAAAATAGAACTCCATATGGACATATAGCGAGTCAAAGAAGGCAAAAGGAAACCTCGAAAAATGACCTCTTCCCATATAGGTGCACAAATTGAAACAACCGTGGCATAAAGAAGCATAGCAATAGGATCTCGAGCCACTATTGATTGTTCTAAAATATGAGATGCTGTTAAAGGGGGAGAAACTGGCAGCAAGTCTAGATTAACTTTTTGTAACATGTGAACCAAAGGGAACATCAAGCAACCTAAACAAGCATTAATGAGCCAATTTCCTTTCCAGCTGATATAGAACCATTTATATGGAAGAGGATGGACACGACTTAAGCATCGATACAATATAGTCATTCCAACTATCCCCTCAGCAAGATCTGTTACAAGACTATACAAAGCTTGGCCTCTGTATGACAGAGACTCTTTGCTAAAACCAGCAGCATAAGCCAGAATTGGAATTATCCAGAATCCAACAAGCCAGAAAGCAGAGTACCAAAGAAACATAACCTGCAAGTCAGATGAAGATAGATTCTGAACATGTTTCTCAAAAGAACAACAGTATATCCAGCTTCATCTATGAAATGTGAAAAAGCACAAGCCAAGTACCACTGCATAAAAATACCACAGGCCACACACATTGTACTTCAATCTGTGTAGTGGTAATTTTAAAAAGGATGGAAAACAGGAAAGTCAAATCATTTACTTCCTTACTATCTTTTAACAATTCATTTATTCCATTATCTTTCTCGCATAAGCTTGTGCTCAAGAAAAGTCAAACTTGTGAATAATTTTCAACTCCTGTTTACAATAATTGATCTTCCCAAATTGTGTTCACACACACAGCACGAAGTTTAGAAAGACAAACAACTACCTGGAAAATGGTTTCTCTAGTCCATGGTACCGTCCAAGTTTCATCTCTCTTTGAGAACCCAAGAATTGCATGTGACAGATCTACCTGCATACAGCCAAGATCCTAAGTCAACTAAAATGTAAAAGAAGTATCGGAGTCAGCAACTTCTAAAAGATACATGAATTTGGTCATTTCAAACAAAAAATAATAATTTGCAAAAAATCTGGCCTTATCCAATGGGTGATCCAGAGAAACAAATAGTTTGACGGTTGAAAATGCAAATTCCTATGTTACCCCAAGTTTCCAGGACGGCGACGGCAAGGGACGAGGGGAAGCATTTCGGGGGATGGCTTTTTGGGGGGCCATTTTTGGGGACGGCACTATAAAAAATAGGGAAAATTTAAACTATATAGGGAAATTTCAAATATTCCTATGATAAAATTGATAAAGCATTCATCATATACATTATAGATCCTTAATGCATAACATTTGAGTTGAATTGAGAGTTCCCATGAGAGTCGAACAAATTTGCAAATGTCAAAACTTAACTACTTTCATAATTCATTGTCAATATACAAGTGATATTAAAAAATGCAACAAAATGCCCAAAGGATGCAAGTTTCAACTACAAAATGAAAATACAAAAACAAAGAAAGTATGTTGCTGCCCCTAATCTGCATCTACCAGCACTAGATCAAAATCGGAGTCCTCCTTTGAGCCACTACCACTATGAGGGGCTACCTCATCCAATGGAATCCCAATCAATCCCTCATGTGCCTCCTCCTGATCAACCTGGGTGGCGTCTTCGGGATCAACATCCCACCATAAAGTTGGAGACTATCGATACTCTGGAGTTTGACGACCCTGAAGTTGCAAAGCACTATGCATGGCCACTAACTTCTCCGCTCGTCTATAGGTAAGCCTATTCTTCTTGAGGGAGTGGATAAAGTTGTATGTGGACCAATTCCTCTCTCCAACAGAGGAACTAGCAACTTGTGAAACGAGGCGAATGGCAAGCATCCTCAACTCTAGTGTATCCTTCTCGTGCTTCCTTCAATTTATCTTCCCTATGTCTTTCAATGCATGAACAACATGGGGTCCAAAAGATATGCTTGTAAGCACCCTCCACCATCATGCCAGCGAATTTGTGCATGAAAGGAAGCAAGGTACGCGGAACACACTTCCTACGCTAATCTAATGAGGGAAGTAGAGTGTAAATTCAAATTAGTCTTTCCAGTTACAACATTATTAACACAATAACAGAGATATTGCAGCAATACACATACACACAGAAAGCAGACAGAAGAGAGAAAGACAAGATATACGTGGGGAAAACCCTTATGGGTGAAAAACCCCACACTCCAAAACACATCTCAAATGTATTACAGTAAACAATAACAGATTACAATACAGTTTCAGAGCCAATGCTCTTTCAGGAGTCTTCGAATGTCGAATCTGGAGATATTCCAGCAGCGTAATAGTACTTGTACAAAAACTATCTATCTCCCATCCAAACACCTGTTTTTATAGAGTTTACAAGGAATATATGGAACCTTCTAGAGATGAGCATCCATCTTGGACTCATGCCTCAAAACCCACGCCTAAGGACACTTGTCCAACATCCCATCCCAATGTGGGCGCCTAGTCCCAAGATAGGTTATGACAGATGCTCTTACGCACCTTACAACTGTCATAGAATCCGTCATAACTGACAGCACTTACAGCTGTAAGAGAATCTGTCATACACTGACTAAAAATATTATATTCCTCTTACAACATGTCATAACCTCCCTTGACCGCCCAAAGATGTCTTTCTCTTGTGCAAAGATACTCACCGACACTTGTCATTAAATAAAAGTCGTTTGAGGTTTCGGGGGCGCTGCCCCTCGACTTCGCCCTGTACCGCGATAGGGAGCGGACCAGGGGCGCTGCCCCTAGGACCCCACAAGGGGCGCTACCCCTTAACCCCGTCTTAGGGGCGTTGCCCCCAAACCCCCGTTAATTATTCAAGGGGGAAACCGCGGCTACCAAAGTCACCAAAAATTATCCTACTGCATGTACACAAGGTGCCGACTATGCCAACTCAACATGGGATAAATAAATACAACATTAGGAATTTGCAAAGGTTGAGACACCTTAATTCCCAACAATGCACATGTGCTAAATCAATGACCACTTGTACAACATTTAAGGCCCCAATTTCCTCTATGGACTCTCTCAAAATGTTAAATTGGAAGTCTACATCCTTGCACTTCCCTAAACAATCAACAACTCTAAGAAAATAAGAGTCGGTTGTACATGTGACTATGGTGTTGATGAGTGGTCGACATCTAATAACAGTCCACCCATCCATGACAATGGAACAACCCATCCTAATCCAAGTCTGTCTCATGTCCTCCATCACCAAATTCACCTTAGAATATTCTTTGTCACAGTGGGTACTGTGTAGTTTATGATCTCCAAGGGGGACAAATGAGAGACCAATAGAAGCTACATCTTTGATCATTTGTTTGAAGTAAGGAGAACAGGCCATATGAAATGGAATGGCATGGGCATAAAAGAATTTGGCAATGGAAGACTCTGTCACATCCCGTGCTTGCACATTGAACATACTTGCAACTGTCCCCGACCTCTCACTACCACTAGTCTTTCTCTTTCCTCTTGTGGCAACATCACTACTACCACTACCAACAATGGATGGCATAAGCATAGCTAATGGTGCAAAATGTACTAGCATTCGCACATCCTTAGACCTCATTTCCGCCTCTATATGCAATCTATGAACCTTTACTTTTTCATCCTCCTTTATGTCTAGACACACCTTAACTCCATGACCTGTAACACCCAAGAAATGTGTAATATCCCTATGATGACTGAAAACAAGAATACAACAAATCCTCTACAAAGTAGTCTATCAATCAATTAGAGTATACAATTCAAGCTGATCACATTTATGAGCTTCAAACCAGAGCAGTATGAGAGTTTCAGATAAAATGTTGTTTTCAACAAATCATGGTTTATAGAATGAAGTTTCTTATTATATTCTACTTAGTGTTGAACTCGTGAATCACTACTTTTCTCAACATTTCCAGATCTCTCATTCAAAATCAGATCTCACAGGGACTTACAAATCTGGAGATTTTTAGATTTAGTCCTCAAATCGTAGAATGTCTAGCGCTAGTTGAATTGATGAGGAATTTCACTAGCGGCCTGTGGGTGATGTGTTGTAGTTGTTATACGAATGGTCTTAATGCTACTTGTTCAACATCACCTATCTAGTGATTTCCTGCGAATATGTGTCAAAGACACCTAATTGCACCTTGTGCTCTTTAGGATCCGCGACCAATAAATGTAGCCTCTGCAAATTGAGGTGAACTTTCAATATGAATTGTCACTTATGTTGTGTCCACTCGCGATTTGAAATTTAATTTCGCTTGTTCCCCCTAGTCGCTAGTTAGAAGAATTTCCCATTAGATATCGCACCCTGAAAAGAATATACTACTGGTTAACACTAGTCAAATCCCACTTGGATTGATTCCCAATAAGCACAACTTCTAGGAAGGGTTTTCGTCCTACCTGGACACACCCAACTGAGGTTTGCGTCCCAGTAGAGAATAAATTCGTAATTAGCAAATTTGAAAGTACATAAGTTTCGATACCTTCTTTGAATCCAAGAGCTTTTATTTATGCCTGGTCGCACGATTTAAAAGATCAAATCGGCCGCCAACATTGTAAGCAAGTTGGCACCCAAAGATTTAAATGGAGTCGGCTTCAACAAAAAAAACTTACTATTTGTATTAAAATAATTAATTTATTACTAATATATAATTATTTTATTATATTAGTGTTAATAAACACTTTTATTATTGAAAATAATATTATCTTGGACTTAAGAGGACGTGACACTCCTCCCATCACAAATATTGCTTGTCCTCAAGCAATGACAACTCCAACATCATTGTCCGCTCCATGTCAAGGTAGTGTACCATGGGGTGATGCTCATCGATCCTGGGCACTACTCCTGTAAATTCAACAATGAGGAAAAAACTATCACTAATCCTAGCTTCCTCGTTGCTTCTACCTCCCTAATAACCTCATCATCATATGTGTAAGCTTCAGCATCATGCACCACTGTCTCTTCACTTTTACATTTGTTGATCATGATATCCCACACTATCCCCTCTAGAAAATGGCTTAAATCAAATTGTATGAGTGCACATAAGTGATTGCAACAGTCATGTGATATCCCAAATTTCATCCTTAACAATACTAATTGTTAGAGATGAAAAGGTCGGAAGATGGTGGATAGTGTTAAAGTATATCAAATCAAACACTCCTTTAACAATAACATTCAAGGACAAAAATCGAGCCAAGTCACTACAAATGAATGAGGACTCAACTATAGGTTTATGTACTCACAAATGATATGGAAAGATAGATTAGATTGAGAGATTTGTCAAACCCTAGATCAAATAAGCCTTAAACACTAATTATAATGCAATCGGGTACAGACAGATAGAATGTTATAGGAAACCGTACAGGAAGACACTCGTGGATGATTAGAAACATACCAGAAGTTAAGTTTTCGAAAATGGAAACTTTGCAGACTACGGGGCAGGCGTCCGAGTCCAATAGGCTAGTTTTTCTGTAGATCCGGAGTAGAGAGATGTGCCAGATTGTATCTAGCTCCTGAGTTCGGGATCAAGCCTGTCGGGAGGACTACAAGGCGAGCACCCTAGTCCAGTAGGGAGGAAGATCAACAAGTTTCTTCCAAATCCTGATTCCTTATCCTTTAACCCACTTCTCTGCACCTGCACTTTTCCAAATCCCGCACTTGTAACCAACGATCACAAAGAGAGGGGTTTGGGGGTTGTGGTGTTTAGAAGCTTGCCTCGGTCAAGCCCCGGAATGACATTCAAGTCTTACAACACTGTTGTTAGATAGAGTGCATGCCCAAGGAGGGCATAGGCCAAATCCAATGTTGAAATGAAATGATTGAAACACAACTAGATGTCACCTTAGAGGTGAAGCCCTCACAGAGATGAAGATCCTTCAAATCATGAGGAGATGGATTGATGAAGCCAAATCTGCAACAAACAAACACAATAACAACACAATTCTGCTCTGCAACATAATGAAAGCCTCGAAATCCCTTTTGCTTAATATCACAAGTTCGCCTTATCCATCTAGGTGTAAAATGAAATCATAAACTCACTTATATATGTTTTTCCACTAACATTTGTAAATTAAATTGAAGAGACCGACAGAGGGAGACCTTCTGAGAGGGCCCAAGCCGATATACTTTAAATTTCATCTCGAGAAATTACGTTGGACTTGGGCGCAGGCGCGGGCACCCAAGTCCCAAGGCCCTAATTTGGTCTTGATTAAAATTTTGGGCAGGCGCCTAAGTCCCATTTGACATGGGTTTCGGGGGGAATTGCTCCAGGATTAGTATTTCATTTGCAAAGTGTAAACACGGGGACCTAGGAGCTAAACTAGGAGGTAAAAAGGCATAGGGAAACTTTTTACTCCATAACATTTAGCCCCCACTTTAATGTATAGATAATCTTACGATTCCATACATGCATTAAAGTACGGTTGAAGCACATCAAACACAGAGCTAAGGCGTACCCAAAGGTTGGAGGACTATTTCTAGCCCCCGATCTCAGGTAAGCACTGGAAAACACACGGAAGACACACAAGACACAAGGAAGACAGTAAGAAGCACGCAAAACATAGAGAATATAGTGGAAGCACGCAATACATGAAGAAGACATGAGAGCAGTCACAAAATTCACGAAGTATACATTGATTTAACAATTAAATAAAATCCTAAACTAGGGGGCAGAGGGAGCTCATCACTACACGCCTTTAGACCGCCAAAAACACACAAAACAAAACCCAAAGTGTGGAGGGAGCTCATCGCTATGCGCCTTTAGACCACACCAAGGGGAAGACATGCCAAACAAAAACCCAAATGTGGAGGGAGCTCATCGCTACGCGCCTTTAGACCACACTTGGGGGAAGACACAGCAGACACACAAGGAAGACACATGGAATACACGAGCACGGCATAGTATGCCATAGGCACACTATATGTCTTATACACGGCAAACACGGGCGATAGGAAGGAGCTTACTACTGAGTCCCACAATCTAAAGCATGCCAAACACACCTGATGGTTAAGCTACGCTACCACAACCGCCAAAGACACGCTTAAGGGTGGATGACTCAAGATCCAACCCTGCCTCCGCATAGAACTTTGTATAAAAGGATGTGCACTAGCTCAAGAGATACACCATCCTGACCTCCGCAAAAGGGCTTTGTATAAAAGGATACGCACTAGCTCAAGAGATACGTCATCCTTCCTCGCGATGAGGGTTTTTTGCTTTTAAAAAGGATGTGTACTAGCTCAAGAGATACACCATCCCGCCTCGTGGTGAGGGCATTCAAACACGCTTTGTCAATGTAAAAGTAATTAGACAGATACCATTATATATGCCCCCACATTAAGGTGGTCGATGTCGCTTGCCGGTATAAAGCACATTAAGGTAGAGTGAAAACACGCAAGGGAACAAGAGCTTTCTCAAAGCCCATGCCCCCAAAGGTGACATGTGCCACGATCGTTGAATGTTCCCACAAACACATTGATATTAAGATTGCTAAGATAATCAACAAGATATAAGCTTTAGTTAGAAAATATTACTCTAAGATAACAACCAAATCAATTCATGAAAGCTATGCATAAATCATATATTAAATCACATCAAAGACCAAGGCTACACTTGCAGGTTCGGAACCGAGTATAGTTGTTGGGCTATACTGCAGGTATCTCCGAACCGAGTGTAACAACAAAGTGAGATACAAAACCATCCAAAGTGCACGAAGCAGATTGAGAGAATTGCAAATGTTTGTTACAAAAGATATGACAACACAATACATCACACGGAGTGATTCTACTAGTGAAGCGTCAGATATATATATCAACCCCATCTTCATAAATGGACTAGGTCCATTTTTGTTTTTCTTGTTGAAGGGACACAGTCCTTGTCAGTATTTGTTTGTTTTCGTCATCCGCCGACTAGGTAGAATCAATGAAGAATGTAAACAATAAAATGAGAGAGGAGAACCAAGTGCCTTAGAAACACCACGTAGGAGGATGCCCCCAAGACATCTTTCGCAACGCTATGCCCCCAAGGCACAACACACAACAATAAAATAGAGGAGACAAGAATAGAAGAAAGTAGAGACAAATAGAAGAATGGTCACAACAGAGGCAACCTCCATGTATCCTTGACCTTACAAGAGTATCAAGGGGACTCATCCAAAGAGATCTAAACAACACATAACACAACACAGGGGAACACAACACATAAGTGGAGGCCGAGCAAAAGTATGTTACAACAAAAGTGGTTGAAAAGGTTTAGAAATACTTACCTGTTTACACAACCAAACTAGTTGTTGTCGTCGAGCAAATCATCTTCCTCCCAATCTCAAATGCAAGAGGAAATAGGCGCATAGGGTACTGTTGATGATTGTGTTTAGACAAGTCAACAATAGAGTAAAACACTAGAGTATCCCACTCTCTTGAATAAAGCTCTTCAAAGGCTGAACTATGTGATCCAATGAAGTAACTTCAAGGTTCCTTTTCTTATGATTCGTGATGGATAACTTAGTGATTTAATGCAATTTTGCTGATAATCACAAAGGGACTTATGCTGACTTCTTCATACTTCATTTAGCTTATATCTCCTTCTAGTGTGGATGATATATATACAATGCTTCGATGATAAAGAAAAAGCAAAAGATAAAGGTTTAGGGAAACTAATCTAAGGTCAATGAAGCAATGATGATGTATGAATAGACAAACTCCTTGATAAACCTAACTCCACTTCGCCAAGGATGCCTACAACTACATAAAGTTGGTGCAATCTCCTAAGGATAGCGAAAGGTTTTCAAACCATAAAGGCTTATATAAGCACCCATTAAACGGCGCATCTCAAACAAGCATCCACAATCGAACTCAAGCAAATTATAAGGCTTAGACTAGCTTTACACAACACTTCACCAATGATGAATGTTAAAAGCATGAGCTAGGAGTTGATCAAATATTCAACACAAACATGCATTACATCAATGAACTGCTAATCTACTTTACTTCTAATCTACTTGAAACATCTCTCCATTTCATCAAGATACAAGAAACCATGTCATTCCATAAGACAACACTTAACACCAAACAAGCTCCAATGTCTTTGCATTAATCTTGAGAAATAAATACAACTTCAAGCACTCTCAGAGAATTTCGAGAGTCTCTTCTACTCTACTATTCTACTTGCCTACTGACTACTGACTAATGATTTACAAATGAGGCAACAAGGCCTTTATATAGAAGTCTAGAATTACAATGAATGGCCTCGATCAATTCAAGTAGCCAAGGGCTCAGATCATGCCACCTCAGCAAGTAGTTACAACTTCTTATTTTTAGTACATAAGAGAGGCAATGAAGGCACGTTTTCCAAGAAGATAAGGATGAATAAGGTATCTTGGAGAATCTTCCACATGGGCGTCCTCTTTAGCTTCTTGCTTGTCCAATGATACATTGAATGTAGTCATATGATGTGGTTGATTATGATTGGACTGATAATAGGTACATGCTACATAGAAGCCACCTCAACAACTCTCATGCATTCCAACTATTTATTCAATTTGTTTTGTGGGCATATTCCCAAATTGTATCATCTTGTGATGTCTTCGATATGATTGCTTGGATGAACTTGAATGTTTGGGAATGCTTTGTTGATCTTGCCTTGTTCATCTTCTTGTAAACTGGATGTGTATGATACATGTTGCTCATTTGTTTAACACTGTGATTCTTCCTCTTCTTGCAGGATATAAGTTGATCTTCTTTGATGCTTCTTTGTAGAGAGTAAAGTAGAGATATGATGCTGCTTTTTTCCATGATATAGAGTAGATGATGATGATTCATTGATGGAGTAGGAAACTCTCGGAGACTTGAAGATTGAAGAGTCTTGAAGCTAGGTGGATGGATGTCCTTGCTTGATGATGCAAATGATGAAGTAGTACACTTGAACTTGATGATCTTGAAGTGATCTCAAAGAGTGGCAACATAATGTTTCTTCCACTGTAGCAACTTCTTGACTGCCTTGAATGAAGGTGACTCCGGGTGCTAGCTCCTTAGGTGACTTCTTAGCTCAATCCAAGCTCCTGCAAAATAGAGAAAACAATCATATTAAACAATTGATAACATTGCATTTCATAGCATATAAGAAGCATGTTTAAGCATTCAACAACCCTTATCGTCAAATTGACTTTACTTTTGATATTTCAATGACTTCAAGCAATAGGAGATGACATAAAATGATCGTATTTCTCAAGGAACCCACTCAAAAGGGCTATCTCATGTAAGTTCTTTCTAGGTGCTCATCTAGGTGGTCATGACTCATGCTTCTATGGCGCATAAGATCAAAATTTTATCCTTCGCATAGAAATTGCATTTTAACAACCAAAATTGACTCCTCCAACTTGGGCGCACTGGATGCCAATTTTGGATCCTCTTGGTATTGGCGCCTTGGTTAAGGTTTTTGTATCCTCCTTGAATGCTCTTAAAAGTTTAACTTCACTTCTTTGTAAATGGCACATGAGTTGAGGCGCATTAGATGAGGTTTTTGTATCCTCCTTGAATGCTCTCAAAAACTTAACTTCATTTTTGTGTAGATGGCGCAATGGTTGGAGACTTAGACTCTTTTGCTTGAGATTTGTTCTTTAAATTCACCACTCTACACCTTCATTCCTTGGCGCCATGGATGTGGCGCATGAGATGAGGATCTTGATTTCTCTTCAAATAACATTCAAAACTTTACTTCACCTCCTCCAAAATGGCGCAATGGTTAAGGATTTTGTTCTCCACTTGAAAGATTTTAAAATGCTTGCAATTCATCCTCACTTATGAGTGGCGCATTACATCAGCCTTTTGAATCCTCCTGAAACTTGTTTAAAAAAAAACTTCATTGTTCATTCTTTGATGGGGAAGGCGCATTGGATTAGGTGCAGCAGTTCATGATTTTAGATCTCCTAGAAAGTGTGTCAAAAAACTTGGACTTAGACCACCTTAACATGTGGCGCAGCAGTTCAGAATTTCGTCCTCCTCTTGAATGATCTCCTTGTAGGCGCATTGGTTAAGGAATTTAGCCTCCAGTTGAAAGAGTTCTTTTAAAACTTGAACCTGACTCCCTTTAGATCAGGGGCAGCAGATAGGGATTTTGGATCCTCATTGAAATCTCATAAAAGTTGCATATTGATACTTCAAACACTCTCTCCACCTTGGCGCATTGGATGAGGTTTTTGAATCCTCTTCCTAAAATGGCACATTGGTTGAGGCGCATCAGATCCACATTTTGAATCCTCTTAAAATCACTTCAAAAACTTCAAAAAACTCATCAAAATTGGCACATTGGTTGAGGCGCATCAGATCAAGTTTTTGTGCTCCGGTTGAAAGTGGCGCATTAGACCAAGATTTTGCGCTCCCTTCATGTCTTGGCGCACTGGATGGGAATTTTGATCTCCTTTCAGTACTTAGCCATTTTTTAGTGTCCTTCAGGGTAAGGTATATTGAAAAATATATTTAAGTATAAGTTTGAAGATCTTATACTTTAAATATTTTTCAATATACCTTTCAAGATGTTTGAGATAGGTCTCGGATCCACCAGATTTAACATGCAAAATCTAGAATTTGGAGGATCCACCAGATTTCAAACTTAGCCAATTTTTCAGGATTTACAGGATATCAGACTTAGTCATTTTCAAGATCTCAAACATGCATCAGGATATTTATGATTTCCACCATGAAGTTATGACTCCTAAATAAAACTAGACAGAGAACTCAAGAAACTATTCCTCACTTAGGCAACAAACCATTGACTGCATCATGCAACCAACCTAAGACATCATCAAAACTCAATGCAAAGCATCAAAGCTCAAAAAAAAGGGGGGTTCCCATTTGCAATGGGGCGATGTGTGATTAGGTCACAACAGGTACAATTGCCCGACTTAAATAGTCATCCTTTAACTCTTCAACCTTTAGCTCTTCCTTGTTTGATTGTATGTTAGGTGGTGGAATGTTCTCTTGTTGGGGTGTGACTTGTCGAGCTAAGGCTTGTCTTCTCCTTCTTCTTTCTCTTGCTTGCCTATTCCTTAGTGTTTTATTGGTGATGTTTGCAAAAGTATTCTCATGATTTTCCACAGTCTTTGACATCTCAGAGGACGCTTGTGCTAAATTAACCTTTTGTGATGAATTGTTTTGTTCTTTGCGGGTATCTCCCGATCCTTGTAAGGATGACGGAGGAGAAACCTCCGCAAAGACTCCCTTACCTCTCAGTCTAGGTGGTTCTTTCAATTCAGGGTGCTCTTTACTTGTGATTTGTTTTGTAAGAGGTCCAACCAATTTTGTTATCAACTTTGCTTTATATCGTTGGTATCCCAAGAAGATTTGATCTTCTCGTGGTTGAGGAGGCTCAGTAGGCTGTGGCCAAGGTTGCCATAGACTATGGTGGATAGTACACACTCTTGCGTGTTGAGGAAATTTTAGACATTTATGATTTGTGGAGGGGACCGCTTTCATGGCCTTGAGCCATGGATGACCTAATTTCACACAGAAGAAGTCAGATGTAGGAATGATATTGAATGATTGTTCCAAGGCTTTATCAATTACTTTGATCAATAAAGTAATCTTCCCTATGGCCGGGAGGAAAGCTCCAGTATGTGTTTTGATCATCATGTTTGTGGGCTCATAAGATTCTTGCATCAAATTATGTGAATAGAGGAACTCTTCAGTAGCCACAGTAATTATATAGTTAGGATCAATAAGGGTTCCTCTTGTAGGATTTCCCATTCTTTGTACGGTGATGTAAAGAGGTCCTTCAATGCTTCCAATTGTTCTATCATGTGGTGTAAAAGTTAATGCGGGTTCAAGAGTCTTCCTCTTCCTATAAACTGTAGGAGGGACCATAGTGGTGGTGTTGTGATGAGAAGCCATGTGTGCGAGACTGTTTCACACCAAAGCACTTGTTTGAGGAAATCGGGTTTTAAAAAGGAAAACACACAAATTTAACAACAAACCAAGTGAGTATGATGGAAGTAATGCTACACAACAAGGCAAGATGAATGATTTAAAAAGTTTGTTTGAATAAGTTTGAAGAAAGTGTATAAAACTCTTGATGTTGAAATACACAATGTGTAATTGCAAAAGGTGAAAGTTTCAAAGCTAGGATGCAAAAGTATGCAATATGATCCAACACTACACTTAAAAATCAGATTTGAATAAATGTTGAAAAGGGATAACAAAATCTAAAAATGAGTTTTTGACTACAAACCCTAGTTTTTGCAAATACTAGGTTATATATGAAAGATGCAACTTTTTAAGCAAAACCCTAGCAAATGAAGCTTTTAAATGCAAGATTTGATATGAATTAAATATGAATTACTGTAATAAGGATCAGATCTGATGCAAATATCAAAAAATTAAATCTTTTTATGATATGCAACACAAAATATGCAAAACTATGTCTTAATGCAAGCCTAAAATGCTTGTTTTTTCAATTTATTCAAATGTATGCTAGATTTTTCAATGCAAAATAATTAATATGATATGAATAACTGCAATGACTGATTACAACACTCAAAAAGATGCAAAATGCTCGTTGTTCCAGGTTCACCAAAATGTTAGAGATGAAAAAGTGGGAAAATGGTGGATAGTGTTAAAGTATATCCAATCAAACCCTCCTTTCACAATAACATTCAAGGACAAAAACCAAGCCAAGTCACTACAGATGAATGAGGACCCAGCTACAGGTTTATGTACTCAGGAATGACATGGAAAGATACATTAGTTAAGAGATTTGTCAAACCCTATATCGAATAAGCCTTAAACCCTAATTATAATGCAATTGGGTACAGACAGATAGAATGTTACAGGAAACCGTACAAGAAGACACTCAGGGATGATCAGAAACATATCAGAAGTTTTCGGTAACGGAAATTTTGCAGACTACAAGGCGGGCGCCCAAGTCCAATAGGGCAGTTTTTCTGTAGATCCGAAGTACAAAGATGTGTCAAACTGTATTCAGCTCCTAAGTTCAGGATCAAGCCTATCGAGAGGACTACGAGGCGAGCGCCCTAGTCCAGTAGGGAGGAAGATCAGTAAGTTTTTTCTAGATCCTGAATCCTTATCCTTTAACCTGCTTCTCTGCACCTACATGTTTCCAAATCCCACACCTATAACCTACAATAACAAAGAGAGAGGTTTGGGGGTTGTGATGTTTAGGAGCTTGCCTCAGTCCAGCCCCGGAATGACATTCAAGTCTTCCAACACCGTTGTTAGATAGAGTGTGTGCCCAAGGAGGGCAGAGGCCAAATCCAATGATGAAATAAAATGATTGAAAAACAAATAGATGTCACCTTAGAGGTGAAGCCCTCACAGAGATGAAGATCCTCCAAATCATAAGGAGATGGATTGATGAAGCCAAATCTACAACAAACAAACACAATTCTACTCTGCAACACAATGAAAAGCCTTGATATCCCTTTGCTTAATATCACAAGTTCGCCTTATCCATCTAGGTGTAAAATGGAATCATAAACTCATATATGCTTTCCCGCTAACATTCATAAATTAAATTGAAGAGGCCAACAGAGGGAGAGCTTTTGAGAGGGCCCAAGCCGACATACTTTCATCCCAACAAATTAGGCTGGACTTGGGCGCGAGCACCTGTTGATGATGTTTTCTTGACAACAACATTAGAATAAAACGCTAAGTGCTCTATCCTCTCTTGAGCAAAGCGTCTCGAATGCTAAACTACGTGATAAAACAAGAACGCTCCAAGGTTCCTTATACGTGATTTGCAACAGATAGCCTCGGTGGTATGATGTGATAATGTTGTTTACACAAAGGGGCTTACGCAGAATTTATTCATCACTCCATTTAAATATGTACTCTTTCCTTGTGAAATGGAACTTCTTCTAATCAACTACAAAAAGAAAAGGCAAAAGGCAAGGGTTAAGAGGGCTAATCTAAGGACAATGATATAATGCACATGCTATGATAGACAAATTCCCTTCCACAACCTAGCTCCGCTTCACCATGAGAACCAACAATTACACGGAATAAGTGCAATCTCCTAAGGTAATCATATGATTTTCATGTTGTGAATTTCCATCCAAACACCCACAGCTGGCACAGTTTGAACAAGCATCCACAACCGAACTTATGCAAACAAAGTTCAGGCTAACTTTGCAAAGTGAGTTACCTTCGGCAATCCACGAAAAGTATGAACCAAAAGGGATTCATCAAATATCTTCACATAAGAAACATTATATCAATGAACTTCTAATCTATCAACTAAGCTACTTTGGAAACAATTCTTAACCATCTTGGAGACAATGAAGACCATGCTAACATTCCAAAATCACAAGATCACCATGAAACATTCAACAATGAGCTTGCATTAATCTTGAAGTGTATCTTTACAACAATCTCTCAACATCTCTTCAATGACTTTGAAGAGTCTCCTCTACTCTACTCCTTTCTAGTCTAATGTATATTGTTTAATGTCCCCTTTACAAATGAGAAGAATGAGCTTTATATAGACTCCAGAAATTACATGAAGGGCCAAGATTGATTTAGCAATCAACGGCCGAGATTGAGACAAGGCAGTTTGTTAAAAAATTTGCTATTTTTAGAACATGAAAGAGGCAATGAAGGCACGTCTCCCAATGTGATAAACATCTTTGGAGCATCTTTATGGTGGGCCCTCTTTATCCACTTGTTTGTTATGGACAACTTGGACTTGAATGAATGACATGGCAGAATGTGATTGGCTTGATAATGTGTACATACCACCTCAGCATCTTCAAACGAACTAGTCTGGTTCACCTCATGTTCACTTCGAATATTTTTCTTCTTGTTGTCTTGATGTAACTCATGGATCGCTTTGATGATCATGCTCATCTCTCATCTTGTGACGCCCCTGTGCTTGTGCAGGATTATGCGTCTAGACAGTTGCATGAAGTAGAAGATATGTTGTGCACGAGTCCTTGGGAGTAGATTACATGATGATTGTCCTTTTGGTGCGTGGAATGAATCACTGGAAGATGACTCCCTCTCATGCGTGGCGTTGATGTCTTCTTTATCCAGACATACGAAGTCTTCAAAGTAAGATGAACTTGATGTAGGAGCTCCTCTATGTCAATGTGGCCCAAGTTGGTGTCACTTATGTTCCTCCACTTGGATATAATCTTTGTCTCCGGCATGACTCCTTGTTTGTCACTCTTGATCAAAGCTTGTCTTTCCTTGGCGTTCATCGTCTACCTCCTCCTACAAGTGAAGACAACACATGTTAGAAGGTTGATGTGACACTTGATATAAAGACTTTCCTAACACTTAACTCATCTCCTCGTGCATGTGGGACAAAATCAATGCATTTTAAAAACACCATACCTTAAAAAATCAGAATTTGGAAGAATTGACTCTTATAAGACACTTCAAATTTTGACTTTTCTACTTGAATGAAGCTCCTCCTTGTTGCTGCAGGTCTGCTCTGCTGAAAATTAGACTGAAATTGATTTGAATTTGATAAAAATTGCAAGAATAAACCTTCTTTTATCCCAATTGCTGCACTTTCTCAAGCAGGTCGGCCTAGTTGAGGAAGAATTTAATGTTTTTTGAAGGTTTTCCACGTTCAACTGCTAGGACCGCCTATGTTGGGTGGGTTTGGAGGTGTCATCCGGAGTGTTTGATGTGGAGGACATGACAAAGTCCATGCAAGGTGGTCAAGGCCGCCTAGGAAGGGTGGGCTGGGAGGTGGTATATGGATTTTGTAACTTAAACTTCATTTGATGTTCTTTCCTCCTGTTGATAACTCTTTTCTCCAACTTCATCAAGACTTAGTGATTTTTAGAGGTGTTTAGTGAAGTTGGAAGGCACACTTGAGATGTTTGATGACCTTGTCCACATGCCTTAGTGAAATCCGCCTAGGAAGGGCGGGTTTGGAGGTTACAGAAGGATTTTGCAATGTGAACATTCTCTGAGTTGACCTTGATACTCTTCCTTCCTTTGTTTGCATGACTTGGTAATTTTTCTTCATGTTTTCTTCCTCTTGAATGATCCTGTATGAGTGTGAGGCAAGATGGCCGACTTGAAAGGTCAGAATGGAGTGACTTGAGTGCTTAGACACCAGATTCCAGACTCACTTCTCTAGGCCGCCCAGATAGGGCGGGTTTGAGAGTGACCCTTGGATTTTATACTTAGAAAACTTTTCACTCTTCTAGACTTAATCATCACATCTCCCAGGGGTTCATCTTCATCATTTCCATTGATTCTACTTGCAAATTACGTTGTCTTCATTCCTGGGCGGTTCTGGAAGCAGTGTGTGGAGAGTACATTGTGAGACATGACAGAGTCCAAGACTCCCTCTTGAGGCCACCCATGTAGGGCGGGTTTGGAGGTGACCCTTGGATTCTTCCTTGATAAACCTTTGATTCCTTCAAACTTATAAACTTTCATTGGAATTACATCATATCCTTGTGCTTTGTGCTTAAAACCTTGTAAACTTGATGTCTTTCTTCCTTGGGCGGGTTTGAAGGGAGTGTCTAGATAGTTCCTCCTGGTGATGACATTGTCCATGAGCACCTTGTGAGGCTGCCCAGGCTGGGCGGGTTGGGAAGCAGTGCATGGAATCCACCTTGTGATGCCTTAGAGTCATTCAAACTCATGAATTTACCTTGGAGTTTATCATTTCTTAGTCTTAAAACCTTATAACCTTGATATCTTTCTTCCTTGGGCGGGTTTGAAGGGTCTGTCTGGAGAAGTGCATGTGCAGGAGGCTAAGTCCATGACCTCATGCCAAAGCCGCCCAGTCTGGGCGGGTTTAGACATAGAGTGAGGAATTTCTTGCCTTAGTCAAATTTTGGATTTTCCTGAATGGAAGTATATTGAAAAATATTTAAAGTATAAGTCAGATATTGATCTGACTTATACTTTAAATATTTTTCAATATACTTCCAGGATGTTTGAGATAGGTCCTAGATCCATGGGATTTAACATGCAGATTCTAGATTTTTGAGGATCCACCGAATTTCAGACTTAGTCATTTTTTCAGGGTTTTCAGGATATCAGACTTAGTCATTTTCAGGGTCTCAGGGACATGCATCAAGATAAAGGCATATAGACCTTTAGCAAGAAAATGTTGAGGCCTGGGCAAAACAACACTATCAAAACCCTACAAGCTCAGAGGAAAACTAAACCTAAAGCAAAACAAAGACAGAAAGCAAGAAAACAAGAGGGGGTCCCCATTTGCAATGGGGCGATGTGTGATTACATCACAACAACACCCAAGTCCCAAAGCCTAATTTCGTCTTGATTAAGATTTAGGATAGGCCCCTAAGTCACATTTGACATGGGTTTCGAGGGAAATTGCTCCGGAATTAGTATTTCATTTGCAAAGTGTAAACACGGGGACTTAGGAGCTAAACTAGGAGGTAAAAAGGCATAGGGAAACATTTTAATCCATAACAGTAACAATGCTGGTACACAAGATCTTAATCCTCTCCACATGTGGGACCACTTACCCACCTCATTAGACTCGAAAATTTCCCTTGTATCTGTTGACCTAGGGCTGTTCAACGGTGTTCCAATCAGCTGAAACACTTTATCATGATTGTCCCCATGCCTTCCTTTACTCAAAAATAAAGTTGGAAACCTCTTTATATAAATCTCAAATACCTCTTTGAAGACAAAAAGTGGAGGACACACCTTCCATGAAATCAACCTCTGCTGGGTGGTTGTCCCAAAGGGGTAGGACAAACTCAAAAATGTAGAAAACAGCAATACGGGGATGGGAAACAACATAAAGATCCATGTATTATAGTTCTTACCTTAGAAATTCCAAACAACCATGCTAGGCTGATAATCCTCCTTCAAACGTTCTTTTTTTACCAATATCTCATATGGTGGATATATTTGGTGCGCTCCCGTGAACATATTCAAAATGGACTAAACATTATCATAGTGGAGTATCTTACCTTGAAGGGGTTCTTTGATTATCTCCATGCTTTGAGTGGTTTGGGTTTCTTGAACACTCATTTCCATTCTTTTCATTTCAGCCATGCTTGGGGCTCCATTCGTAATGCCTTGGAGTATCACCTCCTTCCCATCCGCTTTGAATTGGAACTCCATCGTTCTGTAGTTTTGCCAAAATCCTCCAAGTGAGTGCAACCATCACACCCCAAGACCACATCTGTTTTGCCCAATCTCACCACATAGAAATCATCCTTAACTTGATACATTCCCAAGGATAATTTGGGTTGTTGTATCCGCCCTCTACAAGGAATAATGTGGTCATCTGCGAGCATAACATTAAAGCCCTCAAACTCTTCCACATCCAAACCTTTCTTGGAAACCAGATCTGCATCTATGAAATTATGAGTGATCAATTAGCACTGTCACTTTGTGACCTTGCAAGACCCCCCGAACTCTAAAAGCATGGTACTTGGGTGCTTCCGAAAAGGTAGCAAGGGTGCCCCTTGAATTATTTTCTTCTTCTTTCCTTTCGAACTCTATCTCCTCAGTCATCACCTTAGGCTCGATTCCCTCTATCTCTGGATTTTCTTCGAGTCGAACCTCAATGTAGTGTATTTTCCCCTTTCCCAAGCATCTATGTCCCGACTCCCATGGCTCTCTACAAGAGAAGCACAACATCTTCCTCCAAAGCTCATTCTTTAGTTTCTTCCTCCTTGTTTGGTTTAGGAGGTAGTGCCAATGGTGAAGGTATATTTTGCTTGTGCTGCTTCATGGGTGCATTCTTTTTTTTTGTTAACCGCAGAGGTATCCCCGCGACCCAACCAGCCTTACCTTGGTCTTACATATTGCCAAGTTGGGGTCCGTAAGGGGCGAGCTAGTGCCAATGGTGAAGGTATATTTTGCTTGTGCTGCTTCATGGGTGCATTCTTTTTTTTTGTTAACCGCAGAGGTATCCCCGCGACCCAACCAGCCTTACCTTGGTCTTACATATTGCCAAGTTGGGGTCCGTAAGGGGCGAGCTAGGGTGAGCTGGGAGGAGACTAGTCGCATGGGGATGTTCTTGTTGAAGTAACCTCCAATCTCAACAACCTTTGAATCGCGTCCTGTAGAGATGTAGGCTCAAAAGCACTAACCAAACCCCGAAGTGACTCTGTCAATCCCTCAATAAACAAGAACATGAGTCTACTCTCAATAACATCTGGCACTATGACTGAAACCCTTTGCAATTCTATTACATACTCCTCTACTGAACCACGTTGCATCAATCGTGTCAATTCTTTGAAATGCATCTCCGGATTCTTTCTATCGAATTTCTCTATGAGCCTCTGCATAAAATCAGCATATGTCACAATATGTAGATGCCCTTGTGTGATAATTCCATGATGCCACCACTCATGAGTGTCATGTCCCCATATTAAGGCATTGTTTAAATTAAAGATTTAAGCATCATAATAAAGACGGTGACGTCGCTTTTGTGAAATACAACATTTAGCCAATTTGAATAAAGATAATTACGTATATATTTAGTATATATATAAATATATCTATAACAAGATATATTATATATTATTAAAATATATTTTAAAGAATATATTATTATATTTATAATTAATAAATATAAATATAAATAGTGATAATCTAAGATTATACTATAAATATATATTATTTTATAAAAATAAATATAAATAAATAAATAATATAGATATAAATGTTATCCATTTAAATCTCATTATAACTATCATATTTTATAAATACAAATAATAATATAAAATAAAGATAAGATATATATTATGCAGTGAATATATTTCAAAAGCGATTCATACCAATGTATAAGCATGTAATTTGGAGCTAAGACAAGTCTTATGCTAATCATTTGGTGCTGACTAGACAAGTCAACTATTAGAGAATAGAACAAAGGCAGAAATTGTTAATATAAAAGGTGTGATCTCTTAGTAATCAAAGTATAAATCGTTTATTGATACAGTGATTAACATGGTATTAAATGCTTTCCAGCCTTGAGGCCTCTGTCATGCATACCAAAAAAGTCCGTGAAGAGGAACCTGAGGTGATTTCGATGCCCTTACACCAAGGCCTTATTTTCCGGTTGTATAATTACCACTTGGCTCTGAGTCCTTCTAAACCTCCTACTACCCATCTTGTTGAGGAGAGTTCCAATGATTCTGAAGACAAAATTCCCCTAAGTGTGAGACTTGCGAAGCCTACCACTACAAAGGCCTCTCGGCCCGCCTCCCCTTCTAACTAGCCTATGAGCAGTCCCTCGAGGCCTGTGTCTAAGACCACCTCTTTCTCGAAAGCCTTCTCTAGTGGCCGACCCCCAGGTCAAACCTTTGTGACCCCTCAGGACAAATCCCATGTTGTTGCTGTTGAGGGCCTATGTAACCTAAAGAGCAGGTTCCCTTTACAAGTGATGGGAAAACGTAAAGGTGGGGGAACTACTCAGAACAAATCTGTTTAAAGGAGATATAGTGAGGGAGGTGATAGTAAAGGTGTTGATGAAGCTAGTAAAAAGCAAGGGAATCTGGAGAAGGCGGAGGTTGAGATTGTTAAAGAAATAGCTTCGGGTAAAGATGGCACTGACAGAAGGCCGTTCTTAAGGAGATCTTCTCGTTTGGCAGGAGGTTCGTCTCAGGGCTTAAAGTTAGTGGATTATTCCACAGCGTCTGATCGGGAGGACACTAGGCAAGATGTTGATATGAAGGGAACCAAAACTACTGTAATGTCCCCTTCTAATAAGCCAAAATTTTCACAACCTTGTACAAAATTTCAACTTACAAAAAAAGAACACTAGTATTCAATTCTTCTTTTCATATCATAATTAGAGTTAATAATCAAATTTCAATTCCATATACTTTCCATATTTACACTTAAGTCATTTCATATTTACATTCTTTCATTCACAATTCCCATGCATTATCTAGAGAGAGTTCTTGGTTAGCCCTATCATTAATCAACCTTATCTTCCACTTGAGCATGGTTTGTTAAGGCGTTAACCATCCCACACGGAGGCCCAAAGGTTTCTCCCAACACTCGGGGTCCTTCACCATTTGGCTCACTGGGACTTCACGGAACACCCAGCATTCTTCATCCCATTAAGAGTCACCTATTGTCGGGCACATTTATTATGAGCTCATAATACCATAGGCCCAAGAGCTTCACTCGCACCCGGAGTCCTTCGTCTCTTGGCTCAAGGGACTTCACACACACTCGGTGTTCTTCATCCACTTGAGGGTTGCCTAGGTCCAATTTATATCCGTAACTTAACCCAATACTCATAGGTTGATAAGATGATTAAGGATGAGGCTTGAACATGCCTTTCGAACATGTCATGAGGTGTGAGTTATCAATCATATTTGTTGATTGCCATTCATTGACATTATATGCTTTTCATCATTCTAATCAACTTTCTTATATCATATGTTATTTACATGATAGTCATATCTATCATAGAGAATACACTCCATTTATATGTTGATCCTTCTTTATACAATTGTTCTTTATTATTTGATTTTAGATATAGTTAAGACATTTCTTATGAGCCATAATGATTTACATAAATTCTTATTAACTATGCCTACCTAGTTATATATATAGTTATATATATATATATATATATATATATATATATATATATATATATTAAAATACTTACCTGCTGTTTAGACAGATCTGCAGATACCTTTTTAGGCTGCGGTAAATATTTATTCTCTTATCTTCCTTTTTTCTGATCGATGGCTGCTTTTGTTAGTGGGGGTCGATTAATATTTATAAGTTTGAAGGGATGCAATTTACCACCGGTCACCACCCTTAATAAATAAATATTATTAAACTTTGATGATACTTGATGTTTGAATTAGTTGAGCGCTCCTTATTGTGATATCGGCATTTCTCAAGAGGCTCGATTCCATATATGAATGCCTTTATATTATGCAATGAATAAATATATATTTACTATTATATATTCTTATTATTATACATATATATTAATTACTATTATATTGATAATACATATATATATTATAGTATATGATAATAATATTTAAACTGATAATATTTATAGTTATATTATTAATATTTATATTTTATATTTATATTAATAATCAAATATATGATTATAATAATATTTAATTTAATATTTATATTTATATATTAATAATTATATTTGTTATTTATATTTAATAATATATATATTATATATTATATTTGTATTTATACTATATTTATTATAATATTTATATTATTATAATAAATGATCATAATAATATTTAAATTATTAATATTTACATTTATATTTATATTGGTTATTTATAAATATAATATATCTCTTAATATATTATATTTAAAATATTTATAGATAACATCATATAATATTATATAATATCGGCACATGACAACTACCCCCATGAAAGAACAGGAGGGCGCGAGCCACTTCGCTTCTATGAATAACTCTTTCTATGACACTAATGAGGAAGAAACTGAGGTGCAGGAAACCCCTGAGATGGAAGTGATGAGTGTTAGAAGGGACGTGGACAGCAAGAAGTTGGAAGCTGAGCTTGCTGAAGTGAAGTCTCGCCTGTCTACGATGGAGATCAAGGTTAAGAATTTGGTTAAGATGGTTCTGAAGACTTCCCTCAAGGCTGCTGAAGTCTTTTCTGTCATGCAGGTGGATCGTAAGGAGGCCGTGGATTCTCTTCTGGAGGATCAGGAAAATTTAATCAATGTGATATCTAATGATTGGAAATCTATTCTTAGCTAGGGAGTTTTTGCTTTATGTTGTTAAAAGAATTTTTAAAGACTCGTTTTATGTTTTGTTTAAGTTTTTGGTTGAACTGTTAGTCCGCTGCTAGTCGGCTGTTGGTGGCCCTAGGCTTGCTCTGTTGCCGTTTGGCTTTGTTATCAGGTTTTGCTCCTGTGCTCGCAGCTTATCTTAATCAAAAACATGGTATTAAATAAAGATCAGTCAACAATCATTTAAGATAAGACTTAGCCCAACCAATATAAAGCGAACAGATTTGATTAATGTGGACACCACGATTAGAATAAGAACAACGAATAGACTAGCACCTTGCATAAGAATCCATAGTGTGATCATTATCTGATACAGCACAATTAACAAACAAGTATAATCAGAAATGTGGCAGCGGTCATGAATAATTCAAAAACTTGCTTATGAAGGGTGACGACTCCTTGAAAGGCAGCGATCACCATGAGAGGAGGTGACCCTTGGAGTGAAGGCAAAACCAAATCAAAGATATAAAAAGGGAATCGTTAGGCATTGTCAAGGCATCTCATCTCATTGAATCATCTCATCTCAGACAGAGCATCTCATTCATCACATTCAACAGCCGATTCAAATTCAGTTGCAACAGTCATTGCATATATTGAACACAACATCCAATTCATCCAATCTAAACCATATTACAGCAATTGATACTATAACACAAACATAATTATTTATAGTTGCATCAGCCTTCAAGCGATTATCAACAATATTCAGACTCTGGATAGCCAATTGATCATCAAGGAACAAGGTATAAATCTTATGTTTTATATATGTTAATATGTCAATGCATATTGTTTATGATAATGTATGGCCAACAAGTGCCATGATGATATATATATATATATATATATATATATATATGAGGAATAGTGGACATGGTCCAATTCCTACAAAGAGAAAATGTACATGATAAGCACCATTATCATGATCTATGAGATCATTGGAAAGCAAAGGCAAAGACCGATTATGGTATGACTCTTAAACCTTACCATGATATACTCGGGACGAGAGTAAATTGCCTCATCATTAATCTTAGCTATCACCCTACGAGAACATATAGATTGTTAGGGAAGGGTGGTTTAGTAATCTAGCACCTAGGTGGCTCTCATGTGGGTGAAGTATCGCCGGCCGTTAGCGTGAAGCCCCTTGAGCCAAGTGGTGAAGTATCGCCGGCTGTTAGTGTGAAGCCCTTGGGCCTATGGTTGCGTAGATAATTATTGTTATTATTAGTAAAATGGCTTACAGGGTAGGTGACTCTCAAGAGGGTGAAGTATCGTTGGCTGTTAGCGTGAAGCCCCTTGAGCCAAGTGGTGAGGTATTGCCAGTTGTAGCATGAAACCCTTGAGCCTATGGCAGTGGGGTCTTGTTATCCAGCGCCTTAACAAGTAGTTGACCATCTCTATGGGGTTATTGATTAGATTAGATTAACAATCAGGCATGAGGAATAACTCTCCCGAGGTATATCATGGATCTCCATATGATAAGAATGAGAAATGTGAATTGTATATATGTAAATGTACTTTGATATTGATTATGATTATGTTGTTACTAATCCAAATTACAATGTTATGAAGTTATAAAGGATTTATTGATTACTAATGTTTCCATAAGAAGTTATATTGTGTGCAAGGTAAAGAAATTTTGAACTTCCTACAAGGGGACATTACAATGAGCAACACCATCCAAATGAAGAATAGCAAACTTGATCGCTTCATCTTCTGTCATAAGGCTAAGTGAGAGGTGTGTGTCCAATTTTTGAACCCAAGCTCTTACACCTTCCCCGAACCATCAAAAGTTGAAAGTGACAACTTAATCAATCTTTGTTGTAGATCTCTGTTGCTCTGCTGCGTAGGCTGCCTTCCCCTTGATCTATTCCTAGCATTATGATAGTGTATGAATGGAATATTGCATCTCACATCCAAATCAAGCCTCAAATACTCATCTATGCAAGCATTGAAATCATTTGTTGTTGGAATAGGTTCCTCTTCTTCTCGGGGTAGCTCCACTCTAGGCAAAAATGTGGGTTGTGTGGGACATGGTGTTGGTCCCATCAGAGCCCTGTTGTTATTTGTGTGTATTTCAACACTCCATTCTAATTTGTATCACTACCCTGTCATGTCCTTATATTAGCGATTTATAATTGAATTGATTATGTATTATTCATTCAAATTAAGATACAAATGACATTTTAATATCATAAATCAAAGATAATTACATTAAATAATATAGATTAAATATATTCAAATTAAAATATTATATAAATCAAATTTAATATTTATTATAAATTAAAATACTTTAATATTATAAATTAAATATTATTATTTATATTTGAGTAAAAATCTATTATTAATACATTTGTTTACCGCAATATGGTGTGTTTCACAGAATATGAAGTAAACAGAATTAAGTAGTATAGTGCATAACACAGAGCATGAAATTATAACAGCATTGCACAGAATAAAGCATTGTTCCCATTCATTGAATATATCAGTATTACACTACAATGTTACAATGCTGTGGGGTCGCCCCAACTACAAAGTATTAAGCCAATATATAACTTGGCCAAGGTTGGTTGAGATACCAACCGTTGGCAACGACTCTATAACTATCCAACCGTCGGGGTTAATTCCTGATAACACTCCTAACATAACAACACTAATTAATTTATGATTATTTACTTGGCTGACTACGGCCGACTACATTTATGACCGACTACAACATTTAAATGGAAGCAATTAATATTATTAAATAAAGCAAAGATATTATTCTATCTATAATAAAGATATTATATTATTTATATATATTAATAAAATAAAGAAATTATTATATAAGATATTATTCATTATTAATTCATATATATATAATATATATAAAGACATTATATAATGCCTAAGATCAGCGATCTACTTTATATGTAAAAGGCAACATATTAAGGCAGGCAGTGGTACTAGCTCTTCGGTCGGCTGCCCCATCACAACGCCATCTTCATTGTGTTTTTTTTTTTTCTCGACCCTGGTTACACCCGACGATTTGCTTGTTTCTAACGATGCCACTTGTCCGATGGTTTTCGACGACTCAACTTGTCATCGATAGCCAACTTATCATTCGATGGTCTCAACTTGTCATCAACTTGTCACCCGATGGCATCGGACGACTCAACTTGTCATCGACTTGTCACCCTCGACCCGTTTTCGAACTAGCAACGGCGCCAAATGTTTACCGCAATATGGTGTGTTTCACAGAATATGAAGTAAACAGAATTAAGTAGCATAGTGCATAACACAGAGCATGAAATTATATCAGCATTGCACAGAATAAAGCATTGTTTCCATTCATTGAATATATCAGTATTACACTACAATGTTACAATGCTGTGGGGTCGCCCCGACTACAAAATATTAAGCCAATATATAACTTGGCCAAGGTTGGTTGAGATACCAACCGTTGGCAACGACTCTATAACTATCCAACCGTCGGGGTTAATTCCCGATAACACTCCTAACATAACAACACTAATTAATTTATGATTATTTACTTGGCTGACTACGGCCGACTACAATTATGACCGACTACATCATCCCCCCCACAAAATTAGTCGTCTTCCAGACGACAGAAAACCATCAAGTGACATTAAGTAAGCTTTTGCCGACAACAATGCTGAAGTAGGAGCTGTGTAAAAGTAGAACCAACACATTTGGAACACCTGCCAGTAGACCAACCAACCAAGGGACCCAATCTGATAGCACACTGAATGCTGCGAATGTTGCACCCCATTGCTCACTGGATCAAGATAGTACTAATTTGATGGGGGTTTGGGGGCAACGCCCCCAACAAGGTCGAGGGGCAGCGCCTCTCGCAGGGGTTTGGGGGCAGCGCCCCTCGCGAGGTCCGGGGGCAGCAAAACCATTCGGACCTTCATTGCGCACATCATTTTTCTAACAAAATCGGACACTCGTCTGCAATCTTCTTGCCCTTGTCCATTTGGCTTCTTCAGCGTCAGCACTGATAACTGGTAAGATATACAATGCCAAAAATTCCAATTCATTACCTCGACGGACTTAGCTTGTACAGCCTTAGGAGTACGGCTTCCGCGTCGGCGTGTAGGCTCAGCAATTTTCTTTCTTCCTTCCGTACGGTCGACCTCCAAAATGCTTCCACTTTTTTTCCTGATTTGTTTTGCAAATGCGGGATTGGGTTTTAATAAAGGGCGGGGTTGGGTGAGTTGGTCGTACGATGTACGGCGTACGACTCAACTATACGTCGTACGACTTGTTTTTTTTCTTTTTTTTTAATTTTCCTGTTAGCCATACGTCGTACGGTCTGGCCACGTCGTACCTTTTTTTTCAAAAATTTTCCGACATTTTTTTTCCGTTTTTTTCCAATTTTTTATCCATGTCAACCGGGTTTTTCTATTTTTCTCCAACGGGGTCCACGTTCGATCTGCAACTCTGACTTTATTGATTTTATACTCGTCTGCAGGGGTCGGAATTATTGCCAGAATTATTGTCTTTCGGAAGCCACATACTACGTTCGGCAAACTATCCAACTTTTTAACATCATTTTTTCTCTGTTGCTTTTCACCGATCGCCAAAAAATTGCAAGTCGGCTGAAATACTCTATAGTCCTTATTCCTTCTGTATGGTCTCTTTATGGCCGGCGTTTTCAATACTGGGTTCCCGTCGTTAGTTCCATCACCCTGTTTCACCTTGCTTGCCAATGGCTCCTCATACTTGATCACCTTGTCTGGTTCAAATTTATGTGCAAGTGTATTATTTATCTTCGCTTCACCCTCTGTATATTCTTTTTGTGCCTCTCCTGGTCGACTTGTCTGTTCTGGTCGACTTGTCTCTGCCACTATTTGCTCTATTACTTTCGGCTGATTATTGCCTTCCTCCCCTTTGTCACTCATTACTGGTTCCTTCTTACCAAGTGGTCAAGTGTTCGTCAATCCATCAAGTACTTCATTCGTGAACAATGTTTCACTCGTCGGCCTAGAGTTGCCCAAACTTTCATTCGTCGGACGAGAGTTGCCGAGACTTTCATAGTTGCCGAGTGTTTCACTCTTCGACCGAGTTTTGCCAAGAATTGCATTGCCATGACTTGCATTGCCAGGACTTGCACTACGAGGACTTGCATTGTTCATCGGAGAGCTCTCACCGACTTCTTTTATTGAAATCATATTACATTCCGGTTGAAAGAACTCGTAATCTTCCATCTGCCAGTGGAATAGCCCACTAAAGGAATTAGTTTCATCCTCAGAACATTCTTGCAATTTTAATACTCCTTCCTCATCAAGTTCCATTGGCCCTCTGCCAACTGACTCCCCTCCGTCTGAATCGGAATCCGATGCTAGTTCCTCACTTATAGCCTGTGTTCTCAGATCTATGACAATCTTCTTACCTTTGTTTTCTATTGACAATGTGTTCCTTTCCAGTTATGGTTGGCCTTAGCGGCTATCAGCCACCCTCGGCCAAGTAATGCATCGTACAACGCATTTTGTGCTGTTATGACTACAAAGTTTAATCGAAAAAGTTGAGTGCCAATCCTTACTTTCTGAGCCATTAGCACTCCCAGCGCTTTAATTCCGTGCTGGTCTGCTCCCAATAACTGGAAATTTTGTGGCCATAGTGTAGGTTTCCCCAAGCACTTCCACGTATCTTCTGTCAGCACATTCACTCCCGATCCACCGTCGATTATTGTGTTTGTTAGATGACATCCACCGATTTCCATGTGCACGACGACTGGATTCTTGCCATTGTTTACTGCCAACAGTCTCGGGTCGATGACTTGTTCTCCCTTGAGCGGTGGCTCCACTATGATGTCTTCCTCCTTTGTTTGCCTGTTTGGTTCCCCTTCCATCACCTTCGAGATTGCCATTCTCAACTGCGGCATGCTCTGTAAAAGATCCGCTATCTTAACCGATACTGTGGTTTGTAGCACCTGATTCACGATGCTCTTGTCTGACTCTAGTCGTGTGGTAGTTGTTTTTCTGTTCTTCCCTTCTATTTCCATTGCCATCTCTACTTCCTTTCTCGCCTCCCGAAGTCTCTCCTTCTCGGTTCGGGGATCTGGATACATCGCTTTTTTCCATTGTGCTCGGGTGACCGCCAGGATCTCTTCATCGTTCCCCTTGAAACTGATCATGTTCACCCCTTTTTGCTTTGGGCAATCTTTTTCTTCGTGATCTTCAGGCCCACACCACTTGCATAATGCATTTATTGTGTTATGATTATAGTTTGGGCATTCTCTGGCAAAGTGACCCCATTCATTGCACTTTCTACATTGTATCATGGGCCTCCCCTTACTGTTGTACTGTATTCTATTCCTCGGGCTATTGTTACTTCTGTAACCTCCAGGGGATGCATTGCTATTGTACTGGGGCTTTGGTGGTGTGTTCGGCAGTGTTGACGGTTCTCCTTGAGTGAAGAGTACTTGCGTACCCCTTGCTTTTAGATTGTATGGGCATTCCTTGATGGAATGTCCCATCACTTGGCAGATATCGCAGAACAACTTCTTCGGGCAGTTTGCCTTTGCATGACCTTCCCCCTTGCAATTCGTACACCATAGTTCTCTGGCTTCCCTCATACTCTCCTTGTCAGCCTTCAATTCTTTCATCATTCTCATCATGTCCTTCCTGGTGCTTGTACAGTCTTGGACTCACTATTGTTGTTGTCGTCCGTACTCTCCTCGTCATCCATCTTCATTTTTCCTCGAAAGGATATTTTATTTTCACTCTCTATATCCATCGCTCAATTGTACGCTTCATCGTATGATGACGGAGGCATGACTTTCATTTTCTTTCTCAGCAATGGACGCAACCCTTCGATGAACCATCGCTTCTTCAGCCCGTCGGCCGACTGAGTCTCCAGTTTTCCCAACAATTCTTTCAGTCTCCGGTTGTAGGTTTGCACGTTCTCGTGCTTCCCTTGCTTCGTACTGTAGATCTCCGCTACAATTTCACTGTCATCCCTCAGAAGTTTGAATTCGTCTTGGAATGCCTTCTTAAGTAATCTCCATGATGCCCTGTGTGCTTGGGCCAACTCTGTGTACCAGTCGATGGCACTATCTCTCAGTGTCGCTGGAAATGCTTTCAGCTAGTAGTCCACATCATCTTGCCCATTGGCTATCCAAATCGTCTCGCACGTCTTACAGTGTCGTACTGGATCTTCTGACCCATCCCCCGTAAATTTTGGTAGCTTCTACCTCTCGGCTGGCGGAGTCACCATCCTTCCCCGATGCCCTCCTTGTGCGTTGGACCTGACTGGACTGGTTCTCTCGCAACGTCCCGGTGCGTCACTTGCACTCTCGGCCACGTTCGAGTCTTCCCCGCATCCTCTGTCAACGTCCTCTACACCTTGAGTCTCCTCGAGTTCGTTCTGATACTCCCTCTGCCCTGGGGTCTTAGGCTCAGATCTTCCAACTCTCGGCCCTTCGTCGTTCGATATGGATAACTCTCCGATGCGGCATATGTTGTTTTCAATTTCTTCTATCAATTCATTTTCATTCCCTTTTTCTTTATTTGTCAGCGGTGTCCTGAAAATTCCTTTGTCGGCATGATGATGTTCATTGACAATTTGTCTCAGTGTTTTCCTCCGTTCTTCTTGTTCCTTTAATCTCAATGATCTTCATGTTCTTTCCTCTAGTGTTTCATGCCCACTTGGTACCCGGTTCTTATCCCTATTGAGTTGTATGGGCATTAATTACTACTCGGGTGAGGAGATGGTCGACCTCTTGGTCGACGTGCAATTGATCCCAGATGACCGACTGAGGGATCTCTCGTCTGAGATCATCTTCACGATCATCGTTTGCCTGTACTAGCTCTTCGGTCGGCTGCCCCATCACGACGCCATCTTCATTGTATTTTTTTTTTTCTCGACCCTGGTTACACCCGACGGTTTGCTTGTTTCTAACGATGCCACTTGTCCGATGGTTTTCGACGACTCAACTTGTCATCGATAGCCAACTTATCATCCAATGGTCTCAACTTGTCATCAACTTGTCACCCGATGGCATCGGACAACTCAACTTGTCATCGACTTGTCACCCTCGACCCGTTTTCGAACTGGCAACGGCGCCAAATGTTTACCGCAATATGGTGTGTTTCACAGAATATGAAGTAAACAGAATTAAGTAGCATAGTGCATAACACAGAGCATGAAATTATAACAGCATTGCACAGGATAAAGCATTGTTCCCATTCATTGAATATATCAGTATTACACTACAATGTTACAATGCTGTGGGGTCGCCCCGATTACAAAATATTAAGCCAATATATAACTTGGCCAAGGTTGGTTGAGATACCAACCGTTGGCAACGACTCTATAACTATCCAACCGTCGGGGTTAATTCCCAATAACACTCCTAACATAACAACACTAATTAATTTATGATTATTTACTTCGCTGACTACGGCCGACTACAATTATGACCGACTACAACATTTAAATGGAAGCAATTAATATTATTAAATAAAACAAAGATATTATTCTATCTATAATAAAGATATTATATTATTTATATATATTAATAAAATAAAGAAATTATTATATAAGATATTATTCATTATTAGTTCATATATATATAATATATATAAAGACATTAAATAATGCCTAAGATCAGCGATCTACTTTATATGTAAAAGGCAACATATTAAGGCAGGCAGTGGTAATCATAAAGATCAAGCCATATGAAAAAGGCAATATTTATAAGTGAGGCCACGATATTACTTAAAGTAGCGATCAAGTTTTACAATAAGGAACAGCAAATATATAAAGTAATAATAAGCCATTCATACTTATAAAAAACGCAACGATTATTAATAGGCAGCAAATATAATTTACCTCATACGTTAATGTGAGCAGCTGTTGTGAAGGGGCAGGAATTAAGGTGAAAACAGCGATCTCTATTTGGTAAGGGAGCAGCATATAATATGATATGAGAAGCAGCGAATATATCAAGGAAAGATATTAAGGAATATTAATGAAAGGTGCAGCGATTAGTTCTTGACTAAACGTCATGTCTATTTGGGAGGACACCAATGTTAATAAGAGATACATCCTTTCATAATGACATGAGGGTATAAGAAGAAATGGATGGACAGTATCAACCATCAATCAGAAAACAATTCAAATACAAATCATTCCATTCATGAAGCAAGCAACATCGATCAATCATATACAGTTCAGCATTCTTTATCAGATCAGCAGATATAAATCAAAACTCCACAGTAAGGATCTATACAAAGAACAAAGGTAATAAAAAGGTACAGCAGAAAAGGTAAGAATCATTGAATTTATCCAATCTTTGATTGTTGAAGTAAATAGTAAATATAGAGAGTTGTAAGATTGTGTGTGTGTGTGTGTGTGTGTGTGTGTGTGTAAGGTAAGAATCATTGAATTTATCTAATCTTTGATTGTTTGAGTAAATACTAAATATAGAGAGTTGTAAGATTATGTGTGTGTGTGTGTGTGTATATACATGCATAATCTAGAATAGATCTATATACATGTCAGTCACATTGTTAGGATTACACAAGTATATGAACCTATATATATATATATATATATATATATATATGAACCTATATATATATGTATGCATTAGTGTCATTTCATAGTTGATATGAATCCATGTGAATCGTTGTAGTTTATAAGGAATTGTCTTAACTATATAGATCTAAGATGAGCAATTGTATAAACAAGAATACCTTACAATGGTATTCCAAATTAAAATAAGAATGATTCTATTCATGCATTATGATGATAAATAGTATAATAGAATTCCATCTATAGTACAAGGGAATCTTGCATAAAGATCATATCTCCGTAGCCTCTATTACTTCATCCAATGAGGGATCATGGGTATTGTAGGGAAAGACGGAGTAATTCCATCCCCTGTATAGACCCTAATGGCTGGTATATAGTTCCCGAAGCTGAGTCTAGAGATTTCGGATCGATCCCAAGGGCTGGGACATAATTTCCCGAAGCTGGATCGAAGACTCCGTGTATAGACCCCAAGGGCTGGGACTTAGTTTCCCGAAGCTGGGTCGGAGATGGTTTCAACGCGCCCTAGTCATGTAAAGCCTAATTCCTTGATGAAGAATAGGAGGGGAAGATATGGATCTTGAAATATGTTTAATATTCACCTTAATGTACTTAAGAAATATATTATAGAATAGTCATTAATATTGAATGACAGGAAGGAAATGAATAATCCTTTGATAAGAATGAAATATTTATATTATCTTTGATTTTATTGGTTATTATCATTGAAATTTATTGATCTCTAATGTTTCTAATGTCTCTTTGAGAATCACTTTGAATGTAGATTCAGGTTTAAGTGTTCCACTAGAAAGGGGACATTACGTACCCTTCGCTCCATTATTATGTGCAGGTTTGTTAAAATTATTCATGTTTTGTAGCATTTGGAGAAGTATTTGACTTGTTTGTTCTTGTTGTTTTGTCATTTGTTCATGTCTCTCTGCGATCTGCTATTGTATCTACATAAATGCTCTCCAATCATCCCATTCAGCCATCTTCTCCTTACCTTTGCCTCTGATTCCAACTCTCCCTTGCTGTGATTCTGCTTCTAGCCTCTTCTTCTCTCTCTAAGGCACGCTGATCTCTTTGGCTTAGCTGCATAAACTATTCCAACCCTAAAGCTGGCAGGACAGCCTGCTCTAATACCACTGTAATATCCCTATGAGGATTGAAAACGGGAATATAACAAATCCTCTATAGAGTAGTCTATCAATCAATTAGAGTATACAATTCAAGCTCATCACATTTACAAGCTTCAGACCACAGCAGTATGAGAGTTTCAGATAAAATGTTATTTTCAACAAATCACTGATAAATCACGGTTTATAGAATGAAGTTTCTTATTACATTCTATTGAGTGTTGAACTCGTGAATCATTGTTTTTCTCAACAATTTCTAGATGACAACGGATGTCCAATTCTTAATAAATCTCTCATTCAAAATCAGATGTCACGGGTGACTTACAAATTTGGAGATTTTTAGATTTAGTCCTCAAATCGTAGAATGTCTAGTGCTGGTTGACTTGATGAGGAATTTCGGTGGCAGCCTGTGGTTGATGCGTTGTAGCTGTTCTGCAAATGGTCTTAATGCTACTTGTTCAACGTCACCTATCTGATGATTTCCTGCGAATGTGTCAAAGACACCTAATCGCACCTTGTGTTGTTTAGGATCTGCGACCAATAATAAGTAGCCTCTGCAACTTGAGGTGAATCTTCAGTATGAATTGTCGCTTATGCTATGTCCCCTCGCGATTTGAAACTTAATTTGTTTTGCTTGCTCCCCCTAGTCACTAGTTAGAAGAATTCCCCAGTAGATATCGCTGCCTTGAAAAGAATATACTACTGGTTAACACTAGTCAAATCCCACTTGGATTGATTCGCAATAAGCACAACTTCCAGGAAGAGTTTTCGTCCTACCTGGACACACCCGAATATACACTAGTCAAATCCCACTTGGATTGATTTGCAATAAGCACAACTTCCAGGAAGGGTTTTCGTCCTACTTGGACACACCCGACTGAGGTTTGTGTCCCAGTAGAGAATAAATTCGTAATTAGCAAATTTAAATGTACATAAGATTTAATGCCTTCTTTGAATCCAAGAGCTTTTATTTATACCTGGTCGCACAATTTAAAAGACCAAGTCAGCATCCAACATTGTAAGTGAGTTGGCACCCAAAGATTTAAATGGAGTCTGCTTCAACAAAAAAGAACAAATTATTTTTATTAAGATAATTATTTTTTTTTTTTTGGCTCAATTAACGCTTTTGACCGGAGCTATGAATCGGTGAGGTCACAACACGGGGGACCTCATCCCCAAGCATGAACACTTTGGGATTTGAACCTTGGTGGCCGCCACTACAACCAAGCAACTTGACCACCCAACCATGCCCTTAACGGCAGATAATTAATATTATTATTAATATATAATTATATTATTATATTAGTGTTAATAAACACTTTTATTATTAAAATAATATTATCTTGGGCTTAAGCAAGGGGGACATGACAAAATGATACTATAACCTAGTGTAGCTCCCTCTAAAATCTTTCTTGCAAATATGACACAACCACACCCTACTCCCCTCTGAATTTTTCTTTTTGGCATCTAGGACTGTCATAAATTGGAGAAGAGGTTTTTTGGAGTTAAAAAAGGCCCTTTGCATAAGGTTTCAAGACAACGAAGGGGCATTCAAATGGGTTTTGTGGCTATTCTCCTCCACCCACCTTGATGAACCCCAGTCAAGGCTGAAATTCTAATATTTATATCATTTTCTTCCACTTCATGGTCACTACTCTCACTACCACTACTGCTCATATTGTTTTGTGAAAATATAATGCAAGTTCAAACTGAAAATTAAAAATTAAAAAAAAAAAAATCAAACATTTCTTAAAATTTTGCAAAAAAATTTAGAAAAAAAAAATGAAAGAATGACTTACCTCTTTCACTTGTTTTGCTGTCTCACTGCCAACGATGCCTTAGATTTGATTTCTCCTCCAACTTCTCCTTCAAACCCTGCTCAAAAAAAACTTATTTCTCCTTTTTGGCTGCAATGTTTGTTGACAAGCAAAAATGGTGTTAAAATGAAAATGAAGCTCATTTTCCCCATTTAGGGCAAAGTGGGGCGTAGTGGCCCACCTAGAAGAAAATAAAATAATATTTTTTTTCATCACTGGGCATTTTTTTTTTTAACTTCAACTTTTTCCACAGTCCTCCCCGAAAGTTTCCTGGGACATCCCCTGCAATTTTTTTTAATCAGGGACAGCCCAAGGACGTCCCCAAGGCATCCCCGCATCCCTAAAACATTTTTCAGATGGGGATGCTCCAAAAAATACTGGGGATGCGTCCATGGGTAACCCTGGCAAATTCAAATTAATGAATTTTGCAACACTTCAAAACCAGGAAGAAGATTAAAAACAGAATGTTTCCTTTATTTCAAATCCAAGTATAAGCATACAAGATTCTAGTGTCTCCAACTGATAATGAGGATTCTTACTGTAGACTATTAGTACTTCTCTCCAGCAAATTATCTGACTTATTCATCTGATTACAATTTATATCTTTATAGACACTGAATGTCTTTCCATCTCTAGCATATCCTTGGATAAGAGATCTGTTCTTATCATATTGTTTTTCCTTTGTGAGACAACTTTAAACTACGTGGAAGGCATAGATTCATCATACTAATCTGTATAATGTGGTAAACTGCTTGGTTGCTTGTCAAAAAAAGGTAATGTACACTTTTACTAGAAGAAAAAGCACACTTTGTATGCACGATCATTGCTTGAAACCAGTTTCTGCAATGGCACATTACTTTAAAAGCATCAAAGCCATAGAAACAGCTTACATGTAAGCATGTTGACCTAAAATTCAGAGTTCAGAATGCAGAAAGGCAACTTGGCATGCAGTGATGGCTATCCTGTTAATAGACAATCATTTCTTTAACAAGAAATATGATAAAACATTAGCATTTTTGCTTAATATATAAATGTATTTATATTAACACAAAGCAGAGATTACACATAATTCAGATATTCCTGTTTTAAACAAGAGCCAGTAACAAAAGTTATTGGCTCTGTAATCCCTGACCCCAAAAAAGGTAACTATGATATTATCCAAAATTGTAACATGATTAATGTCAGGGATAAATGGCATTAGTCCACGTAGAATGGTATAATTTCTTACATTGCCAGACATACAGTACATGGCTTTTTAACCTATAGAAATCATAAAACAGGCAAAAAATAAGAACTCGGTAAGCCAGTCCATGGCAAAGAGCATGGACAAAAAAAAATTGGCAATAGAAGACTCAACCATTTCTCATGATTGCTTATTAAACATCCTTCCAACACTAGTAGCCATTTTCTTTCCCTTGGTAGATCCCTCTCCCCCTTGACTCTCAACATCTATGGTTTGGGTAGGCAATGACATACTAGGCTGCATACTCTCTATTGGCATTCCCTTATTTCTTGCATCACCCTCCATGTACAACCTAGTCACCTCAGCCTTCTTAGGTAGGGTTATTTTTTCACACCTTTTCCCCTTTGTCCAATTATGCACAAAAGGTAAGAGTAAACTCTTGTGTAGCTGCCCCTTAGTCCTTGTCGCACAAATGACATACCATAGTCTACCCCCCCCCCCCCCCCCCCCCGCCCGCCCGCCGAATTTTTTTCTCATCTTTGTCTATGGCTGTTGCAAATTGTATAAGAGTTTTATTTAATTAAATAGGCCCTTTGTATAAGTTTTAAAAAGTTCAAAACGACATTCAGATCGGTTATTTGAACTCACAGTCCATGCAACACTCCCACTCCCAAAAGAACCCCCAATAGTACTTTTACAACCTCTTTGTTGAATTTGAACCTCTTCACTCTCACTACCCTCATTGCTGCTCGTTGTTTTTTTGTTAAAAATTCAAAACACAACTGTAAGTGCAAATATTAAACAAAAAAGTCTCACTAAGTGTTTGAAACTTTGAAAAAAAACAAAAAGAAATGGAAAAGAATTTGGGCAAATGAACAATGGACAATAAATTTACCTCATAACGTAGATTTGATGCTTTCTTGCCTTCTTCTCACTGTTCTATTCTCTTCTCACAGTTGTTCTCTTTCTTTGTCTTCTTCACAATTTGGAAAATGGCAAAATGAGTTTGTTTTTTGTTTTCAGTTGTTAGCGTGGCTGTTTTAGATTTAGGATTGGTGTAAAGGGGTGTGGGACTCCTTGTGGGGCCCCCCATCCCCATTTTTTCCAAGTTTGTGTTTTTTTTTTCCTTTGCTTTTTATGTTTTTTGGGTCATAGGGGATGGCTAGCCATCTCCATTATGGTTGAGGGCCGTCCCTTGCCATTTCTTGCTTGAAATTTGTCATTTCGGAAACATTTCCGATTTTTTTCCTAAATTGAGGACAGGGTGGGGACATTTCCGACCCATCCTCATGTCCCCAAAACGTCCCCTATAGGGGACGGGTCAAATCGGGGTACATAGTCAATAATAGGCTACCAAGGGTACACGAGGACACGTCCCCACCTCCTCCAGCACCGTCCCCGTCCCCAGTGACATTTCCGGGATGGGGGACAGCTGGGGACATCCCCATGGTGTCTCCTGCAGAACAGAAATATTGGAAACATCCCCGAAACGCGTATGAAACAGTGGGGACAGCTAGCAGTGTATCAGGGACGCCTAGCCGTCCCCAGGACAGCTGGGGACGTCCAAGACGTCCCCTGACCGTCCCCAGGACGGCTAGACATCCCCGATGGTTTTTCTTAATAAAAAAGAATTTAAACGCCAAACTATCGATTGCTATGAAAAACTATATATCAAATAAAAATTAAAAACTATACAAAGTTTATTTTAAACACCATAAATCATAAATGAGAAACGGAAACCCTAAAGTAAAAACACTAAACTCTAAAAGACTAAAACATAAAAGTTTAAAAGTTAAAACAAAACTCCAGTAGCACGTTGGGATGTTGATCCTGAAGATGTTAGGCAGATTGACAAGGAGGAGGTGCAACCAGGAATGGTCGGAGTTCCATTGGATGATCCACTTCAGGTAGAGAGTGACAGTGACACAGATAGTTCTTTTGATCATGATATTGATAGCCTGAATGAAGGCATAGATATTAGTCTTTAGATTGTTGTATTTTGAAGTTTGAGACTTTGGGTTTAACAGTTTGAGTTAACTTTGAACTTTAATTTTAGAATTTGAACAACAAAATGCTTTAATATTGCTGTTATGAATCTTCAATCACATGATTATCATTAAATTTTAATTCTATTGTTGTTTAGATTGTTGTTATACTAGTTTATTGAAGTTTATACTGTTGTTACACTACTGCTGTCATGATTTATTCACATATTGATATTGTTGTTAAGTTATTAACTTATTAACATATATGATATCTCTATTTCATATTGATATTTTGAAATATATATATAAAAATTCATATATCGCTGTCCCCAGCGATCCCCAAAAATTGGCCCTCAGACTGTCGTCCCCAAAACATGTCCACTGCCGTCGCTTCGTCCCCGTCCCCGTCCCCGAAATGCCGTGGAACATAGCAAGCTACTTTCTAGAATCAAACTTGACACTAAGCTCAACATTAAGTGGAAGTGCAGTATGCAAGCTTTTGGATAGTATACAAATTGAGTCTCTCCTTGTGGAAGTCCAAATTTGACTCTCAAGCACAATTTCTGGCCTAGAAGATATTGCATTAGCAAATTCTTGTTGGTGAATGCCTACAGTTCCTACAATCTCAAATGATCAAGTGTCCTGTTGTGACCTAATCACACATCGCCCCATTGCAAATGGGGACCCCCTTTGTTTTGAGGTCCGATGCTTTGCATGATGTCTTAGGTTCGTTTCCTCTACCAATCCAACAATGAGTCTCTCTTAGGGGGTTTTGCTTTAGAACTAGAGGTCTCACTTGGAACATGAACTTGCAATAATGAAGAGTCTTAATCAAATTCCATTCAAATGGAAACTAGGAAGTCATCTGTCAAGGTTCAAATGAACACTAAGATCAATCCTGATGCATGTTTGAGATCCTTAAAACGACTAAGTCTGATATCCTGAAAATCCTGAAAATTGGCTAAGTCTGAAATATGGTGGATCCTCCAAATTCTAGATTCTACATGTTAAATCCGGTGGATCCGAGACCTATCTCAAACATCCTAAAAGGTATATTGAAAAATATTTAAACTTTAAAGTATACTTAAATATATTTTTCAATATACCTAACCCTGGGGACTTCCATTTTTAGGCGCAAATTTGCTCTAATTACTTAGGCGCGAATGCATATATTTTCAAACCCAAAATTGCGCCTAGAACTCAAGGCGTGTTTCATCATCCGGACAACCTTAAACTTGCGCCTTGAACAAATGATGTTAAAAGTGGTGAAGAGAATGGGCACCTTGAAGAATTAAACTCCTTGAGACACATTGCAGTTGCTTAAAGTCCAAAATTCACTCAAATGAGTTAAGGCGCATTTTTGCACCTCTAAAGTCACCTATGAGTGCCTTCACTTAGAAAGGATGTTTTTAAGTATAAAGAAGGGCGCCTTAAGGGAGGTGATTCATTTTGACCCTCAAAGTTGATTGAACACATCAAATTGAACATCATAATGGTAGGCGCTAGTTTCCATCAGTACAATCTTGCATTCGTGCCTAGATGGTGTTGGGTTTGATAAGTGCACAAGGGCACATACAAGTCCTAAGTTAATGAACTTTTGGAAGTAAATACCTCATCTAAGCTAGATGCAATTCCTTGCTATTTTAGACATTTTTGGCGCCTAACTTAGAGAGGCATGGGCATGATCTATTGATAATTGAGTGAGTGCCTAAAAGGAGAGCATGAAGTTGCAATTAAGATGTGTCAAATGATCAATTAGGGAGCTTAGGTGCAATTTTCAACTTGTAGAACCTTAAACATGCACCTAGTTCAAAGACACCTCAAAGTGCGCCTTGGAGGAGAATGCATGAAGTGACCTTTAGGTAGTGGGCGCCTAGATGATAGAAGTCACTTTAAGTCATCTCCAAGTGTCAAAAAGTGTGAAATATCAAGTATGAAGGCATTTATTGCTAGGCGCAAATTCACATCCAAATCATTGCCAAAGTGCGCCTAGCAATCATGGAGTTTAAAGACACCAAAATAGCGCCTAATAATGAAGAAGTAGCTTAAAAGACCTTAGGCACATTTTTCAACCTTTACAACTCATTCCTAGCACCTAGTTTTGAAAGAGCATGATGTAATGTTGAGGACACATTGCTTTTCCAAAATGAATATCTTTAAGTGTTTACAAGAGCTTGATATCATCAAATGTGCATTAAGGATTCTAGGCGCATTTTTTTCTACCAGGATGACCCTAAATGAGCGCCCTAATTGAAGAGACATGAATCAACTATTGAAGGGTCCTTGACAAGTATCTTTGAGAACTAATAGGAGTGTGAAGCCATGAAATTGTAGTAAGTCATCCTAGGCGCCTTTTTACTCTTTTGCAACCTAAATGAGCGCCTAGGAGAAAATTACATGAGATAGCACTTTTGAGTGGATTCCTTGAAAGAAATAATCATTATAAGTCATTTTCCATGGTTTGAAGTATTGAAATAGCAAGTATAAAGCTATTTAAGTTTAGGCGCACTTTTCATCAATACAACCTCATTCTGGCGCCTAAGAGGAAATTGCATAAAATGACACCATTAAGTGAGCGTCTTGCAAGAAAGAATCATCATAAGTCATCCTCAATTATTTAAAATCCTAAAATGATAAATATAAGGTCATCTAAACCTAGGCGCACTTTAGCCTCCCTGTACACCAAGATATGCGCCTAGACTTAAGAAGGGTTATTTTGACGTTTAAAGATGATTCCTTGGTGTTATCAAATTTTTATCAAGTGATTGATATTGTTTCTTTCCTTGTGTTGCAGGAACATCAACGAAGCTAGGAAGTTATTCACGAAGCAAGAGCTTGGAGTCACCTTCAAGCGAGGAGTGAGGCTAGAAGGCCATTACTAAGGAAGAGACATCATGTAGCTGCTCCAAGGGATCACATCAAGTTCAACACTTCATCATTTACATTATGGAAGACATTCATCTATCAAGCTTCAAGCTCTCTCGCAATCTTCAAGTTTCCAAGAGAAGTCTCCTACTCTATACCATGAAGCATCATCATCATCTACAATTACTCTCCATCAAGATGCATCCAAAGAAGATCAACAGGTACCCTACAAGAGAGAAGAATCACAGAGTTAGTCAAATGAGCTACAAGCATCATACACATCCAGTTTACAAGAAGATGAACAAGGCAAGATCAACAAAAATACATCCCAGACATACAAGTTCATTCAAAGCAATCATGTTCGAAGACATCATACAGATGATGCAATTTGGGAATATGCTGAGGTGGCACCTACGTGGCATATACATATTATCCTCACCAATCACAGTTCGCCACATCATTCAACAAGAAAGAAGTCAAAGAGGACGCCTATGTGGAAGATGCTTTGAAGATTCCATTTTATCCTTATCTTCTTGGAAAACGTGCCTTCATTGCCTCTCTTATGTACTAAAAATAGCAAATTGTTGTAACTACTTGTTGAGATAGCATGATCTGGGCCCTTGGCTACTTGAATTGATTTAGTCCATTCATTGTAATTCTGGAACTCTATATAAAGGCCTTGTTGCCTCATTTGTAAATAATAGTTAGAAAGTTAGTGGCAGTAGAGTAGAATAGGAAGAGACTCTCGAAGTTCTCTGAGAGTACTTGAAGTTGTTGTACATATTTCTCAAGATTAATGCAAAGACATTGGAGCTTGTTTGGTGTTAAGTGTTGTCTTATGGAATAACATGGTTTCTTGTATCTTGCTGAAGTGGAGAGATGTTTCAAAATAGATTAGAATTAGAAGTAGATTAGTAGCTCATTGATGTTATGTATGTATGTGTTGAATATTTGATCAACTCCTAGCTCGTGCTGTTGACATTCATCGTTGGTGAAGTGTTGTGTTTCATTATAATTGCTTAAGTTCGATTGTGGATAAATGTTTGAGCTACTCCGTTTAATGGGTGCTTATATGAGCTTTCATGATTTGAAAACCTTTCGCTATCTTTAGGAGATTGCACCAACTCCATGTAGTCGTAGGCATCCTTGGCGAAGTGGAGTTAGATTGATTAAGGAGTCTGTCTATTCGTACATCATCATTGCTTCATTGACCTTAGATTAGTTCCTCTAAACCTTTATTTTTTTCCTTTTCTTTATTATTGAAGAATTGTACATATATCATCCACACTGAAAGGAGAAATAAGTTGAATGAAGCAAGAAGAAGTCTGCGTAAGTCCCTTTGTGATTATCAACAAGATCACATCAAATCACTGAGTCTATCCAAGGCAAATCACGAATAAGGAACCTTGAAGTTGTCTCATTGGATCACTAGCTTAGCCTTTGAGAGACTTTATTCAAGAGAGAATAGGATACTTAGTGTTTTATTCTATTGTTGAGTTGTCTAAAAACAATCATCAACATGTCCCTCCTGCTGTAAAAAAGAAATAATTAAACATGTCTTTTAGGTTTGTAAATGGGCTCAACAAATATGGCAAGTTGTGATGTCTTCACTCCCTGTTATTTTCAACAGAGCCAATAAATGGAAAACTACTCTACTTGGGATTCATATTTTCTCTAATAGCATCTTTGAATCATTTAGACAAACCATTCTTCAATATATTTGGCATATCAGATGTAATGCAGTTTTCTCAAACTCATTTTTCCCTTTGGAAGTTATCATGCATGGTTTGTTTTCTAACATCTTGCTGCACTAGGCCAATCTTACCAGGGTTCTACAAGAAACACTCAAGAGCAATGCAAATGGATAACTGTTTACCAGAAGAATTTACACAAACAGTTACACACAAAGAAATGGGCATTTTTGGCTTAAACGTCTTGGATTTCCACACAATGCAGACAACAAACTTTAAAAATCTCACTGCATTTGTCTTGTAGATATATTGAGTGTCTGTTTTTTTTTACCAGACGAATTTACACAAACAGTTATGCACAAAAAAATTGGGGTTTGGCTTAAACATCTTGAATTTCCATACAATGCAAACAACAATCCTTAAAAATCTAATTGCATTTGTCTTCTAGATATATCAAGTGTTTTTTTTTACCAGAAAAGTTTGCACAAATAGTTACACACAAAAAATGCAGATTTTTACAGACACAAAATAAGCTCGTCACGAAAGTTAAAAAAATGTGCGTTTTTCTTACCTACTTTGTGGTAGGGCTAGTGGATTTGGTGGCACCAAATTTGGAATAAACCCAATTCAAAATGGTTTACAATCGAAATTGAAATTGAATATGCTTGGGGGATCCACTGGTGTAGCATTTCAAACAAGAAAACAGGGCAAAGCATCAACATGTGCCAGCAAGTCTGCTAAAGCATCACAGTGGGGAACACCAACCAAGGTGGGAACATCTGTGCCATTCGGTCTTAACCATGACAACAATTTTGAACTCGACAGCTAACCCTGTCTTCCAAAATGGTCAATGATAACAATATATGGTGAGGTGAGTGGTGCGGTGACCACACCTGCATTATTTAACAATAACAGTTGCATCAATGAAACGAAAGAAGGGGAGGGCGAATGGGGAAAATTTGTCTAGGGGCTGGAGGGACCACTGCTATGGTGGCCGAAGTACACTGGGGTTCACATGCCAGATAGGTTCAGCCATCCAAACAATGCTTAAATTAACATGAACTAAACTTTGAAAAATATGTTATCTCAGCCCCAAATATGACAAACTTGTAATGCTGCCAAAAATCCTTGACTCAAAATAACGCAACAGAAAACTAAAAAAACGATTGCAATGACATAGCTGAGGCATTTAAAGGTAATAATATGGAGATAAGAATACACGAAAGAGATGTTATTAGTTCAACAGCAAAAGAGCCAAAGTAAATCCGTTGAATGTTTGTCACAATTTTATTACTACAAATTGGAGAAATATTTCGAAGTCTAAAGAACCCTAATTCATAGAACAATTTAATGCTTTAACAGAAAATGGGAGTTAGAATCTTGCCTTTCGTAGCTTTTGAATCTGCTTCAAAATGAAGTGTGGTGAGACAGTGTCATCTTTGTTTGATTCTTGTGAAAGATTCTCAGAGTTGGCGGTGGAAGCAGTTGGATCACTTGATTTGTCTCTCGAACACCAGAAAAATTGCCATTGCTGCCAAATGAGCCTCATAAGGTTAATTTATATTGATCAAAAAGCATGCAAAAGGTAACTATACTCATCAGGAAACATATTAAGAAAAAAGCAAATTTATTTATCACAACATGTATTAAAGATAACAAAAGATTGTTATCAAAATCATCATAAATAAAAAAACTCCAATGCTATTTTAATAACATATCTAGTAACATTTCGTGCAGACTGTAATGTGCAGGTCATTATTAATAATTACTCACAGCACAGAAGCAAAAAATCACCCGACACCATTGCTGACACCACAAATGATTGCCAAAACAAAACTACAATAATAGATGTTCACAAGGACTGATCCATACTGTTGTGACGTTTTCACACATCGCCCCATTGCAAATGGGGACCCCCTCTTTTGCTTGCTTTCGCCGTCGTTTTTGCTTTGATCTTGCAGTTTCTTGCCCGAATCCATGAAGCTAGGAAAGAATGTCCAAGCAGTTAGCTCACAGGGAACATTAGGAATACTTGAAATAATGAATTTCTCCTGAGGATGAATAATGCCCTACCTATCATTCCTCGATTAAATCTGGATAGTCCATGGAAGGAGTCCATCATCCCATAGAGGAAATGTCCAAGTCCTTCACCCTCAGCATAAGGCTCCATGATGAATAAGGAATCCTGTTCCAAGACTTCAGTCCGGAAGTCCCTGTCCAAGTCCCAGTTCTAGGGTCTCTGTCCAAAAGTTCCTGTTTGGGAATCCTGTCCCAAAGGTCCTATCCAAGAATCCTATTCAGGAATCCTATTCCAAAGTTCCTGTCTGGATTCTTGTCCCGAAGTTCCAATCCAGGGTCCTGAATTCAATAAGGCTTGTCATTTCCATGTCAAAATCCATCTTTCCACCTTAGAACCCTCTCCATTCCCGGCATGGAACTCAATTCTAATCTTGTTCCAAGACTCCATGTCCCACTCAGCAAATCATTCCCAGAGTCCAGTCCAAGAATCCAACCCGGAGGTCCAATCTAGAGTCTTGTTCGGAAGTGCCTATCCCGGAGTCTTGTTCAAGGAATTCCTGCCCGGAATCCTGTTCTAAGGTTTTATCCATATTCTTATCCCGACTAGACCCGGAATTCAACAAGAACTGTCACTCCTTGAATGATCATCCTTCAGCCATGGAACTCTGTTCCCGGCCCCACAGCTCCAGTCCGGAAGTTCAAAAATTAGGGATATCCTTCTGATCCCCAGTCCGAGATTCCATCTCGGGTCATAGCTCGGAGGATAGTCGAAACAATGAAGTCCTTTTTCAGGAACCTATGATGATTTCAAGGCAAAAGATGTTCCAGACACCAGAAAGAAACTGGAGATGCAGACCTAAGAACATTCCTAGTCGCATATTCCGATACACGAATATGAAGAAATGTTCTTAGGTCTGCATCTCCAGTTTCTTTCTGGTGTCTGGAACATCTTTTGCCTTGAAATCATCATAGGTTCTTGAAAAAGGACTTCATTGTTTCGACTATCCTCCGAGCTATGACCCGAGATGGAATCCCGGACTGGGGATCAGAAGGATATCCCTAATTTTTAAACTTCCAGACTGGAGCTGTCGGGCCGGGAATTGAGTTCCATGGCTGAAGGATGATCATTCCAAGGAGTGACAGTTCTTGTTGAATTTCGGGTCTAGTCGGGATGAGAATATGGATAAAACCTTAGAACAGGATTCCGGGCAGGAATTCCTTGAACAAGACTCCGGGATAGGCACTTCCAAACAAGACTCCGGATTGGACCTCCGGGTTGGATTCTTGGACTGGAGTCCGGGAATGATTTGCTGAGTGGGACATGGAGTCTTGGAAAAAGATTAGAATTGAGTTCCATGCCAAGAATGGAGAGGGTTCTAAGGTGGAAAGATGGATTTTGACATGGAAATGACAAGCCTTATTGAATTCAGGACCCTAGATTAGAACTTCGGGACAAGAATCCAGACAGGAACTTTGGAATAGGATTCCTGGATAGGAACTTTGGAATAGGATTCTTGGATAGGACCTTTGGGACAGGATTCCCGAACAGGAACTTTTGGACAGAGACCCTAGAACTAGAACTTGGACAAGGACTTCCGGACTGAAGTCTTGGAACAGGATTCCTTATTCATCATGGAGCCTTATGCTGAGGGTGAAGGACTTGGACATTTCCTCTATGGGATGATGGACTCCTTCCATGGACTATCCAGATTTAATCGAGGAATGATAGGTAGGGCATTATTCATCCTCAGGAGAAATTCACTATTTCAAGCATTCCTAATGTTCCCTGTGAGCTAACTGCTTGGACATTCTTTCCTAGCTTCATGGATTCGGGCAAGAAACTACAAGATCAAAGCAAAAAACGACGGTGAAACCGAGCAAAAGAGGGGGTCCCCATTTGCAATGGGGCGATGTGTGAAAACGTCACAACACATACCATAGTAGCAATCCATTTGCACGGCATTGGTAGTGTGGCAAAAGTGTAAATGAAATTCAATCACCGGGTTAAAAAAAGAAAAACTCTACTGTTGAAGATATGATATTTCCACAATCCATAAAAATGTTAAGTGTCAAGCTTCTGGTAGAAAACTCCGTAGATTTTTGAATCAACATTTCAGATCACAATCCATGATTCTCTCCTCTTCCTAAGGATAGATAACAAAGTGTGATCTGAAATGTCGATTCACAAATCTACAGAGTACCAGAAGCTTTATAATTACAAAAAAACTCTACTATTCAAGGGTTAATACTCGATAAAAAAGCTAGTAGAAATAAGAAATGGACGGCTCTAAAAAGGGGAGGCAACCTAAATTTTGATGAGGCATCCCAAGGGAACCCAGGGTATGTTTTTTGTGATACTAAAGGTAATTTCTTGGTAGGAGGTTCTCATAATCTTGGAGTCAACAAATAACAAAGCAGAATGGGAGGTTCTTCTTAGTTCTAGCTGGGTTGATGTTAGATTACTCAACCAGTTTCCATAAGATCACAATGGAAGGCAACTCACAAGTTGTTATCAATGCCCTCAAAAAGGAGAACTGCCCAAACTGGAAGCTTCGTCATTCCCTTGAAGAAATCATGTTTTGGCTATAGAAATTTGATGTTATTGAAATATGTCACTATTTTCAGGAGCAAACAAAGTTGTTGATAGCTTAGCTAACCATGGAATTGACATGGTTAATATTTCTTGCTTGGAAAGTTGCCTAATATCGGATTGAGAAGGCTTAGATAGGCTTGTTGAGGAGGATTGTGCAGTGATAAGTAATCTATTTTGTGCCGTAGCCTTTTCATAATGGCTATACTAATGAAAGGTGATGGGCAGCTTAGGATGTGTTTATCTCGCACATGCCTAGCTCTTGTGAGAGGGTGTTATCCCTGGATTTCATGTTTTACGATGGCAATTGGGTGGTGTGTTCTTGGCATTCAACATATGGTAGCTCCGTGTTGGGTACTTTTGAGCCCCATAGTTGGAAAACTCGGACTCGGCAAAAACTCACCAGGCCCGAAAAAACTCGACTCGGCAAAAACTTGGCAAAAAACTCGGTAACTTAAAAAATTGCTTAAATTCATTAGAAACACATTTTTTTGCAAAATTCAATAACAAGATGTATCCAATGAGTCCATAAATGAGTACAAAAGTGTTTTCTATTAAATTGAATTGATTTGAATGCAAATTGAGTACAAAATTGCATTCTCATGCGGAATCTTGAAGGCTGATAGCCTGATACAATAGATAGCTGACAAAATGAAAATAGTAAAATTAAAAGTAAATACAACATTTTACATCTATCTCTTCCCTAATCTACTGAAAACTAGGGGAGAGGTAGAGGTTCTAGTCCTTGGAGTCTGCTATGGCTCCTCGCTTGGCATGGAAGGTAGTGGCTCGACCTCCATCCTGGTAGTAGATGGCAATGACTCCTACTCAACCTCATCAATGTCATCCAATCCTAGATCTCCTCCTACACCCACCTCCTCCAATGCTTGCCTCTCAAAATCAAGAATCTCATCTTCAGTAAACAATGTAGGTTGTTCATCCCACCCTATCCAATCACTCTATCTCATCCAAATCAATGGGATCATCTAATTTGTCCTCTACCCTTCTTGCGTGCAACTGAAGGTTGTATTGCACAAAGACAAAGTCCTGTGCTTCAAATTTCCCTTCCGAATTCACAAAAAAATCCTTTTGAATCTTCAAACGTTGATGCTAGACTGTTGTGTGCAAAGTGGGAGGGGCGTTGAGGGTTTTGGTGAGCAAAAGTCATAAAATGAAGAAAAAAAGCATTGAAATGGCGTTTTAAAATGTCGCGCCTTCACTTTGTAACATCACTATCCATAATACTCAAGATTTAACATAAACATGTATCTTAATCAAGCGATTAGTTAACAAGATGATTGAGCTAATCAAATTTTAACCAAAAGAAACAATCTTTTCATCAATTAAGCATGTCAATCTAATCAAGATATAACAAAGATTACATTTCAATAATCAATTACAAATTTTTAGTGAGTAACCATCACTAATCAAGTACAAGATATGCTCAAGACATTATAGTTCAATTAATAAATTACAATAGACCCTCTGGTCATAAATACAAATACTATATCTGGAACCAATTACATCTGTCTCCATAAGCCTCGGCTTGTCTCATGCTTGGGAAGGAGAGCATCATCCTGGTGCTTTTCCTCCAACCACGGACCTGTGGTCCCCCACTCAACTTCCTAACTGGAAGTGGCCCTACCCTTCACGGAAAGGTTAGACATTACAAACCATTAAGTTAGCCATCTGCGTATCTGGTGTTGTGTCCTTCCTAATGTCTCATGGTCACACACTATAGATCCACTCTAACTTTGTATGACACCACTGGAGACACTAGGCCATCTAGAACACTGTGGACCAACAATGCATGCAGAGACGGATGCATTACTCTGGCCAAAGATTTACAAACATACACGTTGCACAATGAATGTCGTCGTATGTCCACCACCCTAACTCGACTTATAAGTTGTCATGTCCTACAGTAAGTTCTCATCGACCTTGTTCTTTAGGTCTAATATGAGTGGAATCAATTCAATTCATTGTCCATACCTGGACATTCGACTCCCATCATAGGTTGGTTACGACTAAATAGGTTACTTTCGTAACGAGGAACTAGTGACTCCTTGTCACCTTGTTCCACTTTCAATTCATATCAAAAATCGATCATTTTTACCACCTTGGGTCTTCTATGGTTTACAATTTTGATAGCAAATCATCATTTATGATGAAGTCATATTCATGGTACTCAAGGCATACCTTGCCTTAGTAGAATAGATTGGTTTCATTATGATTAATTGCTCTTAATATCTTTATGAGCTTTAGGTGATAAACACCAATCCTATTAGTTTACACTTGAGTAAAATAAAGGAATTATAACTCGTAACAATAACTGAAAGGTCTTAATTTAGACACATAGAACAAATCTATAGTATTCTTTAAGCACAATCAAGTTGTTACGTGATGAGACCATGATCTTAAATGATCTCACCACCTCCGTTGTCGAGGGTTAACGAGTACAACCTTGACAGTTTAAATAACCCTTATATAATCCATAGTCGGGTTTCCATGCAAGCCAAACTTGTTAATAGTTTAAGTGTTGCAAATACAATGATGTTTAAGTGCCTTTTCAGCTGTTCGAATATAGGCTGAAATCATTACTAGAATTATTACCAGTTATTCAATATTTCCATGCCGAGAGCACTTAGCTTCTAACTTCGTCGTTAATCGACATGTGCTTGATATGCTTTGAAAGCATGCTCAGCCATAACGGCTTCGAGCACCGGCTATCGTATGGTATATAATGCATTAAAGTTGGGTCGTAAGACCTTGAGCTATGACACAGAAAGGAGTTTAACTCTATACAGCTCAGCCTTATGGCCTCGAGCTAGTGTCACAATAAAACCATAATATAGTTGTTGCTCGGCTTTTAAGCCTTGAGCTTAGTCACAGAAAAAGATTACAATGTTTCACTACTTGGCCATACTGCCTTGAGCATAGTCTCAGGAAAAGATTACAATGTTTCATTATTTGGCCTTACGGCCTTGAGCTTAGTCTCAAAAAAAAGATTATTGTGTTGATAGCTCAGCGATAATGGCTTCGAGCCTATTTTCATTACAGAGTTGACATGATAAGGCTCGGCCTTAAGGCTCTGAACCTTTGAAAAGAAATAATGCTTTGATACAATATGAGCTCAACCGTATCGGCCTTGAGCCTCGACTATGAAGATAATATCAAAAAGAATAGGCACAGCCTCACAGGCCTCGTGCCTCTATATTATCTATGAAACAAGAAACATAATGCCATACTTTCTCTGATAGAAGTTCAACACAGTTATAGCTCATTAAACCGGAAGCAATTGGAACAATGTCCACCATTTTACCTAGACAAAGCTTTCGAAGGTGATGCAGCCCCAGACCAAGTTTGCTTCAAGCTACTCTGAGCTTCCTATCTCTTAGTGTTTTCCCAGAAAGACTCCGCCACCTGCTTCACCACAAAAACCAATAACTAAAACTTACTAAGTAAAATCCTCTCTTACAAAATGAAAACAAAACTTATTATTTGGCAGATTCTGGCATGCCGATTTGGGTGGAAACTACCACCTCACTCGGTCGGTTTCCTTAAAATGTGGCTTGATCAAGGCATCATGCGCCTGAGAAGGATGAGCTCAAAGCTCTCCTTCACTCCTCAAGGCCAGCTATTAACAAATTATTAATATTCGATAATAAAGAATAATAGGATAAGTAAAATAATTACAGCATTAATGAAATCAACTTATAAAGAGGTTCCCTCTAAAAAAATATACATATTCATCCTTACTTAAGGATAAGGGTTAAATAATACATATTTAATATTAAGGGTTATCACTATGAAATTGAAATCACAAAATGATTCACAACAAGATCGTCGGTCATCAGGGTCGGGTAATACTCCCCCGAAATCAACTATCATCCTTAGTCAAATGACTAGGGAATAATATCCCCGAAAACAAAAGGATAACGAGGGACCTCATCATTTCTTAACACGATTGTCTCTCGACTAGAGATGATGTTCCAAGAACATCGTCTAGTTGTCACATCTAGTCGTGATAGCACCAACGATATAACGACTTACAAAGAACATAAATACTAAGAAAGGAGACATAACACATGACAACTTATGAAGGGGTTTAGAAGGACATAGAAGCCGATACTCAGATGGCTAATCAACCTTTTGTTTTCTCAATGTCTAACCCTTCCTCCAAGATGATACTCTCCTTCCTTCTTCGAAGGACGTTCATTTTCCTGTTCACACTCAGGACCACAAGATCATGATCAGTGCATCATCATCATATCCCATAATATAAATCATTTAATTTACAAAACTAATAAACATCAGTCATTACTTCATGATCAAAAATTAAATCAGATATTTCCACAATATCAAATCAATTAACTATGACTAATCCACCTGACTATCATGCCAAGTTAATGATTAAGTCTAATTATAAGTTGGGGATGTAACACACTTTTTGACGCAAGTGAGTCCGTGCCAAAAACTCGACGAGTTTTCTGGAGAGTAAACACTACTATTACTCGCCGCAATGAAAAACTTGTGAGTTTTTCAAGATTCGCCGAGTACTCGGAGAGTCTTCAATCTATGCTTTTGGCAGTAGGGCTTGTTGTTGTGTTATGTTTTGAATGGTTGTCAGTATTGTTGAGATTTACGTGGTTGTGTAGTGGCTAGTTTTATGGCAGGTTGTGATGTAGAGTCCTCTCAAGATCTACTCAGGAGGGGTGGTATCTCCATCCATCGGCTACGAAAACTTTTTAATTGCCCTAGTCCTTCATTGCTCAATGTGTTGAAGTCCATCCTCGGATCAAAGGGATTAGCAATTAACGAGATGTGGTCAAGCACTTCAATTCTAACAAGTGTTCATATAAGTATTGAAAATTTTCTAGTTTGTGTTAAATACCATATGGAGGGGCCAATCTATAGAGAAAAAGGTTTCTTGCAGCCACAAGATGTAATGTCCCCTTCGTGACACATGGTTAGTCCATCACTCAGTTCTTGTGGACTAGTAGTTTGGTTAGGGAACTGGAGTTAGTTTGGCTCAGTGCCATTTGTCGATGATGGAGAGATGGTTCACATTCAGTAGAGTCAGTTGGCACCCTCAAAATTAGACCAATTTGTTCTTGGCCGTTACTATTTTTAGTAAGTTCAGGTTCAATGTCAGTTCGGGATTTTCAAAATGGAGTCAGAAGCGTTTCGTCGAGACCTTTTCGACGAGCTAAAGAACATGGGATTTCGACACCGTCTTCACATTCATTTTAAAGTCCGAAGTTATTAATGTTATATTTTAATATGGACTTTATAATATATAAGGAAAAGTGACTTAATGGGGAAAAAGAAGACACAGGTCAAGTTGTGACCTTGGGCGTCCATCCCTAGGGAAATGTAAAGTGTTTTTAAAATGACAAAAGTCCCTCCTAAACCCAACGCCCAACCTGGAGGGAAAATAAAAGGTCATTTGGGAGCTCATTTGCATTATGCCAAGTTTATGTTATTTCTCATTTTGAGCTCTGCTAGGGTTTGTTCTTGTTGAGGGTTTGGAGATTGAACCAGAGGCTCTTGGAGACGAAAACCTCCCTGAGTAACGGCATTCTACAGATGTGGAAGATCACCCAAAGGTGCCATTGAGGTGAATACAAGCAGTGTTCACAAATGTGCTTCAGTGGATTCCAATATTGAAGGTTCGAGAGGGTTTTGGTGATTTTCATTGCATATTTCAGTTGTATCCTCGTTTGCAGCCGTGAAGAGTCATTATCAGCAATATTGAGAGGGCTGTGATAGCATTTTGAGACTGTTGTTTACTCCAGTGGCTAACCGTACCCCTTAGGCAGCTATACCATCTTGGAGTGAGTGTGTGGAGATGCTTGGGTCATGTTTGTGCACTTAAATCAGGTCGCCTAGCCTCCCTAATCAGTTGCAGCCACATTGCAGAGATAGAACAGGGACTATAAGTTAGTTTGCTGCTGTTATATACTTCCAGCCTTGGCCGTACTACCCCAGGTGTGACGTGGGGGTCCTTGGGAAGCATTTTCTCTTTGTGGGTACTTTGTAATAAGCATTGTTGAAGACGTTTAGGGCCTCATGCTCAGCTGACAACTCTTGTTAGCACATTCTTGTACTTCTGATAAGTTTGGAGTGATTCCCAGCCATACCCATTGCTGGTCCGGCAACACCTGTTGTATGAAGTCTCAAATATCAATATGGGTATGTGACAATAATTCATTTTTGGCCATTTTACTTTCTGGGTAGCTGTTAGTTTCTTCATTGCTATTGTATATTTTCTAGGTTTTCCATCTATGCTCTATATTGTATGCTTCGGCAACACATATGCAGGAAAACTTAAACCCCTTCTGCATTCCTCTGTCTAGTCTGAAAGATCACAATAAAATAATAAAAATAAACACATAAAAAGATCTTTAAAAATATACAAACAAGTACGGCACCTTACAGTGGTATCAGAGCTAAAGATCTTGCCATCCTATGAAGTCGGATGCGACATGCAGAAGTGAAAATGAGACATGCGACCTACAGATTATATCCTTTTATAAACACCAGGTCAAGGCAAGGAACACAGTCTCCGTAGTTGACAGAACCTAAGCAACCAGTACCCATAATAGATCCTTTTGAGTCGGAGATAGAGGTTGCCGTTACAAAGGAAGATTCACAGGTTTCACGGACAGACCCATTTTCAGGAGAGTTACCACCAATTCCAAAACCCATAGATGAAATGGGTGACAAAGAGGTGGAGGAGCCTACCTTGCGAGAGATCCTAAATGTGCTCACCAGGAGCTTGGTGGCCTTAGAAAGGGAGTTGAAGGATTCTCAACGGGAAATGATGGAAACACAGGCTGAGATAGGACATACTCTCACACAGTTGCGAGATGGGTTGAATATCAAGGATAATCATCGTGACAAAAACCAGTACAAATGACAATGATAGACAGCGAAACAATGATGGAGATAGGAACTGGCATAATGTGGGTGATAGACACAACGGTGACAAGAATCAGGGAGACAGGAATAATGGGGATAGGAACCAAGATGATAGACGCAGGTTCAGAGATGATGAGGGTGAGGCTTCAGTGACCTACAGGAGGGCTTCACAACTTACAGCAGGTGACAGACATGGCATTCCAACCTTTGCTCCCAGGAACCAAGTTCCTGAACAGGATCACACACAGGCTGAGTTTCAGGAGGAGATTCTAAGGGATTGGAGAGCTTCTAGTGCGAAGTTCAGAGCAGAGATGACATTTGTAGAGTACTTTGACATTAGGATAAAGAATAGACCTCGCAGAGGAGGCAGACCTCAAAACCAGGAGTTGCAAAAGAAGGTGAGTAAAATGACACTTCCCTACTTTGATGTATCGGGTAAGACCACCGCTAGAGCTTGGGTCCAGAAGTTGGACAGCTACTTGCAAATCAGTCCCATGCCGGAGGAGGACGCCATTACTTATGCAACATTGCATTTGGAGGGAGTAGCACACAAATGGTGGAGCAACGGGAAGGTCACACTGGGTCACAATCAGATTACTTCATACGTGGAGTTTACAGCCAAATTGATCGACAAGTTTGATAAGAAGGACCCAAAGCTACAATTTAAGGAGTTGGCACAGCTAAGGCAAAGTGGTTCAGTTGACTCCTACATTTCTGAGTTTCAGGACCTATCTGTTATGGTCCCAGATATTACTGAGCACAAATTGGTTATCCTTTTCATTGATGGATTGTCAAACCCACTTCGGGGATGGGTTAAGGGCTTTGACCCTGCATCATTACAGGAGGCCATGAAGAAGGCCCGCGACATGGAATCTTCTGTTTGGAGAAACAAGTTTCAATCCAAGGGATTTCCTCATAGGAGAGATAAGGAGAAAGATAGAAGACCCTTCCAGAAAGATGCAAGACAGCAACATAAGAGTTCTTCCAGGTTAGACAGTGATCAGTTGAATGATCTAAGGAGGAAGAAGCTCTGTTTTCATTGCCGTGAGCCTTGGGATCCTAAGCACAAGTGTGCTGCCCAAGAAAGGCAAAGCAGATTGAGTACTTTTCAACAGATGAGTTAGTGGAGTTAGAGCCACATTCAGAGCAGCATACAAAAGATATTGATTCAAGGTCTAATGTTGCATTCGAAGCATCAGATAAAGATGAGGAGACTTCACTCCCTACAGCCCATATTTCTAGCATTCAGAGAAGGGTCATTTAGGATCCGAGGAGTGTTGGGTGGACAGAGGTGTATTACATTGTTGGATACAGGTGTCACTCACAACTTCATAGATGAGGGCTTGGTTGCAAAGAGGGGACTGAAGACAGAGGAGTTTGAGGGGTTTAAGGTGAAGGTAGCCGATGGGTTCATACTCACTTGCACGAGGATACCTAATTTGACCATCCAACTAAACAATTACACTTGTTAGTCAGAATTCTATGTTGTTAGCATGGGGGACATGGATGTAGTGCTGGGTATGAAATGGTTACACGAGATAGAGGAGTTCACTCTCAACTTGAAGACAATGGAAATGAAGTTTGAGGTGAACGGAGTTAGACATGTGCTCAGGGGCATTTTGGATGGAGGGTTGAGAGTTGTATCTCTCAAGCGGATGGAGAGATTGATTCGCCATGATCAGGTACAATGGGCAACTGAGGTAATGGTAATGCTCGCAGCTTTAGAGCAGCAGAAGCATGAGTATCCCCCTGACATACAGGCTCTCCTGACTAAACACACCAAAGTGTTTAGTGATATACCGCCGGGTAAACCTCCTGATAGAGGGTTTGAGCACGTGATTAAGTTGGAGGGTGCTAAGCCAATAATAACTACACCATACAGGCACCTAAAGAGGTACAAGGATGAAATCAAGAAAGCTATCAAAGAGCTTCTCGAGATGGGACATATTAGACCGAGTAAGAGTCCATTTGCATCATCAGTTGTGTTAGTAAAGGAGGACGGGACTCTTAGGATGTGCATTCATTACAGAGAACTCAACAAGAAAACCATTAAGAACAGGTACTCGATTCCCAGGATAGATGAGTTGATTGATGAGTTGCATGGGACCTGTTACTTCTCCAAGAAAGATTTGAGATCCGGGTATCATCAGATTCGGGTCAACGATGACGATGTGGAGAAGACAGCATTCAGGTGTCACTATGAGCACTTTGAGTTCCTAGTCATGCCATTCGGCTTAACCAATGCACCAGCCACTTTCCAGTCTTGCATGAACAGAGTTTTCCGAGAGCAGCTGAGACGGTTTGTTTTGATATTCTTTGATGATATTTTGATTTACAGCAAAACGTGGGAAGAACACTTGAAACACATTGACATTGTGTTGAGCATTCTGGAGAGGGAGTCATTATATGCGAAAATGTCAAAGTGTGAGTTTGGGATGACCAAGTTGCTCTACTTGGGTCATATTATCAGTGCTGGCAGTGTGAAGGTAGACCCGAAGAAGATTCGGGCAATAGTGGATTGGCCACCACCAAAAAATCTCACTCAGCTGAAGGGATTCCTTGGTTTATGTGGATATTACCGCAGGTTTGTAAAAGGGTTTCTCAGTTGGTTGCACCCCTCACAGATTTGACTCGTAAGGATGCTTTTAGTTGGACAGGAGGTACACAAGAGTGCTTTGACAAATTCAAACAGATTATAAGTACATGTCCTATGTTGGCCATATCAGATTTCGGCAAGCCCTTCGAGTTGCAGTGTGATGCCTCAAGGGAAGGCATTGGTGTGGTAATTATGCAAGATAAGCACCCCGTAGCATTTGAGAGCAGAAAGTTGAGGGGTGTGGAACGCAGCTACAACATTTATGACAAGGAGATGTTAGCCATAATGCATGTGTTGGCTAAATTCAGACAGTACCTAGTGGGCAGCAAAATTGTAGTTAAGACAGATCATAACAATCTGAAGCATTTCCTTGGGCAGAAAAATCTGAACGAAAGGCAATAGAAGTGGGTCAGCAAGCTACAGGCCTACGACTTTGATATTGTTTATGTCAAAGGAAAAAAAAATGTTGTTGCCGATGCTTTATCCAGGAGGCCCCATTTGTGTGCATTAGGTGCTATTGCAGATGGTTGGAGGGAGATGATATCAGCTGAATATGCTAAGGATGCTTGGGCTACTGGAATAATTGATGGCACCATCAAGGATGACAGGTACACAGTGGTAAATGACTTGATCATTTACAAGGACAGGATCTTCTTGGTACCTGGTTCGCAGATGAAGCAGAAAGTTTTGAGGGCTTTCTATGATTTGCCTATGGCAGGGCATCCAGGTTACTTCAAAACTTACAGACAGGTTAGAGAGAAGCTCACCTGGAAGGGCCTCAAGACCGAAGTAATGCAGTATGTAAGAGAGTGCCCGATATGTCAACAGAATAAACAAGAGCAATCATTTCTAGGAGGATTGTTACAGCCCCTGCCCATTCCTGAGAGGAAGTGGGATAGCATCTCTATGGACTTTATCATGAGGTTACCAAAAGTCCAAGGCAGGGATTGTATTTTCGTGGTAGTGGACAGATTGACAAAGTATGCACATTTCTTTGCCATCCCTACCACCTACACTGCAACTCAGGTTCCAGAGTTGTTCTTTCGTGAGGTATTCTGACTTCATGGGTTGCCAAGGAACATTGTTAGTGACAGGGACAGCAGGTTCCTCAGTAATTTTTGGCAGGAGCTCTTCAGGTTGACAAGGACAGAGCTCACCCCCAGCACGAGTTACCACCCGCAGACAGATGGTCAGACAAAGATTGTTAATAAATGGGTGGAAGGATACCTTCGCAATTATGTTTCAGGGCAGCAGAAGGCATGGGTTAAGTGGCTTCACATGGGGGAGTACTGTTACAATTCCACATACCACATGTCTATTCAGATGTCACCATTTATGACCCTGTATGGGTATGAGGCATCGAGCTTCGTTGATCTGTTGTTTGGGAATAGCCGAGTGCCGAAGGCCAAAGACCTTCTCCAGGAGAATCAAGACATCATGAGGTCTTTGAAGGAGAATATACAGAAGGCTCAGAATCAGCAGAAGCAGTATGCAAATCAGTAGAGGACTGAGAGATCATTTAAGGTTGGTGACATGGTATACCTCATGCTGCAACCCTATAGGCAGTCCACTCTCAAGAAGAGTGGAGCAGAGAAGTTGAAGCCACGGCATTATGGACCTTTCAAGGTTTCCAAGAGGATTGGAGAAGTGGCTTATGAGTTAGAGCTTCCAACAAGTAGCAGGGTACATAATGTGTTTCACGTATCTCACCTCAAGAAGATACTGGGGCATAATGTGACACCATCAGTTGAGTTGCCTCCTCTTGATGAAGAGGGGAAGTTGATATTGGTACCCGAAGCAATAATTGACACCAAGGAACGCAATTTGAGAAGGAGGATTATCAGAGAGTACCTGGTAAAGTGGAAGAACTTGCCAGTTGAGGATGCTACTTGGGAGAATGAGCAGATATTAGAGCATCCTGATTTGAGATTGCTTGAGGCAAGCAATCTTAGTGAGGGAGGACTGTAATGTCCCCTTCGTGCCACATGGTTAGTCCATCACTCAGTTCCCGTGGACTAGTAGTTTGGTTAGCGAACTGGAGTTAGTTTGGCTCAGTGGCATTTGTCGATGATGGAGAGATGGTTCACATTCAGTAGAGCCAGTTGGCACCCTAAAAATTAGCCCAGTTTGTTCTTGGCCGTTACTATTTTTAGTAAGTTCGGGTTCAATGTCGGTTCGGGATTTTCAGAATGGAGTCAGAAGTGTTTCGTCGAGACCTTTCCGACAAGCTAAAGAACATGGGATTCCGACACCGTCTTCACATTCATTTTAAAGTCCGAAGTTATTAATGTTATATTTTAATATGGACTTTATAATATATAAGGAAAAGTGACTTAATGGGGAAAAAGAAGACACATGTCGAGTTGTGACCTTGGGCGCCCATCCCTAGGGAAATGTAAAGTGTTTTTAAAATGACAAAAGTCCCTCCTAAACCCAACACCCAACCTGGAGGGAAAATAAAAGGTCATTTGGGAGCTCATTTGCATTATGCCAAGTTTATGTTATTTCTCATTTTGAGCTCTATTAGGGTTTGTTCTTGTTGAGGGTTTGGAGATTGACCCAGAGGCTCTTGGAGACGAAAACCTCCCTGAGTAACGACATTCTACAGGTGTGGAAGATCACCCAAAGGTGCCATTGAGGTGAATACACGCAGTGTTCACAAATGTGCTTCAATGGATTCTAGTATTGAAGGTTCGAGAGGGTTTTGGTAATTTTCATTGCATATTTCAGTTGTATCCTCGTTTGCAGCCGTGAAGAGTCATTATCAGCAATATTGAGAGGGCTGTGATAGCATTTTGAGACTGTTGTTTACTCCAGTGGCTGGTCGTACCCCTTAGGCAGCCGTAGCATCTTGGAGTGAGTGTGTGGAGGTGCTTGGGTCATGTTTGTGCACTCAAATCAGGTCGCCTAGCCTCCCTAATCAGTTGCAGCCACATTGCAGAGATAGAACAGGGATTATAAGTTAGTTTGCTGCTGTTATATGCTTCCAGCCTTGGCCGTACTACCCCAGGTGTGACGTGGGGGTCCTTGGGAAGCATTTTCTCTTTGTGGGTACTTTGTAATAAGCATTGTTGAAGGCGTTTAGGGCCTCATGCTCAGCTGACAACTCTTGTTAGCACATTCTTGTACTTCTGATAAGTTTGGAGTGATTCCCAGCCATACCCATTGCTGGTCCGGTAACACCTGTTGTATGAAGTCTCAAATATCAATATGGGTATGTGACAATAATTCATTTTTGGCCATTTTACTTTCTGGGTAGCTGTTAGTTTCTTCGTTGCTATTGTATATTTTTTGGGTTTTCCATCTATGCTCTATATTGTATGCTTTGGCAACACATCTGCAGGAAAACTTAAACCCCTTCTGCATTCTTCTGTCTAGTCTGAAAGATCACAATAAAATAATAAAAATAAACACATAAAAAGATCTTTAAAAATATACAAATAGGTACAGCACCTTAATGATTAAGTCTAATTGTAAGTTGAGGATGTAACACACTTTTTGACGCAGGCGAGTCCATGCCAAAAACTCAACGAGTTTTCTGGAGAGTAAACACTACTATTACTCGCCGCAATGAAAAACTCGTGAGTTTTTCAAGATTTGCCGAGTACTTGGAAAGTCTTCCATCTATGCTTTTGGCAATAGGACTTGTTGTGTTATGTTTTGAATGGTGGTCAGTGTTGTTGAGATTTATGTGGTTGTGTAGTGGCTAGTTTTATGGTAGGTTGTGATGTAGGGTCCTCTCAAGATCTACTCAGGAGGGGTGGTATCTCCAACCATCGGCTACAAAAACTTTTTAATTGCCCTAGTCCTTCATTGCTCAATGTGTTGAAGTCCATCCTAGGACCAAAGGGATTAGAAATTAACGAGATGTGGTCGAGCACTTCAATTCTAGCAAGTGTTCATATAAGTATTAAAAATTTTCTAGTTTGTGTTAAATACCATATGGAGGGGCCAATCTATAGAGAAAAAGGTTTCTTGCAGCCACAAGAAGTGTCAAATGTCTTGGAGCTAAAGGCCATGAGGAACAAAATTCAAGCCCTATACCAAGATGTAAGTACTTTAACGAATTTCACATAGGATTTGTGTTTGGTTATTAAGCGTTTAGTGGTCTCCCATAACAAAGGCCTTCTGGAGGTGGTTAGTGGTCTTAACCCTCCTTAGCCTAGAGAACAATATACTATAGCGATCAGTGAGGCATGTGGAGATAATAAAAGGTGTTCAATTAGATGGTATGGAGGAGTCGACTAGGCAAGTGCTTTGTTAAGGATCTGGTAATTTCTTACTAGGGTGATATATGATCATTGGCGCTCATTTCCGGATGGCTCTAGTGTAGCACAGTAGGGTATGTTTGAAAACTCGTGAGATGGTGCCCTAAGCATGTATTGGTGGGGGTGGCATTATGCAGTGTTTTGGTGTCTATGGCAGATTTTGGTTCAAATTTTTATCCTATTTTGATCCGGCTACACCTATGAGGGTTTTTCACGCTGGTTTTATATGTCTTGTCTAGTTTCCTTGCTGGTTTTATATCTTGGTATGGTTTTATGCTTATGTTTGTGCCTATTCCACCCTTATCAGGTTGTTCATATAAGCTTTTTGTTTTCTATATAGCATGTTTCTTTTCTTTTTAGTTATGGTTGAGGCCCCTTAGTAGATCCCAATATCTTAATCTAAAAAAGGAGGGGGAGCTTGGCAAAAACTAAGGGACTTAAAAAAACAAATATTATATTTGTAAAAATAGAGAAAATTTTGATTTTGTTATTTCATATAAAATATAGTGCAGAGAGTGTCCAAGGGGTTGTACTCGAATGGCAAAGCCATTGGGTTCTCCAGATGGAGATCCAAGTTCGAATCCCCATAGTGACATCTAGAGGTGGGATTCCAAGTGGTGACTCTTGGACTTCCATTGTGCCTTCTAAGTTGATTTAAGTTGAATATGTTGAATAAAGTGAATGTTGTGTTAGGGGAGGAAGTGCCCCTTGTGGCCTCCACCGGTATGGGCTGAGCTAAAAATCCCATCTTAACAATCAAAAAATATATAGTGCATAAAGATAGAAATAAACATAATACATTAAAAAAATTCCAATTATAAAAACAAGTAGGAATTTTTAAAATAATTGTTTGACTTTTACCTGAGACGGTTTATGTGAAAAATATATGATTGGTACTAAATAGTAGCTGAGTGCTGCCACCACCAAGCACAGCCTAGTATTTTAGGGGCAACCCAATGTTTTAAACCAAATCTTCATTAGAATATAAATAAAAGAAAAACCCTCACTAGTGTTTAAAAAATTAACTCAAAAATTAATCTATTCAAAGTTAAGCTTGAAAGTTAGAATGCTATAGCCCTAACCCTGAACAAAAAATTTCCAATCTTCTCCTACTTTTATTTTTTTTCTCCTAAATGTAAAAACAAGCCAAAAAAGGGAAAGGTATACATAAAAAATATTCAAAACCATTTTTTGAAAAACTCAGAAAAAACTGAGGAAACAGCATGGCAACTGAGGCAGGTGGTGATTGCTCAGGGCTAATCATGAGTTTTTGGAGTGTAAGTGATCCAAAAAGGATCAAGTTTCAAAGTGGAGACTTGCAGGTCCAAAAATAAGTCTTTGAAGGCATCAAACAAAGAATATTATTGCATATTTGAATTCCTCTCAATAAATTATGCAAGTTAAAAATAAACAGCACCGCATCTCAAGATCATATGTAAAAGTTATGGCTTCCAAAAGATTGGTAAACAAAAACCATCAAAAGAGGCAGTTTCACAAGCGTCGGTGCTAGTTGTTCTGGAACCGACGAGGCAGTTTCACAATCAACTCCTACAGAAAGCGGTGGCTTGCCTATGCTCAGAAAAATGTCACATGACATTCCAATTTTTTATGTCTCTTCAATTTCTTCATTCATTTCAACTTCATATTGCTTTATAAGCCAATTGTAACATGAAATTGTTGATGAGGTTTTTGTGACTACAACAACATTAGAATAAAACACAGAGTATCCTATCCTCTCTTGAATAAAGCTTCTCAGATGCTGAACTACGTGATCGAATGAGACTGCTCCAAGGTTCCTTTTATGTCAGGTCTTGACGTGCATAGGGATAGACTCAGTCGAATGATGTGATTTGCTGGTAATCACGAAGGGGACTTACGTGGGCTTACTCCTTCGTAGACATGGAATTCACTCCTGGGACTCGGACTTGTGGGCGAATGGAACTCTTTCACAAATGGACAGCTTGGAATTCCTAGGTTCCACTCTCTGGTTTAAGCGGATGATTTGGCAATGAAGCTTCTAGAAAACTAATCCTAGTGAAAATCTAAAAGAAAATGCAAAAGATGAGGTAAGGGTTTAGGAATCTAATCAATGGAAATGACTGCTGTTGAAGGTGAAACTGGAACCAGTCCTCTGCTTCGCCATGAGACAACAACTAGGCAGGGATGGTGCAATCTTCTGGGGTAGAGGTAGAGGTTTTCATACTGTCATGTCATGCAACATGGAACTGATCATACAGAAACAGCCAAAGTTAAGCATGGATCACGTTCAGACTAACCATACAAAGTGATTTGCAAGCCACAGATCACAAATGGTATGAACAAATCAACTTCAATCATTCAACAAGAACATTTCCATCGCATCTATCTAATGAAAGCAAGAAAATACAAGAGAGAACTTCAATATCTTTCAGATTTGCTCCAAGAAATCAATAAGACCATGCCAAAAATCTAAAGAAATATATGAACACCATTCTTCAATGCATATATTATTGCTTCAGAAGTCTGTATCACAACAATCCAACTGATTCTGGGAGTTTCAGCTCATAAAGAACATGCAGAAATAAAAGCTAGCTACTAAGGTGCTCTAGGAGCATCAGAATGATATAAATCAGAAGAAGAGAGAGATAGACAATGAGGCATCCCTCAACCTTTATATAGGCTCTCAAAAATATCTTAGGGCAAAAAGGAAATCAGATTTCCTTGAAACATGTGCCCTGGGTCATAAACCCTAGAAAAGCAGGTGGGGTCGTCAGAATCCACATGTAGGTGACTGCCACCTGTCTTGGTTGTCAGAATGTGTAAGGAAAACTTCCAGCTGTCCTGGTCGCCACCTGTCTAGGACTCCTGGATAGGAGTGTCCTGTCTGTCTGGAACTTCCTCCCGTTCTTTAGTCTCAAATTCCATGATGTCCTGGAGTCCTTTATCCTGAGCACAAATTCCAGGGTGAACAGGATTTTCATGTGGAGGAATCCTTCCTTGAGCAGGGGCGCACTTTCCTTAGGGTCCTGGAATGGAATTCCTTCCTGAGTTAGAATTCCCTGTCATGGAATAGGATTCCCTGTCCTGGATTCCTGGGTTGGAATTCCTCATCCTTGGCGTGGATTCCCGTTCTTCCTGATGGATGGTGAACTTGAAGTGTATCCTCTTGGTTTTCCAAGGATTGATCCTCTTGTCTGGAACTGGAATCCTTGATACTAGACTTGAAGTGATTTCTCCCATTCCGCCATCCTTGATGTAGGCATTCTCTGTCATTTGAAATCTTTGGAAGGACATCTTGATCTTCCTTATCCCTTTGTGCGAAGTCTCCCTATCGCCGAACTGGAATTTTTTATGTTGCCTTCCCTTCCCTCGGTATGCATGTGTAGTCTTCTTATTGTCGAAACTCCTAGATCCTTGAAATGGTCATCATTTCCGGCGCTTGAACTCTCTGCATCCATCCTGCTTGCCCCGGATCATCATTGTTCATCCTCCTCATGGAACTTATCCTTGTCTTGGATTCCTGCAAAACAAGGGAAACCTCGAATAGTCATGATGCACAAAATCCATAAATGTAATGCAATATGAAATGAAACATGAATGATTTTGCAACTTTTGATCAATTTCACTTATAAATTCCTGAACAAACAAAGGATTTCCCTCATTCTCCGGCATTCTTCATACTCGACTGACTTTTCCTTCATTCTCCGGCATTATGAATGAGTATAAGTTGAAAGATTGAATTTCTTATACTTATACTTAAATATATTTTTTAATATACCTTTACCCTGAGAGACACTGAAAAATGGCTAAGTTCCCCAGGAGCGCAAATTTCCACTGGTGCAGGATTTTGCGCCCAAGGACAAAAATTGTCCTAGAGCGCACATTCCTAGCAATCAAAGATTTTGCGCCCAAGGACAAAAATTGTCCTTGAGCGCAAATTTCAGTAGGTCAGGGATTTTGCGCTCAAGGACAAAAATTGTCCTGGAGCGCACTTTTCGAGAGGTAAGGGATTTTGCGCCCAAGGACAAAATTTGTCCAGGAGCGCACATTTCATCATGTGCAGGATTCTGCGCTTTTGACCTTGTCTGTTCCAGTTTCATGGATTTTGGCCTTGGAAAAAATCCTTTTCTTCAATTTTGAGGTGGCATTCCAATTCTGTAGCAGTTACATTCTTAGCTATTCTACGGAGGTTTAGTTATTGACTCGGAATCAGAAATACGGAGTTCATTTCTTCCATCCCTCGTTTCTTCCATCCTCCGGGAATCTCACGTTTCCATGGCAAGATACGAAGTTCGCTTGTTCCATCCTTCATTTGTTCCATCCTCGCGGAATTTCTTATTTCCAAGGCGAGATGCGAAGTTCGTTTGTTCCATCCTTCGTTTGTTCCATCCTCGCGGAATTTCTTATCTCCACGACTGAAGGATGGATGTTCCTTTCTTCCATGCTTCGTTTCTTCCATCCCTTCGAGGAATCTCTCATTTCCGAGGAGAGATAAGGAATTCGTTTCTTCCATCCTTCGTTTCTTCCATCCTCGAGGAATCTCTTATCTCCACGACTGAAGGATGGATGTTCGTTTCTTCCATCCTCGAGGAATCTCATTTCTATGGCAAGATACGGAGTTCGACGGAGTTCGTTTTCCATCCTAACTGTGAATTCCAAGATTCAGGCATCCACAGAGGAGTCAAAGAAAGAATTTCAAACCAGGATTGACTGGACAGGTCAGGAGGTTGAATTGGACCCCTCCAGTCCTAGGGCGCATAATCCAGTACCTACTAGATTATGCGACCAGGACAAAAATTTGTCCCCAAGAATGTTCTTAGGTCTGCATCTCCAGTTTCTTTCTGGTGTCTAGAACATCTTTTGCCTTGAAATCATCATAGGTTCTTGAAAAAGGACTTCATTGTTTCGACTATCCTCCGAGCTATGACCCGAGATGGAATCCCGAACTGGGGATCAAAAGGATATCCCTAATTTTTGAACTTCCGGACTGGAGCTGTCGAGCCGGGAACTGAGTTCCATGGCTGAAGGATGATCATTCCAAGGAGTGACAGTTCTTGTTGAATTCCGGGTCTAGTCGGGATAAGAATATGGATAAAACCTTAGAACAGGGTTCCGGGCAGGAATTCCTTGAACAAGACTCCGGGATAGGCACTTTCGAACAAGACTCCGGATTGGACCTCCGGGTTGGATTCTTGAACTGGAGTCCGGGAATGATTTGCTGAGTGGGACATGGAGTCTTGGAACAAGATTAGAATTGAGTTCCATGCCGAGAATGGAGAGGGTTCTAAGGTGGAAAGATGGATTTTGACATGGAAATGACAAGCCTTATTGAATTCAAGACCCTAGATTGGAACTTCGGGACAAGAATCTAGACAGGAACTTTGGAATAGGATTCCTGGATAGGAACTTTGGAATAGGATTCTTGGATAGGACCTTTGGGACAGGATTCCCGAACAGGAACTTTTGGACAGAGACCCTAGAACTGGGACTTGGACAGGGACTTCCGGACTGAAGTCTTGAAACAGGATTCCTTATTCATCGTGGAGCCTTATGCTGAGGGTGAAGGACTTGGACATTTCCTCTATAGGATGATGGACTCCTTCCATGGACTATCCAGATTTAATCGAGGAATGATAGGTAGGGCATTATTCATCCTCAGGAGAAATTCACTATTTCAAGCATTCCTAATGTTCCCTGTGAGCTAACTGCTTGGACATTCTTTCCTAGCTTCATGGATTCGGGCAAGAAACTGCAAGATCAAAGCAAAAACGACGGCGAAAGCGAGCAAAAGAGGGGGTCCCCATTTGCAATGGGGCGATGTGTGACGTCACAACAGAAATGATGATCTAGAAGCATTGTGAGAGCATAGTAAAGGGATCTAGAGTAGCAAATTGCAAGATTTCTAAGTTCCTAAGTGACTATTGCAAGTTCACTAGCAGAAAGTGGGTTGTGGGAGATCTTTGGGGTCGTAAGAGCTGAAAGCAAAGATGTTTTGTGCTTGTATATCAAGCCCAAGATGTTTAGACCATTGTAATTGCCATTTGGAGTAGTTCTAAGTGATGTGAGATTGTGCTCACATTTCTTGGAGTTTTCCCCCACAAGTGGATTTCTCAAAGGTATATCGATGTACTCTTTTTGGTGTTCTTGTTATTCTCTTTGATTTGCCTACAATTCTTGCCTACATCATTGCTTGATTGAAATCAATCTTTGTTGTTCTCTAATAAATCCATTTTTTGATAACTGGTATATGGAATATCTATTCTAGTTTACAAATCAAGTGGATTGGAACAAGTTTTTTCTTTTGGGAAGTTGTTGTGAGTGTTGCAAATTCATGTCAACAACAAAATCTTGGGTTGAAGATATATTTTACCTTTGCAATAAGACATTGTATGATGTAGGTGGAGAAGAGAGTGAAGAAGCATGGAAGGTGAAGGAGTGTATTCAAAAACTGAAGGAAGGTTCCTCAAGATGGAAAACACCATAGCAAGCCTTTCTCAATCAATGGAGACAATGAAAGACCACCTCTAATGAAGAGGAGGAGACTTAAGCAAACCTCTATTCAAAGCAGAGGCTAAGATTGAGATTCTGCCATTCAAAGGATAAGTGGACGCAGAGAAGCTTGACCATTGGTTGGCACAACTAGAGGTATACTTTACCATACATTCTCTTAACTTAGAACAGAAGATTTCCTTTGTTAGGTTGAGATTAGCAAAGCATGCTTTAACTTGGTTTTAGAGTCTCTTATATTCTATGGCATTAAGAAATAAAGCCTCTATTAGTTCTTGGGATCAATTTGAAAGATTGATTAGGAAATAGTTTTATCCTATTTTTCATACAGATGGAAAATGTAGGGAATGGCAATTTTTGAAACAGAAACATGGCCCAAGTGTGCAAGAGTACACTAGTAAGTTTAATATAAGGGTTGTTCAAATGGAGAAAGTTGTGCAACAAGAAGAGGTCTTAATGAAGGACAATGGAGAGCTTTATAGCTATCTTTGTAGGCCCGTGTTGCTTGCCAAACTGATGGACATTGAAGTAGATGGTCCTCCATCCTCTCCTAGGATAAAGGTAGCTTAAGCCAGGACGGCAAAGGTAAATTCCACAAGCACTAAGAAGAAATTTGCGCGTTGTGATAAGGATGGTCATAAAGAGTCCTTTTGTTGGAAGTTGCATATTAAAAAAGAACCCTCCTAAGCAAGGTTAAAAAGGTTAGAAACACTCTATGCCTGCTATGCAAGTAGATAGTGTAGCAATTAATAAGGGTAGAGAGATTGATTGCACTTTTGATGTGGATTCTAAAATTTCTTGCACTACTAAGAAGGTTGGGTTTTTGGCACAAGAAGCATTGTTTAACATCAAAGTTCAAGTAAAGGGTGTGAGGTCAATGCACCTTTTTTAATCTTGTTCGCAAGCTAACTTCATATCTCAAAATTTGGTTAAGAAACTTAAATTTTAAAACTTATCAACACCCCAAGCCTTGTGCTTTGGGTTGGATCAAAGAAGGTGTTAATTTACATATGAGTACACAATGTAGATTGAAGATTGTTTTTAATGCCAAATTTGTTGGTGAAGTGGTTGTGGATGTTGATCCTTTGAATGTACATGGAGTTGTGTTTGACAGCCCTAAATGTTTGACAGGAAGTTGTCCATTACTAGAGGACAAACAAGTTAGTTAAAGGTGGCAAGAGTTTCATATTGTTTCTTACAAAGGCAAGAAGAGAAATCTGAGATCCTTAATCTTCATGAAGGCAAGATGTTAAGCGGAAGCACAAGAATCACCCCCATAGAGAAAACTGATGTTGAACAAGTTCATTCGTGTTCAAGCTCTATGGTATTGACAAATCATTCAAATAGTTGGAGGCAAAGATTTTACAGGTCTTGCATAGAATGATGTAAGGTGAGATGGCAGCTAAGTCACATTTCAAGGAGGGTATTGCTCTTGTTTTGAGTCTCTATAGATTTTGGAGACAAAAAGCCTCCATATTGGGGAGGTGTGATCCAAAAAGAATCAGGTTTCACTACATGGCAAAGTCAGGAATCGTGTTGCAGATCCAAAAATAGGTCTTTAATGGCACAAACTCTTAAGTATTATTGCATATTTGGATTCCTCCCAAAAAATTGTGCAAGATCCAAAAAACAGCACCTCATTTCAAGCCTGTATGCAAAAGTTATGGCTTCCAAAAGATTGGAGAACAAAACTGTTAAGAGAGACAGTTTTGCAAGCAGCAGTTTCACAATCGACAAGGCAGTTTACAACAGACACGGTGGTTTTGCAATTGCCAGGGTGGTTTCACAATCAACTCCTGTGGAAAGTAGTAGTTTTGCTCGTGCTCAGAAAATTGTCCTGTTGCTTTCCAGTTTTCTATGTCTCTTAAATTTCTTAATTTCTTTCAACTTCCTATTCCTTTGTAAGGCTATAATAAACCAATTGTAAACACAAATTGATAATCCAGATGCATTGTGAGAACATAGTAAAGGGATTTTGAGTTGCAAATTGCAATTTGTCTAAGTTACTGTTGTAAGTTCAGTAGCATGCCAGTGGGTCATGAGAGATCTTTGGGGTCATAGAAGCTGAAATCAGAGTTAGTTCATGCTTGTATATTCAAGCCCAAGAGACTTAGACTATTGTAATTGCTATTTGGAGTAGTTATAAGTGAGATTGCGCTCACATTTATTGGACTTTTCAACCACAAGTGGGTTTCTCCAAGGTATCAGTGTATTCTTTGTAGTGTTCTTGTTATTCTCTCTGTTTCGCCTACAATTCTTGTTACATAAACATTCTTGCTTAATTGAAATCGGTCCTTGTTCTCTAATAAATCCATCTGTTGATAAGTGATGTATGGAATATCCATCCTAGTTCACGGATCAGTATGCTACTATGATCCATACAGAACTCAGCACTTTGCAAAAGATCCATATTTGTGAGGTCTATCCATATTAGCAGTGTCAGTGGCATAATACAATAGTACACTCATTCACAAGTTCATGTTTTAATGACATCAACAGCTATAATAAATGCATTCACATACTCATAAAGTGAATTTTCTAAGAAGCACTAGAACAGCCAAAATGGGGTATTTATAAGTGAGTACATTGTCATCAATGTATTTAAGAATACATCATAGGAAAAGAGAAGGATCTAAAACAGGTTGTAGTGGCAACCTGCCAAAAAAATTGTTGCTATCTTCAATATGCCCAAGTACAGCTCTTCAAAAGATAAGAATTTATTTCATTCATTTGTATTCAAAATCCAAGATGTTTGTACATAACTGTTTAGTTGTGCACCAACATCTCTAAAGATTTAAAGATTAAAAATGACCTTGAAAATTAGGATCTAAAAGTAGAACACAGAGCATACTCAATAATCACGATTTCGGTAAATTTGGATGCACATGGGCCACCTGTCAAAATAAAAGAACAAACATTCTTACAATAATGAATAATCTTATTCAAAGTATCAAGGTTGTTAATTTTCTTGTCAATGGACAGTTCAGATGAATGAATTGCACTACGTTTAATTTTACATTTTACCTTTTATGAGAGCACCTATTGGTTGAGAAAGAAAAAATGTCTAAAGATTATATCCAATTAAAACTTTGGATAAAGTAGATGCCCATAATCTCGATATAGTAAGTTCAAGTTCGACGGATGCATTTCTATTTTCAACATTGTACCATTTTCAACACAATCATATTCCATATTTTAAAAAAGCAGCTTTCTATCTGTTGGTATTGCTCAACACTGTAAATGGAATTGTGGAAGTAGACAAACTCATATCTGAGGAGATCAGATTGGTTGCAAATACAGGAGATCCAGCAGATGAACATAACAAAGATCCATCCAAAACATAGCAATCTTTGATCATGAGTAAGGGTAGCTAAGGAGTTCGATGAGGACACAAACATTTTTCTTCAAAAGGCTAACAATTTTGGAGAGCAGGTTTGAGTCTCTAGAGCTACAGCATACTTCAATGACCTTGTGAGATGGTTAGTCTACAAAATTTTATGTCCTTACTGAGAATAATTCGCATGCAAATTGCAGAAAACTAGATAAAGAGCTTCCAAGAGTGTAATATTTTTTTTTTATGAATGCGACCCTCGATCAGCCAAGTGGATTTAAAACAGAAACACAGCATCAGAGAGAAATAATACCTCTTCCTCTGAAAAATGTAAGCAAATGATACACAGTGACTGAATGCAAGTGCCTTTCCTCCACTTTAGATTTACGTAAAAAAAGTGATGCCACTTTGGCTATATTTCCACTGATTATCTTTGTTTTCTGTCCATGTTACACTTTAAATACTGTCAAGAACTTTGAAATCGTAACTTATAAGCTATGACTGCAGTTCGCAATCCTTTGGCAGTTTAGGATAAATATATTAAGGCCAACTTGAGGCCAGTGTTGTAATTATTACCATTACAAGTTTGAATTGAGGCCAGAACTGTAACAATTGATTTATTTAGAGACTGACCAAAGGAAAAAAGGATTCTTCCTTCTCAAAAACTATCATATACTATCTTTCGCCTTCTTCTTTTCAGTCTTGTTCATGTTGTGTACATAACAATATGCTAATCTTGGTTGATTTTTGACATTCACCTAAAGCCCCCCTCCCTTATATCTCGTTATGTATTACTTCTATATCAAAATAAATTTAAAATTAAAATCACCAAAATCCTTCTGGTTCTCATAAGGCAGCAGATTCTGCACGGTAATATTATAGTTTTTCAATTAAAAGCCAGAGATAAATGGTTTAAGGGGTTGTGGCGTACAGGTAACACCACAAGAGCATGACACAGATTCAAACGTTGGTGGCAATGTTGTGTCATCACAAACATGGGTTCAAATTTCAAAGATATAAACTAAAAACTCTTGTATTACAAGAATGCCATCAACCCCAAACTAGAGTACTATTACTCAGGGTAACCAGCCTCACAAAGAAAATAATGAAGAACCAACTCTACAAATTATATTAGATAGAGCCTCTTACATTCACATTGGGAACATAGACTCTATAAGATAAATAATACCAATGAAGTAGAAAACAAAACACATCCCCTTTTAACCTGCCTATGATGATGTTTTAAACAATTACACCAAAAGTTGTAGTTGCAACCTAATAAACAGCGTCTCATATGAAGACCATAAAAAAAAGATTGGGGAATTTATTTTGAAAATTTAAACCTAAAGGCCCATAATAAGAATAAAACAAAACACATCCCCTTTTAACCTGCCTATGATGATGTTTTAAACAATTACACCAAAAGTTGTAGTTGCAACCTAATAAACAGCGTCTCATATGAAGACCATAAAAAAAAGATAATAAGAATTGATTGATATATCCCACGGAGCACTTTGGCTTAAAGGCAGTTCATAACCTCTGTAGGGACAACTTAAGTGTTTAATATTTGCCAAGGGATTGGCTTTTCCATTTTTCTCTAGATTATATTTATAATTTGGATTCATTTCAAAATGAAGTTTTGCTAGTCCCTGATAACAGGGGTGATATATCTTAATCCAAGTATTGTGAAATAAATTGGTCTCCCCCTCCCAATGGGCAACCCAACTCCAGCAGGTGGAGCATGTATCTTTCCTAACGAAATTTGACAAGCCTGTTCCAATTCTTGCAACAGATGTGGGGATTGAGACAAACAATCAAGCGGAAGGAATGTCTTTGATTAAAGGTTTGCAAACAGCTGTAATGAGGGGATATAAGAGACTTATTGTGGAGGAAGATTCTCAAATTTTGATCAATGGATTGAAAGATGGCAAAATAGAATCTTAGCGCCATGGAATGATCATTGAAGAAGCACATTAGCTGGTCTCGAAATTGAATGAGGTAACCTTTTTAGATATTAAAAGGACAGGCGATCAGGTGGCGGACAGGGCTGCAAACCTAGGTGTGAATCTATTTGCTATTAAAGTAGCCCTGGATCAGTGCTGGACTCATAATTTTCCCAACAATCTAAGAAAGCTGGTAGTGATGGATGCAAAGGCTTCCTTTTCTCGCAATGCTAAGCTTTTGGGAAATAGGTGAGCCTTATTATCCCCTGCTGCATTGGAATCCAGAAATGGAATATTGCGGATTGTTGGACTTCAGCTTTGTGGTGTCAAATTCTCATTGACCTCTCTTCTCCCCCTCTTTCTTCTGTTTCTAGCATGATAATATGCTTTCTTCATTTGTGGTACTGTTGAGGCTTTTGGCTGGCAGCTAACTGGTTTCTAAGCTTTCTAAGCTTCAAATAAACCAGGCTTCCTTACAACTACCTCTAAACCTCACTCAAAATTAATAGGACGAGAAAAAGAAATGTATGCATCTACCTGTTTTGAAGGCTTGGGAGTAGCAGAACCATCTTCCTGCCACCAGCTAACAGGGCAAAGGGGTCTGACAGTACTTGGCCTTCTGATTGGAGAAACAACCACACGCCCAAACGATTTGGAATTGTAGTTCTTAAGTTTTGTAGTACGCAGAGCACCATAACCAGTCGAAGGAGATATCAACAATGACTGCCCACATAGGCACTGGGACAGGCTTGCCATTATTGGCCAGATACCAAAACACCAATCCAAATCAGGAACCTAAAATCACCATCACTGTAAACAAATCTCCACTTTTTTTATTATCATGTCCGATTCCATGGTCCTTGTGGATACCCATAAATCCTAGTGTCCTATATTAGACGCTTCTACCCTAGGGCACACCCAGTGGAGAGATCGTGTGCTTAATAGAGAACACCCAGGGGAGAAAAATAGATTATGTCCTGAGATGGACGACACCCAATGGGGAAAAATGGCTACCCACAAATCCAAGTACCCTAAAAACTAATATGGTGCATAGAGAAGGCAAGAGTACCTCCTTATAGATTATATTGATGCAATTTTTTCTAAGATTACCTTCTGTATAAACAAAAATACTCCGATGGACAAGAAAACGGTATCACAGAAGGACGGAGTGACCTCTGAAATGCCATCCCCATTTCTTGGGTTGTGACAGCGACTATGATTTTCCCATCTATTTTAATTGGAGGGCAGGGTCCCATGCCGCTGCTTAACTTATTTTGGTTAGTAGCAACTATTTTTTTTAAGGAATCTTTTGTGGAGTTAATGGTTTCATGTATAAATTTTTAAAAAATAAAATTCTCATAAGTTATTTTTCTTTTAGATTTTTTAGATTTAGACATAAAAATTGGAGGGAAAAAGATGGTATTTTTTCATTATGTAGTTGCTACATAATTTCATCTCCTCTTTTTTCTCAACATATTTTCAATTCTTAAGATGTAATTGCTTCATTATAATAGGAAAAGATTCTAAATTATTCTTTATACATAATTTAAAATTTGTTGCATGAGAAAATCCACTCATAAAGTGGCATGAGACCATGACATTAGAAACTAAAGAAGGCCTTTCTATTTAAGAATAATTAAGATTATTACAAAATTTATTAACGTTTAACATATTAAATTATATAAGATTTATCTTTTTAATGAAATTTAATTAATATAATTTTTAATTTCTTAGGATTTGATCTTTATGTTATTTTATTTGAGAAACATCACATAATTTGATATATTGCGAAAATATTATCTGATAAGTAGGAGGTATTTTTTGCAGCATGTCAAATTATGATATTTTATTTCAGGTTTAACTGCTTAGTTTTTTAGTCAAACACATGACCCATATTTCATGAGTAGTGGTTCACATGAACCCATCTCTCATGTTAATGAATGGTCCACTTAGCATGAGAGATGGGTTCATGTGAACCACTACTCGTGAAATATGGGTCATGTGTTTGACTCAAAAACTACGCCGTTAAACCCTGAAATAAAATATCATAAAATATTATCTATTCAAAAATAAATTTAATCAATATGTTATAAAGTATTTTAAGAGAATGAAAGATATTTGTAATGGTGAATTTGCAAATCCATGGCATTTCCAATTTAGTTTTAAGTCTATTTTGACAAGAGTGGCTTGATACATTTTTTTTGTTAAATATATCTTGGTTTAGGTCTAGGAACCATGAAAAAACCAGAGACAACCTCTACATATCCAAGTCTGCTTATATTCAAAACAACATTCGCCATTCATGTTCACACAACTACTACCAATCACCAAAAAACTAAACCCTATATATTGTCTTTACTATGGTATCACATAACGCAGAGTTGTAATGTCCCTTTTTTGGAACAATACTAATTTTACCCTAAATTGTCAATTTCCAAGCATACAAAGATTTAGAGAGTACCTTGGCTTGATTTAATTCCTGCAAACAAGTTAGAAAATACTTACAATAACATTTCACAATCAAGTTAACATGATTAGCAAACTCATGGTGGCATTATTAATTCAACTCAACCTAACTGTTCTAGGAGACTCAATCATAAGAGAGGTGAGGGGAATGGCTTTGATTGGGTGTCCCGGTCCTCTACCTAAGGCCCAAGAGTGGATATACCATCCCTCTTGGCCTCATGTGGCGCATGCCATCCATATGAGGTGGTGTACCTAATGAGGAATCCGTTGTTCCGTTCCCCTTTCCTCTTACCATCCCCTTTCCTTTCTCTATGATTAGCTTCTTGAAGTTGAGTGCTTATGATAGGAAGATGAAGTCACAAAGGGTGCCCCGAAAGCTATCTCTCTAAGCCCAAGAGCAGTATCCATTATACCCCCTCGGCCCCAATGGGATTTATTAATCCCCCCTCAAGGGGTGGTGTACTTAGAAAGATGCCCCATCGTCGTTTCCCTCTTGTAACATGTCCCTTTATCATATAGCACTTATACAATTTTCAATATACATATATTTTCAATATACTCAATTATATATAATTATTCATATCAACATATTATTTTAGCATGTGAGATTCTACACAATATTCATATTAATTTTAAAGTTTCCTAATGATAAACACTGATATCTATATTAGATTTTAATATGGAAACCAACATAGTAAATTACTTATTAAATACTAGATCCTACTAAATTAATATTAGTTACCACTAATACCCCTTTGCTGCAGACTAAGTGCTACGTATATATCTCAGATTTGTAGTTATTCTTTATGAGATTCTTCTTTTCAGATTTCCTACTGATGGTCCCATGTCTTCTAGCTTCCCATCAGCGCTCCCTTTATACTCCCCTATTACCTTGGATGGATGCGTTCTTCCTTAAGTGGTGTCTCTTCTATGTGATAGATCGCATCCTTTGGTCTTTTGTTAATTATTGTTATTGCTATCTATCGGGAGTCTTTTATGTCTTCGTTTGATAATAATTATCATTGCTATCTTTTTTGGGAAGGTAGCGCTGATTTAGCATTGGGTTTTGATTATCATATTAATAATAATATTTAATGTTAGTAGTATTTAATTGAATATATTTGTATATCGAATTTATCTTAATATTATTTACCTTGTGTGAATATAATAATAGTAAATGCCTTTATTACAATACAATAATAATATTATATATTATTTAACTTGTGTGAATATAATAATAGTAAATGCCTTTATTACAATTGTGTATTCTTACAATAATCATTATTCAGATTGAAGTATAATGTCATTTATAGTTATAATAAAAATAAGATTGCAATTACTTATGGTTATTCTTTATAATTACGGGGGCATTACAAGAGTTCACAAACCTACAACACCAAAAAACCTACATGGGACATGGCAAATTACACAAGCCCCGCCCCAATCACATTATCATTACATTTATCCATATTGGTAGTGCCTACGAGACACACCTCCACCTTTGACGATGCTTCAATCGATTCCGCCACCCCAACCATGCAGCAGTCTATGATATCTAGAAATATAGCCACTAGGAGAACCACCTTTAGACCCTTCGTCAATTCTTCAGCAGTATTCTGCAAACAAGCATGTATGCGCTTGATAACATGGAGATGATTCAACAAACAGTCATGAAACGCATCCATTTGATTGTCTACCTCCTTCAAGTCATCATGTCGCATCAATGAGCTAGCCACCATCGCCATTAACATTACACATGCCAGTGATTGTGCACCATCAAAAGCATTCCAGCGGCCCTTGGTGTATCCAGGATCTAACAAGAATTCCACCATGGCAGCACTCAACCCTGTCTCTAGAAAATCATCCATATCTTTTGCTACCCTCCATCTTCAGCATCCAGCATCTCAGACACGGGTTCTCAATCTCCTTCTCCACGAAACTCATAAAATCTTCAACTGCTTCCTTACTAGATGTTGGTTAATAGATTTGTCACCTTAATTTATACTCTATTTGCCCATAACAGTGACAGCCTATCCAACAGTTGAGTCGCTTGCAATTGATAATTGCAAGTGCTCTCTGCTTATTTTACAAGGCACAGCTACCTTTGGAAGATGTACAATGAATGAGAAATGGGGTATGCTTTTAACCAGAAAGCAAAAAAGGCACACTACCATATACCCATAGCCATGAACTAGACGTGAAGATTCAATTTAGAATGGGGTGAATATAAAACGAATGATGCAAAGTTCACTTATTCTACACTCGCGATGAGAAACAAGAAAAGAATGAGCAGCAAATTCCTTTCAATGAATGAATTATCCTAAAAACAAAGTTCCAGAAATAATCACATACACAGCTTAATGTAATAGATAGACATAAAAAAGTGATTACAAAGAAGCACAGTTCAATTGCAACCAAAAGAAAATACTGATAAATACAAAGATTCACAATATCTCTTTATTTCTTTAATGTCCATGAGTGAGTTCGAAGCCTCCACACTTCTGTATAGTAAAACTGCGTTGAAAATAAAATTGCTACCCTACTTCCCTTGCTCCCAAAAACTAAAAAGATAGCCCCTTTTTCATGTCAACACACACACACACACACACACACACAGATATATATATATACATCAAATGAAACCATTTCTTTCCAAAAATATTAATTCATGAAAAAGACCGTTATCGAAACCGAACTAAAATAGTTTCATTACCAGAATAGCCATTACTACTACCAAAAATGAAAGATTTCATACATGTAAGGTAGAGAAAATTTAAAACTCCCTCGGTGGAAGGGCTCTATTCCCTTCTATTCAGATTTCAATGAAAAGGTTGTGCAGCTCGGCAAGCTCTTCTTCCTCTTCCAGAACAAAAATAACTCGGCGGTATTCAGCATAACTAGTCCTCTCCTTCCATGCCATTGTACACAGCTGAGAGATGACGTCAACCTGCTCTTCTTCATGCCAATTCAGATCAAGTTGTGGTACTGGTAATGGTTCATCCCAAACTCCATCAATCGCAGGAAGCACCATTTTTTAAATGTTTAAGTAAGTTGAACTCAGCAGTGTCACCACCTACTCTATAGCAGAAAATAAAACCTCGTCGTGCAGCCACCTCAACAAACTCAATTCGTTACGCTGGTAACACTAATGCAATCGTGCATGTATTTCTTGAAGAAAGAGATTCATGATTGAGTTGCATACTTCAAAATCCCCGGAAAGGATGTCTTTGACACACGGTACAAACGATTAAATGAACCGGTGGTGCCTTGAAAGCTGATAAATTTACTATAGAATCGCAAGCTCGCGGAGAATCGAAAACATAGAACCATATGTTGCGAGTTCGGAAAGATTAAGAACCTCTGACGTATGAGCTACCGCCAATGATTTCCATCTTGTGTGCAAGGCCAAACTTGAAGTCCCCTATAAAAGAAGTATATTGGCAGAAGGAGTCAGGAAGTCGTGCTTACTGAGAACCTTGGAACCATGGACTCAAAGGTTCTGAAGTTTTGAAAACCTCTGACTCCCTGACTTAAGAACTAGTCGGGTGTTTTTTAGAGTTTCTGAATCAATGAAACTACCGATGACAAAGGGAACTATTTATAAGATCATTGAGATGGGAAAATAGGACGAAGTTTAAAACCTTTGTACACGATGGGCATTTGAACATGAAAATTTGCTAGATACAATGTATTAAAATTTGAAATTTCTCAAGTTCAAATTTTAGTGTAACAATGGGCTCTTATTAGGGACGAGGATTGAGAAGGACGAAGCAAGGAACCCAGGACCTTGAGTGTGGATCAATGCAAAATTCGTTGGGCAACATAGTCAAAGAGCATAGGGACAAAGGAACCATGATAGATCAAAAATAGAGTGGAAAGGAAACTAACTACCAGCACACCAAAAACTTCTAATATGTACATGGTCATGAAGACCCTACCTGAGATGGCTCAGAATGATTATGCAAATCCATTAACCGGCTGGGAGAAATAGCTGCCTGTGCAAAATAATGTCGGATGAATGAGTAGCCCACAAGCAACTAGCTGCCAACTGGCGACCATCCTGATCAAACTGATAGAGATGACTTCACATAAAAATCTTTTGGATGTGTCTTGATGCCCAAAGAGCCATTTTTCATTATACACTTCTCTGATCTGACGAACCATATCAACATTACCCAGAACATGATTACCAGTATCTTCCTGAATGACCTCATGTATAATGTCAAAATGCACTTGATTCTGCAAGCACGGAGAAACCAGCCCCAGATGGGGCAACCCACACATAAACCATAAGCTAGAGATTTTAGATTCGGACTTGCAACATATGCCCCACCTTGTCCTTGCATATAATCACCTTTCTCTGCAACACACAAATTGATATCCCATACCTGGAAACAACTAGTGGAATCATTGGAAGACCAATCATTAGCTACTTGTGCTTGATGCAAAACTAAAAGTGGATCAAGCTAAAAACTTGAATTACAAATAATATTTTTATGTGACTCAATATCACCTACAATTGGAACAATCTCATCTTTCTCTGCAAGATTTAATTCAATGACATCATAACACACTTCATCATTTACATCCATATCCTGCAGTTTAGACATTGCAACTTCTTTTCCATATAGAAATTCATCTTCACTTGCATTAAGGCACCAGTTTGGAATATACAAAATATGAGGATCATCACATTTGTCCATTTGATCACTTTCAGCAAGGCTATTATGACTACCCATAATATCATCTTCCAACTTTTGTTTAAAAATTTTGGCATTCAGATACTCAAAATGAAAAGATTCAAGGATGGAATTATTTCTAACCTCTTCTCGCAGCCTAACTTTTGTATCATCTTGCTCAGAAAATCTGAAAGTCTCATATTCAGCTTGCATACAATTCAGAGAATGGACATTCGACTCCTCATCATCATGTTGTGTAGCCTCAAGTTGTTCTTTATTGCTGATAAAAGTAAATGATTCCATTTTTACAGTAGACAAGGTAGCCCAAATAGCATCGTCTACACTACTGTTTGTACAATTTGCACCAGGGGAGGATCATTTTTCTTCTACGCCATATGGGGGGATTACAAGTTCAGCATTATCTTCTTCATAATGGAAATAGAAAGCTTCCATTCTTCTATCAGCATGAGGCTTACTCTTTACATTGCTCACCTCTTTTCTACGAAAGTGCTTTGGATAAAAAATAGTGAGATTGAGACGTTCAGCAGGAGGAGGTTGAGCATTATGGAAACCTATAGGCTGAAAATTTTGTTTGTTCATAATAGGTTTTACCATAGGTTCACAAATCAGATTATCTACAACTTGGTTCACTTTCCATAGACTGCTTAATATCAAGTCGTCTTCTATTTTTACAGCCTCTTGCTGAGCAACCTTTATATTATTTACTTTACTCCTCTTCAACTCAAATTGAACATCTGGATGCAATGCATAAATAAAAGTACATAGCTGGAGTTGCTTACCCAATTGAATGGAGGTAGTAATCTTTTTGAGTAGCCAGTTGAACCTATCCACAAAGTCTCTTATAAATTCACCATTTTGCTTTTGAATATTGAAAAACTGATTCAGTAAAGCAGCTTCATCCACAGGGCCTTTATATCTTCCCAAGAACTCAATCTTCAATGAATCCCAATCAGTAATACACTTTTCTTCCAAATAATAAAACCAATCTGCTGCAGGCCCAATAAGAGATTCAATAAATAATCTGACAAAAACATCTTCTTTACTTACCCCCAGAATCCCACATGCAACCATGAATGCCAAAATGTGTTCTTCAGCATCTTGATGACCTTCTCCATTGACCTTTGGAAAACACTTTCTTGATCCTTCAGGCAATGGTGAGTATACAGGCAAAGAAAGAGGACCAAAATGATTTCCCCATGGCTGGGAAGAAACCAAAGCCACAATGTGATTCTGAAAAATAAATCAGCAACAGGCTTCGCTAGAACGAAATATTTCTGAGTACATTTTACTTCACAGAGCTGCCAGCCTCCGTCCTCGGGGAGGCACCTTTAAGTTTTTGAGGAAAGAAGACACCAGCACTTCGATTCAATCCCCAGTAGAGTCGCCAAAAATCTATTGGTTAACAGATTTGTCACCTCAATTTATACTCTATTTACCCATAACAGTGACAACTTGTCCAATAGTTGAGTCACTTGCAATTGATAATTCCAAGTGCTCTCTGCTTATTTTACAAGGCGCAACTACCTTTTGAAGATGTGCAATGAATCAGAAAACGGGGTATGCTTTTAACCAGAAAGCAAAAAAGGCACACTACCATCTACCCATAGCCATGAAGTGGACGTAAAGATTCAATTTAGAATGGGGTGAATGCAAAACGAATGACACAAAGTTCACTTATTCTACACTCGTGATCAGGAACAAGAAAAGAACGAGCAACAAATTCCTTTCAATGAATGAATTATCGTAAAAACAAGTATCCATAAATAATCACAT